>OW203654.1:35048333-36310416 GCA_934044485.1 Apeira syringaria
TCTAGGGTTTGATCACTATCTCACTCGATGGTCAGTGGCGATGTCGTTGAAGGTATAAACACGCAAAAACTAGATGTTCACTGGCACTCAAGGATTCCTACCTGAGATTTTTCTAAACTTTAGAGTGGCATCCAAGCCATTAAGCCGAACAGGTACTCGAAAGTACCCTATCACTTTTGACAGCGCTGTGTTTCCTTCACCGGAAGCTCAAGCCGTTCATGGGTATTAAACCAGCGTCCGACAGTTTGAGAGCCGATACTTCCACGGCTAAGCTATCGTCGCTCCTCAAGTTCATCACTGGCTCGAATCGTATATTCTAAAGCGTTATTGTTTTTTCCAATTCCATTTATTGATTTTTTATGAACAGCTGACTCATAGCCACATATGAGAAAATTGAATTGAGAAAATAACAAATTATTCCATACACCGTTTTATCTTTCTTGCCATGGTTTTCATTTTACTTTATTGTCCTAATACAAACTACATCGCAATATTCAGCTGGTAACGTTTTATCAAATCACTACTTTCTGTTCCCAATGTCTGAAATTATGATACAACGCAACTATAAGAATTCTCGTAATTTCTTATTAGCAGTTCATGAGTTAAGAAATAGTCGGCGCAGGCATCACTATCGCAGCAGGAGCGCAGCCGTATCGCAGCGAGAAACAATTGAACTCAGTCACAACCTGTCATTTATTATCTGTGCTGTGACACAGAAAAAGTATTGTTTGTATGGACAGCTAGTGCGTTATTCAATTGTTTATAGCATAGCAATACGATGACTGTAACGCAAGTCATTCGTGCTTCAGAATCAATTCTAATTTCAAATGGGACTAAATTCAACGTCACATTCTAAAGGTCTATTTTCAATCTCACTTGCTAGGATCAAGTGTGCGTGGAAAACTGATAAAAGAGAATGATATTGTCTCAGCCTGAAGGTTGAAATAGATGACTTTAGCTTTCTGGTAATAACCATTAATAAACATTGTCACTCAAGCCTACATTTCTACACAATCGTAACAACAATCGCTGCGTCTGTCGCCATTATTCAACGCGCTGAAGAAAGCGAATATACGTTGTTACATTCCATTAGAGCGCTGTCACCGTCAAAAGAAAGAAAAGAAAAGTATGGAAGAATAGAAAAAAGTTTCGCGAATACATCGACGCAGTGTAACACAGTGATGAAGCTTAAGGAAAAGGATTTATTTAAGAAGGATTTTTTTGCGTTAAATTGGAGAGGCATATGTCCAGCAGTGGACAGTTGACTACAAACAGGCTGACGATGATGATGGAGACCTAGTTACATACATTACTACACATACATTACACACACAAATACACACATTCATAACACTTCCAGAAACACAACACACAACACACACTAAACAAGTAGTTTTTATAGCTGTTTAAATTATAAATTATGTATTTACGTGACGTAAGCTAAGTCTTTTCTGGGAGAAGCTATTGGCTCCTGAAAAACAGTCCCACTAGTTCAGGAGTCTTTGGGTTCACTATTTGTTTGTACACGAATTATGTCAATAAAGTATTTTTGTATTTTTTTTTGATTGCGCGTTCATTGATGCCTCACGCAAACACTAATGCGTTCTATAATAATATTAGGAATGAGAGATGTGTAGAGAAAATGCAAATAAAACAAATTAATTAACATTTGACTGTTCATGTCTATGGAGGAATATTTTGATTTTTATAGTATACTAATAGCGCCCCGCGGTTTCACCCGCGTGGATTACGGTTTTCCCGTTACCTTAATTATGCCACGGGAACTATACTTTTTCCAGGATTAAAGTAGCCTACGTGTTAATCCAGGGCTTAAACTATCTCCATACCAAATTTCATCGAAACCAGTGTAGCTGTTTGAATGAGAAGAAGTAAAAAACATACACACATACACAAAAACTTTCGCATTTATAATATTATTAAGATTACCGCGACACAGTCACAACTTTGGATCATAACGCAAATCTAGATTTCGAAGTACTGCAAAAAAATATATCTATCTGCAATATATCTGCGCCGCCGCGCCGTGAAGATGACTCATGGCTGGACAGATAATGATATAATTTTTAAACTATATAGTTGTAAACTGAATATCCTTTCAAAGAAAATTATGTTCTTATTGGTTTAAAAAAGACGGATATCTGACGGCATTAAACATTAATAAAATTAATTTATAAAAAAATATACGATTTTCACCCTATAGACGTTGTCGGGAACAAAATAACACGACCTACAATACTGCATCGTACAACGTATCAGAAACGATTCCCGTCTGACCTACTTACTGTGTTTCGGTGTAATGGACTAGTTTCGAGTGGTTACAATAATGGCGGTTAAATATGTTTGTGCAGATGCTGTCCGAATACCATTGCGATCGACTTTGCCTGATGGTAGTTATGTAAATATTATACAAAGAAAAAACAAGTAAGGAAATTGTATATTGAAGTGATGATAATTATTTTTATAGAATAAATATATTTTTATTATCAAACGAGATGACGCTCTCGCGTCTACTGTGTGTACACAGAACACATAAATAAAATATTGTGAAATCTAAAGCATCAATGTTCTTCATTTCCACATTTGTTTAATACTACTACACTAAATTACAATACATTAGAATACATACAATACAAATACACTTTATTGACACAAAATTACAGAAATTAAAAAAAGAATATTTACAATGAGAAATGTTCAATAGGCGGTCTTATCGCTAAGAGCGATCTCTTCCAGACAACCTTTGGATGGAGAATAATAGATAATCTCGGAGGGTGGTGTGTCATATAAAATATTAAATAGAATTTAACAACATAATAATAATAATGTTAATACATACCTAATATATATATAAAATATTAAATACATATAAATTTATATACATACATATTCAGACAAATAAATAAGATAATATAAATTAGTTATTTATTACAAAAAAAGTTATTGTTTTTTTTCTCGTCCGTATCGATTGCCTCACAAGCCACAGTCGCTCCAATTAAATAATTAAGATAAAATACTAATAATTTAATAACTAAGCTTGTAACAGTTTCAAAACTATATTAAACCTTATTTGTGTTTTCATACGTGAGTGTATCAATACTTGGACAACCCAAAATCCGTATCTACATTAATAGATTTTTATGAACAACTCGTACTTGGCCGTAATTAAAAATACCTTAAAATAAAATTACTTATTTTTAGTATTGTGAATTATAAGCCGGCAGTGAAAACGCCGTCGAGTTATTAAGTTTCTTATTTAGGTAATATTTCTTCTGTATTTATATTAAAGCATATTCTATGGATAGACTTTATTGACTTTTACAATTTTAATATCTATACTAATATTAGAAAGATTTGATTGTTGGTTTGTTTGCATTGAATAGGCTCCAAAACTACTGAAGCCTAGATAACGTCATCACTTAACATCAGGTGAGACAGTTGTCAAAAGCAAACTTATAAAATGTAAAAAAAAAAAAAAAAAAACGATTTGAAACATTGTTTTACTATTGGGAAGCTACACTACCTCCGGCCGATATAGATTATATTAATTCAAAAAATTTAGGGATCTTTATAATTTTTTACTATGACATTTTTTACGCGTGCAAAGCTGGGGCTAGTAATATATAAAGTTACGTAAACAAATACATAAGAAATATAAGTGCGTAGAAATATTTTATACACAAATGCACTGAAGTTTATAATAAGTACTATGTTTGCACAAACAGTTTAAATTTATCATCCTATTTAGGGTGCTTTGACCGTGTTACAAAAATATGTTCAGGTCAATCATTTTTATGTCTATATAGAACAAAAGATTAAATAAAAACTTGTATTAGAAAGCATATTCTTGCTACTATGTCTTTTGTCATGATATTTATTTAAAATTAAGTTAATTATACAATTATAAAAAAATCCTTCGAGCCGGATTTGAACCAGCGACCTATGGATTCCAATAATGCTACCGTCTACAGTCCACCGCTCTACCAACTGAGCTATCGAAGGTGTGTAAGCGGTTACAAAATTTACGATTAATTGTTTGTGAGTAACCATTAACCATTTCACGACATCGCTCTAGTATTAGCACCTATCGAGCTGACTTCTTTGAGACAGAAAACGAGATAATCAATGCGGTAGGTCAATTAAATAAAACGATTTCAAGTTTGACATTTTAAAACTTGTTTAATTATTGTTTACATAATAATTGGACTGGTCTAGAAATACACCAATAATTTTAACTACCCAAATTGATACACTAAACGCTCGTAGCAAAGTGAGACTTAAATATCCTCGGTCACAATTTAAAGTTGTATTTTCACCTAAGCGCTTCGGTGCTTTGTGCTTTGGCGTAGTATTCTAATAATATGCGCGAGGTGTGTAAGATATAAAATTGATATACCCGAAAATAGTTCTTGTTTTATGGTTGCTTTAAGAAGCATTAAATAGATAAACAGATCGAACTTTATTATTTTTCTTTTATAAGGTACACCTGATAAGGTTGACGAAAAACGGTTTGACTTATCAAAAAGGTCCAAAAAGAAAATCGTAGAGAATTTTATTCTCTATGATTTTCATATTGATGTAAACACGATTGGAGGCAGAGAAAATGAGATGTTCTCAAATAACTGATTTTTGAGAACTTTGACTTTGACCTAAGGACGCTTACACGTTGGCATAATATGTGACTTTTGTAATGCTAAAATAAAGATCTATACAAAAAGTCAGCTTATTCCGTTTGATTCCAAGGTGAAGCCTAGATGACTGAACTATTAATAAATGCACTATGTAGGTATTGTGTATTCAAGTTAATAAACAAAAAATCAGAACAGCGAAATAAAAAAAAACGTTTTTGATGATGTACGGTTGTAACCTTATGATAAAATGTTTTATTTAGTGTTTAAAGTATGCAATATATAATAATATATACATTTTAGGTAAGAAAAAAATAACTTAGACACATAAATAATAAAAAAGGTATGTATTAATAAGTTATGAACCTAACTAATTGACGCCGTGGTCCACAATATTATGTTCAGTGATGGACCACCTTTATTTTCAACAAATGTTGTCTATAAGAAAAGGAAACATAAATATTTCTCTATAAACTATTCGCATCCGTGTCTATCGATACACTAACCAAACGTTTTAAAAAAAACGGAGACACATCTGTTTTCTAAATATAGGTATTTTTTTTATTTTATTCCACAATCAAAATGAAACAAAATATATTATTTATACCATATTTTATAACCATTTTTTTAAACAAATAGAACTAGAACTAAATCTAGTTTCTCCACTCTAATTTTTACTAGAAGTAAAAAAAATATATCAATATATATCTATATTTATTAGTATTTCCTCAAAACACACCTTAGTCCCTCAGAATCCAAGCGGCAATCCGAGATAACCGCGCCAATTTACCAGCAACAAATGGCATTTCTGCTTTATAGCACTTTAGAACCTTTTCGCAATAAAGAAATCACTCGTCTCTGTATTTTAGTCCACGGGGCAAGATTCGGGAGAAAAGTTTATTGTGGTATGGTTCTACATTGGACGAAAGCGTTGGTTGCTAATGTACCGTCGCTTCCAATCAGGGTGTGGCCAGATTTATGGATCCTAAGTAGAGGAAGTAAAGTATAAGAAGCTATTCATCACTGCATGGGTGATTTGCAAGTCGCAGAGTGCCTTGGATCAGTGATTTTGGTGATAGCAAGATAGTTAATTCTTTCTTTAGTATACTAGCTGTGCCCCACAGTTTCCCCCGTATAGACTTCAGTTTTCGTCTTAGCGTATATTCTTCCGACGCATTCTAGTTTTATGCGATTTTTTTCCAAAGATTTTTTTTTCTCTCAGCCATGTGCGTCCACTGCTGGACATATGCCTCCCCCATATAGGGGGGATTTGCCAATACTCGTCACGCTTGGCAGGCGGGTTGGCGAGCGCAGGATGATTTTCAATCCTCAGAAGGCGCTGCTGCCCCCCTTCTAGTACGTGATCCCTTAGCCGACTCTTACGGCACCCGCGGGAAGAGATGGGGGAGTACTATTCTAGGCCGGTACAACAACGGGACAAGATTATTATAATTGTATTTTTTAGGATAAAATTTAAAAAAATACATTTTAGAAGAAATAATAATCATAATTTATTTATTTTCTTTTTCTAACGGGCCGATGCCTTTATTAAAATAACTTATTACAATACTACAGCTACTAAGAAAACATTTGAGCAATACTCATAAATGTTTCAGTAAGAAAAAACGACATATTGATTACCTACTTCTTTCAAATAAGTAGCGAAAATATATATTCTAAGCTTAAATATCAGAAAGATTGATATGTGAGTGTTCCGTTTAATTTGAAGCAACCCTTTGAAGCGCTTTCGTTGAAAGCTCTTCCAAATTTCTCGGTATGATACTAGGTAAATAACCCGGTTCTGAATGGTTTACTAGGTGTTTTAGGACGGTATAACGAAGGTAACAAGCATTATCGTATTTTATGATAATATTTAAAAAGAACATGGTTCACGCTTTACGTGACACGGTGGAATTTCAGAAAAGCACGAGTATGTATCACCATTTATCTCCCGCGACACAGGGTATCGTTTGTATATTCACATAATTTATAAATTATATTCGCGAGTGAATTAGGTACCTTCTAGGTTTGCGTGCTAAATCTTAGACAACGTCATCACTTAACATCAGGTGAGACAGTTGTCAAACGCGAACTTATAATAATAAATAAACGAAAAAAAAAAAACAAAAAAAACATGTAAATACTTCTAGGCAAGCGTGGTGTTAAATCCTACCATTAGTTACGTATCACAAAAAACCACTAATATAAAAAAAAACTAATCCTACTAATATTATAAATGCGAAATTTTGTAAAGAAGTAACATACATACACACAAACTTTCGCCTTTATTTTTGGAATGATGAAATTTATCTCGGGTCTTTGATGTTTGTGTATTGTTTGTATGTGTCCAAGCCTCTCATGACACAGAGAATCTTAGTGCGATTTTATAAATGTGAAGAAGCGTTTGTTCTATGTTTAAAGTCTTTAATATCTTGGTAAGTCTACGTTTACGATCGGCTTGATGTCAAAATAATTTTTTTTTTTAGCAGAATGAAACAAAACTTACTGGTTTTAACAATTTGACACCGACTAATTTTAGTAGAGTGTGCCGTGGTGGTATCGGCCTAGAATAGTACTCCCCCATCTCTTCCCGTGGGTGTCGTAAGAGTCGGCTAAGGGATCAAGTACCAGAAGGTGGGCAGCAGCGCCTTCTGAGGATAGGAAATTATACTGCGCTCGCCAACCCGCCTGCCAAACGTAGCGAGTATCGGCAAATATGGGGAGGCATATGTCGAGCAGTGGATGGCCAATGGCTGCGATGGATGGATGGAATTTTATTAAAATTATTGATTCTAAATGAAAATCGATTAATAGCCAGCTCACCCTAATCCACTCATAAGCAGTCACTCCATCTCCTTCCTTCCTTCCCAAAACATCCATTTATCTCTGTCTATCGTATCGGACGTCATCCGGTCCCTGGCGGACCCGCGGGCGAAACATAAATAACCTCACATCACTAATTAGGGCGCATATATCATTGAAATTTGTTATTCATTTTTAAATACTTCAAAGGACTATTTTTGTAATGTTTTTTTTTTTTTTTTTTTATATATTATAAGTTTGCGTTTGACAACTGTCTCACCTGATGTTAAGTGATGACGTTGTCTAGGATTTAGCACGCAAACCTAGAAAGTACCTATTCACTCGCGACTTGAAGACTCCAGGATTGTACATATCGGGAAACACAGACTCGGGCAACGAGTTCCATTCCTTGGCAGTACGCATTAAGAAAGTGGAAGCATAACGCTTCGTGCGTATAGGTGGTATATCTACCATATAACGATGGCGAATTGCCGTACGTCGAGTCGACCGATGATAGAAAGGGGATGGTGGAATCAGATTGTGTAATTCCAGCGCACATTCTCCGAAATGCACCCGATAGAAAACCGATAGGCTTGCTACTCTACGCCGGTGTTCAAGGCTCTGAAGCCTACGTTCAACCAAAGAGTTACAGCCGATAATTCTTTTGGCTCGCCTCTCGATTGACTCCAGAGCTTCTAGTTGGTATTTGGCTGACCCATCCCAAAGGTGGGAACAGTACTCCATGCACGACCGGACTTGTGCTTGATACAGATTAAGCAACTGCCCCGGCGTGAAGTACTGTCTGACCTTAGCAAGAATACCCAACTTTTTGGCAGCCAATTGAGCTTTGGACTCAATGTAGCTCCCGAAATTCAACGTGGGCGTCAGTGTGACGCCAAGAAGCTCCAGAGTGTCGGTAATGGTAACGGGTTCATCTCGGAAAGTGGGGCACCGTTCGAATTCACTCCGTTTGGCAGAGAATAGACACGCCTGGGTCTTAGTAGCGTTGAACTTGACCAGATTGGCATCGCCCCAGTCGGAAACTGCCTGCAGAGCCAAGTTCATACGGTCGACCATGGCCTCTCTGAGTGACTGGACCTGTGCATGGCTAGCCCGCGCGCTGGACATGTAACTTTCTACAACAGTGCTGTCGTCTGCATACCCATAGGTACCGGGTTTCAGCAGATCGTTAATATGCCGCAAAAAAAGAGTTGCAGAGAGAACCGACCCCTGAGGAACCCCGGCATTAATAGCCAATTGATCGGAAGAGCAGCCATCAATGACTACTCGAATCGATCGATTCCTCAAGAAGTCCGATATCCAGACTCGTAGTCTTTCATGCAAGCCATAAGAGGGAAGCTTACCAATGAGACTGTCATGCCAAACCCTATCGAAGGCCTTAGAAATATCAAGGGAAACGGCGAGCGCTTCTCCGTACTTCTCTATGGCCTCGCTCCACATGTGAGTGGCATACACTAGAAGGTCTCCAGTAGACCGGTTTCGACGAAAGCCGTATTGCCGATCACTGAGGAGTTCATGTGTTTCTAGGTATGCAAGGAGCTTCGTATTCAGAACACGTTCCATACTCTTGGAGAGGATGGACGTGACCGAAATCGGTCTGTAGTTAGTAGGGTCAGCACGACTACCCTTTTTGGGTACTGGCTGTACATTGGCAAGCTTCCAGGCTTTTGGTACTGTACCCGCCTCAAAAGAGAGCCGAAAAAGGCGTGTCAACACTGGAGTTAGTTCCGGCGCGCATGTTCTTAGGACCAGCGCTGAAATACCGTCCGGACCACTTGCTTTATTCACGTCCAGATTACGTAGCACTTTGCGAACATCCACTTGTCGAATGCGAATGTTTGACATAATCGTCTCGCATCCATTCAGCGGAGTTGGTGGGGCTGCGCTACCAGCATCAAGACGTGAAGACTCTGCAAAGAGAGATGCAAATAAATTTGCTTTCTCTTCCGCAGTGTGGGCTAGCGATCCATCAGGTTTCTGCAGTGGAGGAAATGAGGAGCGGCAGAAGTTCGATTCAATCGATTTAGCTAGGGACCAAAAAGCTTTACTACCCGTAGGGTACGAAGCAAGTTTGTTCCCTATTCGGCTAATGTGATCGAACCGAGCCTTCCGTAGAGCCTTCTTGCAGGACTTGGCAGCTTTGTTAAAGGCTCTCTTCTTGGCACGAATATCCTTGGCTTTGCGGTTTCGAGCATCAACCCATGCCTGGTATGCCTGATGCTTTTGTGTCTGAGAACGAAAGCATTCTGGTCCAAACCATGGGTGAGCTTTGCTGGACAGTGGCATATCGGCAAATGGAATAAAATATTCCATACCCTGCCGTAGCACATCCGTCACGGCATCCGCGCATGTCGAAGGGTCGCTAGAAGAGAAGCATACTTGCTTCCAAGGGTAAGATGCGAAAAAGGACCGCATTTCATCCCAGTCCGCTGACTTGTACCGCCACACCCGTCGCGTGCCTTTAAGGCTAGGCTCGGGCGGGGAGTATGACGATACAGATTTCCCCAGACAGTGGTCGGAGCTACCTAATGGTGGAGCCACCGACACTGAGTAACGGTCTGGATCCGTTGTCAGTAGAAGGTCCAAGCAATTGGCGGTGTGGCCATCAACGTCGGGTATCCGTGTTGCCTCTTGGACCAGCTGAGTGAGATTTAACGACAGAGCAAGTTTGCGCGTCTCTCTCCCAGCATGGTCGGTGCTCTGGTATGGGAACAGCCACTCCTCGTGGTGGGCATTAAAGTCCCCCAGAAGCACAAGTTGAGCCGACGGATACTTCAGTTGGGCCGAATCCGCCTTCTCACTGAGATATTCGGTAAGCGCCGTCGTCTCCTGAACCCCGCCGTGCGATCGATAAACACAGGCGTAGAGAATTTTCTCCAAACCTGTGTCTATCATAACCCAGAGTACATTGTGTTTGGAGTCTTCAAGATTACGGAGGCGTTTAATACAAATGTCATCCCGAGTGTATAAGCACACGCCTGCGCGTGGCTTAAATTTGTGCTCCAGGCTGTAGCCTGGGTAGGAAAGGTAGGCTACGTCGGAAGGACATCGTATCTGCGTCTCCGTGAGAAACAATAGGTGCGGTTTTTCAGTCTCTAGGTGGTAGTGGACTGGCACGATATTGGAGTGCAAGCCTCGAATATTAGAGAGGTGCACTTTTAACGAGAGGGAGTGCAGCCGCTGTGTAATGTTTAAGAAGGCAAAGATATATTATTATATTACTACCCTTTACAATATGTATGTACGCTATGCTGTTATTTCAATTCGTACATATTACTTTCCAAAATAGTTCTCTACCTTTTCTCCTTTATACTGTCACGAATTACCGTCAAAACACCTCAATATTATTTGAAGCGATGATAGTTCAGCGGGGGGAGCGTCGTCTGTCAAACTGAAGGACAGTGGTTCGTGCGCCAGCGTGCTCCATCCTAGACCGCATCATCACTTAACATCAGGTGTGTCTTTGATATTGGTCAAACGTTTAAAAAAAGTATATTTACAAGTCCTTTACATAATAATAATTTCAATAATTAACACGTTCAATTTATTCTTCTTTTAGTTTTAGTATTTTTAAAAGGACTTAAATCTAAAATAAGATTATACGTTACAAACGATCGTTTCTATAAATGTGTACTCAACTCGTAATTCAGAGCTCTGAGTTAAGTAACTTAAATGAGTATTTAAGGGCCACTAACTTTGTATCGAACATGGAATACAAAAAATGGATGCGGTATATCCATCTTTATGTCCGTTCTTCGTCTCAAGCTAAGGCATCAACAGTAATCTATTATATATGTACCAGTTTAGCCCAACTAGATTTAATTATTTATAATTTTCTTTTCATTAAAACATTAATACTATTATGATCTGTATGATGCATGAGCATGTAGCCTCGGATTGGTTGTTTGTCTAGTCGCCGGTGGTGGCCAACGATAATTGGCGATGAAGGCTGGATTACTTTTACTCCATTATAGCACAGGGCCATTTACCGAATAAAAAAAATAGAAATACATGATGAGTATGGTGGTTGTCACCAATCATATATTATTTTAATGAGGGATTATTTTTACGGCTTTATTTTTCATTAGTAGCGCCCGACGGTTTTCACGCTACATCAATTATTCCATAGTAATCATACATTTTACCAGGATTTTATCCTGGTCCTATATAGTCTGGAATAGCACATAGGCTACTTTTTAAGTAGCCTATGTGCTATTCCAGACTATAACCTATCTCTGTGCAAAATTTTCCTCCAGATCCGTTCAGCCGTTCTGGCGTGAGAGTTGAGTAATAAACATCCATCCATCCATCCATCCAATTTTTGATATTTATAATATTATTGGGATGGGATAATAGGTTCAGAATATATAAATGTACACAATCCTTCAATATTTTTAATGACGGTCTATGAGGACTACAACTTATTATGAGTATAGTAAAATAATTAGGTATATTATTGAAATTGTAAATATAAACAGATAAAGCCATAAAGATCCAGTTACGAAACATTAGTATAATGCCGTGGTGGTACCGGCCTAGAATAGTACTCCCCCATCTCTTCCCGTGGGCGCCGTAAGAGTCGGCTAAGGGATCACGTACCAGAAGGTGGGCAGCAGCGCCCTCTGAGGATCGGAAATCATACTGCGCTCGCCAACCCGCCTGCCAAGCGTGGCGAGTATTGGCAAATCCCCCCTATACGGGGGAGGCATATGTCCAGCAGTGGATGTTTAAGTGCTGAGAAGAAGATAGAGTTATAAAGCTTATTTTGCACTGATCCAGGTAGAAAATAATAATAGATTCCTATTAGATTCACTCCTAATGTCATTATTACAAAACACGTTTCGATTAACGTGCACAAATATTAAAAAGAAACTAACCAAACTAGTTCCAAAGCAATGAAAACATAATATTATGTAAAAGAAAAATTTATTTTTTTAAATACCATAGTCATTTCTACACTATGTTACGCCTGTATCTTGTATTCCATCTCGTTATACTCCCAATGCGAGTATAATTATGCATGTTCTATGTGTTAGCTTCGATTCACAAAATTAAATGTCGCTGTCAGCTGGAATCCAATCCTAAATCGGCAACTCGTAATTGTGTCAATAGTACATTTAAGACTCTACAAAATATTTTTGGCGGGCAAGAGTTTCATCTGCCACATCCATATCAACTAAGCTTTACAACTTACCACATCCACTACTCCAAATACAAGCCGTGATTAATAGTGTGTCAAGAGACAAGGGTCTAAACCGACTTAGCTAACGTCCGAGGACAGCTATATTGTGCCAGCTCTTTGCTTGTTTCCGTATTGCGCTTTACAGTCGAGGGTGATTAACTGATCTATACTAATATTATAAAGAGGAAAGATTTGATTGTAAGTTTTTTGTTTTTTATTTTATACTGTCTATCTAGCGTTTGACCACTATCTCACTTGATGGTCAGTGACGAAGACGTTATCGCGCAAAGCCTAGAATGCTCACTGGCTCGACTGCAGCTGCCTGATCACACTAATTGATTGGTGACAGTTTTTCAAACTTGAGGGTGGTAGCTAGCCATGCCGGTCTCTGAAAGTACCCTACCAAAATGCTGAGAATTTGATAATTGGGTTACCTTCACCGGAAGCTCAAGCTGTTGTTAGGGATCGAACTAGTGTACGTGAGATTGACAGCCGACGCTTCCCCCACTGAGTTATCATCGCTTTAAAATCATTTGTTTGTTTGTTTGCATTGAATAGGCTCCAAAATTACTGAACCGATTTGAAAAATTCTTTCACTGTTGGAAAGTTACACGATCCCTGTATGACATTTTTTTTTAAGTAGCAATTCTTATAATTTTTAATTTAATTTCGATATATTTTACCCGTGCGAAGCCGAAGTGGACCACTAGCTAGTAATAAATTTACAAACATATATCTAAGGAAAAAATAAAATATCACCCTGGTTTTTTTATAAAGAGAAATTTAGCTTCTAAAGTTATTAAATACAAAGAATAGTGGCAGTACTTTCCAGTACTCGGTGGAGTCGCCGGCCAGCTACTACATAGCACACTACAGACTCTGCAGACTACCCTCAAGTTAGAAAAACTGTCATGAAAAAATGAAAATGAAAAAATGTCAGGATAAAATATGGATCGGCACAAATATTTTTTCACAGATAAATCAAATTTTGTGTGTAAAACTTTCAAGATATTAAGAAATAAATGACTCAAAATTGTCTATTCAACAAATGATCAAGATTGCTTTAATAGTAGACGGACGTCCATTAAAGCTTGTAAGTATAGAGGATGCGGAGTTGACTCATGTCTGAGCTCGATTCTTCCTCTTTTTTTACTTGTAAACTGTTTGACCACAATCCGGTTGAAGGTCACTGACGTGGCGATCAAATGTGGAAATACTCTAAAATCTTGGCAGCTCTCGAGATTAACTGCAACCTATCTGCAGTTAATCTCGAGAGCTAAAAAAAGAGGAAGAATCGAGCTCAGACATGAGTCAACTCCGCATCCTCTATACTTACAAGCTTTAATGGACGTCCGTCTACTATTAAAGCAATCTTGATCATTTGTTGAATAGACAATTTTGAGTCATTTATTTCTTAATATCTTGAAAGTTTTACACACAAAATTTGATTTATCTGTGAAAAAATATTTGTGCCGATCCATATTTTATCCTTTACCAAAAATTTTCGCGGTAAAGATGCTTGAACTAATAAACAAATGAATATTACTTTGTCAAGGCATTAAAGTCTTATGTTACATTAAAAATAAATAGATCCATTTCCGATAAGAAGAAGCAGCAATAAATTAGGTAATTTTTTAATTTTTATATTCTGATAGGTTTCATAATTTTATATGACATATTCAATTACAAAGGTTTTTCAAATAGTGACCTGTCAGAAGGGAAACATTTCAGACTTCGCTTTTTGCTTAGTTTAGCGATTATCAAGTCAATCGTCGAACTTTAAAAAACAATTTGCTGAAGCACAATGTAGAGCGACAAAAACATAACGTGAACAGTAATTTATTGGACATCACCTCTGAAAAATTAAAATTCTCGTGTAGCAGAACGCAATTTTTATTAAAACGAAAAATGCCTAAGAGCGTTGTAGAAGCTTGTGCCGCCCGCCCTGCGGGAGGCTTTTATAAGGCGGGCGATAAATCAAGGGCGGGGAAATATTTAAAAGCTTGCTTCGCCTCGGTGCTTAGGCGGTATCTCTTTTGGACCTGGTAACACATTTTAATATCTTATAAGGAACTTGGATACTTTATATAAGTGGTTGTATTTTTCTACTCTTTTCTCACATATATGACGATGATAAAATGCGTCATTTTCTTTTCTATATACCATACACAGGATACAAAACTTCCCGCCTACATACTAGAAGGGTAGCCAGTTAAAAACGATTATCACGACCTCTCCTGATATCCTGTCTCATCTGTCTTGCTTCCTTCTCTCTCAGACTTTATGGTCAAGTTGTTTGTCTTTTAGTCAAGTTGAAGTAGGAGGGGGAGAGTAGATTCCCGTGGGGTCGAAATATCCTTGAGTAAATTAAAAAAATTGTCTGACTGGCAGCACAGTGTAGGATGTTCATCGTCTATAAAAATAATTAAAAAATACCAAAAAATATAACCGACTTCAATTAACGACAACTTACTTCACACTCAAATGTGTGAAACAACTTATTGAAATCGGTATGGGTCGTAATAGGAGCACACGGAAAGCACCAGCTTTCAAATAAATAAAGAATCATCAAAATCGCTGCACCCAGACGAAAGTTCTAAGGTTACATTAAAAAAAACAATATACGGGTCAAATTTAAAATATCCTCCTATTTTTGAAGTCAGTAAAAAATTGACCCAAAAGGCAAATCAACCCTAAACATAACTGGCAAAGGTACTTACTGACAAGTGCCGTAGCAAATTTATTAGTTCAAAGTTTATTGTATGTTAATGATATAATATAAACTTTAATGAAACTGTATAAAGCTGGAATTGAAAATTTCTGATACAGAGTTGGAAACGAGTAAGCTACCGAAGTTTAACACAGAACAGTTACCACTGAGTTCCTTCAGACTTCATTAAACGAAGTTTTGTGAAACTAAGACAGAATGGGATACGATAAAGGGATAAAATTAAACTTAATAATAAATTTACCGAGCAAAGATATTGTAAGAACAATTAATTTACTAATTCATCATCATCTCGGCCACAGGACGCCCACAGTTGGACATAGACCTCCCCCATTGATTTCCACAAGGACTGGTTGGAAGAAGCCCGCATCCAGCTCTGGGTGCGATCTTAGTCAGTTCGTCTGTCCACAATTTACTAATTACTATAACTAAATATTGTAATTGATTCGAAAAATAACATCATATAATGTATATTTACTCAGGTAAAATAAAAAATCTAGTTCAATCAAGTAAAGATCAACTAACAATATAGCTGTCTATTAGTATAGCTATAGGGCTGTATTAAAGCTTGATCATTTGCTAAATCAATAGACAATTTTGAAACTTTTTAGCTTATTTTGTTTAAGTCTTATATACAAAACTAATAGACTAAAAAACCACTTATGTGAACTGTTCATAGAGGTTATTTCACATTAAATTGCTAATGTATTAGTAAAAAAATATTTTCGAGCAATTATATTTTTCCATTACCAAAAATAGTCGCGGTAACGATTTTAGATGAAAGTCTAAAAATATGACAAGTTGTATTTTTTTCAGTCATTAGTAAAGTATTGGTCATCTGTAGTACATATTTGTAATATTTTAAATGAAGACGTTACAGGATTTCTCCCGCCCTCTCTGCCTGTAAACACCCGCAAGCTTCTAATGTCATTGGCACCTGTTAAGCCCTTAAATTGTTGATTTATTTATCAGGATACTATGCCACTTCTTAATCATTTCAATTTACTATAATAATTCTAATTATGACTCAAAATGTGATTAACTTAATTCGGATTAAGAAAAAACAACTTTACATTTTGGCTTCACGCATAATTTTACAACAATAAAATAAATATCTTTATAATATATAAAATATCTTCTACGACGTGAATAATTGTAAGTTTGTAACTGTACCCGACAATGGTCACACAACGCGAGGGCGTTGTGTGACCATTGCCTGATTATATTCGTTAAATTTAGTTTTTTTTTTTTTGAACCATACAACTTTCGCACACAAATAGTTTTGAGAAAACATTTGGTTTAATCATCTTAATCGAGACGTGAATTACCTAAATAATTTCTTTGTATTCTTAACTAAATGTTAGAACCTACGGTCAAATTTGTAATCGTAACAGTTTCTAAAATGTTTTAATTAACTTTTAGGCTGTTGCGTATTTAATTATTATAAAATTGTATGAAATACTATGAATATGTAAAATAAATGTTTTATTTTCAATTATTTCGATTTTAAATATGTATATTTGATATTTAGAAAAGAGGCGAGAAACGATGGCACAGCTCCTGTGATATGAAACCACAAAATAAATATTCTCGGAACTTATTCATTAGGTCCTCAACCCTAATATGACAGTTGCGAACCTTTACTTAAAAACCAAAAACCAACCAATAAAATTCAAATATTAGCCACACCGCTATAACAATCACAATTTTCAACCCCACCACCGAACAAATTTGTAAACGTCCCTAAAAACATCACTCGTTCACATAAATAATTAAGTTTGTTAACGAAAACTGAACGCACTATTCTCAAAATTAATTTTAAACTTTACACATCAGCATCATAGGGACTAGGGTTGCATGTGATCCGATTTTCTGTACAGTATGTAAAAGTTACGTTGCAAACGCGCCGATTTGATCAATTCATTCGGCGATTCCATTCGAATTACTCCTTTGATTCGATTGCAGAACACTCCCGGCCTCAACCGAAACATTCAGTTTTTAATTAATAACAGACACCGTGCTTTGTAGAGACAATTTGTGCAAAAAGTTCCATTTCGTTACATTCGGTTTTTAAACGAGTATTTAATTCGATTTATTCTGTGTATATTCTGTCTGTGTACCATGCTACAATTTGATTGATGGTCTTTGTGACAGTTAATGGTATTAAGGGGTGAAGTGGCGACAATATTTTAGTGGTAGATGTGGCTGGTAAAACGATTATCGTGAGTATATTGAATGACTGATCGATCACTCACTCCATGAGCTGAGAAGTTGGCATTTGGTATAATAATATGAGAATCATGTGGTGGAACTTTTTTGGGAATTAGATAGTAAGTAAATAATATTTTCGGTATATTTAATGTGTATTTTATTTGTTTTCGTTGCTGGATATTTTGACACAGTTGCTCAGACAAATCGATCTACCTACTTGTTTCACGATTTTTCTGCTCTTATAATCCTCTACCCGCACAAGCTTCAGTTTACTCGTGAACGTGGCGCATGCAACTGATCGAAATATCGAGCAACCAAATCAAATAACATACAAGGTAAATGTCGGAAAAGAAACATTAGTCAGTTTGAACCGCTTTCAACCGGTATTTCTCGAGGTTATTGGGAAACCTATACGCAGTAGTGGACTCCATGTATAGCTGAGATGATGATATGTCAGTCTTACCACGTCAGTTTTAAAGCTGATAATAGCTCATAAGTTTAAAGCTGATAAGTTCCAAATTGATTTTGCAGGCACATTTATGGCAATTCAATCGGTCGATAGCATAATGACAATAATAATTTGATGAGACTAGATTAACACACACTTGAAGTTGACAGATGTCAACACGTTGAGATCCTATTAATAAAAACATACAACAACCTCACTCCCATTTCCCTCAGAGATAGGCAGAGATCATATATTTCCACAAGTTGCGACCCTGTCACATCACTCGTGCCGAAGCTAAGTGACAGTATTAAAATATGTACTAACACGCCCTCACTGCACCCTCACACAAACCACAAACTTTGTTATTGAATTTCTTGAAACTAGAGAGTTTCTTGAAGTTTCGGTCACCGCGAACAAAACCAAAACGTACTTCAGCGCTGAGTTCCTGCAATCAGCTAGTGCAGACATAATCCAATGTTCTCTTCTACAGAAACAGCCATAAGCATATTTCCAATCAAACCGCACACAGGAATCGAGATATCATTCTCGATTCTTAATAAAATGCGTTGCTAAATTTCGTTTTGCCGCACTAGGTATTCTATGTTCTATCAATTGACATTCGAAAATCATCTTTATCCGAATAGTGCAGAATTCGTTTTTGGATGCGTCACAGTATTCGATAAGGCGTTCTCTGAGACTTATCACAAAACATTGGATCGTGCCGTCTAGAAGGGAATACAGGCGTATAAATAACATTGCACAATAAACTTGAGCTAAATCAAGGAGCATTGTAGAAGGGGCCTTGTTAGCCCGTGTGCGACCGCTGATTTTTTATTTGATATCTCAATAAACCTTTGAGGGTTAGAAACCAGTTCAATCTGGATTTTTTTCCTCTCTGATCAGTCTTTTGTCAGTGTTTGATTTATACATTTATTTAGAGTTTTGTTTGGTTAGGTCGAGTAATAAACTTGATTGTTGGTTCAGTATGTCGACTGTCTCGAAGTTTTGTTGCTCGCTTGTGACACAAGCGAGCAACAAGCGACAAAGCTTTATTTACGATGAGGAAAGCGAGCGTGTGAGAATTTATAATACATTCATGTTAGAAGGTTATGTGTTCATTTATTATAACGTTTGATACATTTGAGCTTTAATAGCCGAGACATAAGATTGATAATGATTGACCATTTAACGAAAACCAACTAAGTAATTCAAAATAACTAACAAATATTTTTTACCGAAATCGAAACCGACTTCTACACTCAAAAGTGTGAAATAACTTGTTGAAGTCGGTACCATGATAGTTAAAAAGTAACTATTATCAAAATATTGTTTCCATGATTTCAAAGGGTAAAAAAACATAAAGTGAAAGATATAACCTACTCCTCTTTAGAAGCCGGTTAAAGTGTAAAATAACTTGTTGAAGTTGGTTCCATTTATTGGTATTTTTTTTTCACCATTTTCATTGACCTTTGCTACTCACGGGATCAATAGTCATTATGTCTGTTCACCGTAAAGTATATTCTATCAAATAAAAAAGAATCATCTAAATCAGTTCATAAACGACGAAGCTACGCGCTAACACACAAAACTCCTTTTTTGAATTCGGTTTAAAAGAAAAGTTTTAAAATTAGCATAGTAACGTAAAGCCTCCAGTGTTACAGATATCCATAGGTGACGGTGATTGCTTATCATCAGGCGTCGTGCCTGCTCGTTTGCCACCTATTTCATAAAAAAAAATATGTAACGGCAATTTTGAACGTGACTTTCATCTTGATGATGAAACTCACGTACAGAAAATAATTTGTATTAAGACCTAAGAAGTGACATTGTTTTTTTGCAAATAAACAAATGATTTGATTTGATACTAAAACGCAATGAAAAAATGGAGGATGGGGGCAAGAGAGTAAAAATTATTTATTACTTATTCTACCAAAATTCTACTTCTCAGATTTTCTACCAAAAACTAGACAATAAAAACAATTCATAAAAATTTAGATGAACCGTTTCGAAGGAGTTATCTAACAAACACTGTGACACGAGATTTTTCGTGTATGTGTGTAAGTGTGCGTGTGTGTAAGTGTGTATGTGTGTAAATGTGTAAGTGTGTATGTATCTAAGTATGTATCTTGTATGTTTGTTACCTATTCACGCTCAAACGGCCACAGTGATTTCAATGAAATTTGGTATGGAGATAGCTTATACCCTGGATTAACACATAGGCTACTTTTATCCTGGAAAAAGTAAAGTTCCCGTGGGATAGCTGAGGTAGCGGGCAAACTATAATCCACGCGGGTGAAACCGCGGGGCGCTACTAGTTTACTATACGTGTTAAACATTATCATAGGTACACGTGAAAAAGTCTTTTACAAAAACAAATAAATGTTAAACAAAATTCGTTCATATTTTAAATCTCACTTCAAAAAATATACAAAATAGAGCTAAACCAGCTGTTATTCTTAACAAATAGCTAGAAACATGGCCAAAGTGCTTGAAATAAAATGATAATGCTCTCTCAGTGCACGTCTCGCGTACGTGAGGGTTGTGCTAGCTTGCACCTCGTATGGGCGTTTTTTCGCGCGAATACCTCAATTGTACTGCTACAGAGGCAGCAGTATGTTCTAGATCTGTTTCTGATTATGAAATAATTTTTGGATGTGGCATTAAAATTACAATACAATACAAATACTCTTTATTGCATACCATGTAAAAGAAACAGGAATATACAGTATTACACTAAAATGTATAGCAATCGGCGGTTATATCGCTAATGCAATCTCTTACAGACAACCTTGGGATGGATAATGGAAATTAGTACGTCTAATAAAATTTACGAAAGTAAATTTTCAACACATTTGAATAGAGGTGATCTTAGATTTTTATTTGCTTTGCCTACTGAAGTTTAGTTTACAACTAAGTGAATAATATACAATTAAAGGTGATAAGCCGCACTATTAACCTTAAGAAGCAAATTTTTTTGTCTTGTTTATTGCGCTCATTTATTTATTATTGATGATACTTTATTCCATAAGCATTCGTGTCGATTGACACGTTTACACATATATCTCCCAGAAGAACTGAAAAATGGTTTCAAGCTTGTCGAAAAGTTAATTTCCGGTAAATGTCACAAGTCAGTCTTATCTGGTTTTATTTATTATATAAAAAAAATTGGTTCTCTGTAAATTTGGTTTACGGACGATAGAGTTACGTGATTACGTCATAATCATTTATGACTTTGACTTCGAGTTCGACTTCGACTTCGACTTCGACTTCGACTTTGACTTTAATTATTTTATGTAATACAAAACTCAGGTGGAACGTTACGCGGAACGCTACTATTTTTCATGAGTGTTCCTGGTATTCATCAATTTATAAAACGTTATCACGTCAAAACCTTTAAAATATATTAATAGTTTTCATTAAAGAGATGTATATATGACACAAAATTCTAGTCTACCGTTATTTTACCACCTCCAACTTTTCTACGCTCCGATCCTTGCACCTCACAACACTGCGGTACGGACGTGACTCGATTGCCGATTACAGTTATTTATCCGATACTTCTCGATTATCGGATGCGCTCGCAGAGAAAGTGCGATGCGATGTTTCCTTGTTCGCGGTGCTCATGTTTATGGCGTACAGCTGAAATTGAGGAGTGACGTGCTCGAGAATCCGAACTTACATTTTTCTACTAATAATATAAATGCGAAAGTTTGTGAGTGTGGATGTATGGATGTTTGTTCCTCCTTCACGCAAAAACTACTTATCGGATTTTGATGAAATTTGGAACACAGATAGTTTATACCGTGGATTAACACATAGGTTACTTCTCATCTTCACCCTGATCATCATAAATTATCACCGCGACGGACTTGGATGAAATATGAAATGCAGATAGATTATACTCTGGATTAACACATAGGCTTATTTTCATCATCACTATCATCACCGTTCATCACCACGCGGGTAAAACGGATTTGGATGAAATTCGGTATGTAGATATTTCAGGTCCGGGAATAACGCATAGGCTAATTTTAAACTTCATCATAAATTATCACCACACGGGTGAAACCGCAGGGCGCAGATAGTACAATATATATTTTTTTATTATCACGTGGTAGAACAATTTTTCGTGAGATACTTTTATACAATTTATTTAGAAGCCAGAAGCACGTATTATCACATAATTATAACATGACGTATGATGTCGACGGTCGACGTAGTTCCGTGGACTTCTGGTCCCGGGAGCTTAGGTTCAAATCCCGGCAAAGGCAAACCATATGCGATGAGCGTAGTCGTTTGTCCCGGGTCTTGGACGTTTGACTGATATGATATTTATTTGATTTTTCGTTACTGTTTTTCATCCCTCTTCATTACCTACATGGTTACTTGAACAGCAGTATCAATAAATGTTATATTGATCATTGACCATTAAGTCAGATAATAGTCAACTGCTGACTGAAAAAAAAATGCGGGTGGAACGTCGTTCCAGTTTAGTTTTGTTTTCAACTTGTAAAGAAGTATTTGAAAATATATAAGAAAAAAGTTGTTCGTACCATGAAGTGCAGTTATTAGTACAATATTCATGCATATTCATAAATAATAAAATCGTGGTTGTAGTAGCACGACAGATGGGTAATAGAAAACTCCTTGACCTTTATCCAAAGATTTAACAACGTTCGATGTGGTGTGTGTGTGTGTGTGTCACTAAAACCTTAGAACTTGAAAAACAGTATTCTACCTTCATTTTAACCCAAAAGATTGCTTATGAGTCAAAGAAAACACTACACATTTGCACAAATCTCTAGTCTTTAATAGAATAAACTAGGATAAACTCAGTCATTAAAGCTCTATCCATCTAATATTTTCCCCCACGCGACCTTCAACCCTTCACGGATCCACACGATACCATCTTCACATCGCCGGCGCAACTGTCATATTACTAGAACGCAGATTAAACCCATGTCAGACCGACTATCATAAATCACAACTCACTCCACGAATTATTTAAATGCTATAATGACTCACGAGCAAAAGTTAAGGGAGCACCCCGTATTTATCACAACGGACCCGAGGATTACGAGAGGGTTAATAAATGCCGGGCGCACGGAACGCAGCCATTTTGTTTTTTATCAACCGAATTCGAATTATGAACGGCGATTCGTCTTTGTGGGTTTTGAATTCTATTCGAATGATCGATGACGGTTAATTTTTTAGGCTATGGTTGTAAACGGCCAGTTCCGTAAATTTGTTCCAAATATATTTTAGAAGGTATAGTTTTATAAAGCTGGCATTTTTGATATCTGGTTTACTGTTGGTAATTAACTATATCCCACCAAATTTTATTTAAAAAAATAGTGAGTCGATCCACTCCACACTCCACATGCGTGCGAATTGCTGAGTCTACCAGAAGTTCTACTAGCACCTGTCTAATTATATTTTTTCACACAAGGTCTTCACGTCCCAAACTAGGCAGAGCCTGTACTATGGTAACCTGATGACTGATATATATATACTATACATATACACACCCCAGACACAGGTCAAACAGACATGTTCATACACACAAATGTTTGACCTGTCCGGGAATCGAACCCGGAACCAGCGGCTCAGAAGGCAGAGTGCTACCAACTACGCCAACCAGCCAGTCAGTAATATATTTAAATTTGAAGAATCATTCATTGTACGATACCACAATATGACGTTTTGTATTTGATGCAACAATTTACTGTAAAATCTACATTAAACATCTCCTAATAATTAATTTCGATAGTTATTACCTCGTTACCTCGTTACGAATATCAGAACTTCTCAGCTCGTTAGTGGAATTATGAAACAATTATCGTCTAGACAGACTAGACGTGTCAGGGCATAAAGAGGTCGAATAACCCTACAACCTTACATACGTTACAGCAAATTTCCATGATTCTAATAAGCGATCACGGAAAAGCAATATTATTTTATTTTATTTCAAATATATATATATTAGCAAATATTATGTATATATGCGGTATCCGGCTTTACTCACGTTTATAGTCGAAGTTTCGACCTAAGTTTCGAGCATGTCCGATGCTCATCCTCAGGTGAGTTTACGCTGCCAGATCGCGGCGACCACGCGGTGGTCGAAAACTAGGTCGAAACCTCGACTATAAACGTCAGTAAAGCCGGATACCACATATATATAATAATGTGTTAAACTCACGAGTATTTCCAATCAAAAATATTATATACATTACAACTAATCGTTATCAGAGCGTTTGATCGACGCGACGCGTGACCAAAATGCTGGCACATATTTGGCTCAACGAATCAGCATTGCAATTCAACGTGGCAATGCTGCTAGCATTCTGGGCACGCTGCCGGCCGGTAGCGGGTTAGAACATTTGAGTTATCTATAGGCTACCAATAGCTAGTGGATTGCTCAAATGTTATTGTAGTAGCTGCAGTTATTAGTATTTTATTTTAATAAAGGCATCGTCGTTAAGAAGGGCTTATACTAGAAAATAAAATGAAAAACCGATAGGAAACCGTAAGGCAAGTAACTATAACTATATTTGAGCTCTGAAATGTGTATACAATCATTAGTTAGACGCTATAATCTTATTTGGTCATATTTTGGCGCTTGAGCCTGACACAGTCTGTATAGAGCGAAGTACACAGTGTATCGAGGGGGAGTAGTATACCTAGTAGTATTTCGTAGAAAAAAGAATTATGCAACTTTCTTTGTTTACCATTTGTCTATACTTCATAGATCGTTTGACCACTATAATTCAACCTTCGACCACGTCGTCATTGAGTATCAAGTGAGATGTTTATCAGATGCTAATTCTATTTTGCAATAATAAACACAACGCATCGTCACTGACCATCAAGTGGTAAAACGCTATCTATACAGTATAAAAAGTAATTTAAACGCAAACAATAAATATATATTTCAGTGCTATTTATGCTAGGTGTCTACTTACCCAAGATATACAGGGTGGGCCATTTAGATGGGTCAGTATGGGTAAGTCTGAATCTATCAGACATACAAAGCAAAAATCTGTTCTTAGGAAGCATGTCATCGACTTAAGTGACAAGATAACTGCATTGAAAGTGAACTGAACTGAAAGTGACAGTTGTATAGTTTGAATCTTCAAAAACCTTTTCCTCACTTGGAGAACCAAACCCGAATCGAATATTGACGAATAGCACTCCCGGAGTGCAACCCGTTTTTTAAAGAAAACAAAATGAAGTTTTCTTTTCATTAAAATCGATAACTTGCTTCCTAAGAATAGATTTCTGTATGATTGTTTTCAGACTTGCCTATACCGACCCATCCAAATGGCCCACCCTGTATGATGGTCCTAAACTAGAGGGAGCCCGGGGTGGCTATTTGTTACAATTTGGCCGCCGTTGGATGCGGGTCTCTAATGGGCAATGCTTTATTTGGATCCCGAAGATCTTGACTGACAGTCGAAGTTCATGTTTTTGTAAGCTCTAAAAAGGTTCGTTTAACATTTCCTGTTGCAATGAAGTCTGTTTACTTTTCCTTTAAGCACTCTGTTCTTTTTTCGTACTGTTCTTGTTTGAAATAGTACATGTATTTTTGACAAATTTGAGCAGATATATTCCTTTTGCTGCTAAAAATAAGACACGATCAAGGTGTCTGTTTTTTTCGGCCATTCCAGGTTTTAAACAATTTAATTTGAATATTTACCACCCGTATCAGATTACCGTTAAAAATCGAATACCTATTATATTTCATTAGTGAAAGTTTCTCAATCGCTGAAATTAGGTATTGTTGTTACTTTCGTACTACCGGGTGTACAGTTTTAATTACATTTCATAGATCGTAATTTTTAGACTTTCGCGATTCGAACACATTGTTATTAAATCAAACGAGGCTTGATCGCAAAAGAAAATAATTACTAAATGTTTTTTTTTCTCGCGATCAAGCCCCGTTTGATTTCATAGATCTATTTCAGAGCAAACCTTAAAAAACATCACGTAAATGTTAAAATTTAAAAGGTTTTGAAGAACGATACGTGAATTAACACACATTTTTTATGTAGTAGATGCAGTTGTAACATAGATTTGTTTGTATTGTGAAATGGAAAATGCTTAATTGTGTGATCGTGCGCCGCTTTGTATGATCATTGCAAAATATAATTGTATAGATAAACAGAGATGCATTGTATACATGTAAAAAAAAAGAAAAAAAAAGAGTGTGTATTGTTCTTCTAATCATTTCACAAAAAGTAAAACAAAAATGGTTAAAAATAAAGTACAAAAACACACAAAAATTGTTTCCGTACACGGAAACGAATTTTTGTTTAGTTATTATACATAATTAGTTGTACATATTTGCCCAAAGAGTCCAAGAAGTCCAAGGTCTGTTAAAAATAAAAATGTAAAATAAAACATCAAATCAAACCATCTCCACAAATCGTTCCTTATCGGCAATTAGCCTAACATTGAAGCAATATCCTAGCAATATAATAGTTAAGTAATAAATAAAATTGATTGCCTTTCGAGTCCGGTATACACTCATAAACCCCACCCGGAGAACTTTACTAGTCGAGTGGGCATTAACTATGTCACAATCTATAATAGCCACAGATGCACCCAAAAGAGAGAGAGAGATATATATATATATAAGTATGTATATAAGTATATATCAGTCATCAGGTTACCATAGTACAGGCTCTGCCTAGTTTGGTACCTGAAGACCTTGTGTGAATGTTAATAAATAAAAAAAAAACTAAATCATTATACATTTGTTTTTCCAATTAAATCTATAACAAAGTAAAAATTATGTTTCCTGTAAATTTATCATTTGGTAGATGGGCAATCATGGACTTGAGAGATGATATTTTGTATAATTATTTTGTTTGATGTAATTAAACGAATTCATCTAATCAATGGATCCAATAACTATTAAAAGTTTATACCAGTGTCTCCAACCAAATAACCCAATCGAAAGGGGCGATAAAAAATGTTAATTAAGTTAATTAATAGCTGACCCAGTCATCATTTTAATAATGTAATGATTTTATACAAATAAATATTTTTCTGTATACGTCACTTGAGCGCCATCTCGTATACACAGAAAAACCCGCTCGCTAAACAAGCAATGAAAAGTGAAAAATACTGTGAAATCTACGAGCATCACTAAAGACCGACAACTTGGGAATTGTCGGAAGATGTAATTTTTTTTTACTTTGACACACGATGATAACTTCAATCTGAGTTAAAATCCTTTTTTTTACTTAGTAGTCTTTTGACGTGATAACGTTTTATAAATTGATAAATTCCAGCAACACTCATGAAAAATAGTAACGTTCCACCTGAGTTTTGTATTACATGAAATAATCAAAGTCAAAGTCAAAGTCAAAGTCAAAGTCAAAGTCAAAGTCAAAGTCAAAGTCAAAGTCAAAGTCAAAGTCATAAATGATTTTTTTTTTTTTACATTTTTATCACGTAAATCTATCGTCCGTAAACCGACTTTACAAACAACCAATTTTTTTATTGTTAAGAGTTTTATGGTTTATTGCATTAACAACATGCTAGGCGGAACTTACGTTCAAATATTTGAAGGAAAAAATTCGGCCCTAGTGGTACGGTCTGCAATAGCTTAGTTGGACAAAGCGACAGGACGGTATTCTGTAGTCAGATTCAAGTCCCACTAGCAGCCGATTTTTTTCTTTTTTATTGTTATTAAATCAATACACAGTAATCTCACTTAAGCTCAATATCGAACTCGTAGCAGGTGCGCGCGCGCAGATGCTGTTTACGAGTAATTTAAGACCGCAAATTGTACCTTCGTCATTCGCATCTGGTCGGAAACAAAGTATTAAATATTAATCACTAGTTCCCGGAGTTCACTGCTCCTTTTAAGTTTTTTAGAAATAAATGCAATTAAAAAAAAAACCGAAAAATGGAACCGAATTCAACACTCAAAAGTGTGAAATAACTTGTTGAAGCCGGTACCATGATAGTTCACAAAAGTAACTATCATCACAATATTGGACTTCGACAGGTTATTTCACACTTTTGAGTGTTGAAGTCGGTTCCATTTTTGGTAAAAAATATTTTTTTCACCCTTTTCAGTGACTTGCTACTCACGGGATCAATTGTCATTGTTTATGTTCTCCGATGTCTTCAACCGCAACTATAATATCGTTGATGTATGCGAAGCACTTTTGAAGTTATTGGAGTGTAACTCAAAAAACGCTAGTCCGATTTTGATGAAATTTAAATGAGACCACCACGGAAGTATACTCTATCAAACAAAAAAAATCATCACAATCGGTTCATAAACGACGAAGTTATCTGCGAACACACATAAAAATAAAATATACGGTCGAATTGAGTAACCTACTTTTTTGAAAGTCGGTCACTGACAATGTGGTCGAAAATGGTATCAGTTAAAATATAATAAATTACTCAAAAAGTCATGAAACTAGTCGCCTAGTCGCAATACCTATATATTCGACTATTCGTAAGTTAAGCCATAGTTTCAACTAAATGTTTTTGGCTAAGATTTTAGGCTATTTTGTATTGAATTTTTGCAAAGCTACCCAGAGACAGACAATTATTTTGACAATTATTTAATAAATCGTAAGACGCCTCTAGGCAAACAGAAAAATTCTTTAATTATTGGAAAAAATCCAAATACATGAAATTTAAGTCTGTACCGCAGCGGAGATCTAAAAGTCCAATTAAATCAAATGACATCTTAAAACAAGAGGACGCAATACGTCTGTCAGGGTACTGTCAACTTTAATTAGTTTAATTACACGTATACTGGGATGCTTTCTTGGACGAGACTAAATTTTAGCCTGATTTACATTATTAAAGTAATAACCATGTAAACTGTATAGTACTCAATCGGATCCATTTCGTTTGTCGCTTGAGTGATGGTATGTTGATCTAACTGTTTGGTTTTGCCTGATGATAATACCATCAGATTAGCAATATGGTCAATCAACAAGTTAGGTAAAAAGGGTATGGAAAGTATTTTTGAGCAAGGGATATTTTTTATTGTCAAAGTCAAAATCAAAAATATTCAAACAATTTAATTTTTGAGAAGTTTTGAACTTCTAGAAAGTTCATCATCATCTCAGCCATAGAACGTCCACTGCTGGACATAGGCCTCCCCCATTGATTTCCACAAGGACCTGTTGGAATTTAATAATGTTAAAATAATAATTGTTTTTAAAAACTAAAGGACGCGCATTAGCAAGTAGCGGAATTCCGGGTTCGGATTGGAAATAAAAAATCAATAGCTTAAATGTGTACAGTTAAAATAAATTGAAAATAAGCAGTAAACGAGGAAATAAAAGGTTTCTATCTTGTAAAAGAAAATAAGTTGTTATTCTCGCTGTTAGATACATGTTACATTATAAGGCTAAAATTTATACTCATCTGAGATTGCACGCCTGTTGTACTCTAAAGTTTTTATTTCTGCCGTTTAGCCGTTTATTTGCTCCGCTTTGCGACGGAAAACGTAACTGCAATTTAACATTCGGAATAAAAATTAAAAAGCGGGGTCGTCTGTAAAATAAACCATAAAAAAGGGTTCTATCTGCTAATGAATATAATAAGTAATGAGATGTGTAATGTTGCTACATATGTATGTTATAGTACATTAATTTGTATATTATGTAAATTATATTAGAAATTCTGTTTTTGTATCACCGAACTTCCAGACTCCTAATATATTATTTCGTCGTAGTCAGACAGATGCACTACACCTACCGTCTGCTTCTTTCTCCGTTTCTGTCCATCCAAAGGTTGCTTGGAAGAAATCGCTACAAGCGATAAGGCCGCCCATTATCGTATCAAGTATTACAATTTAAGTTTAGCTTTAAGTATGATATGTTATTTGGTACTGATAATAAAGAGTTTTTCTTTTCTATTCTATTCTATTTCCGTCAAATGGTTGTCTGGAGGAGATTGCTTTAAGCGATAAGCCAAATGTACTTTGGTTAGGTATATGTTTTGTTGTTTATTGTTGTTTTTTGTGACTGGTGTGCAATAAAGTGTTTTGTATTGTATTGTTGCTGATCTGTATATATAAAGAAATGTCGGCCGTTAATAATGACTGCTAAATATTTCATTATCTTACTTTGATATTTTTAATTATAACAATGTTCTTAGTGTAAAAAATACCACTAACTAAGCAATAAAAACTTATAAATTTACTATGAGACATGCTCGAATCAAGTCAAAAATTAAAAATTCATAATCAATGTAACGTATATTTATTATAGTGAGTTTACTACTCACTGTAATAAATAATAGTAAATCATTATAATTTCCGATGTAAATCTGCAGTTGTACCAAATAGGGATCAGTAGAAACAAATTAAGTTTTTACTTTTCGAATCGAAACTGAATTGTAATTAACCAATAAATAATTGTATTCTTGCCTTAATTCTTGATCCAGTTATAAATAATAATTCAAGATGAAATCTCGAAAGAAACTAATGTTGGCACGTGCTAAGACTACGTCTGGGCTTAGATGTACTTTAATATCTCTATGATAAATTGAATTTTACCATGTCTCGCGTTTTACAAAACTGAGGTGCAGTTAGAAAAAAGAAATAGTTTCAATTAAGAATAATTTAATAAATATATGATGCAATTTATAAAAGAAACATAACCCTCCTTCTTTCGCAGTCGGGTAAAAATTAAAAACTTCACGATGTTGAAGATGTGGTCGAAGACGTAATCACACACTATTGTGTTTAGTGACAGTTTTTCTAACTTGAGGGTAGTATAGCAAATTCCTAGCATGGTGGTAGAGAACTTTCGAGCGTATAGCTAGCCGGGCTACCTAGCCTGGCTAGCTATACGCTCGAAAGTTCTCTACCACCATGCTAGGAATTTGCTAAAAAATTGTGTTACCTTTACCGAAAGATGAAGCCGTTAGTAGGTATCGAAGCAGGTCTCCAACAGTTTCACAGTCGGCGCTCCCACCGCTGAGTTATTATCGCTTCAACAAGTGTTCTGCCCATTGAAGGCCTCCTCCTGCCCAGAGATGGTTTCCCTTCCACTGTACCGTAGTCATGCCTGGGTGGGGCAAGCCTTCGCGGTTATAAACAATATTTATTCCCAGTTTCATGGTCCAATAATAAAAAAGAAAATTGTTATTTGTTTTACATGTAGTTAGAGTTATAGTTGTATGTGTTGTTATAGGTATAGTTGTAGTAGAGTTATTAATACTTAAATATCAACTTAAACTGTTATATCTGTCTAAATAACACCTCACTGCGTTAATCTCTATTTTACAGACATGAATCTAAATATATACCTATTAGTAGTATTTATTATATTATATACATTCTATATATATTTATATATGAGAAGGTTTATTTATGTATGATTTCATACAAATTTTGTTATAATTAGCTAAGTAATTCTTTTTAATTCTTACTTTGTTGAACACATCCTGTAATTATTAGTAATTATTTATTATTGTAGTATGTAATTATTCTACAATATATTTCATTCACGGTTGCCTGGTAGAAATCGCTTTCAGCGATAAGGCCGCCTATTGTTTCACAATATTAATTGTTAAGTACTGTAATAATATGTACAAATGTGATTGTGATACAATAAAGCATTATCTATCTATCTAGAGTTGATTTTCGCGTGACTGTTTGGATTAAAACCTGAGCAAGCGAAGGGTTCTAGGATTGAACCACGAACGAAGCGAGTGGTTCAAAAGAAGAACTCTGAGCGTAGCGAAGGTTTCAAAACACGAAACGCTATTTTTTTTTACGCAACCATTTTTACCCTTGAATGAAACACAACAATTTTCACTAGCACTAACTAGTGAGCATAGGAACATGCCAGGCGCGCGGCGGGTAGGATTCTTTCACAAGATTCTTTCAAGTGCACTTTTCTCTGAATGATGACAAGATGACATTAGTTTTATTCGGTACGTTCTCGAATTTTAAAAAAATTGGTTGTCTGTAAAGTCGGTTTACGGACGATAGATTTACGTGATAACGTCATAATCATTTATGACTTTGACTTTGACTTTGACTTCGACTTTGACTTTGATTATTTTATGTACTACAAAACTCAGGTGGAACGTTACGCGGAACGTTACTATTTTTCATGAGTGTTGCTGGTATTCATCAATTTATAAAACGTTATCACGTCAAAAACTTTTTTGATCAATTGTGAATTAGATAGAATTTTCCTGTCAAGAATCGAAGAGTGAAACTAGCGATAGATAGTGAAGTGTGGTGAAAACATAATAAATGATTAAATACAATGATTTCAATGTGCTGATTGATGTATAGAACTTAGAGTCTTTTTAATTAGACTTTAAAAAGCAGTACAATTAAACGTAAAAAGTTTTTAGAATTTCTTTTATCTCCACCATTTTCTGTTTCACGATCGGTGACGGGCAAATTGTTTTCGTTTTTTTCTCAATTTCATGAAACAAAGTTTCTCATTTGTTTCTATTTCGTTCTTAAAGTTTTTTAATCATTTACGATTGTTGCAACTGCGGAACATTGAAACGGGGCATATTCTGCAATTGTTCCTTTAACTACTTTATTTTTATATTATAACGTGCTGTAGGAGATAGCTTTGACAAAAACGCAAAATGAATAATTCAAAAGGTAATAAATATGTAAAATGTTACACATTAAAGTATATTTGAATCGGCATAAAGTATCAGGATTTTTAACCTTGTTTCCGTTTTTTTTATTAAGTGTATCCAGGCGTTTGACCACTATCTCACACTGACGGTGTGGTTAAAGGTCGAATAACGCCATCTAATGGTAAACGAATTTTTAAATCGCTCCAATAATTTTTGAATCTATTCGTTACAAACAAACATATAAACCCATGTTTTCTATTTATAATATACATTCATTAAATATAGATAACATACAAAATTCACTCAATTAATGAGGATAAATGTTTTCCCGGAATTATCTAAAATGAACCATGTGACCTTTACTAATCGTTTAATTTAATATGTAGGTTCATACACCAATGCTCAGTGACTGAGTATAAATGAAATGAGGCATTCTAAGCCACTTCGTCTTTCAAATAAACTACAAAGCAATGATACCGGCATTGTAACAATATTCGAGTAGTAGAATTGTTTCCTTTGTAAAGCAATTGTAGGGTGACGGCAGACGTTGCCACAAGAAGTTTAATTGTATTTCTCTCGTGGACAAGACAATTACTTAGGTTTTTATTTCTTAAATGGTTGCATTTTAGTATCCGTGTCGCTACTCTTGTTAGAGATTAGAAAAATATTTCGATGAACAAAAAAGTGTTCTCATTAGCGGTAGCCGGGGGAACAAGTGTATTTGTTTTTCATGCGTGTCATATACCCTAATGAATTTCGTAAGCAGAGACAAATGGCCCCTCGCCAACGGCGACTTTTTGTAGCGCTGCAGTACCGATGCTGTCGCGCGTGTGTATCGATACCGCCGCGACGCTGCGCGCTGTCCCGTGTGTCACTGTGTACCTTCGCCCAGATTCTGTATCGCTACTGTCGCGATGCTGTCGCACTTCTGTCGCGATGCAAACGCGCATGGCACATTCCCCAGCACCCCTCCCTCCGTTCTCCACCCTTCATTCTCCTGTTATCGTCAGAAACCGTCGCGCGTTTGCTTCGATATAGTCGCGATGCAGTCGCGCGTTTGTATCGGCACAGCCAAGCGTTTGCATCGCTTCTATCGCACGTTGTATGTCCCTGTTGCTACACGGAAAGCGATGATAGCTCAGCGATGGGAGCGATGGCTGTAAAAGTGACGGACGCTGGTTCGAACGTCACCAATACACACGCTTGAGCTTCCGGTAAAGGTAAAACCGTTACTGAATTCCCAGCATGGTTGTAGGTACTCTCGAGTAGCCTGCTTAGCTGCCTCAAGTTTGTAAAACTGTCACCAAACGTATATAATGTGTTCAGGCAGCAGACCTTGAGAGCCAGTAAGAGTGTGTCCAGACCTGACGAATGCGAGTTACACATTCCTCAGATCTGGACACACCCTAAGCATCCTAGGTCTAGCGTGAATGCATCTTCGACGATCAAGTGAACTAGTGATCAATCGCTGGACCTATAAAGTATAAAAAAACAATCCACAATACTGGCTTATATGACAAGAAGGTAAGCTGGTCCAATGACCCATATATCAGAGGGCCCAAAAGCCTATAAAGTGGTTACGACGATTGTCCATTACGTTTATATTTGGATTTTCTCCTAAAGTTTAAGAAAAAATCTATATTTCAAGTTTTTTTACAAAAATCTGTTTTCCCTTGCATGATATTTTATTTTGAGGCTTCAGTTCATCGTAACACTACTACTATTCATCATCTACTGAGCTATAGGATATTCACTGCTGGACAAAGGCGTTCCCCATTGATCTCAACAAACTTGCAGCTGTTGAGCAGAGAGTTCTTTGAGTAAACTGGGTTTATTAGTACTATCATGCATATACGTTTATACGTGTAAAAGTAATGCTTGCATAATATGTGGTTCATAATATTATTGTAAAAATATAATGTCATTATCCGTGAGGACCTATAATTGGCCTTTTGTTAAATATTAAGTCCTTATATTGTAAAGAAGGCCGTTGGTCTTCCATGTAAAAATAAATTTATTTATTTATTTATTATTAAAAAAAAAAAAAAAAAAGCAAGAAACAGTCGGACGACTGAATCCAGCCTTTTCTGCGCTCATTCATACTTAGCATATGTAAGTGGACACCTATACTATAAAATATAAGCGTATCATTTTCGTCATGCGCGTAAGATGTTGAACTATAACTTGCTTTTCGTCTCAATTCTTCCTTGCAGGTTCTTCTAAATATGAAAGGAACATTGGAGATTTCAAATGTGACTTATTCAAAGAACACTTGAAACTGGCGTAAATACTGCTCACCCCTGTCCACTTACCCCTGTCAACTCCACCCTTTACCCATATTAAACAAACCCTGAAATCTGAAACAAGATCGGAGGAATTATAATTTTCTCGAGTCGTACTGGCCGCAATATTTAAATTTTATATGAGCAATTATACCCCGTGATTAGTGACGGGTCGATTTAAACCCTTGAGAGTGTGGGGCTTATTAGACCCCAAGTTGTCTTCCGATACAATTGGATGATTTAGGGTAGGATCTTAGATTTTGCAATTTAGATTGCTATGAATTGTGTTTAAGTTGTCTTATGATATTAAGCCGTAAAATCTTATACAATTTATATATTCTGTGTTATGTCGAGATAAATTTGCATGAATGGTACGAGTATATCCATTCATACGTGCGTTCGCACGCTTAACATACGCTATGCCCTTTACGGGACCTACATGTTTGTGCCTTTTGGGGTGAACATATTTTCATCATCATAATCTCAGCCATAGGATGTCCACTGCTGGACAACGCCTCCCGCATTGATTTCCACAAGGACCTGTTGGAAGCGGCCCGCATCTAGCCCTTGCCATTGGGGGGAGGCCCCCTATAGAGGGATTGGATGGAAAATGGATTTGCCAATACTCGCCACGCTTGGCAGACGGGTAGGCGAGCGCAGTATGATTTCTTCTCAGAAGGCGCTGCTGCCCACATTCTGGTACGTGATCTCTTAGCCGACTCTTACGGCACCCGCGGGAAGAGATGGGGGAGTACTATTCTAGGCCGGTACTACCACGGCTCAACATATTTTATTATATGGCATTTTGTGTCATTTTGACATGTAGATTATTTATATGGCAGAACAACGTTTGACAGGTCTGGTAGTAATTCTATAATAATTATTACTGCCGGAGCGGGCAGGAGTGAAAAACAACAAATTTTATCGGTTTGTCCAGGGCAGCCTTATCTAATTCATTTCTAAAGTGCGTCCACAATACGAAGGCTTTCTTACAAAAACCCAAATAAGTGCTAACGCCTGCAGAAAATTCCATTTTAAGTAAAACGAAAGTACTCGAGGCCTATTCTCAACTCTGCGAGCGCGGATGTCTAGACTGGGAGATGATGGAACCAGCAACAAACGTTTACTTTATTCTATCTATCTCTATGTTCAAACAAAACAAATTTCTTATTGTATTTTCATAAGCAGCCATCAACTTCACTATTGAAAAATTCATCATCATCATGTCAGCCATGAGACGGCCACTTGTGCACATATGCTTCCCCCATTGATCGCCACAGGCACCGGGTGGAAGCGGCACGCTTTCTACCCCTTTCCTGCGATCTTGATCAGGTCGCATGTCCACCTTGTCGGTAGAACTCCTATGCTGCGCTTTTCTCTCTGTATTCTCCACTCTAGAACCTTTTGACCTCAACGGCCATCAGTTCTCTGAAATACATGCCCTGCCCAGTGCCACTTCAACTTGCTAATTTGCTGGGATATGTCGGTGACTTTCTTTCTTTTACGGATCTCCACATATCTGATTTAATTTTACAAAGAAATCCCAAGCATAGTATAATATAGTATAATCTCCATGCCTCAATGCGCGGCCCCGAGCTTGATTACAAGGGTCATATTTTAAAAAATCGCAAAATTGTGTTTCATTTAATAAAAGCAGTATTGATACTGTTATATACCTATATGTCAATCGAAGGGCACCCGACCTTGTCCTTTGTTAACAAGGTGGGTACATAGTTACCCATTACACCTTCCACCCAGGAGTACGTAAACGGGATATGTCAGAATCTATTAACTCAAAAACCGCTTGTCCGATTTTGATGAAATTTAAATGGGACCACACCGGACCAGACCGACCGCCGCATTGCAGTCCGACCAGATGGACTGCAATGCGACATCCATACATGGTAGACGTTCCACCCTGTCGCACCAAGCGTATTGCTTCCACATTCATAGTGCGTACAGCTTACGAGTGGAACTCATTGCCTAAGTCTGTGTTTCCACATGAATACAATCTGGGCATCTTCAAGTCACGAGTGAACAGGTATCTTCTAGGCAGGCGTGAATCATCGTAGACCGCATCATCACTTAACATCAGGTGAGATAGTGGTCAAAAGCCTGCCTATTGTGAATTAAAAAAAAAAAAAAAGGAAGCACCTTATTTGTAAGCCAGCTTACAAATAAAAAAACATTCACCCAGTCGAAAGTTCTGAGGTAACGAAAATAAAAAAAAACATACGAGTTGAGTTGAGAAACTTCTCCTTTTTTTTAAAGTTGGTTACAATAACCGATCCGGAACCCAAACCTGCACCGCTCACTAAACAACAGCGACATAATTCCCACTTTTCATCATTTTGTGAAGTGACTCGTAACTTGAGGGACTTGACAGATTGTATCTATAATAAATGGGAACAAATTATTCTCGTGTTATCAAACCCGCCAACGGGTCCTGTTTTAGAAAGAATCTGCTTAATATTCCGTCGCCGCGTTCAAAGATAAGTGTACTCATATTCGTGTACGAGGTGTAGGATCGTAATTTGCCATAAATTACTTTCAGAAATAAAATTATAATTCTTGCAATGCCAAGTATAAATGAAGGTGATATTTTTCGTTCTATACCAGCGCTTTTAGGGGTCGCGAACATTTTTGTAACGATGCAAAAACCAGTGAAGCTATAACAACTTTTAGGTCTAGCGTTTTATCAAATATAGTTCTTATGAGGACAATAGACAAAAGGACACAAAAGCAGCGAAAGGCACAGAATAGGTAATATTTCCTCCATAAATAGAGAATGATCCCCGAGGGGCCCATTTGTCCGACAGTAACCGGCAGCGGTCAGACACTAGGACACGTCTTTAATTGACTGCTCCAGTTACTCTTATTTATTAGCTTTGGACTAAGTCTGCTTCAGTCACTGCCTAAAACAATGCGTGACGGTTAGAAGATGCTATTTTAACCGACCTAAAAAAAGGAGGATGTTCTCAATTCGACCCGTATGTTTTTCTTTTTTTTATGTTTGTTACCTCAGAACTTTCAACTGGGTGAACCGAGTTTGATCGTTCTTTTTTTATTTGAAAGCTGGTGCTTCTCGTGTAGTCCCATTTTAATTTCATTAACATCGGTCAAGCTGTTTTTTGAGTTACACTCCAATAACTGAAAGTGCTACGCATACGTAGATGACATAATAATTTCTGGTGGAGAAATCGGTGAACAAAAACAATGACAATTGATCCCGTGAGTAATAAAAATAACAATAATAATAATAATAACGATTTGATGGAGTTGCTAAAAATCACAGAAGTTTTTAGCAACGCTATCAAGATGGAGTTCGGTGTTGATAAGTGTGCGGTCATGCATGTGCAGCGGGGGAAAGTTGTAATTTCATCAAATTTACAACTCTCTGAGACAATGTCTCTCAGATCTCTCTCAGAAGTCGAAACCTACAAATACCTTGGTATGTCAGAATCATTGGGTATCGCGGTAGGGGATATTAAGCGTTCGGTGAAGGAGCGCTTCTTTTGCCGTCTGACAAAAGTACTGAAAAGTCATTTGTCGGGTGGCAATAAGGTGCGTGCCTTCAACGGATGGGTGATGCCCCTACTGATGTACTCTTTTGGCATATTAAGGTGGACTCAGACTGAGCTAGACGCCTTAGATAGAAGGCTCCGTCAAATGCTCACATTGCATCGCATGCTGTACCCGCGCTCGTCTGTCATGAGACTGTACATTCCGCGGAAATGGGGAGGTCGTGGCTTTTTAAATGCCAAAAACCTTCACAACCGCGAAGTGTACAATCTCAGGACATATTTTCTAAATAACGAAAGCGGGATGCATCGTGATGTTGTGGCAGTTGACAAAGGCTTCACCCCGCTCTCCTTGGCTATCGAAAACTGGCGTAAACCAACGGTGTTGACCACTGAGGATCGCAAGGACATATGGAAAGGCAAAGAGCTACACGGCCGGTTCTATCGGGCCTTAACAAGACCCGATGTAGACCTACTCGCATCCGTGAACTGGCTACGTTTCGGTGACCTTTTTGGGGAAACCGAGGGTTTTGTCTGTGCAATTGCGGACGAAGTTATCATGACGAATAACTATCGGAAATATATTCTGAAGGACGGTACGGTCGACGTTTGTCGGGCATGCCGCCGTCCGGGAGAATCCCTCAGACATATTATTTCTTGTTGTTCTCATCTTGCTAACGGAGAGTATTTACACAGGCATAACCTAGTAGCCAGAATAATCCACCAGCAACTTGCAATTCAATATGGCCTTGTTAAATCCGAAGTGCCGTACTACAAGTACACACCAGCGCCAGTTCTTGAGAATGGTCGTGCGTTACTCTACTGGGACCGCTCTATCATCACGGACAGGACTATTGTTGCCAATAAGCCTGATATCGTTTTAGTCGACCGGTCTTAACGCCGGGCAGTGCTCGTCGACATCACCATCCCGCATGACGAGAACCTCGTAAAGGCTGAGAAGGACAAACTCAGCAAGTACCTTGACTTAGCTCACGAGGTAACCGCCATGTGGGATGTTGACTCGACGATCATTGTCCCGATAGTCGTTTCGACGAACGGCTTAATAGCGAAGAGCCTCGATCAACATCTTAAGAGGCTCTCGCTAGACGTTTGGATCAAGGGTCAGATGCAGAAGGCGGTACTCCTTGAAACGGCGCGTATTGTTCGGAGGTTCCTCACTCTGCGGCCCTAACCACCGGTAGCTTGGGCTTTGCCCCGCTGCTGGCGGAACTCTAGGTTTAGGTTTTTTATAATATCTTTATTAATTTTTGTTTTTGATATTTATACTGTAAAAAAACTAAACCTAAGAAAGAAAGAAAATAAAGAGATAATAATAATAATAATAAATCATTTATTGCCACAAAAAAAGAAATATTTATACAGGACATGTTTAATTAATTAAATATCTATGGCAAAAGGGATAGGCTCAGCATGTGTCATGTTCCCACAATGTAGAGATCATAACGCTGTTTTTCAGCCTACCCCTAAGCTCGGACTATGGTCTTGGCCGAGATATAAAAAAAGAAAGGAAAAAAAAAACGAACACCCACAGACAGCAGCTTAACAATTATAGGAAGCTAAACAAATAAATATTGTACAAGCAAAACAGCCCCAATATTGCTCGAGAATGGACGCGGTATGTGTGTTTTCGTGTGTGTTTATGTGTGATTATGTGATGTGTGGTGTCATGTTGGTGGATGTGGTGTGTGTATTAAAGTTGCATTTATGTACTTTAATTATAATCATTTTGACACAAAGGGTTTAAAGGATGTTTCAAAGTTGTATTTTTGCCGAACCAGTAAGTTTATTTTTAAACGAAGTTTAAAAGTGTGACTACCAAGTTTATTTCTTAAAGGTGGTGGAAGGTCGTTCCAGATTTTGGTAGCACTGTGTTTGAAACATCCTTTAAATCCACTGGAAGTATGTTTAGGGACAGATAAAGAAAGACCATGTTTGGAGCGGTAGCAAAAGTCAAAGGGTGAAAACAATTTTTCCCAAAAATTGAACCGACTTCAACACTCAAAAGTGTGAAATGACTTGTCGAAGTCGGTACCATGCTCGGAAAACTATATACATTGTATATAGTTTTCCGAGTAAGAAAGTAAGAGTAATATTTTCCATTGTAAGAAAATCATTCATGATTTACTAACAATATATATATAATGTATTTTATATTTAAATATATATTTTTTTATTGTAATAAGAGTGCAAGGAACAGCGGTGTCCCAAATTTTGAATTGAGTTAACCGTGTCATGTGGGATATTTTGTGAAGGGCTTTATTAGCACGAGCTTAAATAGAATTTTTCACATTTTTATGATGTATGTTTTCAATTAATGACAAATCATGAAAAAATAAACCTTGTTAAGTAGGTAAATAAAAAACTGTTGTTTAAACTGACGTGGTTTTGACACATTATGAATGTATAAAACACGGGAATTACACGCGTAGTAAGTCAGAGGGTCCCGACTATAGTTTCGACCACATTCGTTGATCTTTTCACGGGGCGAACCGCGACTGCTGCGTCTGCGAGCGCCCCGTATACCTCTTGAAATATAAAACTATTTTTAATAACATTTACCTATTAATTTGTACGCACTCGCACTTGTTCGGTTTTTTTAATTGGGAATAGGCAAGCGTTAAGTGTATATTATTTATTACTAGTAGCACCCCGTGGGCTTCACCCGCGTGGATTACGGTTTTCCCTCTACCTCAATTATCCCACGGGAACTATACTTATTCCGGGATAAAAGTAGCTAATGTGTTAATCCAGGGCTTTAACTATCTCCATACCAAATTTAATCGAAATCGGTGTAGCCGTTTGAGCGTGAAGAACTAACAATCATACACGCATACACACTTATACTCATACACACTTACACACAAACTTTCGCATTTATATATTAGTAGGATATATTAGTAGGATACCTAAGTAAAAGACGCATATTAATAGCCACACCTGGAACTGGTACTGCACGTAGTAACAGTTAAATTTCTACTTTATAATATCTCTCCAAACGATAACCAAGTGTTTCAGGACTCGACTAAACCCTTACAAAGTAAGTTTTCCAACCATTACATTGTAGGAAGTCGTTTGAGGACTGTAAAGCCATGCTCACGTTTTTATGAGGTTGTAAAAGATGTAATGAAAGTTATAGTGAATACTGCTGCTAGGAATGCATGGCCTGAACTTCCGTAATGACGCATAGCAGCAAAAAGTGTTTTGTTTTTGCATTGTATCTCTTCTTCGAAAAAAAACCTGACACAGTTAGCCCAATCCAAAAATTGTAAATTTTTGGATTGGGCTAACTGTGTCAGGTTTTGTTTTTTCTTTTCACATACCCCCGCACTATAGTAGTAGTGTTCGTAGCTTAGTTATATCACAGTAAAACAATTGAACTTAGTACAAACTATCAAGTTATCTATTACTATAGTGACACAGAAAATTTATATACATAGTCTGTGCATGCAATTTAATAGGTGTGTTATTCAATTGTTTTAACCATAAAAATCACAAATTATATTGTTTTAATTAAGGTGTAGCTTCGAGTAAGTCATACGTGTGCATTTGTGCATTTTATATAGGTGAATTTCTTGACGGTCAGGGACTTTAGAAATCGATGACTATATTTTTAACTAACTTCAAAAAAAGGAGTCTACTCAATACGTACGAACGTATATATATACATTTTGTATTATCGTAATATTATCTGTGTCGGCGGATAACTCGTCGTTTATGAATCGATTTCGATGTTTTTTTTTTCTTTGAGAGTATACTTCCGTGGTGTTCTCATTTAAATTTCATCAAAGTCGGTCATGCTGTTTTCGAGTTACACTCCAATAACTGACAAGTGTGTGCTTATACCTAGACGATATTATAGCAGCGGGTGAAGACATCGGTGAACATACCTACACCTCAATGACAATTGATCCCATGAGTAACAAAGGTCACTAAAAAGAGAAAAAAAAATTTTTTTTGCAAAAAAATGGAAACGACTTCAACACTCAAAAGTGTGAAATAACTTGTCGAAGTCGGTATAAACGGAAATTCCGGTAGTTATTTCATTTCAAAACTCGATTGAATCGCTTTATATTTGTCCACGTCCAGGTAAAAAATGGTAAAAGCCCACCGGAGAGTTTGCGCTCAAAAATTTAATTGCAATCAAGTACTCACATCGGAAATGGAAACGTACCGTCAAAGCGACACGGTTGCGTAACCGTTTGCCGATACAAATTTAGTTACCGGGATAAAGTTAGGTTTTATTGCGAAGCCATATTGGGCAGTTATACTTCACTTTTTAGTTTTTAGGGTTCCGTACCTCAAAAGGAAAAACGGAACCCTTATAGGATCACTTTGTTGTCCGTCTGTCTGTCTATCAAGACCTTTTTTTCTCAGGAACGCGTGGAGGTATCAAGTTCATATCAAATACTTAGAACAACTGTCCCTTAGAGCTATGAAAAAATCAAACTTCTAAGCCAACGCAATCAAAAGATACAGCCGTTAAGCTGCAAATTTTCGACACTCGCAAGGGAATCAAAACCTACAAACTTCCCATGAACTCAGAATTTTGAAATTTTGGTACGAAACAACGTCTTATAGCACAGATAAAGGAAAAATTGAGAAAACATGCATTTTTAGTTACATAATTAAATACAAATATTTTTAATAATTTTAAACTTGTACCTACAGGTTTTTACGGAACCCTAGTTGCGTGAGCCCGACTCGCACTTGGAAGTTTTTTGTTTTTAAATTAGCATGCCTTCAATGATAGGACTTTGTGATACAATGACCGTGACTCAAGCTATTTCTACTAAAGGCGCAGCTCGTACAGACACCTGCAACCCGCAGTCTCACCCGCCTGGACTACAATATTCGAGTGGCCTCGAACATCTGGTAATCTCACAGGAACCATTGAGTTTTGTTTAACAAAAAGGATTTATGTGTTAATGTGTAGGGTTGTAAAAGGTTATAAGAATTTTTTCTACGAAGTATTATTCGAATTTGTGAGCTGCTAAGCAATAGAATTTCTGGATCAACGTTTGGACCTGTCTAATATCTCCATGAAGTTTACATGTTTTGAAACGGAAAGGCTTATAATTTTAGTCGCGATAAAGTCACGGGTTATTTTTTTTCATAACATAGACACATTATTCATAAATCTTTTCCTACAATGGGTCTCAGAGGTGAGCCCAAAGTCACACAATTAAAATCTACGAACCGACTAGGACTCATGTGGTAAATACTAGAAAACTACTCTCCGACCAGTTTCGAACTTTTGCAGGGCATACTTTACATAGAACTGATGGCCAGTGTGGTCGAAAAATTTGTCTCTATTGGTGACTACTGAGTACCAAGTGCAGCGAAGGACATCCAGCGACACGATGGACAGACAACCTTATTGCAACCTATCACTTGGAAGAGGCTATGTCCAGTCGTGGACATATCGCTGGCCATCGTACAGTGGAATAATATTGATAATGATTCCTGTAGAAGATACGAATAGAATACGTTACTTGGAACTGGCTTCTATATTTTAAGATACATTTTTTTTTAATAAAACAGGATATCTCAGTTATTTGTCGACATCTAATTTGAACCGCTGACACCCACCGCTAGAATAATAGTAACGGCGACCACAGATAATGTGAACATAATGAATTATTGTGCTCAGGGCTTTTGGATACGAAATTGAGAGTTTTTTTACACTCTCCATCATGTTTAAGGTAATATGCGTATTAAACAATTAATAAGCAAAACAAAAACAAACAAACACATTAAAGTAAAATTTTTACTTTCTTCCGTTACTGTTTAGGGTCCTATGCTGACTGTAATAAAAGATGGTACTTGTAGTGGACTGCTGTTTATAGTTTAGTTAGGTGGGTATATGGAAGGTAAAAAATATCTTATATGAAGCTGTTGTGCGCATGCGCCTCGCTACTCGGGCTGTGGAGAAGTGAAAGCGGGCGTGCTGGCGCACGCGGCATCCATCAGCTGCCGGCGACACGAACTTCAAGTTGATGCTTTAACAGTAACATTCTGACCAAGGGCCATTGACCGATGTCGTGAGAAGATTGGAATAGCGGGTGTCAGTAAATTCAATGGGGGTTGAGTTTTAGAAAACACCATTTTTTATAAATCCTTAAAATTGCTGCCATAATACTGCCGATATTGGTATATTATCATTAACGCACAATTAAGTTGAAGCCCTGTCGTGGACAATTGTCGTGGTTAATTTTATTTGATAAAAATGCAGATATTAGTGAAATATAATTTTTATTACATTTATAATTTATTTGGACTTTGATATCCGATTATATTCGATTTACAAACACCCAATTTTTTGACCAAGCGTAGACCTACACATGTCGTTTCTATGGACTTTATTTATAGATTTGAAATATTGTAATTATCAATAATAAAACATTTACAAACTAAAAGTTTGAAACGTCCCATTAATAATATACATCCCCAGTTTCATCATCATCATCCCAAGTTTAAATTACCCAATTGGAGCAAATTAGTTGATAAGTAATTAGAAGTCTTCTGGAATCTGCATATGTCCTCACTTTTGGTAATATCTTCGCCCGGAGTAGCGTTATTTTTTTTCCGTCTGTCTAATTAACGCCATGTGTGAACAGATACACGGGAAAGGAGGGAATAATTCATTATTAGATCTATTCTTATATCACTCATCAGAACTAAACGTCCGTATTATTTATTGCTGTGCAATTAAATATAATCAAAATTCTATAACACTCATTATATTGTATAATGAGTCTCGTTTTCCTGGTAATTAAAATTAAACAGTACTTGAACAACGTTTCACAGTCTAGGGATTATTTCATAATTAGTGGGATACAATAATTGAATATTTTTAACTAACTTCAAAAAAAGGAAGAGGTTTCTCAATTCGACCGCATATTTTTTTTATGTGTTCTCGGATAACTTCGTACTTTATGAACCGATTGTGATGATTTTTTTTGTTTGATAGAGTATACTTCCGATGTGGTGCCATTTAAATTTTATCATAATCAGTCAAGCGGTTTTTGAGTTACACTCCAATCACTGAAAAGAATTATATCCATCATTATCCTGGAAGGGCGTGACTTGCCCTTCCACTGTATAACTTTTTTCAATTTGACTTTAAATTCATTTGCATTTTCTTCGCTTTTTGGACAATGTTTGTTTATGGAGACAAATGTTTTAATTTCTATAACGTCCTCAAAGTAAGAACAAAGTTACTAAAAAGTACATTTCATTTTATTTCATTGTCATGATGTAATTATTCATACATTAATTTCACCTTCCTTAAGTGTCATTATTTTTGTATCAAGATTTATTGTTGTGTTGAAATAAAGAGTTATCTATCCATATATTTTAAGGTACAAATGGAAAATAAAGTTATTTAACGATAAATCATCTAATTTATTTCCAATCAAAACAAAATTACTTTTATTACAAACATCATCATTTTGTTGACCCATCTCTTTGATGATACACAAAACATTCCTAATTTACCCAGACCCGTTTTCATTACACATTATTGTCCAAAATTAGGGAAGGATATGACGTAATAAAACGACAAATTATACCAAATAAAAACAAGCTGCGTTTTAGGCCAATTTATGGTCGGAGAAAAGAGAGTCCGTTGGGCCTAAAAGGAATTTTATTATGTGTCATTAGTACATATTTTAACGTTTAAAAATACAGGGGTCCTATTTGAGGTCCCAGCGGGGCACTCGAAGGTGTGGTGAGATTTTTTTACATTAAACTGGTTTAGAGATGGGACCGTGCAGGACTTTATTGTATCAGTTAAATAATTATTCTTAATAACTGGGTTTCCCCCTGTATTGTATGCACGATACAATACAGCCGTATTGTATCGTCAAATACTTCGGACACATCGTTCGAAACAACCACTCCATGGAACGACTCGTGGTCCAGGGGCCAGTAGAAGGCAAGTGGTCTCGCGGTCGATCACCCACGCGTTGGACAGACCTTATAGAAGCTGCAACACAAACCTCCATAGTCCAAAGCACCCGAGACGCTGAAGACCGCAAAAAGCGGAGACGCATCGCAAGGGCTGCGTTGTCTAGTTAAAAGGCATAGTCTTCAACCACGACCACTCTGTCAAGAGTGAACGACTGAGGAGGCATACCTATTCATAGTCCTTTGAAGTTCTATATGTTTTTTTTTCACATAAACAATATAACTATTAGCGTTTTTCAATATATAAAAAATAGCACACGTGACATTAAAGCTGATGTTGATCAGCTAGGTCTAGGAAACTCACGTTTATTTATTAAATTAATTGTCATGAGTTCCAATATTTTATAATACTATATTGTTATAATTTTATATTGTTTTGACCACACTTTTGTCTTCTTCTTTTTCAGGTGCCTCTCCATCACTGAAGGTCAGCGGTCATCTTTTGATATTTGTCCTTGTTCAGGGCAAACCTAAACAGTTCTTCGACACTTTTGATCCCTGTTTACTCCCTTATGTTCCGCAGCCATGACAATTTTCTCCTGCCAAAGCCTCTTTTGCCTTTTCCCATCATTATTGTCTGTAGCGCTCATGACGCAAAACATGTCCCAGATATCCGACTTTTGTCTTACAGATCCACAAATAACCAATTCACACATTATACCCTTTATTTGTTTTTCTCATATCTGTTACAAGTTGACCAGGCAAACGTTGTTCTGCTATATAAATGATTGAGTCGATGTTTACATTTTTTGCATATTTTAAATACTGAAATCGCAATAAAAATGGGGGGTGAGTGAAAAACTTTATGATCTATTTCTCAAATCTACCAAAATACTTACCCAAAAAAAAAAAATCAAGCTAGCCGTTTCGGAGGAGTTCGACAACAAACACAGTGTCACGTAATTTTTATAAAAAAAATATCGGTAACTTATACGAATGCCTAAAGTACATTCTAGAAAACGGATTTTCGTTCGCGTTACTAATTCAATTGGAAATATTATATTTTATTGCTTTTTCAGTATTTTTCACGTATACGTCCCAACCCAAAACAAAACAGGGACTAGTTTGAGGACTGATCTTGGTTCCCTTGCCCACCTCTACTCACGTGCGTATAACAAAATATTACATCCCAGCTGTGAATCAAATTGCTCTCGTGTCGAGATCATAATGAATTCGTTACGGAGTTGCTTGTTTATTTGTTTTTATTTATATAATAAGCCTTCGTTTAATATCACGCTAAGATATGTGTTTAGTAGACATGTCAGAATAATTAATTTAATAATTGGATAGAACTTCACAACATTTATGGTTAATACGTGTTTTAAAATAGTTTTCTGTTTTACATATATTACTTTTATAATTAATATACTAAAAGGTACATTATGTAAGCGTAATAGTGTTTAAAATATACTTATTTAAATTACTGTACAGAATTTTTCAGTGAATTAAACATTTTTATCTGATTAGATACTTTTTTTAATCGCACCTACCCCCTGAATAAAAACCACTTTTTTCTTTTTTCTTTCATCATACCCCTTGCACTTGGACTCAGTGTATTGAGAGAGGCATGGCCACACACAATCACAGCACACAAACATCCAAGACCCGAGAAAACCGGGTAAATAAATACAATCTGGGCATCTTCGTCACGAGTGAACAGGTATCTTCTAGGCAGGCGTGAATCATCGAAGACCGCATCATCACTTAACATCAAGTGAGATAGTGGTCAAACGCCTGCCTATTGTGAATAAAAAGAAAAACACCTACACTCATCGCATAAATATTTGCAATTGCTGGGATTTGAACCCAGGGCCCTGGAGACCCAGAAGTCATGTCCCTGATCATTGAGCCACGACATCCGATCATCGACGAGTCCTCTCTCTTTCTCATTGATCATTTGCTTTTAATTTTAACAGCAACGTAATCCTCAAATATATTTCCAGAGCTGGTGCTACATTTTTATAAGGATGTACGAGTGTCAACGGACGTGACTAAATATAACAAAGGTACTGAGGGCCTTAGAATGTTGGTGGTCTCTGTAATAGTACAGTGCAACGGCTGCAAAACTATCAAATGCTTCAAATATCAAAGTTAACCCTTCCATTGCCAAAAACTGAACCTTTCTTAGAAATCCATTATATTATATCCATTTTATTCAACGTCATTTTGTATTTTTATATTATTGGTCTAAGATACGGCTTAAGAAATATATCCCCTCATCTGTTATTTAATTATGAGAAGGCTTAAATATTAGATAATATGTAGAGGGATAAAGTGCACATGGGTTGCCGAGCAAAGCCTTTATTGTCAAATAACTCAGTAATTTATACAATAATAAGGCCGTGGTGGTACCGGCCTAGAATAAATCCTCCATCTCTTCCCGTGGGTGCCGTAAGAGTCGGCTAAGGGATCACGTACCAGAAGAAAGCAGCGCCTTCTGAGGATTGGAAATCATACTGCGCTCGACGACCCGCCTGCCAAGCGTGGCGACAATTGGCAAATCCCCTCTATATGGGGGAGGCATATGTCCAGCAGTGGATCTCCTATTGCTGAGAAGAAGAAGAACCCAATAATTATAAACAATCTCTCTGCGTCCTTGTCTCTCACATGCGCGCGTATCGCTTCTCAGTCATTCTCCCTACGCGCGCTTCAATCTGAACTTTAAGAAATCTAAGCATACATGAACATGACACAGTTTTAAATAGCCAACCTTACACTGTTGGATTGGCAAAAAAATAAGCTTTTATTAAAAAAGAAATTCAGTCAAATAACACTGTTTAATATTATTAAACAGTGTAGTTACGGGATCTCGCTCGGCAACCCATGTGCAATGTATCAATCTACATATTAATTAACATATAATTAAAGTCACAAGCAAATAACAGATGAGGGGATATATACATTTTTTATTTTAATTCATTTATAATAAAATAAATAAAATCATCAATAATAATCATCAAATAAATCAATATTCATTCATAATACAAAAATATTCAATTACATTGGCAGACACTGCCCAAAAACCAAAGTTAGGTTTGTCTGGACAGAGTGGTTCTCTAAAACATTAACCTATTACCTACATCAGACAACCTGAAATATTACCTGTACTATTATTAATATCTTAATTATCTAACAATTTCTTAAGCCGTATCTCGTACTATATGTCAAACCCTGTCGAATTCGATTCCAATCGTCCGCTATATAGTGTTGCGTTCAAGAGTAGTTGTCAATCGAACGAAATAATAATTTACGATCGGAATCCAGTATCAAGAGTAAGCCCGCTGTCCAATAAAATCGAATCGTTAGTTATAGAAGTTTACTGAATATCGGGTAAAGAACGCACTTTGTAATAGACTTCCAACTTTAAGGGTCTAATAGGTGTCGATAACATCAAAAAGGATCGCGGGTGTTTACAAGAAGGCAAATTAAGAAAGCAGTTGTAATTTTGTTTGTCGTAAACATAAATATGTCTTTAAAACTCACGTTCATAATTACTTTACACTGTAAAACTAGACTATGATAAGGTGGAATCATTTCTGGAGATAGTTCAGTAAGCTGAAGATGATTACTCGTATGTAAGCTGATGACAGAAACGGCACAAAACATCTATCTCACATCTATATATCGTAGGTAATGTATCTATGTTTGTATTTAAAAAAAAAAAAGAAATATTCATATATTGTACATATTTATAATAAGATTCTATTGTAAAATAGAGATATATTTTGGGAAGGCACTGCCTTTTGTAACACAATTATTTTTAATTAAAACAAAAGGCAGGGTACACCATATTTTGTAACCTTTAAATTTTGCAAAAATAAAAATTTGTATTTGTATTTATTTGTATATAGTAGGAACACTCTGACTCATTACGTGAGTAATCACCGTGTTTTAACAAAATCTTTGGGTTATCCTCCACAAGGTGGTCATTTGGAAGAGATCGCTGTGAGCGATAAAATCGCTCTTTGTGTCGCACATTAGGTACCTACTATTTTTAATTAGTAATTTAAATCTGTACTAACGTAGTAATAATATTTTATAGTGTTTCGATCTATCTATAAACGTAAAAATGTAGGTGAAACTTTTTAAACGTATTTACTTTTAGTAACTTGATCTCTTATTGAAATAACTCCCTTCTCCATTTTGCTGTAAGACAATTTTCTCCCAAAGAATATGAAAATGAGATTTCGCCTCGCAGCATCTATAACAGTAAAAATTCTATTTGCGTGACGTCACTCGATAAGTTTACACCCTCGGGGACTAAAAACCCTTCCTCAAACTTTTTGCGAAATTATTTGAACAAAAATTCTCACCCGGCTACAAGGTATCGACTGTACAAAGGGGCTCAAGCGAAAATAGCCTCTCGAGTATTGCGTTAAAGTTTCACAATGAAACGAATTTGCTGCGAATTCGTAAGTTGATTTTTGTCTCGGAATAAAATGAAATAGTAAATGCTGATAAGTTGAATTCACGCGACGCGTCCTACTTGCGAATGTGAGAATCGCATCCCGGTATAGAGAAATACTTATCTGGGGACATTAAAATGTTTTATCATCTTTACCTTAGCTACTCGAGATTGGTTAAATATTAGTAGGTACTTGAAGCAGGCATAGCCTGCGTCACAGTTATCGTTTCTCAATACTATAAACAAATGAATAACGCACGACTATTAAGCTATTGCATAGCTTCTATCGCGGGCATTGAGCGTGGAGACCGAATCCAGAAATTCCGTAACGAAAATAACCTAACACCCCCACTCCGACCGGCACAGAGGTGATACTTTTTAGTTTTGCCATCTATCGATGAATAGCAGAACTTTTAATGACTTTTTGAAATATCACGCTTGTCTGTTTAGTTCAGCAACTCGCCTCTAGGTGACATTGGTTGTATGGGCGTTACTGCATAAGTTATTAATTATATTAATTGCATAAGTTGATAAAAAATGATATGCTATGCTTTACCGCGGTAGCCCCGAGTGCCACGTTTTTATTTTATTTTTCCGTGTTATAGTCATCATCATCTCAGTCTGAAGCCACATCCATTCTGCAATCGTAGTCAGGTCATCTGACCACCTTGTCGGTGGACATCCTTCGCTGCGTTTGCCAGTCTGTGGCCTCCACTCAAGAACTTTTAGACTCCAGCGGTAGTGGTGTCACAGTAGTATTCGATAAATGACAGTTGAGTACTGAAATCAATTGTTTCATGGTGCGATACGGCTGGTCTACGACGGCGATAGTGTTTCCGGCTTTGGTCTTTCAACCGTATTAAAATTATTACAACTATTGATAGTCGTTTTTATAAGCGTCTCGCCAGCTGCCATCTCTCAGACTGGCCACACAAGCAGATTTTCAATTTACTAAACATTTTTTAAGCGGATTTATGTTGGTTTCTAAAAAATCAAGATGTTTGCAATTTATTTCATCACGTTATCCAATAAAAAACCCTTTATACATATGAACAAGGTGCTTATTGTAGAGTGTAACAACGACTTTCTCTAACATTGTGTATGTAACAATTATACAGTCCTTACTTAGAATATTTTATGATAATGTAGGCAACAACCTTTATAAAGTTCACTTGGCTGATTGTAAGGAAGCGGTGAATTGTTTAGTCACCGCATAAATCGCAGCACATACCGTGGCTCCGATTGCGCGATATTATTGTTACCAATGCAAATGAATTTGATGCTAGAGTAGTCTTAGGATTTTGTAAATCGAGTCAACGAGGTGCGAGATATCGATTAAATTTCAATTCTTTTTGTTGTTTTCCGTATTACGTAAGTACTTTTTCCTAATGAATGTATAAATATCAATGATATTAGTAAATAAAGTGATGCGGCACTAGGCGTGGACCGCATAAATTAGGTTAATGGAACTAATTTGCTTTTGTCGCAATCGAGCCGGCAGTTGTGCAGCACGTATGGTTCTTACTAATCATTTTTGGAATCCTACTAATATTAAAAATGCAAAAGTTTATGTTTGTTACAACGTCACGCTCAAACGGCTACACCGATTTCGATGAAATGAGGTATGGACATAGATTATACCTCGAATTAACACATACGCTTATTTTGGGCAGCTAGTAATAAAATGATTGCTGTGAATAATTAAATAAGTTTTACTAGACCTTTTTAAGTCATCTGATATCCGTGATAAAATTTCATTCGCCGCCGCCGTGGCTTCTGTAGTCAGTGAATTGTCTGTGGCAAGTGGGTCTCCAGGCCCTGGGTTCGAGTCTCGGCAAGGTACAAACTTTTGTGCGATGGGTTGTCCCGAGTCTTAGATGTTTGTCCATGGCAATGCTTTCCGCGTTTTTTGAGTATGGTGAGAAAATTTTGGGTTTCATTAAGTTGGCCATCCTTGGTATATGAGGTGACAAATCGGCCAGTGACTGTTTTATACACGCCACTGTAGCCATGTATGATATTAACGTGGTTAGCATGAATATATATAAAAAAAATACTTTTGTTTAACTAGTGTACTTTGACATTATTTCAATTCAAACTACACAAAAACTTAGTAAAGTTAGTTTTCGTGTCCACATTCAAGTAAGAATAATTAATGGGTTGATAGAAATAATCGATAACACTCCGAATGGTTATCATCGTAGCTCATCCCTAATTCCAACGTGTCGTGAGAATGGCTACGAATCCAGTGTTCCCACAAGTTTACGGGTTAACTCTGTGTTAACCCTGAGATGGTGCGAAAACGCTGCTAGAGGCGGACCTCTCGACCCTCGTGGACAATTAGGTAGCGGCTTCTATGTTCCGGGCTGTCTGACGATTTCATCGATCTTTTATACTTAAAGAGAACTTGCCAGATATAATAATTTTTGGGTAAAGGCTGAGGAACTTTTTGAAGTGAAAGTTTCTTTAGCGGCTTTGACACGGCGGGAAAAAATGTGAAACTCGCGTCAGGTCAAGTAACACTGATCGAAAATTCGTGAGGCGCGTGACGTCATCGACGAAGACGAAGGGAGAGTAGATGTAATGCATGTAATATAAATTGTCATGATTGTGTACGATAGCGCAATAAATGGATATTGTATTTTGCCACATAGCTATACTTGTATACTGATAAATAAATCAATTCGTGTGAAATTATTCCATAACTATTCCATAATATTAAAAAATGCACAACGTTAATGTTCAAGTTTTCACTTCTGCCGACACTCCCGGAGTGCGACCCGTTGTTTTTTTTTTATATATTTATATATTTTATTTTATATACTTATATATACTGTATTTTATATACTTATATATACTGTATAATTCTAGCGTTTAGACCACTATCTCACTTGATGGTCAGTGACAATGTGGTCGAAGATGTTATCACGCTAGACCTAGAATGCTCACTGGCTCTCAAGGACTGCTGCCTGAACACACTATGTGTTTGGTGACAGTTTTTCAAACGAGGGTGGTAGCTAGCCAGGCGGGTATTCGAAAGAACCCTACCTAATTCAACATCTTGAATAAATTTTGATGCGATGATAGCTCAGCGGGTGGAGCTTCGGCTCTCAAACTATCGGATGCTGGTTCGATCCTTACCAACGGCTCGAGCTTCCGGTGAAGGTACCATCGTATTGATATTCTCAGCGTTGTGGTAGAGTACTTTCGAGTACCCGCTTGGCTAGATATCACCTTCAATTTTGAATAACTGTCACAATCACCTAATGTACTTAGGCAGCAGTCCTTGAGAGCTAGTAAGCATTCTAGGTCTAGCTTGATAATACCTTCGAGCACATCGTCACTGACCATGAAGTGAGATACCCGATCTATCTATACTGCATACAAAACGAAGAAAGAAAAACAAATTTCCATGTCATGTACTGGCAAACTGAATCTCTTGGAGTAAGTTTGTAAAAATGCCAAAGAACACTAAATTCAATAAACATTTACTAATGAGTTTGTACCTGCAGAAAACTTGAGCGCTATTTTTGTTTGAATGCAGATGAAAATAGGTTAAAATAGCCCCGAGCTGAAAGGACTCGGAGTTGTGAAGGCATACAGATTAAAACACTGAAATAAAAAGTTTCATCCAAACAGAAGTGCACAATCTGAGCTCCTTTTGCGTTAGACTGTTTCGTAAGCTACGTTGAGGCGCCATGCTTTGTGAAATAAATTTAAATGGGCTATGTTTGTATGTAAATGTAATTTAAATCTTTATTCTTTGTATTTACAGGTAATACCTAAATACCTTTTTCAATTTATTTCCAACCCTTATAGGATATTATTTAGTATATTGTACAGAATACATACCTACCGCCTAAGCCTACCGCTGATCATTTGAGTATAGAACCTTTATAATAAAGACATAACACCAAAAAGTTCTAAAAAGTTATTTTTATGCTGGCTTAAAACATTCACGCAGCTTTTTTTGGTAAGAGCAATCACAACAAAATAAAAGAAAAAATGGAGGAGAAATCAGTGTGAACATACACATAAAAAAATACAGTGAAACAAATAACTTCCTCCTTTTTTGAAGTCGGTTATAAATACTTGAACTGAATAAAACTTCGAGCGCAATTTCGAACATGTGGACTTGTCTATTTATTTATCTCACAGATGGCGTGATCAGGTATCAGCCTCTTTATATGAAAGTACCTTATTGAATGGTCCCTAGTACAGTTAAGAAACTAATATATCCAATAAATCAACGAAAATCATCACAAGAAGAAGTAAGCTGAAAAGATTTAATTTTTTTCGCAATATCAATTTTACTAGCTCTGCCCGCCGGTTTCATCCACGTCAAATATGGTTTTTCTGTTACCTAAGTTATCCAATGGTAACCGTATTGTTCCAGTTAAAAAGTAGGTACACAAGTTAAAAAGTAGACTCTCCTCCTCCTTGAGTCGTATCCCTCATGTCTGAGGGTCGTGACCACCCCCATGCATGATCTCTCTCCTAAGAGTCTTTTTAATTTTTAAATGTATGCTAAATTCTCTTCAGATCCGTTCAATCATCCTGGCGTCCAAACAAACGTACATACATCCATCTTCATCAAACTTTAGTTTTTTTTTTTTTTTTTTTTTTTTATTGGTTCACAGAACTGGTTGTACACAGCAAGGTATAAGAATCACTTAGTTACAATTGTTATACGTATGGCTTGTACATGTGTACACCCTTCTAGGTGTGAACACAGCATGCTTATTATAAAGAGTGCTCTAAGATTATATTAATGATGAATAAAAAAGTAAGCTGAATAACATATAAAATAAATTTAAATTACCTACGAGAACATAGGACCATTGAAAAGTCTTTTAAATGAACAGACTGAACAGTTAAATATATCTATATCCTGGCAAATATGGTTGTAGGAACAACACGGGCGATACAAAGATGAATGCTGACCGTAATTGGTACGAGTGATTTGAACATTGAAAGTTTTTCTATTTTTGAGACGGCTTGAGGGGCGGGAGGCGGGGGACAAGCAATCCCACTTTACTAAGTAAATTAGGACTATCTATAAAGCCATTGATCAGTTTGTGTAGAAATACAATGTCAGACAACTTCCTTCTCTTCTCGAGTGATAATAACTTGAAATAAGAAAGTCTCGACTCGTATGTGACTAGCTGACGACAAAAGTTCTTTGAATAGGACAAGTGGTACAGAATTTTTTTTTGAAGCGTTTCAAGTCGGTTAATGTGAACTTGGTAAGACGGGCTCCAAACAGGACTGCAGTATTCCAGAATACTACGCACATAAGAGTTGAAAAGAATCATTGATAATTCAGGGTCCTTGAAAAATTTGGTTTGTCTGGAAACGAAACCCGCTAGGGTTTTGCTAATGTTAATGGGAATATTAAATAGATTAGCATGTCTATGTCTCAATTCAAAAGTGAACCCTAAAGATATTTTTTTAGGCTTCACTTACCTAATTTTCCGACAATAGTTAACCAAATTTTTTTTATTACATACAAATTGCATGGGTTTGAACAACAATATTATGCAATGATGTTTTACTAAAGATGACGTATATTCACATTGTGCGGTGCTCAGATTTAGTTCCTTGACGACATAAACATGCTTACTGCGACAGATAATACGGGACAAATAATATAGAAAAGGATAGCTATATGTTTAGACTTGCGCTTGAAATACGCGTCATAATGAAAATTACTACAATTGACTTAATTTCGCCGCCTCAGTTTCCACGCGCTTGTGCGGAACCACAGACCATCTACCTCATATATACATATAAATATCATTGATATTATGTATATAAACGATTCATTATCAAAAACATAAGTCCGATTTAGATGGTATTGGTAGCCACAGTATAATTAATAGTAGCAGAACTAAACAATACAGTCTATATACTAAACACAGATATAGAACCAAACATAGACATAGAAACTAAATAGAGATAGATATACCTAATAGTATTTGAAGCGCGCCCTCGGGCGAACACGCTCTGTTTTGGACCCAGATATTTAACTCAAATCCTGGTTAGTATTCTGGGAAGCTTTCTAGGTGACTATTTTCGACAACAGGAAAAGTATAATTATTGTTTATTTCAGGGGTACTTGAGAAAAAGGTGCTCATTGCCGCTTACATTATAATGAGTTATCAGTAGTCTTAATTGAAATGACTCCAGAACACAGAATAATTTTACGCATTTGGGAAAATATTATTTTAAATAGACCGTGTATTCTACCGTGTAGACTTTTTATGTACAATTTTGCATTGTGATTCTGTGCACTTTATTTGTCTTTGTTTTTAGTTTTATGTTTTTTTATTACACTTAAACCTCCGCACTAGGATTCCCTGTATCGCTGGAGGCTTGGACACACACAAATATCTAAGACCCGGGACAAACACCTACACATCGCACAAATGTTTGCCCCTGCCGGGATTCGAACCCAGGGTCCCGGAGACACAGTAGTCATGTCATTGACACTAACCACTGCGCCACGGCGACCGTCAATCAGACCTAGATCGGAGTCAAAATGTATTACTGCTTTTTTCGACCAATAGGTCCATATATATAAAAGAAGTTACTGACTGGCGGACTGACGGGTCGACCACAGTGGAAACCGTTGGGTCGGCCACAGGATCCTAGTTACTTAAGTAAAAAGAAAATATTTTTGATACTTCAGCCCCTGAAAAGTTACATATACTTAAGTAGTTCCGTGCTTTAAAATGTATACAAACCATATCCTATTTTACTAATTTGTCTCTGACAATATTCGTAGTCCTATGTTTGAGCGTTGGACGCTCATGAACGCGGACAAAAAATGACACATCTATGCATTTTATTTTATTTGTAACTTATATTTACCTTATATACCCCTTTACAGTGTTCTAGGTTAAGTTTGTATTACTCTGGGTCTGATTCCTGAAATAAATGACTTTTATTATAATTTATTAATTATTTATTTATTTACTCCACCAGATTACTTGATAAATTTATACATTAAAGCTTCTACAGGACCAATATGGAACTATACATACATAATATGTGGATATACATAAAGAAAGAAAGAAGAAAGAAAATAGATATGTTGTATGTATTGCTTCCAGGCTGTTTGGCCGTGGTCTAAGTGAAACTTGATGTATCACTCTCTCTCTAATACTCACCCTCAGTATCAGAGAAGACGCCGCGAAGGAGAGTTCTACGCTCTTGTCGCCGCTCGGACCTGAACCTCTGAAGATGTCGATCGCAGTGATCGACGAAACGTCTGGAACACAAGTTTCACTTAGACCACGGCCAAACAGCCCGGAAGCAATACATACAACATGCAACGCCGGCCGTGAAAGCCTTAGAGTTTAGGTACATACAAGAAAATAGATAATTTGAAACAGGAACAAAAACACTTTCACATTCTTTCATCATTCATTTTCACATTGTACCAAAATTAAATATTTTAAACATACCTAATTAGTGTGTTAATTGTCAAGTCTGAAATCAGTCCCAACTCAGCATAATTCTGGATGTTATCCAGCGCTGGTCTTACGTTGGAATCATTTGTACACCATTTGTAGACCATAAGTAATGTGCTTGTCAAACGCTACACTTAAGAATATAATTAGATTCTCTAATATTAAGCAATGGAGATATTTCATGTCTAATCCTGACATTGGTCTATAACTTCATTTTATCTTCTAACTAATCAACTAACAAAATAACTAACAAAAACAACTAATCTTAGATTTAGTAAAAAATAAAATACTAAAATTTATTTCGAAAGTTTCGTAATAAGCCGCCAGCATCATAACAGTATTGTGAATTGTGACAATCAACAGCTAGGTACAACGCTAACGTTAGAGCATAATGGAATTAGGACAGATTTGTGAATTCAACATTCCTTCCATAGACCAACTCAGTATTCATGTGTCACACAGCATTAGAATAAAATTAGAATAGCATTTTTTTAAAACCATTGTTGTCTATTTAATCGTTTTAACCATTCTTAAACATCTGATGGCAGGTTTAACAGATGTCGGGAAAGGATCATACTTAAAGAAATCCATAAGGTTACGCTTAAACGGGTCAGTAGGTACCTAGATAGACCACACACACACACACACACACACAAACACACACACACGCGCGCACACACACACACACACACACACACACACACACATGCAGATTTTTACACACCACGACGAGCCAACAATGTAACATTTATAAATAAGGTTATATCTGACGTGCCAATATGGCGGCACAGACTGTCTGTTACATTAATGTTATACCTATATAATGGAAATCCGTTTTTGGCTGTAGGTAACAATAACATACATCAAACTCTGATATTTATGATATTTAAGAGCTGTGGATTTTGTAAATTAAAAAAATAAAATAAAATAGATCGGAGCGGATAAAATACTTTCATGTCATCTTATATGCACCTGTTTGAAAGAGGCTGCTGACAAAGAAGCAAGTAAGTAACCAATTAATTCTTGATCATTTGCTAAATAGACAATTTTTAGTAATTTCAGACTATTTTGTTGAAAGTCCTACATGAGTAATAAGCTTAAAAATTACCATTTAAGGTTAATTCTGATTGAATTAAATTTGATGTCAGAGACATTTTACATGTAAAGAGAAATGAATTTCATTGAATGAAATAAGAATAGTTAAAAAGTAAAAAACTGACTTCGAACAGTTAGTTCATACTGTCATTGTGGTATAGGTATGTTCACCGATATCTTCACCCGCTTCTATAATATCGTGTAAGTAGGTATAAGCACGCACTTTTCAGTTTTTCACTTGTAGCTCAAAAAGTGCTCGTCGGATTTTGATGAAATTTAAATGGGACTACACGGGAAGCACCAGCTTTCAAATAAAAAAGATCGGTTTGAACGATCAAAATTGGTTCACCCAGTCGGAAGTTATGCGGTAACAAACACAAAAAAAAAATCGAATTGAGAACCTCCTTCTTTTTTTAAAGTCGGCTAAAATTATTTTCTATTCTCATGGGGTGACGCTAAAATCATCAATCCCATGTCCCGTATCACGGTGGGTGACACCGCGGGCCGTAGCGAGTAATAATTATATATTTTTTTATTTTTTTTTTGGAATAGGCAGGCGTTTGACTACTATCTCACCTGATGTTATGTGATGACGCGGTCTACGATGGAGCACGCCTGCCTAGAAGATACCTATTCACTCGTGACTCGAAGATACCCAGGTCGTATTTTTTCGGAAATACAGAGTTAGGCAATGAGTTCCATTCGTTATTATTATTTCTTATAGATTAAGCAACATTTAACTAAAATTACATAACGTTAAAGCCAAGAGAAGTAAAATAATAAATCATTGTATTAAGTAGTATTATGTAGATTTGAGTGAAACTCGAAGTTGTGATACCATTTGAAAGCTTTTTCTCCTTATGAAATAATATTAAATGCGTGAAATACAAACAGCTCTCCATTGTCGTCGGGCACTAAGCGCTTGATGCCGTGTAATCCCGCGAGAGTTGCAGCTTGCTCGGAAACCTCTTTATTTTATTTCATACGTATTTATGCGGTATTGTATATGGTATTGTAAGTTTGTTATGAATTGGTATTGGAGTTTTTTATTAGCAATATGTATAATCTTCAAAGATCGTTGAGAATTATCCTTTGAAGAGTGGTATAATCATTAAAGCTGCATTTTGTATGTTGGCATATGGTCACCCGCCATTTTGTTGTAAATTAAAGATGCACGATGTAACATGTAAAATTAATAAACGGATACGGAACCCATGTAGACTGGCCGGTTGGCGCAGTTGGTAGCACTCTGCCTTCTGAGCCGCTGGTCCCGGGTTCGATTCCCGGACAGGTCAAACATTTGTGTGTATGAACATGTCTGTTTGACCTGTGTCTGGGTGTGTATATGTATATAAGTATGAAGATATAAGTCATCAGGTTACCATAGTACAGGCTCTGCCTAGTTTGGGACCTGAAGACCTTGTGTAAATGTTAATAATTAAATTTAAAAAAAATGAATGTACAAATTTTGACTTATTTTTTCGTTTATGTAGGCGTTGGTCTGAAACGACAATTCGACCTATTCACGTGTGAAGATAATTAATATAAAAATATTTAAAAAATAATTAAATCAAATTTAATTAAGTAAGTTAAAAGTAATTATTAAATTGGATTTTTATTTTTCGATAATTCAGTGCATGACATGTTGAAAAATATGTTGAAGAGCAGAGAAATCGGTCTTCTTAATTTTTTCCCTTCTTTTTCATTTTATCTGGTATCACTAATACATTCTCAACTCTATTTTGATCAAGACACACTTTCTCTGTTTTTTTTTAGATATTTAATTCTAAGTTTTTGACTGTTGAAACTCTGTTTATTGAAACTTCTATACTTGCTTAATTCGATTGCCTCCGTTAGAAACACGCGTAGCATGAGTAGCAACATATCACAATCATATAAGGGTTACCTGTGGGGGTGTGCCTGTTTCCTCGAAATATATTTTTAGGAAAAGCTTGCTTGTAGTGTGCTTTACGGCATTATGTACTCCTTTATTCGACAAAAATACATGAAACAATTGCACAATATTTATTTTTTCTTATATACTCTAAGTATCTTTCTTTTGTAAATTCGTGAATATATACCAATACCTTCTGTCTTATATCATATTATCATACCTAAGTTAGTACGCCTTGATAACATGGTACCTATATGTTCTAAGCACTATTTACATAAGTATTTCGTTCCCTATTTTTTATTTTTCTTCTTCTCAGCAATTGAACATCCACTGTTGGACATATGCCTGCCCCATATAGGGAGGATTTGCCAATTTTCGCCACGCTTGGCAGGCGGGTTGGTGAGCGCAGTATGATTTCCAATCCTCAGAAGGCGCTGCTGTCCACCTTCTGGTACGTGGTCCCTTAGCCGACTCTTACGGCACCCACGGGAAGAAATGGAGGAGTACTATTCTAGGTCGGTACCACGGCACCACCACGGCATTGCGTGGTACATATAATTATTTACTTTTCTTAGTCTTAGCATGCAAAACCCACCACAACCTTCAACCCTTCACCTTTTAAGCAATAAATATATATGTATAAATACCGTTTTTATTACCGAGGAACACATCTTCAACAAGAACTACATTGAGGGTGAACCCCCAGGTGGCTCTATGCTCATGTTTATGCTTAACAAATGACTCCGGGATCTCCATTGAAACGCACTGGTGCCAAAATGGTACCAGTGCGTGGCACACCGCTTATAACGACACATGGCACATCGCTTATAACGACATCCATGGCATGGATATTGTTATAAGCGATGTGTAAAATAAATACCTACCATATAGGACACATCAAAATACACCGATTCACACCAGCCTCAACACAAAGCCAAGACACACAGGAGCTAGTGGCACCGTCGGCGCAATAAATCATTATACACATTTCCAATATTAATGTCGGCTAACGATAGTTGCCGTGCTCGCGAACTGAACCCCATGTTTGTATTGTGAACTGCTGGCGATATACGACAAGGTATCCGCAAAGCTGAAAGTCACCGAATGTGAAGTTATTTAAAACTAGGTGTGCCCCGCGGTCTTACCCGCATGGTGATGGTGATGATGATAATGAAATGATCAGATGTTGCCTATGTGTCAATCCAGGGTTTAAACTATTTCCATACCAAATTTCATCGAAATTGGTGTAGCCGTTTGAGCGTGAAGAAGTAACAAACATACACACATACAGACAAACTGTCGCATTTATAATATTAGTAGGTATAGGATAGCATGAAAAAATTGTCATTTCATGTTTATGCGTGTTTGAATAACACCAGTTTTTTTCTCTGTTCAGTAAAATTTGGCAAGCTTTTTTCTTCTGAAACCAACTTGTCAAATTTTACTTACCTGCAAAAAGTCTCCAAAAAAAGAATGTTGAATTGACCCCAAAAATTTTCAAAACAGGCCATTTTTGTGGTCTTAATAACTCCAGTCCTTGAATAACTTAAGATGCACACGCGATTTTATGACTTTCAAGACCACTTAAATCCCTAAATCCAATTTTCTCTATACAAGTTTACAGTACTTGTCTCTTATTCCAAAATGGACACTTTTTCAGGTAAGGGACCATGATATTTGTAAGTTGAAATATCATGTACAAAATTGAAGAAAAAGGCAGACACGTGACGTCTTGACATATTATTATGACGATATATCATCAATGTTATTGTATTTTGAGGTATATAGGTAAACGCGTTTTGCCTCAAACTACCGCTACAATAAAGTAAGGTTAGAAACGGGAAATCAAATATAGTTTTTTTTTTATACAAGTTAGAACTACCGACTTCATTCCCATGTATTTTTAAAAGATTTTCCTCGATATCATTAAAAACAACTAAAGCGATTTTAATAAAATTTAAAATATATGAAGCGTGAAGCAAACAAAAAGAATTTTCAAATTCGGTCAACAGTTGACGGAGAAATTGGTGAACATACATAAAAAATTATATACACAATGAAGCCTGGAACCTCCTTCTTTTTTTGAAGTCGGTTTTTTAAGAAATGTAGCAAATAGTTTTTATCAAGTTCGCCGCTATAGCTAGCCGTATAGTTCCGATACCTAAATGAGTATGTTAATGCGGGCAACACCGAACGGCAAGTGCTTTGATTTATGATTGTGGAACATTATGATGCAGAAATACAACAAAGCTTCGCACCCGTCGTTGGTGTGATGATTGAAAATCATCAATCTTTTTAACTATTAGTGTGTTTATTGAAATATATTATACATTTCTTACCTAATAAAAGTAAGAAGATAAACGATGAGGACATGTATCATTGATAAATATTAAAAGGTATTCTAAAAATATTTGTAGCAATTGTTATTTGTGAGTGGGAGGTAGTTTTAAACTTAGAATGAAGTAAACCAGTTGTTGCCCCGCTTTCGTGTTTCATTGACATCATCACCCTGAACAGAGAATATTTTCCACATATCGAGCTGGTCTCCGAGGCAACTGCCCACGTTAACCACTGCATTTACAGGTGGGGTCTCTTAACAAAAGTCGTTTACAAGTGCGAATTTACAGCGACTAAAATTTTATTTAAAAAAATCAACTTGCACATGGTAACCCTGCTCACACTTTGTACTGAACTACAAGAAACTCTCACTTACTCGACTTGTATGAGATTTTGTTTCTTAATATTTAACCGCTGACCTCCATGACCCACAAAAAATATAATAATTTACCAATTGGGCAATGATACGCTCGTATTACTATTTAGTTTTTGTAAATATCCGTCGGACGTTTTTTTTTTTAAGTTTCATGTTTTCTCGTAAATGGACTACGATTTTCTTACTACCTCAGTTATCAAATGGAAATCATACTTTTTAAGGGATGAATTGTAGCCCTTTTTTATCGTGGACTAGCTTTTCTCCAAGGTTCCACCTAATCTATGCAAAAATGTATTAAAATTGGTTTACCGGCTTAGAAGTGAAACCTTAACAGACAGGCAGAGCTATTTTCAGATTTATAGACATTATAAGAATTGTGTTATATCCCAGAGGAAGTATAATTTATTTCGGGATAAAAAGTAGCCTATTTTAACACACACTGAATTAACACCCAGATTATTAACCTACTTTCAAAATGTAGACGTAACTAAAACGATATATATATATATATTTATAATGCGGTGTTTTTGCCGCTAACAGCTAAAATCGGAATATACTAAATTGAATTTTTATAGACTTTCGCGATTCGAACACATTGTTATTAAATCAAACGGGGCTTAATCGCGAGAAGTCTTCTCGTGACCACGACCAATGCAACTTGGTCGAAACGTCGAGGTAAATAAATTACTTAATGTTTTTCTTGCGATTAAGCCCCGTTTGATTTAATAACAATGAATTTTTATAGGCCATTATTTCATTTACCCTAGGCTACAATCAGCTTTATAAGCAATGTACGCAAGTTCAATAAAACAAAAGATAGCTTAAACAACACAATTTAAAAAACAAACTACTCCAATGAAGAAGCCATTATAGAATTCGACTACTCATTCGTCCAATTTAGGGGGTCCACGGCGCTCGTGTTATCTTTTAGATATATCTGAAGATATTTGTGCAGGGTCTAAAGAACAGCTTACTACAAATACATGGAATCGATATTGCTGGATACGACAATTATGTAGTGCATAAACTATAACACTTTCGATGCAATGAACAAAGTCATTTATAAAAGACATAATTGTAAAACATAATATATATGTAAATATACATAACAGCTTGGCCCCGTGATGTATCTGTGTGGACCTCCTTCTTCCCTTTTTTTTTAAAAAAAAAAGTGGATTGCTCAAATGTTATTGTAGTAGCTGCAGTATTGTAATTAGTTATTAGTGTTTTATTTTAATAAAGGCATTTGCCCCATTAATTCTGCCAAAAACAATTGCAAACAAAAACAATGTACCAACATATATGCAAATTAAAAAAATATCAGATGGTTAATAAAGGCTAATTGAAGTATGACTATATCAGTAATTCCCGCACATCGAAGTAGGAAATCGAGGAAACCCAGAAACAAAAAATGTCATTTGCTTCTGTATTATCAATTTTTCATATATCGACCGATCAGAAGTAAAAGTATCAAGACATTTTGGTTAATTAGATGCTTTTATTAATGTTTGTATATATGTACGTTTGTTCGTATGTATGCCTAAATGTCTGTACCTATGTCTTTATAACTTTACCTATTTTCTTGGATCTCTCTCTTTTATTAAATATAAGAAAAACACACTATAATGCCCCCCCATATGCGGAAACTTTAAAAAGCTTACATTAACTTACTTACAAATATCCATTAGCATTCCATATAAGCTGTAGTTTTCCTAAGAGAATAAAAATAAAAAATAAAATAAAATAATTGACGCTATTTTATGACACACTGTTATGTCAAATGATTAGTTAATGTGCGTAAACACATTTAGGAAATAGTTTTCCAAAATGTATTTTGTTTGCAAAGGTCAAAAGCTTAGTAAATAGTTTTACGTACATCAAAAGAGTTACAATATAACTCTATAATATCACAGTGAAACTAAACATAGGTTTAAAGGTATATTTTTATTACTTATATTTATATTACAATAATTTTATTTATTTAACAATGCTTACAAAAATCATTCAGTTAAAATCAGCTATTTAATAATATGAATCTTATCCAGTTTTTATGGTATCCTTGTCAGGGCTGCCACAACAAACCGCCACCACAACCTACTAATGAAAACGTAATGATGAAGCAAATTCATTTAATCAGTGCCCCTATCGCAACAACCCTAGTTTTTTAGATGTGAATCTTGAGAAGATGCATTGGGAATGTTGTTAAAAAAATACAAAATGTATTAATGAGTATCTACGAGTTCGTCCACCTTCAGCAGATAATTAGTTCATAAATCACTCTTGCTATTTGTTTTTACATTTAATTCCATTGATCAATTGGTTCATTATCATCATCTCAGCCGCAGGACGCCCACTGCTGGACATATGTCTCTCCCATTTATTTACTATCAAGCATATCATATCAAGCATCACACCTATAAAGCTACAGATAAACGGACACCCAGTTGTATATTTCATACTAGCTGCGCTCCGCGGCTTGACCCGCGATTTACTAATATATAACCATATACTTTACGTCCCATAGGTAGCCGAAATATATTGCCTTCGCATACTTTTCGACCTACATAATGCCTACCGTCCCCATTGCTTTGCCAACTAAGCTATAGAAGCGCTCCGGACGGACTGCAATTGCAGTCCGTCCAGCAGTTTAAAAAAACAAAAAAGTTTAGCTCGGTTTTTTAATTATTCTAGAGAAAATATAAAAGAAAATGCTTTTGTTAAATTCATCACTCAAAATCTTTACAAACGCGGTCTTTAAATATTTAACGAAAAGACGTCGTTTTATTAAATTTCACATTAATATTTTATTACTGTCTCCCTACGGAACTCAGTCAGACACGTCGCCCCCCAACGTCAAGTGTGACTCGACGTTTCAAAACAGAATTATTTAATCAAATTAATGTGACAGACCCGACGGATGTCGTCTGCCCTTCCAATATGGGAGATCACGCGACGATGATTTTAATAAAACGAAATAAGGAAAAACGCTTACGTCACTTCCCATTTGTTCTTCACTCATTTGTTTTTCTTAAATAAAACCTTCGTAAAAATAACATCGAACTACAGTGTACAATATTGAGACTGGCCATAAAGTAATCCATTAAAAAAATATCTGACATTGATTTCAAAGAAAGAAATCCTTCTAAATTCAAATCCCCAAGAAAGTAATCACAACAGAGTATCTATATCGTCGATTAAGGTTATTCTTCTATCAAAAACTGGCCGCCGATAAAATAAATACGGACAGTAAAAAAGAAAATGTATTGAAGGCTCGTTGAAGGCAATCCAGTGATATGACAGGTGACGCAGCTATCAAAAGGTTAGGAAGTGGCCAGTCATCGTCAAATGATTATCGGCCTCCTTGACGTCAGATCAGATTTTTTATTGGCTGTGGTAAGGAATTCTTCTATAGTGATATTTTCCGTTTGGGAGTATTTTATGTGAGCAGTTTTCAAATATTCTATACTGAAACATGTTTCTTTCGGATATGGGCCTTTTTTTTTTTAAATCATAGCTATTGGAAGGCTGTGGTCTGTGCCTAACCCATACATTAAAGAGGCGTGAATATATATATATGTTCATTGTAATAAAATGTTCTAAATAGTGAATCAGTTATATCATTAGCAAATTTATTGATATACAAATACACAATTTCGTTAATGCAATCAATGATGCAATGTCATCAATCGTCTTGGTGGTCGGTTGATGACATTGCATCATTGACATTTAAAAGTAGAAGCTTGTCTATTCGACTGTATCCTTGTAAGAAATCAATTTTTTTATTAACTTTTTTTCTATTGATACTTTTTATATCTATTGATAATTCTTTTTTATTTAAACGCTCACTTCTCATGTTATCTCATTTGAATGAATCATCATCTGGTTAGTAATTTTGAGTTATCTTTATGATTAAATTATTTGATGATGCTCTAATTTTATTTAATATACGTTGAAAAAAAATTAAAAATTAAAAAAAAATGTTCTAAAGATGAGTAGTGGAAGTCTGCTTGTATAGTTCTTCAACTATTTAATTACTAGCTGCGCCCCGCGGTTTTACCCGAGTGGTGATTATTGATGATGATGATGATAAAATGATAATGATTCCGAGACCTAAAGTATTTACATACCAAATTCCTTTTACCCGCGTGGTGATGAAAAAGTGGTAATGATGGTGATGAAAATAACCCTATCCAGGGTAATGGTAATCCAGGGTATAAGCTATCTGTGTTCCAAATGACATTCAGATCTGTTTGGCCGTACTGGCGTGATTACAAACATCCATCCATCGAAATTTTCACATATATAATATTAGTGGGATGTCTATGTATAGTCGGCAAAATATACCGTTTACCATCCTACGATCGAAAATCGTTTGACATCATAAATAATAAGGTTGATTTTCCCTTACTATAACATTCTGATATTTCTAATGCTGAACCTTATTGCCATTGTAAAAATACAGAACTTTTTGTCAAAACTGGTAGACCTTTTTCACTATTCGACTGTACATTTTTTTTACCACCTATACGCACGAAGCGTTATGCTTCCACTTTCTTAATGCGTACTGCCAAGGAATGGAACTCGTTGCCCGAGTCTGTGTTTCCCGATATGTACAATCCTGGAGTCTTCAAGTCGCGAGTGAATAGGTACCTTCTAGGTTTGCGTGCTAAATCCTAGACAACGTCATCACTTAACATCAGGTGAGACAGTTGTCAAACGCAAACTTATAATATGTAAAAAAAAAAAAAACATATGTAAAACAAACTTTCAATAAAACCATATGGAATAACTTTTGAAAATTCTCGTGAGTATTACACATTATTAGAAGAAAACCGGCTATGATCAAGTTTTCATCGAATTGGGATTTTTCCGGGTTAAAGGACGCATTTACACGCCCGAAACGTTCTCGGCTACTATTTTACTGTGTCAAAGAGAAAACGGAAGGGAATGTTGACCTTAGCCTGTAGCTTTCGTCTGCTTGCTTAAGGCTTTATACCTTTACCATTCACCAAATAGAAAATCGTCAACCTTTTCTCCTTATTTTGTTAAAAGTCATACATGTCTAAGCTTAAAAAATAACACATCTTCTTCTTCTTCTCTCAGCCATGTGCGTCCACTGCTGGACATATGCCTCCCCCATATAGGGGGGATTTGCCAATACTCGCCACGTTTGGCATGCGGGTTGGCGAGCGCAGTATGATTTACATAACACATAAGACAGAAGAACAGTTTGTGAGAGTTAATTCTAATTGAAAAAAAATTGATTTCATTTGCTAATTTATTCATGCAAATACTTTTGAGCGACCATTATTTTTCCTTTATCCTAGAATCAACAACCGACTTATCTGTGAATTTTTTTAACGTTTTTATGAAATACTAAACCAATTTAGAATAAACTTTTATTGGTATATTTGAAAGTAACTTCAGCTGTCGAATGAAAAAGAGTGCTGACGTTCTAAAGTATCAAACATAAAAATAAATACAAGCTCATGGATAATCTTTTTTTGAAAATCGGTTCATAAAATGTTCTGCTTAACCCTGACAACATGCACATACTTAGAAAACAATTTGCCTGTTTTCGACGCCGCGAGATTGAGATTTGAATGACGTAGAATTTCAGTTGTCTCTTCCGCAACTAGTAAGAAATGTTATTTTATATATGTGGTATCCGGCTTTACTCACGTTTATAGTCGAAGTTTCGACCTAGGTCTGTGGTCGCCGCGATCTGGCAGCGTGAACCCACCTGAGGATGAGCATCGGACATGCTCGAAACCTAGGTCGAAACTTCGACTATAAACGTGAGTAAAGCCGGATACCACATATATATAATAATGTGTCAAACTCACGAGAATTTCCAATCAAAAATTACTAAGAAATGATTAAGCAAACCATTCATATCTTTGAATATACATCATTTATCTGAGATTCATATAAAATATTTAATGAGCACTATTACAAGTTTTTGAATTAAGGAAAAATATTGAAATAACCACAAAACGTACACAATCTAATCTCTCGTATCGTTAATGTTATATTTTTTTTTTTTTTTTTTTTTTTTGACGTGCCGTGGTGGTACCGGCCTAGAATAGTACTCCCCCATCTCTTCCCGTGGGTGCCGTAAGAGTCGGCTAAGGGATCACGTACCAGAAGGTGGGCAGCACCGCCTGCCAAGCGTGGCGAGTATTGGCAAATCCCCCCTATACGGGGGAGGCATATGTCCAGCAGTGGATGTTTAAGTACTGAGAAGAAGAAGAAGACACTTTTTTACTCAATTCCATTTTCACTCCCCTCTAGTTTAAGCAAAAGTAGGTAGTTCAAAAATCTAATCAACCTATCAACCCCACTCACCTTAAATAAGCTTACAAACGCCCAAGTTACTAATTAATGATTAACCAAAATAAGCCAGTGCCCTCTAGAATTAGTCACCTCTTCGCCTTTTGTCCTTCACCTTATTTACGCTTGTACCTGAAGGAAACAGTAGTTGTAGACGTCAGTGAATGAACGCTTCCTGTTTGATCATTATCGTTTATGGTATAGGCTGACCACTGCTGGAATCTTGCGATCTTGAACAGGTCGTCTATCTACCTTATAAGTAGACTTCCTACGTTGCGTTTGTCACGCTAACGTCTTCGCTCGAGGGCCTTTCGATCCCATCAAGCATCAGCTCTACAATATATAGGTATGTACCTACTGCACTTCAGTTTGTCAATCCGCTGAAATTTTTTTTTTTTTTTTTGTTAACATTTTCATACCCCTTCAGGTCCCAAACTAGGCAGAGCCTGTACTATGGTAACCTGATGACTGATATATATACTTATATACATATACACACCCAGTTACAGGTCAAACAGACATGTTCATACACACAAATGTCTGACCTGTCCGGGAATCGAACCCGGGACCAGCGGCTCAGAAGGCAGAGTGCTACCAACTGCGCCAACCGGCCAGTCGTTGTCATTGTCAGTGGATTTCGTTTTTCAAAATATCAAATAAGGAATCAAATATATTTTATTCATAAAAAATATAACAGGTACGATTTTTCATCACTCACCAAAGAATGCTCGGGGCCATTATTACAAGCTGTCGTAGAACTCCCAGTATTATTGCTAAACATTAATAACTGAATGCAACAATTGCAGCGATAGACGTACTCGTAAGTCGACGACCTGGTCAAACATCTCAGCTGTACTGCACATATTGTTTTTAATCATAATACTATGATTAAATCCCTACGTATTTTCTGTTAAATTCAATAAACAAGTCACTAATTTTTTTTTTCTTACACTCAGACCCCCGCACTAGGATTCCCTGTATCGCGCGAGGCATGGACACACACAATCACAGCACACAAACATCCAAGACCCGGGACAAACATCTACTACTACATCTACTACTCATCGCACAAATGTTTGCCCCTGCCGGGATTTGAACCCAGGGTCCCGGGGACACAGAAATCATGTCAATTACACTAACCACTGCGCCACGGCAACCGTCTAACATAATGCTATAGAGGGATATATGAGCACAAACTATTCATATGTGCAGTTGGTGGAAAAAGCGCGTGACGATCCTACCTATGCATGCCCACGGCCACGGCCCTGACTAGCGCATGCGCAGCTGGCTAGATATTTGGCATAGTGTGCAATTTGCATGCTGTTACGCGTAAGAACAAATACGCCTCGCCCACTCATATGCCTCGTTTTTTAGTGCTCTAGGAATATATACAGTATAAAAAAAAAACATACTTTTCCGTTGTAAGTCATCGTTCCTTATCTCTAGTTGTACTGTATTTGGCTGAGACTCGTCGAACCTTATGTACCGTCAGAAACTGTGTTTAAAAGCTTTTTATTATAATAAATCTGTGGTGGCTCCACGATAAGGCTTTTATTATGAACGTCATTGTATTTTCGCTCTGCTGCAGCCCCAGAATTGACTTTTTAATGAAAACACTGTTAAGAGAAAATTAAGCTATTTTGAAACTCTTTGTAAGTTAAAGAAGGTTTAGGTTAAAAGGTATTTGAAGTAACAATGTTTGTAGATTATTTTGTATTGTTAAATATTAAAAAGTTAATTTACCGTTTTCAAAGCATTCATCTTTAAGTAAGAATATATTGTATAAAGAAATTTGATCTTTGCATTAACAATATTTTATAATAGTTAAGAGTACGATGCATGTGTCTTTGAATGCTTGCCTGATTGAATCATTTAACATTAAAATATGTTACATCATATTTCTTGGGATATGATTTTTGTATATAATCTTTTATTAAATCTTCTATTTATTTTGATATCTTTGTTTATTTTCTTTGTAAATAACGTTTTAAATGATGTATGTATTGCTTCCGGGCTGTTTGGCCGTGGTCTAAGTGAAACTTGTGTTCCAGACGTTTCGTCGATCACTGCGGTCGACATCTTCAGTGGTTCACTTAGACCACGGCCAAACAGCCTGGAAGCAATACATACAACATGCAACGCCGACCGTGAAAGCCTTAGAGTTAACGTTTTAATTGTTTTTTCTCTTTGTCAAACCAAACCCTATTCATTATACTAGATTACTCTTATTAGGACTTATTAGGATTTGCTTATTATTTTATTTATTTGTTTATTAACGTTCACACAAGGTCTTCAGGTCCCAAACTAGGCAGAGCCTGTACTATGGTAACCTGATGACTGATATATATACTTATATACATATACACACCCAGACACAGGTCAAACAGACATGTTCATACACACCTGTCCGGGAATCGAACCCGGGACCAGCGGCTCAGAAGGCAGAGTGCTACCAACTGGCCAGTCAATTTCGTTAGTCGATTAGTTTATGTCGTAAAAAAAATCCTTATACTAATGAAGGATATCTTATGTGTTCTTGCTTGAACCTTAACTACACTCGTAATTTCCTTGATGTTACTAACGACACAAGAATTTCTCTTCTAATTATAAATGAGCGGCATAAGCTCTTGTGTACTCTTGTAATTCTCATCAAGCAGTATACTCTACTAGAAAAAATAAGATTTGTATAATAACTTATTCTATTTGTATCTATATTATACAATTCTTCTTGAGTTAAAAAATAAGCCAATATCAAGCTAAGTTGGTAACTAAGTATGTTATTGTAGTAGCTGCAGTATTGTTATAAGTATTTTATTTTATTTTAAGGCATCGGCCTTAAAGAAAAAACTAAGTAACTACTTGTATTAAGTCCTTGTGGAGTATGCGTCAGAGAATGTGAATCTTATTTCCTAAAAATGATTGTAGAATGAAAGTGAGTGTTTGCTGAAGAAAGAGATAGAATGATGTGCTAGATTTCAAGGTCTTATATTAATAACCTTCAAAATTTACAATGTAGTTGAAAATTGTCTGGGGAGAAATGTAATATCTTATTTGTAAATATTAATATTATAGTATTGTACAGCTTAAGTCACAAAAATAATTTAATAGCCACGGTGACGCTTTCGTGCCCTAACACCTTTTTTGATGCTAAACTATTCAGTGTATGTTCCGTTGATCGTAACACAACCACTGGAATCATCTCAGAGAGAGAACAAGACATTTATCATGCATTGAGAACTCCAGTACATAACGGAATCGAACTTAGATCAAAAAACTTTACGAGCCGAGGTAAGCCAAATCTGAACTAAATCTCAAACACTGCACTTCCTTCTGCTAAGCATTTGATAAAGCTATCTACACACAAGTTGGACTTATATCTTAAATTTTTATGTACATTTTATTTTCATCGTATCATTTGTGGAATACAACCATGGATGATCTCTTTGGTTCTATCATGAGGAACAAAGGGACTCATTAAGTCCAATCTTTTGTATAGATTCAATAGTGCATTAATAAACTAGATTTGGTCAAGCATCCTACTGAAAGTAAAATGAAGATGTGTCAGTCAACCCTAATATTTCATTTATATCTGTAATAAATACTAAGCAGGTTAAGTCAATAATCACTCAAAATCCTGATTTCCTTAACTAAATAAGAAATATGAATAAACAATTTTATACCCCGGATCCCAAACTCGTAGCCATATGGGATCCCGTATGGGATCCAAGCCTCTTATGTCTCACGTATCGTATTACAGAAAGTTCAGCACAGAACTTAATTACTTAATTACAGCCACAGAATATTAAACGTTTGTTATGTAACGCTGTAACACCATGTTTGGCGTTATAGCGATGAAATGACTTCGCTATAGTCTATGAGAAGGACGTCTATTGCGAGTTTTGAGAGATAATAAATCTCCCTTATTTCTTAATAATTTGTAAAGAAGGATGGCAGAACCAGCCTTGTTTCCGAAAAACGAAATGACAACCCGTTCATGTAATCTTTTGTTTATTCCAGAATATAATACATATTTGATCTGTATCTGTAGCGCGATCCATGCTATATTGCTTTCTCTGTCTACGATGCTATACATGGATGGCGATCCATTGAATGGTTCGCATATGTACGTGTAGGTAGTTAGCATACTGATACAGAAGATTTTCCGTGATAACTTTTTACTCCCAACTTCTAAGAAAATGATTAAATATACAATAAAAAAATTGGTTGTCTGTAAAGTCGGTTTACGGAGGATAGATTTACGTGATAACGTCATAATCATTTATGACTTTGACTTTGACTTTGATTATTTTATGTAATACAAAACTCAGGTGGAACGTTACGCGGAACGTTACTATTTTTCATGAGTGTTGCTGGTATTCATCAATTTATAAAACGTTATCACGTCAAAAATGTATTTATTGTTCTATCGATAGGTATAAGTTTCATTCATGAACGCGGTTTCTTTCTTGCAAATGTATGGAAGTCTGCCATCCTCCTTTGTTTCGTAAAATAACATCGATCGTAACTCATTGTGCGAATTCGACCTGATGAATTCGCTGTCATTTATAAATTGCATATTAGATCATTCTCACATCTAGTAGAGTTAGACTATTTGATTGAAATGTCAGTGATAACGTAGTCGAAATTAGTTTTGTCCCTATACTAGGCTTAAAATGGTTTCCTTTGTAGGAGTACGTAGCAAGAACCTTGACTTGCCCTACAAGCTTACTATATCCCTCAGGCCGATGATAACGAAAAAATAAATTTCACCATGCATGCAAACTCCCTGTATCCGCTTGGAAAATACTTAGACATTAAAGTGAAAAGGCTCACTGAATCAGGTGAAATCAGAATACATGTTACAAATATTTTAAACACATAATATTTAGGGTAGAAACGCCTAAAGGTGGTGCGCATTGGATAAAATATACCCACGACCTGGGATAATTTTACCAGGCGGAATTAAAATCAAACATTTTGCAATTAATATCAGTTTTCATCAGATATATGTTACATTGAATTAATAACAATTTGATTACTTACGAAATGGAAACTTCTGAAATGTCATTTATGGACTAAAATAGACTGAAACTAAAATGTTTCCTGAAATACTCAATAGTTACCTCCTACTTTTTTGAAGTCGGTTAAAAAGGTTCTATTGCTGATAATATATAGGAACAACATATGAATCTGGTAGAGCGTCTCAATATAAATATAATCGGACCGATTCATTTTATATATTTTCTTTAATTGTGACATTAAAAAACTCGTTGGTATTGTACTAAGTTTTGTTGTCTTTTAGGTGGTTATAAAATGTTACGTCTTTTTCTATGGTTTTAATGTTGTCGGGTAGTTTGTTATATGTTTTTATACATAATAAACTTCTATCTTGTGCAACTGTCCTAAAGCTCTCCAGCAACGCTAGAACTTTGTGAATCATAGAAAGGAATAGTGAGCGGTTCTGACGGGGATTTGAACTATTTTATTGGTTGCTAACACTCACTGGTAATATTTCAGCCGATTTGGTCGGATTCCAAGTCAGAGCATCTCGCAGTTTGATTGTTTGACAATTTAACTGAATATTAAGAATATCTGTCTTAGTACAATTATAATAATGAAGTGTGGATGTTTTTTTTATTGGGAATAGGCAGGCGTTTGACCACTATCTCACCTGATGTTAAGTGATGATGCGGTCTACAATGGAGCACGCATACCTAGAAGATACCTATTCACTCATGACTTGAAAATACCCAGGTCGTTTTTTTGCGGAAATACAGATTTAGGCAATGAGTTCCATTCGTTATCTGTAACATAATTATAGAAGAAATGGGATTTTGGGCATATATTCATTGTACTGGAGCTCTTGATTCCCAAACTCAAGGCCAACTAAAGGTTCGAGACCCGTACTATGAAATCAGGGTCTCTTTCGTCGAAGTAACACGTAAATAAACTGTGCGTCGTTTCCTTGGCAACAAATCATATTGTACACTCTTCTAAAAAACAGTAGCAAGGAAGCTTAAATTGTGTAGTTTTTATTTTGTGTGGTGTAATGTTCTTCTTACGTGTGTGTGTGTTAGTGTTCATTTTTGCCTGTTCATATATTTTTTGTAGAGGAAATTGCAATAATCGTAGTCTTTTGCGTTACAAATAGTATAAATCTCTTTTTACATTCTTTATCGATTATCATGTTTTCAGCGTTTAAGGTAGATGTGTTACTAACCTTTTTTACCTACAGCGCCATCTTACAGACGTAAGCTACAAATTCGCTATGTGTGACAGTTTACTTGACTCACCACGCAATGATAATGTACCGAACGAAGCTATATCTAGCTTCCTTAAAATGGCGTATATGTCGCGATTACTAGGCTCCTATAGAGGAGTGTATAAGTTCGATGGGCTGATCTTTACGTGTGACCATTGTTCAGATCATCTTTCATTCCAAAGCATAACAAAAAACAAATCTCATTTTACGTAAAGTCTGGATTCTACATTTATTGGAGTTTTAATTTCGTCTTTCGAAGTCTTTATGCCCCGGTCAGATCTTTGCTGCAAACTTTTCCAATAAGAATGGAACAAACGCTTTGGAGATCCTATTCCATTTTCAAAATTGATAATAGAATAAGGAGACTTCAATATAATTTGTATTTCGATCGATCAAAATGGCGCGCTTTTAATTGTTCCTAACTGAAGCTTCAAGTTCCATATCTAAAAACAGCTAATAAAAGATTTACAAAAAACGTCAAAAGTAAACGTGAACATTATTCATATTATAACGGTCGCCGAGGCTCAGTGGTCTGACTTCTATGTCTTGGGGACCCTGGGTTTGAATCCCAGCAGAGGAAAACATTTATGCGATGAGTGTAAGTGTTTGTCCCGGGTCTTGGATGTTTGTGTGCTGTAATTGTGTGTGTCCAACATATGTGTGTGCCTCTTACAACACAGGGAATACTTGGGTGGGGGTTTGAGTGTGAAAAAATTGATATATATAACTAATTTCCGTGAAAATATTTAGTTTGCGGGCAAATTAATTGTAAATGTTAGGTAACGCCTTGAAAGTCCGACCTAACATCAAAAGGAAAAGGCTAACGTGTTAGTCATTTTATGAATGAACAAAGTTGCGATGAAATGTAATTACTAGGAACGAGAAGTAAAATTCCTGTTGTGTTGTTCCGAGAAGTGATTTGAAACAACCGAAACTGTCTGTCCATTTATTTATTGCTATTTGCTGCACAAATAAGGCTTTAAATCATTTGTGCCTTTTCTGCCAATTGCCTTAGATTGTAACTTACAGGATAGTCTAAAGCCATCAAAGCGCGGTAGATTAGAAAGTCGCAATTTTAAAAAAAATCTATGAGACAGATACCTTTTTACAAAAACTATCAAGTTTTGATCTAATTGGCGATTCGCGCTCTTATGGATATTTTTTCATTATATCATTTTGACGTGATAACGTTTTATAAATTGATGAATACCAGCAACACTCATGAAAAATAGTAACGTTCCGCGTAACGTTCCACCTGAGTTTTGTATTACATAAAATAATCAAAGTCAAAGTCAATGATTATGACATTATAAATGATTATGACGTTATCACGTAAATCTATCGTCCGTAAACCGACTTTACAGACAACCAATTTTTTTTTGGTTTTGTATTGATAGCGTATTACTAGCCTGTTATTTTATCCATACTTCAATAATTAGTGAAACTTTTTTTAATAGTGTTTACTTTAATTATGGACACAATTGATTTTACTTGTCACTGGTAATTAGAATATAAAAGGATACCTTTTAAACTTTATACATGCTAAGAATATGCCAATGCCTTTTTAATTATTAGGCATTGAAATAATAATAATTACAATATTAACCTAACTTTAACGAAATAGCACTATTCATAATAAAATGTTAAAAGGTTATGTTCATGCCTGCTATTTCTTTCCATCGTGTATGCAAATTCTCAATCTAACAACTTACTATTTATGTATTTTTACTTATTTATTCAGTTCGTTGGTTCTCGACAATATAGATAGATAGACAGATAATTCATTGTTGTACTTACTGATAACTGAAATGTGAACATAATATAAAATTTAAAGTTGGCGTTTTTATGCCTGATAAGCGATCTCTCACAGGCAAACGTTGGATTTTAAATATAAAATTTTGATTATATGTAAACTGGGCGTTATAGATTCCAAAAACATCAGTCATCAAACAAACTAAATAGGTAGGTACTTTAGTCTCTGCGAATTATGCATAATGCACATGAAAATAATTTTCTTTTATCTAAGTAATTCGTTGGCTCACAATTAGTATCCATAGACAAAACTGTAAAACCGAACTACTAACTGAATGTACCATAGTACAATTTTAATAAAGGATTTCCATGGTATGTATTCTTTTCGCCTTAAAAGCGGTTTAAGTAAAACAAGAAACGAATAAAGTATTTAAGTAAGTATATTTAAAAAAAGAGTTAAAACAATTTCTTACCAATGTCAAACCAAAAAACTATTTGTTCTTATCCAGCCGGTGCCGTTCTTTGTTCAGCCCTCAACTGTGATTTGTGCAAATCATCCCGTGTGATTTGCTTAAATGCCCAAGTCCATAATCAAATTAGTATTTTCTTGTTTTCTAAATGACACATTATAAAATTATTATAGTTGTTTTATATCAAAAACAATTTACATTTCCAATGTTAAATTTTTTTACCATATAATTCGGCTGATTTTGCTTTTTGAACCTATGACTACAGAACACCGTCCCCTCATTTTTTTAACGGATAAACAAACGCATTCAATCCTTGTTACACCCCGCACTAATATACCCTATGTTGCAGGAGGTATGGACACACACAATCACATTACAGAAACATCCAAAACCCGAAAACAAATATCTATGCTCATCACATAAAAGTTTGCTCCGGCCGGGATTCGAACCCGGGTCGCAATCCTGAAGTATCTCTAATCACTCAGCCACGCCGACCGTCTTGCCTACTAAGGTACTAACTCTAATAGTAGGTAGTCCTACAAAAAAACCGATCGCCGTTTAGCATGTTGTCAATGCATCATTACATACCATCTTTTACATTTTGTACCTACTCCTAAACACGTGTCTCCCACATGTCTCTCCAACTTACAATGGGTGGAAACGACCTGAATCTAACAACCTCTAACAAACTTTATTATTAAAGCCGTAAGTCACCTTGTTGAGATCGTCCTATGCTGCACTGGGCGGTCGGTGGTCTTCTATTAAGAAATTTGTGCTCAATCACTTAAAAGTCATCTATTTTGTGTGATATGCCGTATTAGATCTTATTGTTAGCTCATTATGTTACTTTGAGTCATTGATAGTAATAAAACGGGTTGGCAATGTTCTAAAATCCATGCTCCTACTCAAGTGAGTCCTGTGATCTCACCTACACTCAGTCGCGCGCGGAACGTGGTATTTAAGTATTACACTTTTTCACACGTATTACACTTTTGCTAACGATACGTATCATAATGCCCTTTTGTCATTTTAAAAGTGCTTTAATCACTCAAGGAAAAAAATACCATTCACGACTCACACTTTTCACTCGCAATTACAGCCAATAATGATAGCTGTCAACTACAATAATATTTTGAATTCGCCATTTTAGATAGATAAATTACTGAACATTCGGCCGGAGCCGATGAAGATAGCCGAAGTTCAATACTGTCTCACTCGAGCAAATGGCTCAGCACGTCTTTCCACCCTTATCTAATTCAGACTGATTAGTGAATATGTCATTGTGTAAGTCCGCATGTGTAATTGCGCGCCGAGCCAATGTCTAGCGCTTGGGATGTTAGAGTGTCACCTGTACTCTTTTAACACTATCAATGCTTAATGTAATCTAAGCCAAGTGATAAGAGTTTCTTTATTCTAGTACAAAATGGAAATAATTATTCTTATCTAAGAACCGGCTATGACTCACGCTTTTTCCACTTAAAACATCGCTCGCCAATAAAGTTTAATTATGTATGTTGGTAGCGATAAATTAGTAGATAGTGATAATGGGTAAGTGCTACTCACGTGCATGGGTCTGTAACCAACAATCTTCTATTTTCGCCGCTTCGCTCGTCGCCTCCGTGGCGCAAATGGTTAGCGCGTTCGGCTGTTAACCGAAAGGTTGGTGGTTCGAGCCCACCCGGGGGCGAGATTTTTGTATAGATTATATCTTAATCAAAAATTTCAATTTCAATTATTCATATCATACATTTGATAACAATTGCGAAATTAAGTAAAAACTAAATTAAATCTAAAAAGGCCCCCTGCGGCATTGTGCCCACAACGCTCGCAGCGTTCCCTCTTTGTATTGCTAAGCTGATACGTTCAGCGAGGAAGCTGCCAGCTCTTCGGTCTCCTGAGACGTCGACCAGCCTCTTGGAAATTTCTTTGAAGAGGCTGAGCGCGCCAGGACCCCACGAGTCAAGGGTCTCGACGCCGAAAGGAACAAAATTGTATTCGGCGCCGAGACCGCTGTATTTCGCGACTTTTGCCTTTTCGGCCGCTTCTGCCGCCGTTCCTGGTCTCATAGAGGTTTGGTGGACATGGGTGATATATACATATATCAAAATCAAAATCAAATACATCAACATTTACAAAAAATGCTTGTTTTTAATCTCCAACTTGTTATGTAAGTACAAGATACAAACATGTAATTGCAGGGTAGTGATAACTGTGACCGTTTCTCTGTGGACAAATGCCCGATTGATGTGTCGTTCCAATATTGTGATAGTTGTATTATCCATTTACTTATGATGTTTCATTAAATCCAGTCATCGTCATCATTATTATTTTAGCCAGAATACAACAGCAGCTGCATGTAAGCCAGATCTATGAAGTCATTTTATACCTCTGCCAAAGGACAACGCAAACTTCTGATATCCACATAACTATCTGATACGCTCGCCTATTGTTTTTTTTTTTGGTGATCTACTTGTAAATTTTGCTAACGCACAGGAGGCCTTATTATAAAAGTATTTAGTTAGAACTATATTCGCTGCACTACTGCCGTTCGCATGTTGTACTATTAGCTAAATTAACTTATTTAATGTGGTCCATGCAAGAAGAGCAGCTCCTTTTTTAAATAATCCTACAATCCTACAAATATTATAAATGCGAAAGTTTGTGTAACATACACACACGGTTACTTTTTCAAGCCTTAATGGCTAAATGGATTTGAATGATTTTTTAATGGAGATATTTTATACTCTGAATTAACACAGGCTTATTTCATCATCACCGTTTTTCATCACCACGCATGTAAAACTGGTTGCGCAGTTGTGCAGAGTCGGGTGGTGTCTTTATTACTGATTTGATCTCGTTTTGAATCCTGCGCAGTGTATCCAAAAACTGCAAATTTAAGTCCTGTAAAAAATTGAATTACTTTAAGCTTTACAAAACAAAGTTTTTAATATTATAAAATTAATCTGCTATTTTCTTGACCTGCAATAAAATACCAGAAACGGCAATGAATCAAGAGACTGAACACTATTTCTGCTTGATTTTTCCGTAATTTTTCCCACCGAGGAAAATATAAGCTACGTTTAATAGAAATACGAAGTAACGGTAACTAGGTGGGGTCGGGAACGTTTTCAATGGGTTCATTAATGCTTTCAGAGCGACGTCGACGGAAACTGGGCCTTACGCGCCGCTGGCGGTACAATTACTGTAACTATTATAAAAACGTACCAACATCTCGATTCGTGAGATTATGTAACTGTCTTTGGAGAATTATTAAACTTCGAGATAGTTACGTATAAATTCGTTGAAAGAAAAATTTGGCTGCTAGTGGGACGTGAACCCACGACTACAGAATACTGTCCTGTCGCTTAGTCCATGTAAGCTATAGCAGCCACTCCACTAGCGTCTGAATTACTTTCTTCCTTTAACATCTGAGGGGAAGTTGTTCTTAGCGCCATCTACCTTTAACTGTATGTGCTATTATAGGTCTGATAGACCAAAATTGCAGTTGATATCGTATCCAGCGAAGGCACCATACCCTCATTGTAAGAGTTTTATGGTTTATTGCATTAACAACATGCGAGACGGAACTTACGTTCAAATTATTTATAAGAAAAAAAAAAGGCTGCTAGTAGGACTTAACCCCATGACTTGAAATCACTTGAACGTAAATAAAATAAAATCATTTGTTTATTTGCAAGAAAACAATGTCACTTCTTAGGTCTTAATACAAATTATTTTGTGTAATGGTTTATTTACAGATAAAGAGATAAATCTTCGAGATAGTTAGTTTTTAATGTCAATGAATGCAGTGTAAACCATATGTTTAATTTATGTCGCGGCATTCGCTTCAGCTGTTTTTGAGAACACATCCCGATTCTTGACATAGAATTGGACATTCTATGGCTGAAGTTATGATAATGATGATGTTTGATAAGAAAATGTTGAAATTGTTTCACGGATAAGTAGGTCGGCGTCGTGTCGGTTCTTACAATTTGTAAACTATATATTTATTATACCTACACTAAAATAACCTAATTATAACCGAAATTCTACTGAGCTCAAATTAAATCAGAAATTAATACTGATTATGGGAAAGTAATTTATTTGCTCATTATCAAAGCAAAACAAATATAGCATCCATATTGCGTGTCACTTAATTAACTACTGTTGTGAGTAGCCGTGGGATAATCTAAAGAACTTTGTCATAATGCATCGCCAATGTAAACACTAATACTGACATCGGAGAATACCAATTCTTACTACGATATGATTCTATATCAATCAGAATTCATTTGAGTGTTATTAAAGTATTAGCTGCGCCCTGCGGTTGTACCCGCGTGGTGATGAAAAACGGTGATGATGGTGATGATGAAAATTAACCTACGTGTTAATCCAGGGTATAAGCTATCTCCATACCACATTTCATCGAAATCGGTGAGGCCGTTTGAGCGTGAAGAAGTAACAAACATACACACATACAAACAAACTTTCGCATTTATTACATTAGTAGGATTCTAAAAGGTAGTAGGAAACACAAATATGTATAAAAATATAGTTAAACTGCTTCTGTGATTATACTCATCTTATTTTGATAAAGTGATTGAATGGCACAGTTTTTTTGTTAACTAAAACTGCTACCTTTCTACGGATCCTATATGTTGGTCGGACTATTCAATGTATGTTTTTGGGTAATTCTCATTTCAAACCACTTTTTTTTTTTTTTGGTTCGTTGAGTTGAGTAATCAATGTTGCAATAAAGGACTAAGGAAGTTTTAAAACTCTAATTACCTGCATATACATATAGAGCTTATGTGAGCTCTATATGTATATACAGGTTTGAGTGGAGTAGTCATGGATGTAAGTTGGAATCACGCAGACGTGCTTATTTATGCATTAACAATGATTTTGTAGTCGAGACAAAACTTCATAGCCAGCACCAACGTAAAGTCGCTAGTTTATAGATTTTTACCGAACACATTTCGGATGGCCGTTGGGGTCGAAAGGTTTTCGAGTGGAGATCACGGACTGGCAAGCGCAGCATAGGACAGCCACCAACCAGGTGGACAGACGACCTGACTAAGATCGCAGGCAAGGGCTGGATGCGGGCCGCTTCCAACCGGTCCTTGTGGAAATCAATGGGGGAGGCCTATGTCCAGCAGTGGACGTCCTATAGCTGAGATGATGATTTCGGAGAGTTCGCTCGGAGGCTATATATTTTTAGTTCCTCTTTTCTCATTCCATTAAAAAACAACCAGGCCGACGCCATTGCGACATCCATTGCGAAAAGTGTTTTGCTTCCACATCTATAGTACATACAGGTAACGATTGGAATTCATTTCCTAAGTCTGCAACTAGCTGCTAAGTCTACTTTAATTAGCAGTTTAAGTTAAAATCGAATTACTTATTGGCCTGAAGGCTAGATTGTAATTTTAATGTAACGACAAAATTCGGAAGCACATTTATATTAAAAACTAGTATTTGGGTGGCGCGCGGGCTGCGAGCAGCCCGCGTTATCGATGTGCATTAGTATTATTAACAAAAATGTCGTTGCAGTTGCTAAGAAGATATAAAATTCTCATGCAAATCGAATAACTCACAGTTACATCTATTTAAGTAGAATGTGTGAGCAGGGTTACCATGTGCAAGTTGATTTTTTAAATAAAATTTTAGTCGCGGTAAAACCGGACCAAGATTGTAAACGACTTTTGTTAAGGGACCCCACCTCTAAGTGCAGTGGTTAACGTGGGCAGTTGCCTCGGAGACCAGCTCGATATGTGAAAATACTCGTTATCCGGAACTCGGCCTTCGGCCTCGTTAGTGACTCCCATAAGGTACGTTGATGCGTTACACCTCATTCGAGCTCGGCCTTCGGCCTCGCAGATTTAAAGCTCGGCCTTCGGCCTCGCGGGTTTGAAGCTCGGCCTTCGGCCTCGCGTTGGTAAAGACGGCTTCTTCAAGTTCAGTACTAAGTGAGAACAGAGTTACCATATGCAAGTTTATTATTTTCATTAAAATTTTAGTTGTGGTAAAATCGCACAAAGAATTTAAACGACTTTTGTTAAGGGACCCTACGTCTTTTTTTCTTTTCTTTTCTCAGCTATGTGCGTCCACTGTTGGACGTATGCCTCCCCCATATAGGAGGGATTTGCCAATACTCGCCACGCTTGGCAGGCGGGTTGGCGAGCGCAGTATGATTTCCGATCCTCAGAAGGCGCTGCTGCCCACCTCCTGGTACGTGATCCCTTAGCCGACTCTTACGGCACCCGCGGGAAGAGATGGGGGAGTACTATTCTAGGCCGGTACCACCACGGCCTACGTCTAATTGTAGTAAATAACGTGGGCATTGGAGACCAGCTCGAGATGTGGAAAAAACCCCCATCCGGGACTCGGCCTTCGGCCTCGTTAGCGACTTCCATAGGATGCGTTAATGAGGTACGCCCCATTCGGAACTCGGCCTTCGGCCTCGTAAGTTACTAACACGGCTCGGCCTACGGCCTCGCGGAGGCCACGCTCAGCCTTCGGCCTCGCGGGCCGAAAGCTCGGCCTCCGGCCTCGCAGGTTTGAATCTCGGCCTTCGGCCTCGCGGTGTTTAAGGCTCGGCCTGCGGCCTCGCAAGTTACAAAGGGAATGTTTTTAAGCTGTTCCTAATGACAGCCAGCTCGGCCTTCGGCCTCGCAGGCCTACAGCTCGGCCTCCGGCCTCGCCAGGGTGGAGCTCGGCCTTTGGCCTCGCCTCCACAGCTCGGCCTGCGGCCTCGCTCGATTGCAGCTCGGCCTACGGCCTCGCAAAGGGAATGTGGTTTCGCCACCAAAATTCCGCATCCCGTAAAAAAAAAACAAATGACGTCATCAAAAAACTTTTTGCATATTTCGAATCAGGGACCCCAAATCTCCCTAAATACTTAATTTCAGCCAGATCGGAGCAACTTGAATTTTGGTATCCGGTTCGAAGGACCAATTTGCAATTTTCGACAAAAACCCCAAATTTCCCTACAAACCCTCTATGACATTTGTTTGAACCCCTCATACCCAACTATAACGGTTCCGGAGCTGCAGTCGTTTTAAATTTGTATGGGGAAACCTCTTTTTTAAAAGGTAGGGTAAATTTTTTCATTTTTCCAAAAGGGTCCCAGGGTTTAAGTCATTTTTAGTTTTGACACCTACCCCCCATCGCTTATGGTTTCCGAGATCCCTACACCTGTTTCATGAAGGAAACCAAAAATGCCACTTTTCGGATTTTTCTGGGGGTCACGTGACCACTCTCTATACAGTCCACACCACAATTTCAACCCAAAAATACTCCTTCTAGGAGAACAATGATGTCAGTGAGTCAATGAGTGGGTCTTCAGCTTTATATATTATAACTAGTATTTGGGTGGCGCGCGGGCTGCGAGCAGCCCGCGTTATCGATGTGCATTAGTATTATTAACAAAAATGTCATTGCAGTTAAAAAAATATATATATAATTCTCATACAAGTCGAATCAATGACAGTTTCTTCTAAATCAGTACAAAGTGTGGCAGGGTTACCATGTGCAAGTTGATTTTTTTGATAAAATTTTAGTCGCTGTAAAATCGCACCAAGATTGTAAACGACTATTGTTAAGGGACCATACCTCTAAGTGCAGTGGTTAACGTGGGCAGTTGCCTCGGAGACCAGCTCGAGATGTGGAATAAACTCCCCATTCGGGACTCGGCCTTCGGCCTCGTAAGTGACTCGACTAAGGAATGTAAACGCGTAACACCCCATTCGTAAGCGACTAACACGGCTCGGCATACGGCCTCGCGGAGGCCACGCTCGGCCTTCGGCCTCGCGGGCCGAAAGCTCGGCCTTCGGCCTCGCAGGTTTGAAGCTCGGCCTGCGGCCTCGCAACCGTGGCATTGTATCGCCAGCGAAAATCCCCATCCAGTAAATAAAAAGATTTAAAAATTCTCATGCAAGTCGAACAACTGACAAAAACTTTTAGTTCCCGTGAGCGGTTGCATCAAAGACCAGCTCGAGATGTGGAAAAAACTCCCCATTCGGGACTCGGCCTTCGGCCTCGTTAGCGACTTCCATAGGATGCGTTAATGAGGTACACCCCATTCGGAACTCGGCCTTCGGCCTCGTAAGTTACTAACACGGCTCGGCCTGCGGCCTCGCGGAGGCCACGCTCGGCCTTCGGCCTCGCGGGCCGAAAGCTCGGCCTCCGGCCTCGCAGGTTTGAAGCTCGGCCTTCGGCCTCGCGGTGTTTAAGGCTCGGCCTGCGGCCTCGCAAGTTACAAAGGGAATGTTTTTAAGCTGTTCCCAATGACGGCCAGCTCGGCCTTCGGCCTCGCAGGCCTACAGCTCGGCCTCCGGCCTCGCTAGGGTGGAGCTCGGCCTTCGGCCTCGCCTCCATAGCTCGGCCTGCGGCCTCGCTCGATTGCAGCTCGGCCTACGGCCTCGCAAAGAGAATATGGTTTCGCCACCAAAAATCCGCATCCAGTAAAAAAAAAACTAATGACGTCATCAAAAAACTTTTTTCATATTTCGAATCAGGGACTCCAAATCTCCCTAAATACTAAATTTCAGCCAGATCGGAGCAACTTGAATTTTGGTATCCGGTTCGAAGGACCAATTTGCAATTTTTGACAAAAACCCCAAATTTCCCTACAAAACCTCTATGACATTTGTTCGAACCCCCCATACCTATCGATAACGGTTCCGGAGCTGCGATCGTTTTAAATTTGTATGGGAGAACCTCTTTTTTGTTCGGGAGGGTAATTTTTTTTTAATTTTCCAAAAGGGTCCCAGGATTATAGTCATTTTTAGTTTTGACACCTACCCCCCATCGATTATGGTTTTCGAGATCCCTACACCAGTTCCATCAAGGAAACCAAAAATGACACTTTTCGGATTTTTCCCTAAGTCACGTGGGCACTCCTTATACAGTCCATTATATAATTTAAACCCAAAAACACTCCTTCTGGGAGAACAATGATGTCAGTCAGTCAGTCAATCAGTGGTAGAGCAGCTTTATATATTATACTAGTATTTCGGGTGGTGCGCGGGCTGCGAGCAGCCCGCGTTATCGATGTGCATTATTAGTAATTTTTATCTAACTGTTAATTGCAGTTAAAAAAATATATAACATTCTCATACAAGTCGAGTAAGTGACAGTTTCTTCTAGTTCAGTACAAAGTGTGGGCAGGGTTACCATGTGCAAGTTGATTTTTTTTATTAAATTTTAGTCCCTGTAAAATCGCTCCAAGATTGTAAACGACTTTTTTTCAGGGACCATACCTCTAAGTGCAGTGGTTAACCTGGGCAGTTGCCTCGGAGACCAGCTTCATTTGTGGAAATTACTCCCTATTCAGAACTTTTCTTTCAGTTTCGTTAGCGATGTAATTGCATCGTGTAATAAAAAGAGTATAAAATTCTTACTTATGCAAGTCGAGTTAGTGACCGTTTCTTCTAGTTCAGTAGTGTGAATGGAATACCATATGCAAATATTTTTTTAATATTAAAACATCATCTATAACGACTAAGTATTTTCGTATAATTCAGTTTTATATAAAACTTGGTTATATATACGTTTATTTCTGATAATCATACAGAATTGATTATCAGAAATAAACGTATATATAACCAAGTTTTATACAAAACTGAATTATATGAAAATACTTAAAAATCTACTCACTCATAAATTCATCTATTCTATACTATTATAAAGAGGGAAGATTTGTATGTATGTAATGAATAAACTCAAAAACTACTGTACCGATTTCATAAATTCTTTCACCATTAGAAAGCTACATTCACCCTAAATAATATGCTATATTATATACTATTATAAAGAGGAAAGATTTGTATGTGTTTGAATGAATAAACTCAAAAATTACTGTACCGATTTCATAAATTCTTTCACCATTAGAAAGCTACATTCACCATGAGTAACAAGCTATATTATATTTTCAATAAAAATAGGGATCCTTATATTTTTTTATTCTTAAATTGTTTACCCGTGCGAAGCCGAAGCGGACCGCTAGTAGGTACCTATTATATCTATGCGAAAATTTGCTTTCACGCCCAAACAGCTGGATAGATTTGGTATGGAAATAGCATTATACTCTAGAGAATTAGGTACCTTAGATGCTTATTTTCATCACGCAGGTTAATCGTATTTTAATGAAATTTGGATTATTCTCATCATCACCGTTTTTCATCACCACACGGCTAAATTTGATAGAATTTAGTATGTACATACTTCAGATCCCGGAATAACACATGGGCTACTTTTCATCATTACATAGTTACCATTTAAGTTTGACCATAAAGTGATTACGTACCTACAAATAAGGTGCATTACGAAATACTTTCTATTTAACACATTTACAGATGAATTAAAATTCAAACATAATGTAGGCATTGTCTTTGATGTGGGTATAATAAAATAACATATTTCATATAAATACACATGTATTCAAATTGTTTGTAAGTACTTACTTATCTATTAACATCTTATAATTATAAAAATTTATGGTACCTAGTTCTTAGTCTAGTTGATAATGACGTATTCTATTGTCTATCAAATAATCGATTACGATAATTTAATAAACATAAGATAAATACTACTTATCCTTTTATCACGCTAATATTGTACATGATGAAGTTTGTGAAGATGTATGTTAGAGTTACAAATATACATCCTCAGACTTCCAAGCTAGAACTGACAATATTAAATTTTTAATACTGATAGATTAGTCTGGCTTAGCATAAATTTTATATACCTATGCTTTTCTATCCTGGAATAACCCTGGGTACCTACTGTTAGTGATAATTGAATATCAAAAAAACTATAGTAATGCACGCTAATTAAACTTCTTTCCAATATTTAGTATTACATGTATAGGTACATTTTATCAGTGTTCCATCGCCACCGCCATCTACATGACATAAAACGATAAATAAATATCTAAAATGACTTATAATTTGAAAGCATAATGAAAATGACGATCCTAATTATTTTTTCTTTTGGTTAAGTATTCGTTTTGTGGGTAGCTTCTGTTCGGTTTTGTTTCGTCGGTGCACCATTTACGAAAATTTGCGACTACTTTCTGGAACTGTTTCGCACCATCAGTTAATTTCGTATCTGCAAAAAAAAAAAAAAAAATGGCTCCTTTATCTTTTATGAAATTAAATCACATCTCAACTATAGGACGTCCACTGACTTAAACTTCCTCATTGATTTCCACAAAGACTATTTAGTGGCGGCCCGCATTCAACATCTTAGAAATCCTATGTGCCACTTGCCAGTTCATGGTTTCATTTCAGAACTTTTTAACCCTAAGTTATGTAGCCCCAGTCGTTAAGTTTTTCGAGCTATGGTCTTCTCACTATCGCTTCAACTTGCCGAATCTGTTTGACGTCAGTGAATTACGTTCTGCTATAAATCTCTATCATCATGATCATCTTAGCTATAGGAATTTCTTTATGACTGAACTTAATTGTAAACCTAACCAAATTATCAGATTTATATTTATTGATTCTTCTCTAACAAAATTCAATTAATTTTAAGTTCAGTTTCCACATTTCATTTAAATCATTAAATTTAGGAAATATCATAAACTCGTACCTGGTGCATTATTTTTTGTCAAAAACAATGATTTTTGCAAATAATTGTTACTTTGCAAATTGTTTCTTATAACTAATTAGACCTACAGCTTTCATAATGAAATAGTCGCAGCCGTACTGAGAGTGATTGTGAAGGTTGAATTGGCGTTATTTCTTGTTGTTAACAATGTGTTAGGATTTGACACGTGTTACAATCGCCAAATTAAGCCTACATGTATCTCTGCTAAAATATTATATAATCAAAAAGTACGTCTATTCGTTACTTTTAATAATTTAAACAGATTTTGATGAAATTGTGAACATGTACAATCCTTGAACAACGATAAAGTCGACGTTCAATTCTATGTCTAGTCATTTATCGCCACGCGTGTAAAACCATGGGTCGTACACGCTAGTGTAAACTAAAAATGATGAATTACCTTAATTAAGTTCTTCGAAAACCACAAAGCTGGAAATGTGGTGAATTTTCCTCTTATGTGCATGCAGTCTTGACTTTAGTTCGCCTTGTGTTGCATTATGTAGCATAAAAAACTGTAAAATTATTTGTCAGTTATTATTGTTTCATATACAGATTTTTTTTTAAATACATTAGTTTTATGACGATTATACCACTACTATAGTGTTCAGAAGTCGATTATATAGTTGTCATCGTGAAATTTTGGGTTGCACGCTGTTAAAGCGTGGTGTAGTTAGTATAAATATATATATAATTTTTTTAACTGATCACCAAATATAGTAGCACATGAGTATATACGTATATATGAGCACTAAAATTGCAACACCAATTTATTGTATAACTGCTACCAAAAATGTCACATCTTGCTATACCGAAAAAAGAAAATGACCCCAAGTTAATTATTTTTAAACCAAAAAGAATTCGTTACGTACTTGTAACAAACATACATAATTGATTTTTTTACACACGTTTTATGGGCTAGGCTCGCGCGATGTGCGGTCACAAGAAACCTAACATTCCTCCTCGCTTCGCTCGTCGTCGTACCTGCACTACATGACTCCGCCTTAGACTACATGACTCTGCGTATTTGGTGACCACTTACTAAATTTGGTGCTCAGTTATTAAATTTGGTTAGAATTTTTGGGTGCACATTATATATGTTCCCATTTTTTTGCTTGTATGGACAGAGTCAGCAGAAGCTTATATAAAAATCAGCCTTAATTATTTATTTACTGTACAATATATTGTCGTTATTACCTGTATTGTTTGTTCCTCGAAAGTCTATTAGCAGCGCGTTGTTTGTTCTGTGCGCCTCGTCTCTCACTCAAGTTGTTCTCTGCTGTTATGTTGACGCAGCGGGCAGCGGGCGGCAGGCGGTGAGCGGCGGGCGGCGAGCAGCGGGCAAAGCTCGGTGTACGGCAGTCGCAACAATATAATTAGTGCATATCATATCGCCATAGCCTCGTTGTGGCAAAGCCAGCGGGATGCACTGCGTGCAAGTGAGGTTGGCAATTGAGAAGCGAGACAGTGAAGGTACACTACTCCTGCACGGTACGCTTCCCCTTGCATCCCAACTAACTACATCTAACTACAATATTCAATTAAGTTAGGTATTATTAATTAAATACAATTTATAAATAAATTTCACTTAAAATTATATTTTCTTCATCTATTTACGATATATTAATCTTATCATCAACTCTACTAAATTTAATTGCCATACATTTACATTATTAGCTACATCTAATCTAAATTATTATAGGAATTTAATCTACATGAAAATATTATTATTACTTAATATTATGACAAATACAAGTATATAATATAATTATAAAAAGAATATTAGATCAATTTATTATTAAACTAAATTGTATGACCACTTTACTTATACTTTTATTTGAAAAAGGCATTACCAAAATTTATTAAAATTCGTAACATATATTTTATAGGAAAAAGCATTTATGAATTATCTAACAAACAAACAACTAAAAATAATATAACTACAAAAGTAATATTTAACTACTGAGTCTCACATTTATATTATTAATATAAATGATAACCGCAGAAACACAATATATTGTATTTTCTATATTATAATATAGAAAACATTATTAAATGATTTGACATTTCAAGATGACGTTTGAATAAGACTCAAGATCCTTCGCAGTTGGCACGCTTATGCGTCTCAGCGATGGGGTATGTAGTGGATACCGCCATCCGGTTACACGTGGGTGTACGCTCAATGCTTCGAAGGTTCAACGTCGATATACAATTATCTAAAATGCGATATGTATATTCAATATAACATAATTTACAAAGTTAGTTACGTTTCTGCGTTTATTGTTTTCAAGAAACAATACACATATGACATTCGCAATAAATTTTAAATGTCTATATGTCTATATATATACATACATATATATATATATATTATAAATTGCATGGATTTTGACAATACATATATACATTAATAGTATCAGCTACGCATTGACGTTAAAGCAATGCATTGTATTTTTGATAAATATATCAACCTTTTGTATAATTTTAGTAACCGTTTGTCAATGAGCAATTTACATATTATTTTGATTTCATCAAAATATTAAAAATACATTCTAAAAAATGAATTATTTCAATAAATCTGGAATTATTTTATTTATTGCAAATGGACTATCGTTTATAATGCGATCGGGATGCATTAGTATTTTAATACTTGCTCTTTCTCGTACGCGCCCCAGAGCCACGTATAGCTGTCCATGGCTAAACACGTCTGATCTTAGATCGACTCCCACGCGACTTATCGTCTGACCCTGTGCTTTGTGTACGGTTAAAGCATATGCAAGTTGAAGTGGGAATTGGCGGCGACACATTTGCATAGGATTCTTTTCATATATCGGTGCTTTGAAGAGAATTCTCGGTATTAAGTAGTTTTCATCACCGCCCGCTTTTCTCACAGTTATTAAACGCGGTGACGTTGCAATCACGATGACTTTTGTCCCGTTCACTAAACCGTCTGCGAAATTTAAATTCCTCGTGATCATACATACGCAACCTTCTTTTAATTTAAGGTCGAAGTCAGGGACTCCATTGGGTTGCATGCTATTTAGGAATTCCTGTCCCAAGCGAAATTGATCCGTTTCATCATTGTCCACTTTGTCGCTCGAGTAAAAATGGAGAACGTCTCCCGGAACGCGGTCTAATATTAGTGAATTGATTTCTCGAGCAGCTTTATTGTGAGTGCATAAAATTGCTCTGTGAGCACAGACATCAGGCTCGTGGAGAACCATAGTGAACACAAAATCGATGAGGTCATTCACCGTCTCAACCGTTTGTATTGTATCTAAAGACACCAAACGTTGAACGTGACAGCCTTCCTGCAATTGTAGGAAAGGTAGCTCATTTGAACCTAACTTTAGCAGGAAATCTGCATAGTCGGGGTCGTCTCTGCAACGTTGTGACATCAGGAGTGAGAATGTTTTCAATTGTTGCCAAAGCGGTGAGTTTCTGACTGAACAATGTAAAATCTCAGAATCTGTAGATGCTTTCGTAACAACAGGGGGAATTTGACGAAAATCACCTGCAAATATGATAATTTTACCACCAAATATTTTATTTGAATTCATCAAATCGCGCAACGACCTGTCCAATAGGTGGATCAAAAATTTATGTGCCATTGGCGCCTCATCATATATTATAACATCAGCGTGATAAATCAATTCAGCTCGCTGTGTGTTATTACTTATATTCCAATAACCGCGGTCGTCCACTATCTCGAACGGATATTTAAACATTGAATGTGCCGTAGTGCCACCTTCGTGGTTCTGAGCTGCGATAGCGGAGCTCGCCGTGCATAGCACTACTCCTTTCAAGTTGCCGCGTACGTACGCGGTGATCACATTTAATAGCAACGTTTTACCTGTCCCCGCTGGACCGTCCACAAACATTGCACATGGATTTGTTTCGCGGTATTGTTTGTCTATGCAAAGTTTCACGGTATAGTCAAATATAGTGCGTTGTTCTGACGACAACAGCGGCAGCCACTCATCAACGAATGATTTGTGTGCCTGTGCGCTGTATTCGATACGCTCTCTGCCCAACTCTGTAGTGGGATCTTGAACTGCTGGTAGACCATGTTGTACAAGCGTCGATCCATGTTTGTGTAAAAGTCTATCGATATCGGTTAGACTTGAATTGTAAGCTTTTTCTTCTTCGTTTGGCATTCTATGTAAATAGTCCTCACTTAATTTGTTTTTAAATGAGTTCCATAACGATGCTGCTGGAGCTCCGAGCGTGATCAACATAACAAAGAATCTACGTAATTTCCAACCATTGAAATATTTGCTCGCTTCGTCTAATGCATGAACGTATTCGTATTCGTCGTCCGCGAGCCCTACGGCTTTAGCGGCTTCCTGAAAAGTGGTGCAATCAGGGCCGCCAAGCCGCAAAAGATCTTCATAACTGCGACAAGAGAACGAAATTAATAGCATTCTTAGGAAAAATTGTTCGCCTCTATTGGGTGTTACCAAAAACGGTCGTGCGACCATATCGCGTCTCTGACGTTTCGTTACAAATTTACCATTTTGAGTTTCATATACTTGAACGTTTTTCGACGAGGGACGCTTTGTATGTACTATGTATTTCTCATAGAAATCGACATACTTTAAATTGTCGAATTCTGATTCGAGTGGCCGTTTGAAATATGTAATTAGATCTGAGCCACCGTGACTGATCGCTTCATCGATGTTATTGGGTCTAAAATAAACAGTTTGTTGATTTTTCAGATGAACTGGTAACATTTTAACATTAGGTTCACGAGCTGTGATGTCGAATTCGAGTATCCTCCAAGTCGCGTCGCTCGACCCAATGTATCTTTTAGTTGCAAACTCTTCTATTTCATTGTTTTCTTCTGGAACAACAGCGACACGCGCTTCGTCAGGACCTTTTGTCATGTATTTAAACAAATATTTTATAACGCTACGCTGTGTCGAAACTTCCACATTTATATGTGCGTCATATTTCAATAAAAGCGCAGCATTGTACGGTACGACCCACAAGTCGTTTACTTTGATTTCTCTGCCACGGTACTTAATGACAGCTTCGTTTTTGCTGTTGCGACGCAAATTAATAAAGCCTCTTTCATCGCAAAACGTGACATCAGTTTCGCGTTTTGGAAACCGTTTGTTACACTTTCTGTTCTCTTTGTCATAACATGGCAAATTATCTCTTTCAGAACCACACGGTCCATGAATCATGTGATTAAGGACTGCATCACGTAATCTACCATCAGCTTCTTCAGAGTCAGGTATGTCGGCGCGACATACTTTGTCTATATCTATATTTGCAACAGGGCCTCCGCCTTCCACTCGAATGCATATATGAGCATGCGGCAACCCTCTCTTTTGAAATTCAATCACATGCATCATGTAATCGATTTTACCAAACCAAAGTCCGGAACGTAAATCACGAATAAAAGCAGTTAATCTGATTTTAAACACCCTAGCGCAAATCTGTGGATTGGCACGTTGACCTGGTATTATTGTCTGTTTGATTTCAGGCCAATTAGGATTACAAGTAAATGTAATGAAATAAGAAGGTGGACCCAACCTATTTACTAATGCCATAGAATCCATATATTTCACTTGCATATAGCGTGGACTACCGGTGAAAGTATTGGGTAAATAAATACGCCCAGGTACAATACCATCTGTCATCGTTTCATCATTTAACAACTCTTGGAGAGGTGCGGCTCTTATTTCGTTACTTTTATTTTGCGTTTGTGCATACGTTAGATACCTAAACCGTTCTTCAGTTATTCTACAATACATGTCCACTATCCACTCCTCTGACAAACGTCCAAAAATACTAAATCTGTCTTCTGAGAGCAAAAGACATCTGACATATTTAGCTTGGGTCAATTTGTTGCCATTGTTGTCAAGTTTTCCAGGAAACCATCCCGAATAACCTTCCGGATAGAGGAGCGTATATTGGAAACTCTCATACAAAGGATGCATGATGTCTACAGTGTGAGGCTTACTATCACCAATTTTCCAAATAGCTATGGAACGCGGTGTATATTGTTCGCGGTCCGTGCTTATAATAGCGGATACTTCTGTTCCCACGGGTTGATCTCCCAAAATATTTCCGTGAACGGCACGGGAGGTTTTTTGAAATTGAATATATGCTTCAGAAGACGTTTCCAAACTTAATCGTTTGAAACATTCTATATATGGGTTGACATTGTATAAAAAGTGCGTGATGGACCTTATTACTTGAATATCTAAATTTTGTCCAGCAGCTAAACTCTCCCGTTCGGAAGAATCATTTATGTACAGTCCGATGTTGTTTGTAGTCTTATCGTACGCTAAATCAAACACCCGATGATACACGCGGCCTTGGATTTTTAAAAAGGCTATCCCCTCCGGCTGATGAAAACCATGAGTAGTTCCCAGTGCCGAAAAAGCAAACAGGTTATTGTACGCTCGCTGCCTTTTTACGAAGGCGGGGTGTGTGTAAAAGTCTTCCGTTAGAGGAGCAAATGTCTGAACATTATTAGCTCCTGATCCGCAACACCATTGAATCCTCGACTTTTCCTCGTCAAAAAGTCGAGTATGACAATGAGGACAAGTATGAACATCGAGTGAATTGAGTGTTTTCTTTAATGAAAACGGCAAAACCGCATTTAGTTCTGTGCCTCGTTTTTCTCCTATCAAGTTGCTAGATCTACGCAAAGGTACATCTATGTTACGACTATTTTCGTTGTATTTCTTTACTGCAGTACAATTGACATCTGGATTTTTTTCGTTGTACTTTTTAACTGCACAATGATGAACCTCTGGTTTCTTTTCATTGTACTTTTCAACTGCACAACGATTAACCTCTGGTTTCTTTTCATTGTACTTTTTAACTGCACAATGATGAACCTCTGGTTTCTTTTCATTGTACTTTTTAACTGCACAACGATTAACCTCTGGTTTCTTTTCATTGTACTTTTTAACTGCACAATGATTAACCTCTGGTTTCTTTTCATTGTACTTTTTAACTGCATCTAAGTGAGCATTCTCTTTAATAGACTTCCTACCACGTTTTAGTTTTTTAGGTCTACCCTTTGTTGAAGTCGATATCGTTCTTTTTAAATCTAAACGTTCAACGACTACAACTGGTTTCAGAGTAGACAATTTAAAATCATCTACTTTTTCAATTACAACCACCGGATTTAATGTATTCACTTTTTTGTTATGAACCAATCCAGTGTTTGTACTGACAGTCATTGTTTCCAAGGATTGATTAGTGCAAACGACATCGGTTTGTACTGCGCAATCAAAGTCAGAACTGCTTTCAAACCCTTTAGTAATGGCGGGATAAATATCACTGCATTGACTTATTTCAGCAGTGATAGTAGGAGTTAGTCTATTGGAGTTATTTAGAACTGACTCTGATGTTTCTACAGAACAATAACTTAAAACGCGTACCCTATTCAATGTATATCCACTGCCTTTTAAATTGATATTGTATGACAGAATAACATTTGCTAGAGACTTTATATCTCTGCACTGAAACAAACGGGCAACACCGTTTCCAGCATATACATTAAATTTATCAACAGCGTGGCTGTTGAAATAATAGAAACTATTTTGATAACGCCAGAAACAAATACTATATCCATTACCGGTAAACATGACGCTATCTGTATTTTCATTGTAATCAGATGTAAATACGTCATTATTTAATTTATCAACAAGTTCTGATATACTAACATCTATACAAAATTCGTTTACAGGATAGAATCCCTGTGCCAGCCAGCTATTTAACATGCTGTCAATTGTGACAGTATTTTGACCGACACGAATTACGGGGGGTAATTCATCATAACTTAAGTACCTAGAAGTGACCTCTTTAGGTATATATGGTTCTAGTTCTATATATAAATTATCACCATCCTGTAAAATAACATCAATATCGCCAGCCGATAATACAGATCTATTTTTTATCACCGATAATGCCCCCGACACGTATGCGTTGGCCACGCATTGCCTATTGTTTCCTCGATACCTTCTGTCGGCTTGGCTCGTATTCCCTGTAACGATATTAAAAATATATATAAATATGTGTAACATACAATTTTAATATTAAACTAAATACTCTGGTGTACCCATTGAGGTCGAAAAATTCTACAATGCAATTCCCAAACGGACTCGTAGGAAGAGGCTGGATGAATACCGCTTCTAACAAGTCCTTCTGGTGATCAACGGGGAAGGATTATGTCCAGCAGTTAACGCCTTAAGATGAAGATGATGATAATGAACATTGTAGATAAATGTTATGGTATTGGAAGGTACTTAACATTTTAAACAATTTCATTGTAGCTTGTGGTAGTGTGTGTACAACACACAAATATGGTCTGTTTTATTATTGTATAACAATTTAGTCAATTTTCTTCAATCATGACAACATTATGCCTTGACAACCATCATTTCTAATAACCATCATTAAATATTTATTTCTTTACCATAATGAAACTGATTTACGACTGTCAGGTCTGATGATTATAGTCATAATGATCGCAGAAAAACGCTGGATTTGGGACGCTTCCAACCGATACTTGTTACCATTATCTCACTTGATTGTAAGTGACGATTTTATCGAAGGTGCTATACCTAGAATATTTATTGGCTCTTAAGAACTGCTGCATGAACATACTGTGTGTTTGATGACGGTTTTTCAATCTTGCGGGTGATGAGCTAGTAAGTACTTAAAAGTACCCTACTACCAAAACTACTAACAAAGACTCCTTAGAAGATAAATGTAATAAAAAGATTCGAGACATTCTCGACTTCGAACGATCTATTTCACACTTTTGAGTCGGTTCCATTTTTAGTAAAATTTTTATTTTCAACCTTTACAATGACTTGCTACTGACGGGAACAAAGTGTCTGTGTATGTTCACCGATTTGTTCACCCGCAATAATAATATTGTCGAGGTATGCGTAATACTTTTCAGTTATTCGAGTGTAACTCAAAAACGGCTTGTCTGATTTTTATGAAATTTAAATTAAGCCACACGGAAGCACCACATTTAAATACAAAAATAATCATCAAAATCGATTCACCCAGTCGAAAGGTTTGAAGTAACAAACATTAAAAAATATATTTTAAAAAACATACAGGTTGAATTGAGAACCTCCTCCTTTCGACCTAAAGTCGGTTAAAAAAATATCCCTATATTTTTTAAAAACATTATGACGTTATAAGAAGGGCTTGTAGATATCCACATAAGTTATATATTATGTACCTCCGCAACGACTAAGCGTCACCACTCAAAATGCTAATTGTATGGCAACTTGAGTGTACATTACCAAATAGCCTATACATAATATTAATTTGTTTAAAAAAACACTGTAATTTATTGTCATATAATGTTATTATACAATTAAGGATTGTCTAAATGATAAATATCTAAAATAAGGTATAAATTCATGTTCTTACAAATATATTAATAAAGGCACAGGAATTAAGGAAGACGGAGAGGGGGAATGGTAGGGGGTATTTTGAAGTTATTTTAATTATTTGAGTTTATATTTTGTGACTGCCCCCGTGGTGCGCTGGGAAGTGGAGTCTCTCCATCCTTGAGTAACAAAGCACAGCCTCCCCATCACCCCCTAAATTCCTGCGCCCTAATTATAAAGCCAACATATATGCATGCTGGTTTCCAACAAAATGTTTTAGGTCTGTATTGAATAATACATAATCCACCTGTATGTATTATTGATGTTTAATGAAATGTTTTATGAAAAAAAAAAAAAACAATTTTCTATCCTACTATGTTTACGAAAACACTGCCACAGTGTTTTTAACTTTTGTAGATCCAGCAGTAACATTTTTGCAAGCAATATTATATACTTACTTACCTACCAGCGATACAAAGTTATAAAACGCATGCCTTTTTTCTTTTTAAGTAAATATAATGATTTTTTAAATTTCTGAATTCTGAGATTTTTCTTCTATAAAATGAGCATTTCATTTCTTTACATATTACCCGAGCAATCAAAGGAAAAATGTATGTGCCCAGTTATTTCGCTATCCTGACAAAGCATTAAGAAAGCTCTGATTGTCAAGATTGGTATCACACCATTTTCACAAATATGTTGCTTGTTTGTTTAATATCATCTCTCCATAAAATAGTTTGGCAGCACATTTAAATATTAACCATAAAAAAAATGTATGTATGCGATATATTTTTAATTAATATTATGTATTTATGACTCACCTGAACTTATGCAACACATTTCTGGCAAGCTCACAGATGAACTCAGGCGTCGTTTATTCATCCTTAGGTTGTTTAAAATCCTACAATTGAAAAAAAATACCAAATTCAAGGCAAAAGAAGTGAAAACATAAATGTATAACTATCTAATAATTTTCTTTTCGTTTTTCCAATTTGTAAAAGTAAAAACATAATATTACAATTTAAAAAAAAACAAGAATTGATTTCATCTAGTTGAGTAATTAATTGTTACTCAGTGCTAAGAATGTTTGTCAGATACCCGTCTACCACTCCCTAAACAAAAGATCTATGATCCTGGTAATGAAAATAAAATAAAATTGAATAGTCGATACTTGAAGAGAAAGTGAGCAAGTTTCCCCGAGGCACCAGATAGGTGCCCATGAGTATCAATGGTAGCAAATTTCTTCTTCAACTAAACTATTAGCACTGTATTGATTGAACAAATTTCAATTTTTAGATTCATTATTTCATCTTAAAGTATTTTAGTCAATTTTACATAGTTCAAATGATTATCTCATCACTAACCAACAAAAGACATAGTGGTAAAACAGAAGATCTAAATGATTGATGACTTGAATATTAAACAATATTAATATAACTGTTTACTATAATATTAATATATTCAGCTCATTTCAAGTTCATACAGCAGGACATTTTTAATCCGAACTATATAATAATATGAACACCTTTGTAATCCAAACGCCCCACAGGCAAACATATAAAAATGATGGTGAAACTGTAGAAATATTCCACATTCGAATACCAAGTCTTTCCCATTCAAGCACATTGTCTGCCTTAAATACATGCGTTGGATGGGCTGACTAAGTAGACATTCCTATGTCAGAAAATATGCTTTTATGCAAATTGCGAGACAAAGCTTTTTATTTGACATTATCTCCCCACAAACTAAAATATTGTTAATTAAAATTTTTTTAAACAAGTTAAATTACCTTTTAAAGATGATTACACATTGAAAATATCACAATACTATTTGTATTATTTCATTTAAAAAAATACATATAGATTCTCTATATTATAATACTGATGTTCCATGAATTCGAATAGGGGGTAAATTTTGAATTTGAATTAAAGAGGTCCTGCTGTAGTTATACAAAATTAGCAAAATAAAATCATGTATATTCTTTTAACAAGTTTACACAATATTCTACCTACTTGCTCTGCCTGTTAAAACTGGATAACTCCTTTACAGATCCAAATCTCTTCAAAGATCTCTCCTCCTCTCAGTCTGCTATGTTGATCTATTCTGAAATTTTAATAGGCAAGATTTGAACTTAAAATGACAAAAATATAATTTTCCTATACACTTGTTTAACATTATTGTTTTTATATATACATTTATTTATGATAACATTTTTATTTCTACCTGGCTTTGTCTGAAAGCCAGCATCAGACGCAGTGTAATGCTGAGATAAACTATTTGCTTAAATAACAAATATATTGAAATAATTATTCAAGTTTGTCATTAGGTACTGGTACTTTTATCTAATACAAAGTTGGTACCAAATATGCATCCAATACTTTTGTTATACATATCTACCATGTATATCTCACATGATGGTCGGTGATAATGTGGTCAAAGGTGTAATCACACAAAACCTAGATTTTTACTGCCTCCCAAGGATTTCTGCATGAAAACACTATGATTGTTCATTATTTTTTAAACTTGTTTGCACACCCGTAATCAAAAGTATCATAACTACTACTAATAATTTGATAAAGGTGTTTCCTTAACCTTAAGCCATTCAGAAATGAAGTCGAGGATCGAACCAGCATCTGTCAGTTTTAGAATTAATGTTCTCAACTTTAGACTATCATCGCTTCTTTTTCAAAGTTATTGTCATACTCTGAGATTTATTATCAATATAGATGATACAATTTTTTTTAATAGCACCTAAAAACATTAATTTCCACTTAATTCAACACTATTTTTCTTCTGAATGCTAAGTATCTTTGCCGAATTACCAGCTACAACTCTAAAAAAAAACTCTTGATAATACATGACAAAAATAAGATTTGTAGTTAAAAAGCTGACTGGTGAACTGTAAGAGAAGATTAACCATTTACTCTTGAATATCATTCAGCTGTCCATGAGTACCAATCCATACCACTATTGAACACATTGTCAATAACCAACAAAAGAAAAAAAAAATTTCCTGAATAATGAACTCTATTCATTTTTCAGCTTTAAGTTAATAGTTACTAAAATCACCAAATTAAATCATGTTTATTTTATATTCTACCTGCTTACTCTGCCTGTCACAACTCCTTCACAATAACACTGTTTTTTTTTCTCCTTCTCCTCCAGCCTGCTACTCCAGTCTTCGAATAATTAATTATATGTTCAATAACTGAAATAGACAAGATTTAAACTTAAAGGTACAACCAAAATGTAACTATTTAACTCAACTATTGTCATAAGTATGGTCATTCATGCACTCATTTAATCAAAAACAAGATCTAGAGAGGTTTCTGCATATCACATTATAATTAAAGTGTAAAAATGTGTAGTAACATTATAGGCAAACATATTGACTCCATCATCACTGATCAAATTAATATAGGCTATCACAACATGTTAGTAATGTATGGAAATTGGTGTTTAATTGCGGCCGACTTATCATCATCATGTCAGACATATGCCTCTCCCATTGATTTCTACAATTGCTGATTAAAAACGCCCACATCCAGCTTTTTCCTCCTATCATAGTTGTTCTCGACTTTCACTTGCCAGTTAGCGGCCTCATTCGAGAACCTTACGACCGCAACAGTCATCTGTTTCAGCTAAGTGCCCTGCCCCCAGCCACTTCAGCTTACTCATGCGCTGGGCTATGTCTGATGAGTAAGTTGAAGTGGCAGGAAGCAGCGCTATCCATAGGTTGTTGTCCACTTCCAAATTATCACCGTCTATCTATAAGCTTACATAGATCATTAAGTATAACGATAACCTTTCGTGCGATGTTTTAAAAAACCTAGTTTCTTCAGTTGAGAACCCAAAATGACGCCGCACCGCACACCGCACAACCGGCCGTGCGCGCGCGGTTCAAATTTGTATCGAAAATATTAGCTTAGCTAACTTATTACCAGTTTACTAATTGCATATAATATCATCAGACATATATAAAGGCTTCCTTACCGATTTTCCACAATGGTAGACGTTTGAAATCACTGATTAGAAAGCAAATTATTAAATTACTTTCGAATGGTAGATTTACCTTCTCATCTTCTGTGAAATAATTCAATCGAGTGATCACAACTCTAAAACTGAAATAGTGCTAAATAGTTCAACATAATAATAACATATAACACTAAAATTTATATTTTGATAATAATATATGTATCGCTTCCAACCGGTCCTTGTGGAAATCAATGGGGGAGGCCTATGTCCAGCAGTGGACGTCCTATGGCTGAGATGATGATGATGAATATATGTATGTTTGGTATAATTATCATAGTTAATTTATGTAATTTTTTTGTAGGAAAACCACACATACTGACAACATATAGACAATAAGCTTCCTAATTAACATAGCTATTCGTTGCAGTTCCAAATATGTATGTTACTACAAAAGTTAGCCCAACTCATCTCATCAAGATTCTAAAATGGCACAACACTATGATAACACTTGAAAGTGTTTATGTAGTATAAAAGTTCTACGAACTTTCTTATCAAAAACAAAAAATTAATATTTAGCATAGTTTATATAAACTTTAGTAAGTGTTCCAAAAAGGGTTTTAGTTAGTTAACGCTTACAGATATATGTAAGAATCCGTTATTCATACATTCAAAGGTGATAGCGAGATAGATAATAATACGATTGATAAGTTGGAGTGAAACAGGTAGTGAAGCTATGATTTAAGGACCCACCGGCGTTCCTTATTGGATAACTTAACTAAACTATTACAATCTTTGTAAGTCAGTAGCTGCAGTATTGTAATTCGTTAATTCGTTATTAGTGTTTTATTTTAATAAAGACAACGACACATAAAAAATAATTAAATCACGTTTTCTGTGTTATTTTTATTAGTATGTGAAAAGGTAAAGAATGAAACTTTTAAAAAATGTATATTTCTTATTATGCCTGTAAAATTAGCTTTTCGAATTTAAAAAAAAAAAAACAACCTTCGTGCCAACGTAAGAAAGTTTGTCTTCTTTGACTGCATATCATCAATTTTTCATTGGCAAGCTCTATAAAAATGTTATAATGACACAAAATATAACATGCAAAATCATTCATCTTATTAATAGATATGATAAAAAGTGCTAATTGTAGCAGTATTCATGCAAAACTTGCAACACTAAAACATGCAGATACAAATTGGCGGCAATAAGAATTAAAAAACAAAACATTTTGGTTGTAAAGGCGCTCATTGGTTTAAAGTCTCAGTACCACCAACATTATCGACACAATTGATTCCATTTTAATAACTGTTTCAGGCATTTGATCTATCTACAAGCCATTAAATCGCTTGAATAGGTTTTTAAATGTGTAACATTTTATTGTAGAAGCTTATTGTAATAGGATATTGCAATGAATTATCAGTATATTATTTAATACAGGCTTAAAAAAATACTATTCCCTCATTGGTTGCATTGGATTGGAAAGTTCACTACTACCAACATACAACTATTTTTTAATTATTACAAAAAAATATCTTTTTATAGCGGGAATTTGAGATATAGATATTGTCATATTGTGATTTGTGTAATAATAAACACTGATTCTATGGTATATCCTTCTCATTTATGAGTTATACATTATATATACATTTATTTATCCAAAGAAAAGCGTTAAGTATACATTATAATATTTTATTTTTTATAGACTAACCATGCTAAAAATATTACGATTACCTTATAATATGTCAATATAGCTGTCCTCCTATGTATTTCATTGGAAATATTGTACACCTGTAATTCTGTATTGTTACCAGTAACTTTCATTCGTCCACCTCTTTTGTAAGAGTCTTCATCATACATAGATACAAAGCGAATACAAACCCTAAAATGCAAATACATTGCTAAAACAAGTTATACTTTGCAACGTTAACGAACTCAATTAAAGCGTTATTTGTTCCACCCACTATTTGATCATGACCATTCACGTCAACCTGTCAGATCAAATTATGCACGACGAGACCATAATAATCTTTCCACCTCAAGAATCGATCAAATTTATGTCGGCTATCAAGTGACATATGCAGTAGTAACTATCCCGTGATCCATTACCAATGTAAGTGACTTCTTTTTCTTTTTTTGTGACATGCATGGAGTAGCCGGTCGTGAGACATCGATCAAATATTGGTCGAAAAAGCTCCTGAACGCAGCCTATGGCTTTGTTCGGGATTGACTTTGACCAAGCCATATATTGCTCTGATAGCGGTTATGCGGCGTTCACGAACTCAATAAAAAAAATATTTGCTCCATCCAATATTTGATCATGACCTTTCACGTCATCTGACCTTTCTACCTCTAGAATCGATCAAATTTTGGTCGACTGTCAAAAGTGACATAATATGCAGTAGTATCTAGTGATCCAATAACAGTGTAAGTGACTTGTTCTTCTTCTTTTGTAACATGCTATGAAGTATCCGTTCGTGAGTTATCATAAATTAGTCGATCAATATATGGCTGACGAAGCTCCTTTATTACCATAGTGATTTTATTATAGATATACCCACCTTTAATCTGTTATCTGAGCCGAAGATCAGGCGAATATTTCAAATTATTTGGTTGGCTCTAGGTGGCTAAGTGGTATTTTTCAAAGTTTGTAAGGGGTTTCAACATTTTAAGCTAAAGTTTTTCAAAATGGTCTATGTAGTAAAAGTTCAAACTTTAAATAATTACTACATTAGAATAACTCTCAATTAATTTTTTTTACTTTGAAGGGCTGTGTTTTTATTATAAATCTGTGAACGCAACACGTTGAGTATACGACCTTCACAATTTGTCAACCATAGACAAAAATAATATTCTGGCGGGAAATGTTCAAAATTTTCATTCTGCCAGAAACATTTATCATAAGGCGGGAAAAATGGACTTGACCAAAATTACGAAGCTTGTGCAAATTTCAAATTTTTATAATTGCGTCGTATAGTAAGTTTACTATATTATACTATATTAATCTTAAACATAGCGTCATTATACACTATTAGTCATATATTGAGTTGAGTTTGAGTTATCTATTGGCTGACAATAGCTAGTGAATTGCTCAAATGTTTTTGTAGTAGCTGCGTAGTATTATAATTTGTTATTAGTATTTTACTTCATTATAGGCATAGGCCCCTTTACAAAAAAAGTCATATAATAACCATAGTTTATGTATAACTTTATGTTTGAAAACCTATAAGTATATAATACTCTCAAACTAATTCGTAACTGTTTGCTCAGACGTAGATTTCTAATAAAACAAACAAACATGCCTAGTTAATTTAAACATAACATACAATATTTTGGTTTTAAAGAAGTATAGTTTATATTACGACAATTGTCTTAATTTTCCCTCCTCAGTTTACTCGCGCTTGTGCGACATCTACCTCATATAAACATATAATATCATTGTTTTACAGTACTAATGCATACGGCGCAAGAGGAGGCCCCGGCCGGGGTGGCGGTCGCGGTCGCGGTCGCGGCCGGGGTGGCGGTCGCGGTCGCGGCCGCGGCCGCGGTCGTGGTCGCGGTCGCGATCGAAGGGGCGGTCGTCAAAACGCTGCAGCGCCAGCGCCGACACCGCCAGCGGTGGCAACGGCACCGCCAGCGGTGGCAGCGCCAGCGCCGGCACCGCCAGCGCCGGCACCGCCAGCGGTGGCAGCGCCAGCGCCGGCACATACATTATAAACTATTTAGACACAGCTGTTATATGGCTCTTATAGATGACAATTATTCTTCTTCTTCTCAGCCATAGGAAGTCCACTGCTGGACATATGCCTCCCCCATATAGGGGGGATTTGCCAATACTCGCCACGCTTGGCAGGCGGGTTGGCGAGCGCAGTATGGTTTCTCATCCTCAGAAGGCGCTGCTGCCCACCTTCTGGTACGTGATCCCTTAGCCGACTCTTACGGCACCCGCGGGAAGAGATGGGGGAGTACTATTCTAGGCCGGTACCACCACGGCATTATAAACTATACATATACATATATAAACATATACATTATAAACAATTTATTGTTTTTTAAATTATCTTCTCTGTATATTTACATTATAATGTTCTATCTTAAAAAATATCATTGTACATATTTCGGCATTGCAGTTATGACCATTTATGTCCTACTAATACTATATATACGAAAGTTCACTGACTTCACACTCAAACGGCTGGATTAACACATAGGTTTATTCTCATCATTACGACGAGGATAGAACCGCGGGGCGCAGCTAGTAATGCTAATATGTTACCTCTTAACTGCTGCATAGATGCGAATGAAATTTGAAATAAATGTATGGTATCATATTACCTGTTTTTTCTGGGACATCTATATACTTACTTCAAAAATATTATGTAATATTTCAAATTTAAAATTAACCTTTCTCTCTGTAACGCTGTGAGTCCTAATTACAATCGATTTTTTTAATATAGAAGAGACAAATGTGACCTTAAAGAAAGACATTGGCTGCTTTTTATTCTGGAAAAAGTATAGTTCCCTTAGAATAATATCAATAATGTTAAAAGATGACCTGACTAAGATCGCTTATACAAGGGCTGGATGCTTGTCGCTTTCAACCTGTCCTTCCTGTGGAAATCATGGGGGTGGAGGCTATGTTCAGCAGTAATCGTCCTCGATGGCTGAGATTATATTGATGATGATGAATATCAATAAACACATTTCAATATTGCAGTAATAAATTATGAAGCTAATACTTTTACTCCTTTTTTATGTATATATTGGCATTTTTTAAATACTTCCGTTGTATTGTAGGTATCAATTAAATTATTTAATTACATTTTACACTTCTAAAGACCTGAAACTTTTTGTTTAAATTAAATATATATTATAACTTTTTTGCATTTATTATGTCATGTATTTAATTCCTTTTTTTATTTTCCAGATACAAGATGAATTAGAAGACGACGACGATGTAGAAATGTAAATATGTATATATTTATAATATTATAATTAATTAAAAATTTTTAAAAATAAATAATTTGTAACAAATAACACTGTCTTTTATTTATTCTTATATTAATTATTTATTTATATATCAATATAAAACTGAATTCTTAATTGAAACGTCAACAATATCTTCTTCTTCTCAGCAATTAGAAATCCACTGCTGGACATATGCCTCCCCCATATAGGAGGGATTTGCCAATTCTCGCCACGCTTGGCAGGCGGGTTGGCGAGCGCAGTATGATTTCCGATCCTCAGGAGGCGCTGCTGCCCACCTTCTGGTACGTGGTCCCTTAGCCGACTCTTACGGCACCCGCGGGAAGTGATGGGGGAGTACTATTCTAGGCCGGTACCACCACGGCACCAATATATACAATAGTTAATTTGAATTTGTAATGTACAATTTACTTTTTGTGATGCAATTTATTGTTATCTTTTAAATATATTTAATATTGACACCAATGGACCCATAGCTCGAAACAATATGCACATACCTACCTAGTTATTGTTAAAAAATAATTTACATTTATTCAGTGTATTTTTAATAATCCAACTTCTAATACGGAAGGCAAAATAAACCCGTATGTACCCAGTAATTAACCCTCGTGACTCAGTTATCATAATATAATAAATCACAGCAACTTATCGTATTATATGTATGCAGTTCCTCTGCACCAGACTCGGTGAGATTTAATCATAAGTGTTTAATTAGATACCTAGTATATACTTTTTAATGAATTTAAAACGCAACCGCTATGTACCTACGCGCTGTTTTTCAGGCATCACCAACGGTATGAGACGGCAAAATGCAGTAACGTACACATCATAACCTTTGTCAACAGGTACTTTACAGTTGGAAGTTGGATTTCCAAAAAATATATCCGGGGTAGGTTCCCTTAAGTCAATTCTGCACCCCTTCATTTATTATATACACAAAAACTGTGAGGACGTGAATAGCTTCTACCAACCTAGTCTTACCTCCTCTCTGGGTCATTTGCCCAATGAGTGCAATCCATATCATTTATTTATACGCCGGGATGCTATGATGGTTTTTTTTTTCAAATCTGAACCCTCATCACAGCTGTAAATGAAACACCAAAGGATTCGAAATATTTAATAAAATAAACACAATCGCATCGATTATGCAAGTTGTATATTTTGATTAAATTTAAGTCGCGGTAAAATCGGACCATGTCTGTATACGACTTTTGTTAAAGGACACCACCTCTAAATCCAGTGGTTAACGTGGGCAGTTGCCTCGGAGACCAGCTCGATATGTGGAAAATACTGCCTATACAGGACTCGGCCTTTGGCCTCGTTAGCGTTGTAATTACATCTTATAAAGAGATTATGCAATTCAAATAAGTGACAATTTCTTCTAGTTCAGTACAAAGTGTGAGCAGGGTTACCATATGAAAGTTGTATATTTTGATAAAATTTAAGTCGCGGTAAAATCGGACCAAGACTGTATACGACTTTTGTCAAAGGACACCACCTATAAGTCCAGTGGTTAACGTGGGCAGTTGCCTCGGATAGCAGCTCAATATCTGAAAAATACTCGTTATTTGGAACTCGGCTTTCTGCGGCCTTCGCGGTGCTTGAAGTAGTTTCTTCAAATTCAGCAGAAAATGTAAGCGGGGTTACCATATGCAAGTTGTATATTTTGATTAAATTTAAGTCGCGGTAAAATCGGACCATGTCTGTATACGACTTTTGTTAAAGGACACCACCTCTAAGTCCAGTGGTTAACGTGGGCAGTTGCCTCTGAGACCAGCTCGATATGTGGAAAATACTCCCTATACAGGACTCGGCCTTTGGCCTCGTTAGCGTTGTAATTACATCTTATAAGGAGATTATGCAATTCAAATAAGTGACAGATTCTTCTAGTTCAGTACAAAGTGTGAGCAGGGTTACCATATGCAAGTTATATATTTTGATAAAATTGAAGTCGCGGTAAAATCGGACCATGTCTGTATACAACTTTTGTTAAAGGACACCACCTCTAAGTCCAGTGGTTAACGTGGGCAGTTGCCTCGGAGACCAGCTCGATATGTGAAAAATACTCGTTATTTGGAACTCGGCCTTCTGCGGCCTTCGCGGTGCTTGAAGTAGTTTCTTCAAATTCAGTAAAAAATGTAAGCGGGGTTACCATATGCAAGTTGTATATTTTGATTAAATTTAAGTCGCGGCAAAATCGCACCAAGATTGTAAACGAATTTTGTTCAGGGACTATACCTCTAAGTTCAGTGGTTAACGTGGGCCGTTGCCTTGAAGACCAGCTCCATATGTGAAAAATACTCAGACTCGGCCTTTGGCTTCGTTTGCGTTGTAATTGCATCTTATAAAGAGATATAAAATACTTATGCAATTCAAAAAAGTGACAGTTTCTTCTAATTCAGTACAAAGTGTGAGCAGGGTTACCATGTGCAAGTTGATTTTTTTGATAAAAATTTAGTCGCTGTAAAATCGCAACAAGTTTGTAATCGAGTTTTGTTCAGGGACCATACTTCTAAGTGCAGTGGTTAACGTGGGCAGTTGCCTCGGAGACCAGCTCGAGATGTGGAAAAAAAACTCCCCATTCGGGACTCGACCTTCGGCCTCGTTAGTGACTCTCCTAAGGAATGTTAATGCGTAACACCCCATTCGGAACTCGGCCTTCGGCCTCGTAAGTAACTAACACGGCTCGGCCTTCGGCCTCGCGGAGGCCGCGCTCGGCCTTCGGCCTCGCGGGCCGAAAGCTCGGCCTTCGGCCTCGCCCTCGAAGCTCGGCCTTCGGCCTCGCAGGTTTGAAGCTCGGCCTGCGGCCTCGCAAATAAGAAGTGGTTTCGCCATCAAAAATCCCCATCCAGTAAAAAAAAAACAAATGACGTCATCCAAAAAATTTTTTCATATTCGGAATCAGGGACCCCCAATCTCCCTAAATAACAAATTTCAGCGAAATCGGAACAACTTGAATTTTGGTATCCGGGTCGAAGGACCAATTTTCAATTTTCGACTAAAACCCCAAATTCTACTACAAACCCTCTATAACATTTGTTTAAACCCCCCATACCCACCTATAACGGTTCGGGAGCTGCGGTCGTTTTAAATTTGTATGGGAGAACCTCTTTTTTGTTCGGGAGGGTAATTTTTTTTCAACTTTCCAAAAAGGTCCCAGGGTTTGAGTCATTTTTAGTTTTGACACCTACCCCCCATCGATTATGGTTTCCGAGATCCGTACACCAGTTCCATCAAGGAAACCAAAAATGACACTTTTCGGATTTTTCTGGTGGTCATAGGAACCTCCTCTACACTTTTCCCCTACACCACAAACACCCCCCATCGCTCCTTCTGGGAGAACAATGATGTCAATGAGTGAGTCAGTGAGTCAGTGGTAATCGAACTTTATATATTATAACTAGTATTTCGGGTGGTGCGCGGGCTGCGAGCAGCCCGCGTTATCGATGTGCATTTGTATTTTTAATAAAAGTATTATTCGCAGTTGGTAAAAATATATAAAATTCTCATACAAGTCGAGTAAGTGACAGTTTCTTCTAGTTCAGTACAAAGTGTGGGCAGGGTTACCATGTGCAAGTTGATTTTTTTGATAAAATTTTAGTCGCTGTAAAATCGCACCAAGATTGTAAACGACTTTTGTTAAGGGACCATACCGCTAAGTGCAGTGGTTAACGTGGGCAGTTGCCTCGGAGACCAGCTCGAGATGTGGAAAGAAAACTCCCCATTCGGGACTCGGCCTTCGGCCTCGTTAGTGACTCTCCTAAGGAATGTAAACGCGTAACACCCCATTCGTAAGTGACTAACACGGCTCGGCCTACGGCCTCGCGGAGGCCACGCTCGGCCTTCGGCCTCGCGGGCCGAAAGCTCGGCCTTCGGCCTCGCAGGTTTGAAGCTCGGCCTGCGGCCTCGCAACCGTGGCGTTGTATCGTCAGCGAAAATCCCCATCCAGTAATTAAAAAGATTTAAAAATTTCCATGCAAGTCGAACAACTGACAGATACTTTTAGTTCCCGTGACCGGTTGCATCAAAGACCAGCTCGAGATGTGGTAAAAACTCCCCATGCTGAACTCGGCCTTCGGCCTCGTTAGTGACTCTCCTAAGGAATGTAAATGCGTAACACCCCATTCGGAACTCGGCCTTCGGCCTCGTAAGTGACTAACACGGCTCGGCCTACGGCCTCGCGGAGGCCAAGCTCGGCCTTCGGCCTCGCGGGCCGAAAGCTCGGCCTTCGGCCTCGCCCTCGAAGCTCGGCCTTCGGCCTCGCAGGTTTGAAGCTCGGCCTGCGGCCTCGCAAATAAGAAGTGGTTTCGCCATCAAAAATCCCCATCCAGTAAAAAAAAAACAAATGACGTCATCCAAAAATTTTTTTCATATTTGGAATCAGGGACCCCCAATCTCCCTAAATACCAAATTTCAGCCAGATCGGAGCAACTTAGATTTTGGTATCCGGGTCGAAGGACCAATTTTCAATTTTCGACTAAAACCCCAAATTCTCCTACAAACCCTCTATAACATTTGTTCAAACCCCCCATACCCATCTATAACGGTTCGGGAGCTGCGGTCGTTTTAAATTTGTATGGGAGAACCTCTTTTTTGTTCGGGAGGGTAATTTTTTTTCAACTTTCCAAAAAGGTCCCAGGGTTTTAGTCATTTTTAGTTTTGACACCTACCCCCCATCGATTATGGTTTCCGAGATCCGTACACCAGTTCCATCAAGGAAACCAAAAATGACACTTTTCGGATTTTTCTGGTGGTCATAGGAACCTCCTCTACACTTTTCTCCTACATCACAAACACCCCCCATCGCTCCTTCTGGGAGAACAATGATGTCAATGAGTGAGTCAGTGAGTCAGTGGTAATCGAACTTTATATAATATAAACTAGTATTTCGGGTGGTGCGCGGGCTGCGAGCAGCCCGCGTTATCGATTTGCATTTTTATTGTTATCAAAATTATAGTTGCAGTTGAAAAAATATATATAAAATTCTCATACAAGTCGAGTAAGTGACAGTTTCTTCTAGTTCAGTACAAAGTGTGAGCAGGGTTACCATGTGCAAGTTGTTTTTTTTTGATAAAATTTAAGTCGCTGTAAAATCGCCCCAAGATTGTAATCGAGTTTTGTTAAGGGACCATACCTCTAAGTGCAGTGGTTAACGTGGGCCGTTGCCTCGGAGACCAGCTCGAGATGTGGAAAAAACTCCCCATTCGGGACTCGGCCTTCGGCCTCGTTAGTGACTCTCCTAAGGAATGTAAACGCGTAACACCCCATTCGTAAGTGACTAACACGGCTCGGCCTACGGCCTCGCGGAGGCCACGCTCGGCCTTCGGCCTCGCGGGCAGAAAGCTCGGCCTTCGGCCTCGCAGGTTTGAAGCTCGGCCTGCGGCCTCGCAACCGTGGCGTTGTATCGTCAGCGAAAATCCCCATCCAGTAAATAAAAAGATTTAAAAATTTCCATGCAAGTCGAACAACTGACAGATACTTTTAGTTCCCGTGAGCGGTTGCATCAAAGACCAGCTCGAGATGTGGAAAAAAAACTCCCCATTCGGGACTCGGCCTTCGGCCTCGTTAGTGACTCTCCTAAGGAATGTAAATGCGTAACACCCCATTCGGAACTCGGCCTCCGGCCTCGTAAGTGACTAACACGGCTCGGCCTACGGCCTCGCGGAGGCCACGCTCGGCCTTCGGCCTCGCGGGCCGAAAGCTCGGCCTTCGGCCTCGCCCTCGAAGCTCGGCCTTCGGCCTCGCAGGTTTGAAGCTCGGCCTGCGGCCTCGCAGCCGTGGCGTTGTATCGCCAGCGAAAATCCCCATCCAGTAAAAAAAAAACAAATGACGTCATCCAAAAAATTTTTTCATATTTGGAATCAGGGACTCCCAATCTCCCTAAATACCAAACTTCAGCCAGATCGGAGCAACTTGGATTTTGGTATCCGGGTCGAAGGACCAATTTTCAATTTTCGACTAAAACCCCAAATTCTCCTACAAACCCTCTATAACATTTGTTCAAACCCCCCATACCCACCTATAACGGTTCGGGAGCTGCGGTCGTTTTAAATTTGTATGGGAGAACCTCTTTTTTGTTCGGGAGGGTAATTTTTTTTCAACTTTTTAAAAGGATCCCAGGGTTTTAGTCATTTTTAGTTTTGGCACCTACCCCCCATCGAATTTGGTTTCCGAGATCCGTACACCAGTTCCATCAAGGAAACCAAAAATGACACTTTTCGGATTTTTCTGGTGGTCATAGGAACATCCTCTACACTTTTCCCCTACATCACAAACACCTCCCATCGCTCCTTCTAGGAGAACAATGATGTCAATCAGTCAGTCAGTCAGTCAGTAAGTGAGTGGTAATCGAACTTTATATAATATAACTAGTATTTCGGGTGGTGCGCGGGCTGCGAGCAGCCCGCGTTATCGATGTGCATTAGTAATATTTATCAAGATTTGTAGTTGCAGTTAAAAAATATTTAAAATTCTCATACAAGTCGAGTAGGTGACAGTTTCTTCTAGTTCAGTACAAAGTGTGAGCAGGGTTACCATGTGCAAGTTGTTTTTTTTGATAAAAATTTAGTCGCTGTAAAATCGCACCAAGATTGTAAACGACTTTTGTTAAGGGACCATACCTCTAAGTGCAGTGGTTAACGTGGGCAGTTGCCTCGGAGACCAGCTCGAGATGTTTAAAAAGCTCCCCATTCGAGACTCGGCCTTCGGCCTCGTTAGTGACTCTCCTAAGGAATGTAAACGCGTAACACCCCTTTCGTAAGTGACTAACACAGCTCGGCCTACGGCCTCGCGGAGGCCACGCTCGGCCTTCGGCCTCGCGGGCCGAAAGCTCGGCCTTCGGCCTCGCAGGTTTGAAGCTCGGCCTGCGGCCTCGCAACCGTGGCGTTGTATCGCCAGCGAAAATCCCCATCCAGTAAATAAAAAGATTAAAAAATTCTCATACAAGTCGAACAACTGACAGATACTTTTAGTTCCCGTGAGCGGTTGCATCAAAGACCAGCTCGAGATGTGGTAAAAACTCCCCATTCGGAACTCGGCCTTCGGCCTCGTTAGTGACTCTCCTAAGGAATGTAAATGCGTAACACCCCATTCGGAACTCGGCCTTCGGCCTCGTAAGTGACTAACACGGCTCGGCCTACGGCCTCGCGGAGGCCACGCTCGGCCTTCGGCCTCGCGGGCCGAAAGCTCGGCCTTCGGCCTCGCCCTGGAAGCTCGGCCTTCGGCCTCGCAGGTTTGAAGCTCGGCCTGCGGCCTCGCAAATAAGAAGCGGTTTCGCCATCAAAAATCCCCATCCAGTAAAAAAAAAACAAATGACGTCATCCAAAAAATTTTTTATATTTGGAATCAGGGACCCCCAATCTCGCTAAATACCAAATTTGAGCCAGATCGGAGCAACTTGGATTTTGGTATCCGGGTCGAAGGACCAATTTTCAATTTTCGACTAAAACCCCAAATTCTCCTACAAACCCTCTATAACATTTGTTCAAACCCCCCATACCCACCTATAACGGTTCGGGAGCAGCGGTCGTTTTAAATTTGTATGGGAGAACCTCTTTTTTGTTCGGGAGGGTAATTTTTTTTCAACTTTCCAAAAAGGTCCCAGGGTTTTAGTCATTTTTAGTTTTGACACCTACCCCCCATCGATTATGGTTTCCGAGATCCGAACACCAGTTCCATCAAGGAAACCAAAAATGACACTTTTCGGATTTTTCTGGAGGTCACGGGAACCTCCTCTACACTTTTCCCCTACATCACAAACACCCCCCATAGCTCCTTCTAGGAGAACAATTCTGTCAATCAGTGAGTCAGTGAGTGAGTCAGTGAGTGGTAATCGAGCTTTATATATATAAACTAGGTGTTCGGTGGTGCGCGGGCTGCGAGCAGCCCGCGTTATCGATGTGCATTTGTATTTTTTATTATAGTTTTAGTTGCAGTTTAAAAAATATAAATAAAATTCTTATACAAGTCGAGGAAGTGACAGTTTCTTCTAGTTCAGTACAAAGTGTAGGCAGGGTTACCATGTGCAAGTTGATTTTTTTGATAAAATTTTAATCGCTGTAAAATCGCACCAAGATTGTAAACGACTCTTGTTAAGGGACCATACCTCTAAGTGCAGTGGTTAACGTGGGCCGTTGCCTCGGAGACCAGCTCGAGATGTGGAAAAAAAATTCCCCATTCGGGACTCGGCCTTCGGCCTCGTTAGTGACTCTCCTAAGGAATGTAAATGCGTAACACCCCATTCGGAACTCGGCCTACGGCCTCGCGGAGGCCACGCTCGGCCTTCGGCCTCGCGGGCCGAAAGCTCGGCCTTCGGCCTCGCAGGTTTGAAGCTCGGCCTGCGGCCTCGCAACCGTGGCGTTGTATCGCCAGCGAAAATCCCCATCCAGTAAATAAAAAGATTTAAAAATTCTCATGCAAGTCGAACAACTGACAGATACTTTTAGTTCCCGTGAGCGGTTGCATCAAAGACCAGCTCGAGATGTGGAAAAAAAATTCCCCATTCGGGACTCGGCCTTCGGCCTCGTTAGTGACTCTCCTAAGGAATGTAAATGCGTAACACCCCATTCGGAACTCGGCCTTCGGCCTCGTAAGTGACTAACACGGCTCGGCCTGCGGCCTCGCGGAGGCCATGCTCGGCCTTCGGCCTCGCGGGCCGAAAGCTCGGCCTTCGGCCTCGCCCTCGAAGCTCGGCCTTCGGCCTCGCAGGTTTGAAGCTCGGCCTGCGGCCTCGCAGCCGTGGCGTTGTATCGCCAGCGAAAATCCCCATCCAGTAAAAAAAAAACCAAATGACGTCATCCAAAATTTTTTTTTATATTTGGAATCAGGGACTCTCAATCTCCCTAAATACCAAATTTCAGCGAGATCGGAGCAACTTGGAATTTGGTATCCGGGTCGAAGGACCAATTTGCATTTTTTGACAAAAACCCCACATTCCCCTACAAACCCTCTATAATATTTGTTCGAACCCCCCATACCCACCTATAACAGTTTCGGAGCTGCAGTCGTTTTAAATTTGTATGGGAGAACCTCTTTTTTGTTCGGGAGGGTAAATTTTTTTCAACTTTCCAAAAGGATCCCAGGGTTTTAGTCATTTTTAGTTTTGACACCAACCCCCCATCGATTATAGTTTCCGAGATCCCTACACCAGTTCCATGATGGAAACCAAAAATGACACTTTTCGGATTTTTCTGGAGGTCACGGGAACCTCCTCTACACTTTTTCCCTACACCACAAACACCCCCCATCGCTCCTTCTAGGAGAACAATTCTGTCAATCAGTGAGTCAGTGAGTGAGTCAGTGAGTGGTAATCGAGCTTTATATATATAACTAGTATTTGGGTGGCGCGCGGGCTGCGAGCAGCCCGCGTTATCGCCGTGCATTTGTATATTTTTTAAAATTTTAGTTGCAGTTGAAAAAAATATTTAAAAATTCTCATACAAGTCGAGAAAGGGACAGTTTCTTCTAGTTCATTACAAAGTGTGAGCATGGTTACCATGTGCAAGTTGATTTTTTCGATAAAATTTTAGTCGACGTAAAATCGCCCCAAGATTGTAATCGAGTTTTGTTAAGGGACCATACCTCTAAGTGCAGTGGTTAACGTGGGCCGTTGCCTCGGAGACCAGCTCGAGATGTTGAAAAAAAACTCCCCATTCGGGACTCGGCCTTCGGCCTCGTTAGTGACTCTCCTAAGGAATGTAAACGCGTAACACCCCATTCGTAAGTGACTAACACGGCTCGGCCTACGGCCTCGCGGAGGCCACGCTCGGCCTTCGGCCTCGCGGGCCGAAAGCTCGGCCTTCGGCCTCGCAGGTTCGAAGCTCGGCCTGCGGCCTCGCAACCGTGGCGTTGTATCGGCAGCGAAAATCCCCATCCAGTATATAAAAAGATTTAAAAATTCTCATGCAAGTCGAATAACTGACAGATACTTTTAGTTCCCGTAAGCGGTTGCATCAAAAAACAAACTCGAGATGTGAAAAAAAACTCCCCACTCAGGACTCGGCCTTCGGCCTCGTTAGTGACTCTCCTAAGGAATGTAAATGCGTAACACCCCAATCGGAACTCGGCCTTCGGCCTCGTAAGTGACTAACACGGCTCGGCCTGCGGCCTCGCGGAGGCCACGCTCGGCCTTCGGCCTCGCGGGCCGAAAGCTCGGCCTTCGGCCTCGCCCTCGAAGCTCGGCCTTCGGCCTCGCAGGTTTGAAGCTCGGCCTGCGGCCTCGCAAATAAGAAGTAGTTTCGCCATCAAAAATCCCCATCCAGTAAAAAAAAAACAAATGACGTCATCCAAAAAATTTTTTCAGATTTAGAATCAGGGACCCCCAATCTCCCTAAATACCAAATTTTAGCCAGATCAGAGCAACTTGGATTTTGGTATCCGGGTCGAAGGACCAATTTTTAATTTTTGACAGAAACTTCAAATTCCCCTACAAACCCTTTATAACATTTGTTTGAACCCCCCATACCCACCTATAACGGTTCCGGAGTTGCGGTCGTTTTAAATTTGTATGGGAGAACCTCTTTTTTGTTCGGGAGGGTAATTTTTTTTCAACTTTCCAAAAAGTTCCCAGGGTTTTAGTCATTTTTAGTTTTGACACCTACCACCCATCGATTATGGTTTCCGAGATCTGTACACCAGTTCCATCAAGGAAACCAAAAATGACACTTTTCGGATTTTTCTGGTGGTCATGGGAAACTCCTCTACACTTTTCCCCTACATCACAAACACCCCCCATCGCTCCTTCTGGGAGAACAATGATGTCAATGAGTGAGTCAGTCAGTCAGTGAGTGGTAATCGAACTTTATATAATATAACTAGTATTTGGGTGGCGCGCGGGCTGCGAGCAGCCCGCGTTATCGATGTGCATTAGTAATATTTATCAAGATTCTTAGTTGTAATTTTTAAAAATATATAAAATTCTCATACAAGTCGAATAAGTGACAGTTTCTTCTAGTTCAGTACAAAGTGTGAGCAGGGTTACCATGTGCAAGTTGATTTTTTTGATAAAATTTTAGTCGCTGTAAAATCGCACCAAGATTGTTAACGACTTTTGTTAAGAAACCATACCTCTAAGTGCAGTGGTTAACGTGGGCCGTTGCCTCGGAGACCAGCTTGAGATGTGGAATAAACTTCCCATTCGGGACTCGGCCTTCGGCCTCGTTAGTGACTCTCCTAAGGAATGTTAACGCGTAACACCCCATTCGTAAGTGACTAACACGGCTCGGCCTACGGCCTCGCGGAGGCCACGCTCGGCCTTCGGCCTCGCGGGCCGAAAGCTCGGCCTTCGGCCTCGCAGGTTTGAACCTCGGCCTGCGGCCTCGCAACCGTGGCGTTTTATCGCCAGCGCAAATTCCCATCCAGTAAATAAAAAAATTTAAAAATTCTCATTCAAGTCGAACAACTGACAGATACTTTTAGTTCCCGTGAGCGGTTGCGTCAAAGACCAGCTCGAGATGTGGAAAAAAAACTCCCCATTCGGGACTCGGCCTTCGGCCTCGTTAGTGACTCTCCTAAGGAATGTTAATGCGTAACACCCCATTCGGAACTCGGCCTTCGGCCTCGTAAGTGACTTACACGGCTCGGCCTACGGCCTCGCGGAGGCCACGCTCGGCCTTCGGCCTCGCGGGCCGAAAGCTCGGCCTTCGGCCTCGCCCTCGAAGCTCGGCCTTCGGCCTCGCAGGTTTGAAGCTCGGCCTGCGGCCTCGCAAATAAGAAGTGGTTTCGCCATCAAAAATCCCTATCCAGTAAAAAAAAAACAAATGACGTCATCCAAAAAATTTTTTCATATTCGGAATCAGGGACCCCCAATCTCCCTAAATACTAAATTTCAGCCAGATCAGAGCAACTTGGGTTTTGGTATCCGGCTCGAAGGACCAATTTTTAATTTTTGACAGAAACCTCAAATTCCCCTACAAACCCTCTATAACATTTGTTTGAACCCCCCATACCCACCTATAACGGTTCCGGAGTTGCGGTCGTTTTAAATTTGTATGGGAGAACCTCTTTTTTGTTCGGGAGGGTAATTTTTTTTCAACTTTCCAAAAAGGTCCCAGGGTTTTAGTCATTTTTAGTTTTGGCACCTACCCCCCATCGATTATGGTTTCCGAGATCCGTACACCAGTTCTATCAAGGAAACCAAAAATGACACTTTTCGGATTTTTCTGGTGGTCATAGGAACCTCCTCTACACTTTTCCCCTACATCACAAACACCCCCCATCGCTCCTTCTGGGAGAACAATGATGTCAATGAGTGAGTCAGTCAGTCAGTGAGTGGTAATCGAACTTTATATAATATAATAACTAGGTGTTCAGTGGTGCGCGGGCTGCGAGCAGCCCGCGTTATCGATGTGCATTAGTAACTTTTATCAAACTGGTAATTGCAGTTAAAAAAATATATAAAATTCTCATACAAATCGAGTAAGTGACAGTTTCTTCTAGTTCAGTACAAAGTGTGAGCAGGGTTACCATGTGCAAGTTGATTTTTTTGATAAAATTTTAGTTGCTGTAAAATCGCACCAAGATTGTAAACGACTTTTGTTAAGGGACCATACCTCTAAGTGCAGTGGTTAACGTGGGCAGTTGCCTCGGAGACCAGCTCGAGATGTGGAAAAAACACTCCCCATTCGGGACTCGGCCTTCGGCCTCGTTAGCGACTCACCTGAGGGACGTTGATTCGTTACACCCCATTCGGAACTCGGCCTTCGGCCTCGTAAGTGACTAACACGGCTCGGCCTACGGCCTCGCGGAGGCCACGCTCGGCCTTCGGCCTCGCGGGCCGAAAGCTCGGCCTTCGGCCTCGCCCTCGAAGCTCGGCCTTCGGCCTCGCAGGTTTGAAGCTCGGCCTGCGGCCTCGCAGCCGTAGCGTTGTATCGCCAGCGAAAATCCCCATCCAGTAAAAAAAAAAAAAATGACGTCATCCAAAATTTTTTTTTATATTTGGAATCAGGGACTCCCAATGTTCCTAAATACCAAATTTCAGCCAGATCAGACAAATTTGGATTTTGGTATCCGGGTCGAAGGACCAATTTTTAATTTTTGACAGAAACCTCGAATTCCCCTACAAACCCTCTATAACATTTGTTCGATACCCCCATACCTACCTATAACGGTTCCGGAGTTGCGATCGTTTTAATTTTGTATGGGAGAACCTCTTTTTTGTTCGGGAGGGTAATTTTTTTTCAACTTTTTAAAAGGATCCTAGGGTTTTAGTCATTTTTAGTTTTGACACCTACCCCCCATCGATTATAGTTTCCGAGATCCCTACACCAGTTCCATGATGGAAACCAAAAATGACACTTTTCGGATTTTTCTGGAGGTCACGGGAACTTTCTCTACACTTTTTCCCTACATCACAAACACCCCCCATAGCTCCTTCTAGGAGAACAATTATGTCAATCAGTCAGTCAGTCAGTGAGTGAGTCAGTGGTAATCGAGCTTTATATATATACTAGTATTTCGGGTGGTGCGCGGGCTGCGAGCAGCCCGCGTTATCGATGTGCATTAGTATTATTAACAAAAATGTCATTGCAGTTTAAAAAAAATATATATAATTCTCATACAAGTCGAGTAAGTGACAGTTTCTTCTAGTTCAGTACAAAGTGTGAGAGGGGTTACCATGTGCAAGTTGATTTTTTTGATAAAATTTTAGTCGCTGTAGAATCGAACCAAGATTGTAAACGACTTTTGTTAAGGAACCATACCTCTAAGTGCAGTGGTTAACGTGGGCAGTTGCCTCGGAGACCAGCTCGAGATGTGGAAAAAGCTCCCCATTCGGGACTCGGCCTTCGGCCTCGTTAGTGACTCTCCTAAGGAATGTAAACGCGTAACACCCCATTCGTAAGTGACTAACATGGCTCGGCCTACGGCCTCGCGGAGGCCACGCTCGGCCTTCGGCCTCGCGGGCCGAAAGCTCGGCCTTCGGCCTCGCAGGTTTGAAGCTCGGCCTGCGGCCTCGCAACCGTGGCGTTGTATCGCCAGCGAAAATCCCCATCCAGTAAATAAAAAGATTTAAAAATTCTCATGCAAGTCGAACAACTGACAGATACTTTTAGTTCCCGTGAGCGGTTGCATCAAAGACCAGCTCGAGATGTGGGAAAAAAACTCCCCATTCGGGACTCGGCCTTCGGCCTCGTTAGTGACTCTCCTAAGAAATATAAATGCGTAACACCCCATTCGGAACTCGGCCTTCGGCCTCGTAAGTGACTAACACGGCTCGGCCTACGGCCTCGCGGAGGCCACGCTCGGCCTTCGGCCTCGCGGGCCGAAAGCTCGGCCTTCGGCCTCGCCCTGGAAGCTCGGCCTTCGGCCTCGCAGGCTTGAAGCTCGGCCTGCGGCCTCGCAAATAAGAAGTGGTTTCGCCATCAAAAATCCCCATCCAGTAAAAAAAAAAACAAATGACGTCATCCAAAAAATTTTTTCATATTTGGAATCAGGGACCCTCAATCTCCCTAGATACCAAATTTCAGCGAAATCGGAATAACTTGAATTTTGGTATCCGGGTCGAAGGACCAATTTTTAATTTTTGACAGAAACCTCAAATTCTCCTACAAACCCTCTATAACATTTGTTTGAACCCCCCATACCCACCTATAACGGTTCCGGAGTTGCGGTCGTTTTAAATTTGTATGGGAGAACCTCTTTTTTGTTTGGGAGGGTAATTTTTTTTCAACTTTCCAAAAGAATCCCAGGGTTTTAGTCATTTTTAGTTTTGGCACCTACCCCCCATCGATTATGGTTTCCGAGATCCGTACACCAGTTCCATCAAGGAAACCAAAAATGACACTTTTCGGATTTTTCTGGTGGTCATAGGAACCTCCTCTACACTTTTTTCCTACATCACAAACACCCCCCATCGCCCCTTCTGGGAGAACAATGATGTCAATGAGTCAGTGAGTGAGTGAGTCAGTGGTAATCGAACTTTATATAATATAACTAGTATTTCGGGTGGTGCGCGGGCTGCGAGCAGCCCGCGTTATCGATGTGCATTTGTATTTATTTCAAGATTGTAATTGCAGTATATAAAAATATATAAAATTCTCATACAAGTCGAGTAGGTGACAGTTTCTTCTAGTTCAGTACAAAGTGTGGGCAGGGTTACCATGTGCAAGTTGATTTTTTTGATAAAATTTTAATCGCTGTAAAATCGCACCAAGATTGTAAACGACTTTTGTTAAGGGACCATACCTCTAAGTGAAGTGGTTAACGTGGGCAGTTGCCTCGAAGACCAGCTCGAGACGTGGAAAAAACTTCCCATTCGGGACTCGGCCTTCGGCCTCGTTAGTGACTCTCCTAAGGAATGTAAACGCGTAACACCCCATTCGTAAGTGACTAACACGGCTCGGCCTACGGCCTCGCGGAGGCCACGCTCGGCCTTCGGCCTCGCGGGCCGAAAGCTCGGCCTACGGCCTCGCAGGTTTGAAGCTCGGCCTGCGGCCTCGCAACCTTGGCGTTGTATCGCCAGCGAAAATCCCCATCCAGTATATAAAAAGATTTAAAAATTTCCATGCAAGTCGAACAACTGACAGATACTTTTAGTTCCCGTGAGCGGTTGCATCAAAGACCAGCTCGAGATGTGGTAAAAACTCCTCATTCTGAACTCGGCCTTCGGCCTCGTTAGTGACTCTCCTAAGGAATGTAAATGCGTAACACCCCATTCGGAACTCGGCCTTCGGCCTCGTAAGTGACTAACACGGCTCGGCCTACGGCCTCGCGGAGGCCACGCTCGGCCTTCGGCCTCGCGGGCCGAAAGCTCGGCCTTCGGCCTCGCCCTCGAAGCTCGGCCTTCGGCCTCGCAGGTTTGAAGCTCGGCCTGCGGCCTCGCAAATAAGAAGTGGTTTCGCCATCAAAAATCCCCATTCAGTAAAAAAAAAACAAATGACGTCATCCAAAAAATTTTTTCATAATCGGAATCAGGGACCCCCAATCTCCCTAAATACTAAATTTCAGCCAGATCAGAGCAACTTGAATTTTGGTATCCGGGTCGAAGGACCAATTTTTAATTTTTGACAGAAACCTCAAATTCCCCTACAAACCCTCTATAACATTTGTTTGAACCCCCCATACCCACCTATAACGGTTCCGGAGTTGCGGTCGTTTTAAATTTGTATGGGAGAACCTCTTTTTTGTTCGGGAGGGTAATTTTTTTTCAACTTTCGAAAAGAGTCCCAAGGTTTTAGTCATTTTTAGTTTTGGCACCTACCCCCCATCGATTATGGTTTCCGAGATCCGTACACCAGTTCCATCAAGGAAACCAAAAATGACACTTTTCGGATTTTTCTGGTGGTCATAGGAACCTCCTCTACACTTTTCCCCTACATCACAAACACCCCTCATCGCTCCTTCTGGGAGAACAATGATGTCAATGAGTCAGTGAGTGAGTGAGTCAGTGGTAATCGAACTTTATATAATATAACTAGGTGTTGGGTGGTGCGCGGGCTGCGAGCAGCCCGCGTTATCGATGTGCATTTGTAATATTTATCAAGATTCTTAGTTGCAGTTTATAAAAATATATAAAATTCTCATACAAGTCGAGTAAGTGACAGTTTCTCCTAGTTCAGTACAAAATGTCGGCAGGGTTACCATGTGCAAGTTGATTTTTTTGATAAAATTTTAGTCGCTGTAAGATCGCACCAAGATTGTAAACGACTTTTGTTAAGGAACCATACCTCTAAGTGCAGTGGTTGACGTGGGCCGTTGCCTCGGAGACCAGCTCGAGATGTGGAAAAAACCCCCCATTCGGGACTCGGCCTTCGGCCTCGTTAGTGACTCTCCTAAGGAATGTAAACGCGTAACACCCCATTCGTAAGTGACTAACACGGCTCGGCCTACGGCCTCGCGGAGGCCACGCTCGGCCTTCGGCCTCGCGGGCCGAAAGCTCGGCCTTCGGCCTCGCAGGTTTGAAGCTCGGCCTGCGGCCTCGCAACCGTGGAGTTGTATCGTCAGCGAAAATCCCCATCCAGTAAATAAAAAGATTTAAAAAATCTCATGCAAGTCGAACAACTGACAGATACTTTTAGTTCCCGTGAGCGGTTGCCTCGGAGACCAGCTCGAGAAGTAAAAAAAAAACTCCCCATTTGGGACTCGGCCTTCGGCCTCGTTAGTGACTCTCCTAAGGAATGTAAATGCGTAACACCACATTCGGAACTCGGCCTTCGGCCTCGTAAGTGACTAACATGGCTCGGCCTACGGCCTCGCGGAGGCCACGCTCGGCCTTCGGCCTCGCGGGCCGAAAGCTCGGCCTTTGGCCTACCCTGGAAGCTCGGCCTTCGGCCTCGCAGGTTTGAAGCTCGGCATGCGGCCTCGCAGCCGTGGCGTTGTATCGCCAGCGAAAATCCCCATCCAGTAAAAAAAAAAAAAATGACGTCATCCAAAAAATTTTTTTATATTTAGAATCAGGGACCCCCAATCTCCCTAAATACTACATTTCAGCCAGATCAGACAAACTTGGATTTTGGTATCCGGGTCGAAGGACCAATTTGCAATTTTTGACAGATTAATCAAATTCCTCTACAAACCCTCTATAATATTTGTTTGAACCCCCCATACCCATCTATAACGGTTCCGGAGCTGCGGTCGTTTTAAATTTGTATGGGAGAACCTCTTTTTTGTTCGCGAGGGTAATTTTTTTTCAACTTTTTAAAAGGATCCCAGGGTTTTAGTCATTTTTAGTTTTGGCACCTACACCCCATCTATTATGGTTTCCGAGATCTCTACACCAGTTCCATGATGGAAACCGAAAATGACACTTTTCGGATTTTTCTGGAGGTCACGGGAACCTCCTCTACACTTTTCCCCTACACCACAAACACCCCCCATCGCTCCTTCTAGGAGAACAATTCTGTCAATCAGTGAGTCAGTGAGTCAGTCAATCAGTCAGTGGTAATCGAGCTTTATATATATACTAGTATTTGGGTGGTGCGCGGGCTGCGAGCAGCCCGCGTTATCGATGTGCATTAGTAATTTTTATCAAGATTTGTAGTTGCAGTTAAAAAATATTTAAAATTCTCAAACAAGTCGAGTAGGTGACAGTTTCTTCTAGTTCAGTACAAAGTGTGAGCAGGGTTACCATGTGAAAGTTGATGATTTTTTAATAAAATTTTAGTCGCTGTAAAATCGCACCAAGATTGTAACCGACTTTTGTTAAGGGACCATACCTCTAAGTGCAGTGGTTAACGTGGGCAGTTGCCTCGGAGACCAGCTCGAGATGTGGAAAAAAACTCCCCATTCGGGACTCGGCCTTCGGCCTCGTTAGTGACTCTCCTAAGGAATGTAAACGCGTAACACCCCATTCGTAAGTGACTAACACGGCTCGGCCTACGGCCTCGCGGAGGCCACGCTCGGCCTTCGGCCTCGCGGGCCGAAAGCTCGGCCTTCGGCCTCGCAGGTTTGAAGCTCGGCCTGCGGCCTCGCAACCGTGGCGTTGTATCGCCAGCGAAAATCCCCATCAAGTAAATAAAAAGATTTAAAAATTCTCATGCAAGTCGAACAACTGACAGATACTTTTAGTTCCCGTGAGCGGTTGCATCAAAGACCAGCTCGAGATGTGGAAAAAAATCTCCCCATTTGGGACTCGGCCTTCGGCCTCGTTAGTGACTCTCCTAAGGAATGTAAATGCGTAACACCCCATTCGGAACTCGGCCTTCGGCCTCGTAAGTGACTAACACGGCTCGGCCTGCGGCCTCGCGGAGGCCACGCTCGGCCTTCGGCCTCGCGGGCCGAAAGCTCGGCCTTCGGCCTCGCCCTGGAAGCTCGGCCTTCGGCCTCGCAGGTTTGAAGCTCGGCCTACGGCCTCGCAGCCGTGGCGTTGTATCGCCAGCGAAAATCCCCATCCAGTAAAAAAAAAACAAATGACGTCATACAAAAAATTTTTTCATATTTGGAATCAGGGACCCCCAATCTCCCTAAATACCAAATTTCAGCCAGATCGGAGCAACTTGGATTTTGGTATCCGGGTCGAAGGACCAATTTTCAATTTTCGACTAAAACCCCAAATTCGCCTACAAACCCTCTATAACATTTGTTTAAACCCCCCATACCCACCTATAACGGTTCGGGAGCTGCGGTCGTTTTAAATTTGTATGGGAGAACCTCTTTTTTGTTCGGGAGGGTAATTTTTTTTCAACTTTCCAAAAAGGTCCCAGGGTTTTAGTCATTTTTAGTTTTGACACCTACCCCCCATCGATTATGGTTTCCGAGATCCGTACACCAGTTCCATCAAGGAAACCAAAAATGACACTTTTTGGATTTTTCTGGTGGTCATAGGAACATCCTCTACACTTTTCCCCTACATCACAAACACCTCCCATCGCTCCTTCTAGGAGAACAATGATGTCAATCAGTCAGTCAGTCAGTCAGTCAGTCAGTCAGTGAGTGGTAATCGAACTTTATATATTATAACTAGTATTTCGGGTGGTGCGCGGGCTGCGAGCAGCCCGCGTTATCGATGTGCATTTGTATTTATTTCAAGATTGTAATTGCAGTTGAAAAAATATATAAAATTTTCATACAAGTAGAGTAAGTGACAGTTTCTTCTAGTTTAGTACAGAGTGTGAGCAGGGCTACCATGTGCAAGTTGATTTTTTTTGATAAAATATTAGTCGCTGTAAAATCGCACCAAGATTGTAAACGACTTTTGTTAAGGAACCATACCTCTAAGTGCAGTGGTTAACGTGGGCAGTTGCCTCGGAGACCAGCTCGAGATGTGGAAAAAAAACTCCCCATTCGGGACTCGGCCTTCGGCCTCGTTAGTGACTCTCCTAAGGAATGTAAACGCGTAACACCCCATTCGTAAGTGACTAACATGGCTCGGCCTACGGCCTCGCGGAGGGCACGCTCGGCCTTCGGCCTCGCGGGCCGAAAGCTCGGCCTGCGGCCTCGCAGGTTCGAAGCTCGGCCTGCGGCCTCGCAACCGTGGCGTTGTATCGCCAGCGAAAAGCCCCATCCAGTAAATAAAAAGATTTAAAAATTCTCATGCAAGTCGAACAACTGACAGATACTTTTAGTTCCCGTGAGCGGTTGCAACAAAGACCAGCTCGAGATGTGGAAAAAAAACTCCCCATTCGGGACTCGGCCTTCGGCCTCGTTAGTGACTCTCCTAAGGAATGTAAATGCGTAACACCCCATTCGGAACTCGGCCTTCGGCCTCGTAAGTGACTAACACGGCTCGGCCTGCGGCCTCGCGGAGGCCACGCTCGGCCTTCGGCCTCGCGGGCCGAAAGCTCGGCCTTCGGCCTCGCCCTGGAAGCTCGGCCTTCGGCCTCGCAGGTTTGAAGCTCGGCCTGCGGCCTCGCAGCCGTGGCGTTGTATCGCCAGCGAAAATCCCCATCCAGTAAAAAAAAAACAAATGACGTCATCCAAAAAATTTTTTCATATTTGGAATCAGACACCCCCAATCTCCCTAAATACTAAATTTCAGTCAGATCAGAGCAACTTGGATTTTGGTATCCGGGTCGAAGGACCAATTTTCAATTTTCGACTAAAACCCCAAATTCTCCTACAAACCCTCTATAACATTTGTTTGAACCCTCCATACCTATCTATAACGGTTTAGGAGTTGCGATCGTTTTAAATTTGTATGGGAGAACCTCTTTTTTGTTCGGGAGGGTAATTTTTTTTCAATTTTCCAAAAAGATCCCAGGGTTTTAGTCATTTTTAGTTCTGGCACCTACCCCCCATCGATTATGGTTTCCGAGATCCGTACACCAGTTCCATTAAGGAAACCAAAAATGACACTTTTCGGATTTTTCTGGTGGTCATGGGAACCTCCTCTACACTTTTTCCCTACACCACAAACACCCCCCATCACTCCTTCTGGGAGAACAATGATGTCAATGAGTGAGTCAGTGAGTCAGTGGTAATCGAACTTTATATATTATAACTAGTATTTGGGTGGCGCGCGGGCTGCGAGCAGCCCGCGTTATCGATGTGCATTAGTTTTATTAACAAAAATGTCGTTGCAGTTGCTAAAAAGATATAAAATTCTCATGCAAATCGAATAACTCACAGTTTCATCTATTTCAGTAGAAAGTGTGAGCAGGGTTACCATTTGCAAGTTGATTTTTTTGATACAATTTTAGTCGCTGTAAAATCGCACTAAGTTTGTAAACGACTTTTGTTAAGGGACCATACCTCTAAGTGCAGTGGTTAACGTGGGCAGTTGCCTCGGAGACCAGCTCGAGATTTGGAAAAAAAACTTCCCATTCGGGACTCGGCCTTCGGCCTCGTTAGTGACTCTCCTAAGGAATGTAAACGCGTAACACCCCATTCGTAAGTGACTAACACGGCTCGGCCTACGGCCTCGCGGGCCGAAAGCTCGGCCTTCGGCCTCGCAGGTTTGAAGCTCGGCCTGCGGCCTCGCAACCGTGGCATTGTATCGCTAGCGAAAATCCCCATCCAGTAAATAAAAAGATTTAAAAATTTTCATGCAAGTCGAACAACTGACAGATACTTTTAGTTCCCGTGAGCGGTTGCATCAAACACCAGCTCGCGATGTGGAAAAAACTCCCCATCCATGACTCGGCCTTCGGCCTCGTTAGCGACTTCCATAGGATGCGTTAATGAGGTACACCCCATTCGGAACTCGGCCTTCGGCCTCGTAAGTTACTAACACGGCTCGGCCTACGGCCTCGCGGAGGCCACGCTCGGCCTTCGGCCTCGCGGGCCGAAAGCTCGGCCTCCGGCCTCGCAGGTTTGAAGCTCGGCCTTCGGCCTCGCGGTGTTTAAGGCTCGGCCTGCGGCCTCGCAAGTTACAAAGGGAATGTTTTTAAGCTGTTCCTAATGACGGCCAGCTCGGCCTTCGGCCTCGCAGGCCTACAGCTCGGCCTTCGGCCTCGCTAAGGTGGAGCTCGGCCTTCGGCCTCGCCTCCACAGCTCGGCCTGCGGCCTCGCTCGATTGCAGCTCGGCCTACGGCCTCGCAAAGGGAATGTGGATTCGCCACCAAAATTCCGCATCCCGTAAAAAAAAAACAAATGACGTCATCAAAAACCTTTTTTCATATTTCGAATCAGGGACCCCAAATCTCCCTAAATACTTAATTTCAGACAGATCAGAGCAACTTGGATTTTGGTATCCGGTTCGAAGGACCAATTTGCAATTTTTGACAAAAACCCCAAATTTCCCTACAAAACCTCTATAACATTTGTTTGAACCCCCCATAGCTACCTATAACGGTTCCGGAGCTGCGGTCGTTTTAAATTTGTATGGGGAAACCTCTTTTTTAATAGGTAGGGTAAATTTATTCATTTTTCCAAAAGGTTCCCAGGGTTTTAGTCATTTTTTGTTTTGAAACCTACCCCCCATCGCTTATGGTTTTCGAGATCCGTACACCAGTTCCATGATGGAAACCAAAAATGACACTTTTCGGATTTTTCTGGAGGTCACGTGGGCACTCTCTATACAGTCCACACCATAATTTTAACCCAAAAATACTCCTTCTGGGAGAACAATTCTGTCAGTGAGTCAATCAGTGGTAGAGCAGCTTTATATATTATAACTAGGTGTTGGGTGGTGCGCGGGCTGCGAGCAGCCCGCGTTATCGATGTGCATTAGTAATATTTATCAAGATTTGTAGTTGCAGTTGAAAAAAATATTTAAAAATTCTCATACAAGTCGAGAAAGGGACAGTTTCTTCTAGTTCAGTACAAAGTGTGAGCAGGGTTACCATGTGCAAGTTGATTTTTTCGATAAAATTTTAGTCGATGTAAAATCGCCCCAAGATTGTAATCGAGTTTTGTTAAGGGACCATACCTCTAAGTGCAGTGGTTAACGTGGGCCGTTGCCTCGGAGACCAGCTCGAGATGTGGAAAAAGCTCCCCATTCGGGACTCGGCCTTCGGCCTCGTTAGTGACTCTCCTAAGGAATGTAAACGCGTAACACCCCTTTCGTAAGTGACTAACACAGCTCGGCCTACGGCCTCGCGGAGGCCACGCTCGGCCTTCGGCCTCGCGGGCCGAAAGCTCGGCCTTCGGCTTCGCAGGTTCGAAGCTCGGCCTGCGGCCTCGCAACCGTGGCGTTGTATCGTCAGCGCATTCGGAACTCGGCCTTCGGCCTCGTAAGTTACTAACACGGCTCGGCCTACGGCCTCGCGGAGGCCACGCTCGGCCTTCGGCCTCGCGGGCCGAAAGCTCGGCCTCCGGCCTCGCAGGTTTGAAGCTCGGCCTTCGGCCTCGCGGTGTTTAAAGCTCGGCCTGCGGCCTCGCAAGTTACAAAGGGAATGATTTTAAGCTGTTCCCAATGACGGCCAGCTCGGCCTTCGGCCTCGCAGGCCTACAGCTCGGCCTCCGGCCTCGCTAGGGTGGAGCTCGGCCTTCGGCCTCGCCTCCACAGCTCGGCCTGCGGCCTCGCTCGATTACAGCTCGGCCTACGGCCTCGCAAAGAGAATGTGGTTTCGCCACCAAAAATCCGCATCCAGTAAAAAAAAAACTAATGACGTCATCCAAAAACTTTTTTCATATTTCGAATCAGGGACCCCAAATCTCCCTAAATACTTAATTTCAGTCAGATCGGAGCAACTTGAATTTTCGTATCCGGTTCGAAGGACCAATTTCAAGTTTTGGACAAAATCCCCAAATTTCCCTACAAACCCTCTATAACATTTGTTCAAACTCCCCATACCTACCTAAAACGGTTCCGGAGTTGCGATCGTTTTAATTTTGTATGGGAGAACCTCTTTTTTAATAGGTAGGGTAATTTTTTTTAACTTTCCAAAAGGGTCCCAGGGTTTTAGTCATTTTTAGTTTTGACACCTACCCTCCATCGGTTATGGTTTCCGAGATCCGTACACCTGTTCCATGAAGGAAACCATAAATGCCACTTTTCGGATTTTTCTGGGGGTCACGTGGGCTTTCTCTATACAGTCCACTATATAATTTCAACCCAAAAACACTCCTTCTGGGAGAACAATTCTGTCAGTGAGTCAATCAGTGGTAATGCAGCTTTATATATTATAATTATAATATATTGCCTAATTTATTTTTATTTATTATAATATAATTTATTTATTTATTGCCTAATTCTCAGCGTGGATACAATCTTGGTGTCTGTATGTCACGAGTGAAAAGGTATCTTTTAGGCAGGCGTCGTCCATTGTGTACCGCAACATTACTTAACATCAGGTGAGAAAGAGATCAAACGGCTGTTTCTGTATATAAAAAAGGCAATCTGACAGTTCATAAAACCTAAGAGCTAATTTTTTTTCCCCCACACTCAACCCCCGCACTAGGATTCCCTGTGTCGCGGGAGGCATGTGCACACACAATCACAGCACACACATCCAAGACCTAACCTAACCTCTCAGTGCATAAATGTTTGCTCCTGACGGGATTCGAGCCCAGGATCCCCGCGGACCAGAAGTCAAGCCACTGACGACTGAGCCACGGCGACAGTCAGCATTTAAATAAAGGTTTGACACAGATATGTTCATATTATATATTAATTATTATTATTATTGTTAGCGGCTCTGGCTTAGCACGGGTAAAACATTTCAAAATGAAAAAATACAAAGATCCCTAATTTAAAAAAGAAACATATAGCCTATGTCACCCAGGGATAGTGTAGCTTCCTAACAGTGAAAAAATGTTTTTAATCAGTTCAGTGTAATTTCGGATCCTATTCAATTCAAACAAACAAACAATCAAATTTTTCCTCTTTATAATATTAGTATAGTTCATAAATAGACACTAATGCTTGTAGAACTCTAAACAAGAGCACTTATGTCTAGTTCTCACCACCTATGTAGGAAAAACCATCTCATTGTTGCTAAGTTATAGAGGTAAAAACCTTCACACTAACGCCATCTGTCGCAGACAATGTGAAGATTTATCACCTTCTTCAGCTGGGAGTAGACTGTGGGTTGGTACTTAATGAGCGAGATAGCGCTAGTAATAATGGATAACTTGTAGATTTTTGTAAAATAATTTTACGGATAGTTTTATAAGTTTACGAAGTTCTGATAAACAATAGAAGTCCGTTAAGTAATAAGATATATAAACTATACTATTATAAACCTATACATATAAGACTTTAAACCTACAACCAAATTGATGACCTCCTCATTTATTTCTAGTCGTTTAAAAAACAAATGTAGGTAGTCAATGATATTATATGTATATATGAGGTAGATGTCGCACAAGCGCGCGGAAACTGAGGCGGCAAAATTAAGTCAATTGTAGTAATTTTCATTACGACGCGTATTTCAAGCACAAGTCTAAATATATAGCTATCCTATTCATTCTATATTATTTGTACCGTATTATCTGTCGCAGTAAGCATGTTTATGTCGTAAAGGAACAAAATCTGAGCACCGCGCAGAATGAATATACGTCATCTTTAGTAAAACATCATTGTTATTAGTTTATATTTTATGCCATAACATGCATTGCATTTCAATTCAAATTCCAATTGTGCCAACTGTCAAACTACTGACAGTCTATGTCAAACACTATATGGTTACATCAAAAAAGTTTATATTGTTAAGAGCATCAAGAAGATTAAATTACAAAATTTAATATGTTCGTATTTCTTTTTTTCTTCTTCCATTAAAACCTTCTCCTGACTAAAACAAACACAAAAGAATTACCGAAATTGGTTTAGCCATTGATGCGTAATGCCGTGACCAACGGATTCGTTTTTTCTGGGATAAGTCGAAGGAACAAGCAAAAGGCCCATAGAATGTTAAGTGGTATCATCTGTCTATATAGACAGATACAATTCGTAAAGAACTGGAGCATTCCAGCTCGTCACCTTGACACACAAAGTTGGTAAGTCTCATGTGTCTGTAATTTCACCGGAAACCATACCCTTCAAACCGGAACACAGTATTTATTTTTTTATTTTTTTATTTATTTATTATTAGGAAGACTATCGACACATAGCTTAACTTAGGTATACAGTATTGAATATGAAAAGAGTCATTAATAAGTCTCCACAGAAGAAGTAATTCGGACACTACTGCCTGTCGGTAGAAGTAGATAAGATGGCGGTATTTTCCCGGGCGAACTCTCACATAGAGTGCTACTACTCTTTTTTTTTAAATATAATATAAAGAAGAAGATGATTATTACATTACTCTTAATTAATTTTATATGTATCTATTGGTCTGCTCTCAAAATATATTCATTTTTACGACTATTTTAAGCTAATCTACTGCGTGTTTACATTATTCTGTGTACTTCGCTCGATACAGATTGTCTCCATCTATTCGTATTATTATCACGACCAATGATATTATATGTTTAGTAAAACATCATAGCTTGTAACGCTCACCTGATTTTGTACAACATGTCAATATGAAACTGCTCTCCACAACACAGGGAATTCTAGTGTGGAGAACAGAATCTAATCTTAATAATTAGTATTAACTAGAATAAAATTAAGAACTAAATTAGCACTCATAATTATTAAGATTATTATAATAATACCATTGTGATCGCTATAAAATAAAGATATTCTTATTCTATTAAATATATTTGTTGTCAATTATTTCTTCCACGGCGGTCATAGGCCAGGTACCACCTATAATAAAATAATGAATGCTTTATATTTCCTATATCAATAAAACCTAAATATTGTTATAACAGCTTCTACATTTCTATCCAATAAAGATCTTTGATAACAATTTAGTCGTTAAAATTATTCAATTTAAATAAGCTACGTGTAACAGCGGGCGCTCGTCCTTTTTGTCGTTCCTCCCGCGTGTTTCTACCTTATTAATGTGCTGTTTTGAAGAATTTATGTTCCACATGTGCGCATGGGTGTACCGACTAAGATCACTAGTATTTTTTAACTTATTAATATACAATAAATGTTAAGTTTTTATTAAGAAAATGTGACGTTATACAGTACAAGGCGCCGGTGGTAATGTGTGGTAGTGAAAAGTTGATATGCAGAAAGACGAAAATTTTATAAAAATGTATGAGAACTTGAATTAGTATTTTTTTACTTTTTAATTTCCTTCCTTCTGGTAAGGCACGCGCATCTAGTGCCTTTGAAGCGCATTTGTCATTACCGTAAGGATTATTGAATTTATTTTATTTATTTTCGTTTACAATCTTGGTCCGGTTTTACCGCGACTTAAATTTAATTAAAAAAATCAACTTGCACATGGTACTGAAATAGATGAAACTGTGAGTTATTCGATTTGCATGAGAATTTTATATCTTTTTAGCAACTGCAACGACATTTTTGTTAATAATACAAAAATAAATAAATGCACATCGATAACGCGGGCTGCTCGCAGCCCGCGCGCCAACCAAATATTAGAAAAAAAAAAAAATTAAGAAAATATATGTTTTGTTATTAAAACTGACGTGTTTTTGACACATTATAAATGTTTAAAACACGGGAGTTACTCATGTAATAAGTCAGAGGGTTCCGACTATAGTTTCAACCACATTTGGTGGTCTTTTTCAAGGAGAATACGGGGCGCTCGCGGACGCGGTCGCGATTCGCCTAGTACTGGAATACTAAAATATACTATATACTAAAATATATATTATGTTGTTTTATTATTGCTGGCGTTTTTTTTTTTTATTGGGAATAGGCAAGCGTTTGACCACTATCTCACCTGATGTTAAGTGATAATGCGGTCTACGGTGGAGCACGCCTGCCTAGAAGATACTTATTCACTCGTGACTTGAAGATACCCAGGTTGTATGTTTGCGGAAACACAGATTTAGGCAATAAATTCCACTCGTTAGCTACGCACTATGAATGTGGAAGCAAAAATGGCGTTATAACATAGTAGGTACGTCATTGGACCTGCCGCATTTCATAACCATCGGCAGCTGTCCGCGACAAACTCTCTGACTAGTTTTCAGCTTTATGTCATCGGGAGCAGAAATATTTAATTGCATTATTTTTCAAAGAAAATGTTTCAATAGAAAAGTCTCGGTAGGGCCCACTGCGGTTGGCTTGGCCGTTTCCAAGAAGCGTTAATTGGAATAAATTAAAAAAATCTAGTTTTATTCGATGACTAGTAATCTTGCTAATTGTACATTTTATATAATACTCCTTAGAGCAATGAATTGTTACCGTCACCACATTTTAATTGATGATCGTTATGATGATGAACTTGGTATGGCTGAGATGATGATGATGATGATGATGATGAATTGTTACCATCAGTGGATCGGAGAAATGGAAAGAGTGAAATGTTTCGATAGGTAAGTCTTCAGGCTCAGCGTATCACCAGGTGCCCGTTTGCATCCTAAACGGTAAAGCTTTTCTGCTAGAATTCGTCTTGGTGAGTACTACCGTAAGTACTAATTATTCTGCAGGCCAGGCAAAAATAATATCAAGAACAAATAAGTGTTAGACGAAGGCCTAGGCGGATGTTCTGACAGATTGAGGAAGGTGCGATAAGAGCGGATGAAGCGAAAGAAGTGTTTCGGTATCGTAGCAATTGGGATGCTGTGGTCTCTGCCTCCCCTACGGGACTGTTTATGTAATATTGATCGACCAATATTTGGTCGATGTCTCACGGACGGCTACTTAGCATGTTGCAGAAGAAGGAGAAGAAGTAACTTACATTATTCATGGATCACATGATAGTTACTACTGCATATGCCACTTTTGACAGCCGACCAAGATTTGATCGATTCTAGAGGTAGAAAGATTATGGTCTAGTCGATCATAATTTGCTCTGACAGGTTGACGTGAACGGTCATGATCAAATATTGGGTGGAGCAAATAATGCTTTAGTTGAGTTCGTGAACGCCGCACATCCGCTGTCAGAGCAAGATATGGCTTGGCCGATGGAGCTGCTGAACGCACGCCGGGAAAGAAGTGTGAATATATGTATGTATCTATGTGTGGATTGTATTATGAAATAGGTGATAGATGGCAAGTAGCGTTTGACCACCAGGGCCATTTGATTACAAGTGTTATCCCTTGAAAGTAATACAAAGGTAAAGAGTATCGGTATATCTTTAGCAGATACTCTAAAAGTAACTTGACTTAAGAAGTTAATTATGAATTTCACTCTCAAAAGGACATTCGAATATTATCATTCAGAGATCGTTATAATTTTGGACTCATAAAGTTTTAAAGCATACTAACTCTCTTCGCCTTTATGGCGTTTTAAGATAACACTTAATTGTTGCGTACAATTATTTAACAATCGTTTTGTTTCTAGTCAAGTTAGAGTGTGGCGAATAATTAGAATGATTTATTTTGTTTTATTTTTTTAAACTAAAAAGAAATACTTCGTACTCGTACACAATTCTGAAGTGGAATAGGCACTTAAGTCATTATTCATTCGATTGTAAAGAAATTTCACTTAAAAGTTTATCCTTTTTACCGAAGATACATGCAATATTATTAAATAAAGTAGTTGAATAAATAAAATTGATGTACATAGTGTAATTGTGCATGAATAATCCTAGGTTCATTTTAGTCTGGACTGAATCATCAAAGAAGAAAAAGCATTTTTATCTTGTCAAAATATTTTTAAAAAATCGCTTTTATATTTAAGCAGACGACGACGTTCTCAAAGGGTGAATGTAACAAAATCTTGTTAAAGTTAATGAACAAACTTACCAACGTCTCGCTTAAATTAGAGTCACTTTACCACCCTACTGTAAAATTTAGAGATGTGATTTCCGGCAACCGTTTAGTCCGGAGTAACCATTACTATGGGCCATAGTTACGGCTAGTCCGGACCAAACGGTTGTCAGTTGCTATAGTCTATGGCATTCAGTGCGCAATGGCAGTTGATCATACAACTTCGTTTCAGCCTTCAGACGTCGACTGTTGGACGTACGCCTCTTTCATGCATTTTAATATACCTAATAGCACTTTGAAACAATCACAGCTATGAGGTTTTACAACATGGACACTAATATATTTCACCATCATCATAATCTTAGCTGTGGATCATCTACTGCTGGCCATAGCCTCCCCCATGTCTTTTATAGAGGGGGGGGGGGGGGGGGGGGGGGGGTGGTTACCAGCGGGTTGGCAAGCGCAGTATGTTGATTTTATCTACATAAGGCGCTCGCTGCTGCCACTGCTGCCATATATCATATATGCTTATAGGCCCTTAGCCCACAAACTCTTTTTTATTTTTTGCGTATTACTTTTAATAATCTACGTTGCTTACGTTACTTTGCTATAGCTAGCTAAATTAAAACTGATTTGAAGCACTGATGGCTCAGCGGTGGGAGCGTCGGCTGTGAAACTGACGAAGCTGGTTCGATCCTACCCAACGTCTTGGGCTTCCGGTGAAGAATTATCACCGTTATCAAATCCTAGCATGGTGGTAGGGTACCTTCAAGTACATGCATGGCTAGCTAGCTTGTCAGCAACAGTCCTTGTAGTATAGCATTCTAGGTCTAGCGTGATTACATCTTCGACTATATTTAAAAGGAAATCGGAAATGCGCACTAGAAGCACACAGTTAAGAGGGCCTGATTATTTGTACATACCTGTCATAAACTGCATGATCTATAGGAAAAGCTCATATATCAGTGCTATATATGTGTACAATACATTGCCAAGTCATATCACGGGCATAACTAGTAAAACTATATTTAAGAAAAAACTGAAACAGTGGCTAATAAAGAATGTATTTTATGACTTAAAAGAATTCATGTCTCGAGATAAGTCTACTGACGTTTTGTTATGAATATTATGATTCAATAAGGCAATGTAATAATTAGCATAATCCATTTAAATATTAATGCTGTAATCTTGAAATAAATTAATACAACCTATGTCATATAAAATTGTATGTGAAATTACTTTTTAAAGATGATTATCTTGACATATTAATATTGTAATAATTAGTTATAATATGCAACATTGAATGCCCGATACGGGTAAGCTGATATCACTCTCTTGCAATACCATCGTGCAAAAAATGTATAATATTTTTATCAGTTGTCAATAAATTATTCTGATTCTGATTCTGATTCTGATTCTGATATCGTCACAGACAATCAAGTAGTCAAACGCAAGATCTTTAGTATTAAGTAAAAAAAAAAGATTTAAAGTTTGCAAAAATTATAACAAGTGATTGTTTCTACGTTAATACAATTAAATACATCTAAGAATTTGTATATTTGGTTCATATTTCTGTAAGTACCTTTTTTGCTTCTCCATAATTTATCTTTTGCGTAAAGTTAGATTTACTTGTTGTATAATGTGAGTTTGTGTGCATGAGTGTGTGTATGTATAGGAAGATATCCATGTCTGCTTACATATTAAATACATAAATACCATTGTGTACTTAAGGAGTTAAACAAACGTACATATATTTATGTACACAACAATACTTCAAAACCCATAACCTAAATTTTCCGATCGTGAAACTTACAAATCGTCGAATTAATTGACTTGCCACCGATTACCCGCCCGACATCCGGCATGTACAGACAACTTTCCCAACTCTAATGCACATAAAAGTACGCAAACTAGTGTTGTGCTTATAACGATGAAGGGGTCTGTCAGCTCTTTAGTAAGTCTAAGTGGTGGGGCAAAGGAGAATGCTTTGAAGGCAGTACGGAGAATATCAATAGGACTACTGTACTGGAACTAACTTGAACTTAACTGGGTCTTTTTATAGTTCCACAATTAAGCTCTAAACTTATAGGAAGTATTGGTAAGAAGGCACATTTAGTGCCTGTTTATTTTTCTTTAATTTATACATTCACTAGCGGCCTGCTCCAGCTTTGCACGGGTTTAAAATATACAGCCTATGTCATTAATAGATGTTAGTATATATCACATTGTCACCTTCCACTTCAATCACTCTATGTATATAAAAAAAACCGCATCAAAATCCGTTGCGTAGTTTTAAAGATTTAAGCATACATAGGGATATAGGGACAGAGAAAGTGACTTTGTTTTATACTAGTGATGAGAAAGCGACTTTGTAATATACTAGTGATGGGAATCGACTTTGTTTTGTCCTAGTGATGATGAATGCAGTAGGTAGTAGGATAAAAAAATTCGCTTTAAAAATCTTCGCAAAAATAAGTCGGGCCAAGTTGCCTGGTTTATGGTTTTGTAGCTGAAAATCGGATAAAAATTAGCATAGAACTTAATTAATAACATAACCTAATCTATGAACATGAACTTGGAGTTTATAATTCAACCCTCAGAAGCAAAATTTTAAAAAGACGAGATGGGAAGGCAGATTTTCAAATATTTATACATAAAACATATTGAGAATTTACATGTACCCTCCGTAAAATATACATATATGTAATATTAAAACTTACCTTAGTTTTTTATATAGAGTACTAATAATTCAAGCAATAGAACTAGAAAATATCATATTTTTTTTCAAAGATAAAAATATTACATTAACTGTAATTCTATAATAGTCACGCCCGCATGTTTAGTATAGAATACATTTTCCCTTATTATACTAAGAGATTATGTATATATCGCGAGTGAATAGGTACCTTCTATGTTTGCGTGCTAAATCCTTGTCAAATGCAAACTTATAATAATGTAAAAAAAAACCAATCGTATTTGTCGCGGTCGACACAAGACATTTTTGGAAAACTTATAATGATGGTTATCAAACTATGAAAAAGTTTTTTTATATGTCATTAAAATGGCTTGGAGTTATCCGACACCGACAGCCGCTTTATGCAAATATTTGATAAACTATTAGAACAAAAGAGTAGCTTTTTTATTCTTTACTCAGGTGTTGAAATGAGATAAAAATTGCCATTAGCAAATGCATAAACACAAATACATCTTTTCAGTAAATGGTATACAATTCTGCCCATTCTTTTTGACGTCCGACAGCTTTCACCGAAGTTATATTTTATGTTGAAACTTGTTTCATATTTATTATTCAAACTTTCACGTGGAGTACAGAAAAAGTGGAAATTTTATGATTATAGAGAGTAGGCTACATTGTGCGGGTCGGGTTAATATAGGTTGAATATTATGATAAACTGTTTTCATAACAAGTTTGGTGTAGACTGTTCAAGTTTCGCTCAAGTTTGTTTAAGTAAAAAGAATCAATAATAAGTCTGCGGCAAGTAGTACGGCTGAGCTCATAAGAATCATAAATTTTAATTTTAATATCATATTATATTTAATTTTGGCAGTAAAAGAATTGTACTTTACCTTTGAGATACGCGTCAAAACAATAAAAAATTCAACGTCGTGTTCTGAAGTAAGCAACTAGCCTCTATTGAGAAGAAGGACCAAGAACTTTGGAGCTGGTTTGGTTTTACAATGGTACTGAATCTATTTTTCAATCAAACTAGCATTAGCTAGTTTAATGATATGATGATAAGATTGATTTTTATATGGAAAAATAAATAAAAGTAAATCCTAGACAACGTCATCACTTAACATCAGGTGAGACAGTTGTCAAACGCAAACTTATAATATGAAAAAAAAAAGAAAGAGGTTACGATAAAGTCAAAATTCGAGTGATTCTTATGAATGACAAAACTAAAACTTTTGATCAAGTTGCGGGTAGTTTTGCTTAAACTAAGTTGTCGTGAGGCGCTTGCAAGCCACCATCAATTAGATATAAAGTTTTCTAATATTATAAATAGTTAGTACTTTGTACTTGGTAGAAATTTTACGAATTTGAATGGGTTATTAGAAATAGAGCATTTTCATATTAGACATTTTAGAGAGTTCTAGCTAATTTGTGTGATTAGCAGAATTACGGCCAATGTCATTATCTGATTACGGACGAAAGTCTTCGATTAGTAAGTGAATTCCTTTGCTTATTTATAAAGCGTGTTTTTTACCTATATGTGGGCCGCGGAAGCAGGCTACGAATTCCATAATGAGCTATGCAGAGGCCTCTGCTCGAGGTTTCTATATGAAATCTAATGCCAAATGAGGAGACCCGTAGAATAACAAAATTCATGGACGTATTCCAACGGATTACTGGGTCGAACAAGCAGTGTGTGGGGCATATAGAACTTCAACTCTTCCGGACGAGGTTTTTTTTTTTTTTTTTTTGTTTTTCTAACGGACTAATGCTGTTTGCCTCTACCGGCATTTACAGCTTCACCGGAGGGGTTACAGCTTCACCGGAGGGTTTACAGCTTCACCGGAGGGTTTACAGCTTCACCGGAGGGGCCGGACGAGGCTCTGTCAATTCGCTTAATGGCCACAGATGTGCTACTTCAAATGTACTACATATGGGCCGTGTATTCAAGCTCAAGGTTGCACAGCGAGCTGTGGAGAAAGCTCTACCTCTATGAGATCGAATAAAAAACATGAAAAAATTCGTAAAAAAACGAGAATCACCGCAATATCTCAGCGTATTAAAAAGTTGAAGAAGTAGTGGAACTGGAAAAGTCCTCGAGTGAAGACCATGGACTGGCAAGCGCAACGTAGGAAGTGCACCTTCAAGGTGGTCAGACGACTTGATATGGGGCGAGGAGACTGCTGTGTGGCCTCTTCAATTTATCTCATGCAAACACTTGACTGGCCGGTTGGCGCAGTTGGTAGCACTCTGCCTTCTGAGCCGCTGGTCCCGGGTTCGATTCCCGGACAGGTCAAACATTTGTGTGTATGAACATGTCTGTTTGACCTGTGTCTGGGTGTGTATATGTATATAAGTATATATCAGTCATCAGGTTACCATAGTACAGGCTCTGCCTAGTTTGGGACCTGAAGACCTTGTGTGTGAATGTTGTCCCATATTATTATTATTTTTACTTGTCTAATGCTAAGACTGTCTATTAAAATTAAGTTTTGAAAATTAGTCGTGCAGAGTCGGCAGTAGTGTTTATTAATTCCATGTAAATACTAATCTACTTTTTTTAATTGTATAATTAAAACGTTTGCGTGTTTGATCGTCGTACAGTGCCATCTATGATCTGAGTTAAGAACTAAATATATGCGTGAACACAGCCTCATACGAAAATATGAATATCATTTATCGTAATTGTAATTTCATACATGAAACGGAATTGTATGTGTTTTTTATTCAAATTAAGATAATCTTCATTTCACGAGCTAACAATGTTACAAATAACGGTGTAACGCTGTTATCAGTAATTGGTTATGATAACGAAGTGAATAACGAGAAAATACAAATTTTTAATAAATCCCAACGCCTTCTTCCTAAACTGATTTTAAAAATACCAAGCTAATAAAAGCGTTGAAGTGGCAGTGGGCAGAGCACATAGCTCGAAGAACTGATGGCCGTTGGGGCCGAAAAGTTCTAGAATGGAGACCACGGACTAGCAAGCGCAGCATAGGACGGCCACCGACCAGGTAGACAGACGACCTGACTAAGATCGCAGGCAAGGGCTGGATGCGGGCCGCTTCCAACAGGTCCTTGTGGAAATCAAAGGGGGAGGCCTATGTCCAGCGGTGGACGTCCTATGGCTGAGATGATGATGTTGAAAAGCGTGTTAAAAAAGAACAATCAAATTTCGGTTGTTATTTTAAAATGTTTTCGTCGATAAAGTTTCAATAAGTTTCAATTTTGGCAAATAAGTTTGAACTATCTGGCCGTATAATCGTGAAGAAGCAGAAAAAGCATATAATTTTAATCGTTATCATTTCAGCCAGAACTGGTTCAGAGCGGCTAGTGTCCAGCTTATCATAGTGGTTCTTCTATATCAATAGGACGCGTATATATTATTATATCCTATTAATATTATAAATGTAAAAAATTGTGTGTATGTGTGCAAGTGTGTAAGTATGTATGTGTATATTTTTGTTACCTCTTCACGCTCAAACGGCTACACCAATTTCGATGAAATTTGAAATGGAGATAGCTTATATCCTGGATTAACATAGGCTATTTTTATCCCGGAAAAAGTATGGTTCCCGTGGGATAATTGAGGTATCAGAAAACTGTAATCCAAGCGGGCGAAACCGCGGGGCGCTGCTAGTGTATAATATATGCGTACAGTTAAAGAATGGAAATCATTGCCTAAATCTGTATTTCCGCCAACATACAACCTGGGTATCTTCAAGTCACGAGTGAATAGGTATCTTCTAGGCAGGCGTGCTCCACCGTAGATCGCATCATCACTTAACATCAGGTGAGATAGTGGTCAAACGCTTGCCTATTCCCAATAAAAATAAAAATAAAAAAACGCCATAAGATGCGTGTGCCAGTCCATTATTTCTACTCGAGAATCTTTTGAGCCCAGCCGTAGCTATATCTTTTATATACGATTATTAATTATAGGTATTTGTTATACCATACACGACAGTGTAAAGTCTGAAAACCACAACACTGGATTTGTCATTTGAGATTGAGAGAGCATGACAGTGAACATTTTTTTAGTAATAAATGACTCAACGAATAAATGAAACTAAACCTATTTTATGTCATACGACTTTAAAAAAAGGAAGAGGTTCTCAATTCAAACCGTATGTTTTTAAACGACTGGGTGTACCAATTTTGATGTTTTTATAAAAGCTGGCGCTTCTTGTGAGCTCCCATTTAAATTTTGTCAAAATTGGTCAAGCTGTTTTTGAGTTACACTTTAATTACTGAAAAGTGCTACGTCTACTTGGACGACTTCCTAATTGCAGGTGAAGAAATCGGTGAACATAATCAATGACAATGAGTCTCGTGAGTAGCAAAAGTCCCTGAAAAGAATTTAAAAAAAAATTATCAAAAAATGGAACCGACTAACATTATATTTTATATTACATTAACTTTATTATTTATTTCACATTTGGAACCTTTTCGTTTGTTGGTAGTTTTGTTTCATAAAGACGTTTTGTTAAAAGTATTATTGAAATTGGTTATCAAAACGCTGATATTATAAAGAGGAAAGTTTTCATTGTTTCAAAAAAACGTCATCGTGTTAATTCTATGTGTTCCACTATCCTACTAATATTATAAATGCAAGAGATTCGATGGATGTTTGTAACTCAAGCGCGCCAGTAGGGCTGAACAGATTGGGATGATATTTAGTATGTGGATATTTCAGGCCTTGCAATGATACATAGGATACTTTTCATCATTATCATCAATCATGTTCAATTTTTCACTTCTGCCGCCACTCCCGGAGTGCAACCGGTTGTTTTCTTACAAATGTATCTGCTCGGTAATTTCTATGATTTTCGTCCTCTATTTGATCTCCGAATATCTGTCCGTACTCACAGAGAACACCCACATAGTTAATGCGGTCTAGGAACCATGTTCCACTTGATCACACGATGCTGGAAAACTTTGTGCTTTAACAGGGATTTCGAACGAGAAGAAAAAAATTTTTTTTTTCCTATTATATGTTTGCGTTTGACAACTGTCTCACCTGATGTTAAGTGAATAATATAATATAATCATAAAATTATATCTTTATAATTATTTTATATTATTATCCTGACACAATATTTTATTCATTAATTTTTTTCTTATTTACATTAACTCAATAACCTCAAAAGTCTAATTTTATCAGCTTATTTTCACGATAGCATATCATGTCTTGTAAGAAGAGCAAACATCGTGTCTAATCAAGGTGCCTGATGCCCGAGAGCCGGAAAACCGCAAGATTTCCGTCCTAACACTTGTAAATAATTCCTTAGCGGATTCGTCTACTTCATACATTATAAATGTTCTGTTATTTACGCTCTGCAGTGTACCACGAGAACAGTAGTGATAATTACAGTAGCTAATGTTGGACTACAAAGTGTTAAAGTAGTGACTAGACAGGTCGGTTGGCGCAGTTGGTAGCACTCTGCCTTCTGAGCCGCTGGTCCCGGGTTCGATTCCCGGACAGGTCAAACATTTGTGTGCATGAACATGTCTGTTTGACCTGTGTCTGGGTGTGTATATGTATATAAGTATATATATCAGTCATCAGGTGACCATAGCACAGGCTCTGCCTAGTTTGGGACCTGAAGACCTTGTGTGAATGTTAATACATAAATAAATAAAATAAAATAAATAAATAAATAGCCTATACTATCAAGTGACAAAGAACACAACGTGGGTTGATCGAAGACTCACCAAAATCCTAAATATACTGAACTTATAATGATAAATAATAAACTCAAAACTACATTGCTCTTTATAAAATTATGACGCACGCCACCATCTTAGCGGTGCTAGAAATAAGTTTGACCGTTGTCAGAGGGCAGCGGAAAAGGAAGTTTGACATTGAAATTTCCCATGTAATTACAAAATATATTATTTGTTTAAGTAAAAACTTCTCCAGGCACATTGAGCACTTTTTAAAATCATGGAACTCGCGTCATCGTGACCGAACGCTTTCTATGAACCATGTAGTTATCACTTCTATCTGCAGTCATCAAGGCCCCTTTGTTTTTTTTTCAAAGTGGCGGCAACAATTGATAGCATACTTATTCATTTTTGATGATAGCCCTGAAGACCATGAGTGTCAGCTGTCTCATAGTTGCTGATTCGATCTCCACCCTTGGCTTCAGATTTTAGTGCATGTAACATTGCTATCAAATCCACAGAAATACGGTAGGACACTTTCTAGTAACCGCCTGGCAAGCTACCACCCTTGTGTAGTTATGAAAGACACGGTATAGTTAATCTAAGGCAAAGCATGAAAACTATTGACCACATTGTCACTGAACATCATGTGATATGTGCTCAAAAATAAACAACAATGAATGATAAAAAAACTTCGGGATCGGAATCAAGTACCATAATAAGAAACTTAATTTTTAAGGTTTTTAGAAGTTTGTATTAAGACAAACCGTTACAAAAAATACAATAAGACACAGAGTTAATAAAGTTACTTTTTAGTCGTAGAATAATTTTTAGTCTCCACAGAGCTCAAAAGTTTTACCGCATTACCTGTTGGCAGTTCACAAAATCCTAGCATTGCTCCATTGAATATTGCAATGTTAACTTGCTTAACTTACGCATGCGTAAATGTATTAGTGTGGGTTGTACAAAAAGTAATCAAGTTTAGATACTGTATTACCACAACATAGGACTGGTTTTATTCTCTGAAACCGTGCAGAGAAAGAAAAATGAAGCAAGTTTCGGCATAAATAAAACTTTTACCTTGAGTTTCCGTGATGACGCGAAAACATTTCCGTGCATTCCTCTTATGAGCTATTTTTTTGTGACGTTTAGAAAAATATTTTACTGCTGTTGAAACATTTGTTTCGCCTGTTTTTTTTTTCAATTTTATATTAAAAGTATAAGCGTGCTATGTTACTTGTTATACAATTGGAGGGTTAATTATCAGTTTAAATACGAATTATAACACGGGTCATTGTCATTCTCTAAAAAAGAGAAGAGCTCTGGCTGTAATGCCTCATGCTCGTTAAAATTATTATGTTGTGAATAGGCTATTTTCCAGCTCAATTGATAAAGCTTTCATTCCACCTGATACCTTCCACCTGGTCTAATAATAAAAGAAACCCAGCGACCATTGGATCGATTCCATCGAATGGTCGCTGGGTTAGTCAGGTCGTCTGTCCAAATACATAGTGCTCTTTTTAACTTAGTGGATTAGTTATGATTAGGTAAGCAAGTTTCAATACATCCGGTAAGTCCGCAGCAAGTTACACGCCTTGTATTGGTATATGGTATTTATTATGACTACTTATTCCAGTTAGCAAATAGATAATAAAAGAATTCATACGAATTTTTATTTATAAGCTACTAGCAGTTCCAGTAGAAGTTGTGCTACCGGGTTAGAATGGTGAATTAAAACCTTAAAGGCACCTAGACACACGCCCGAAAATTCCATCCAACCTGTCTTAGAAGAAGTACAGGGACATAGAGACGTACCTACTAAAAATAATATTTATGTTAAGAATTTATAGCAAATCATAAAGTTTCAATTTCCATCTTATATTCAAATTATTTAAAGGAAAAATTCGATTACCAGTAGGACTTGAAGCCACGACTACAGAATACCGTCAAATTAAACATAAGATCCATCTTGTATGTTGTTAATGCAATAAACCATACAATTCCACCTCATATTTTGGATATCTTCTTTTTTTATAAAAACACATTATTAACAATAATTGGAAAGCTAAAATACATAATACTATTTTCCATGTTTCAAGCTACAGAATTTTATTGAACTGACCATGGTCCCTCCTCAGAAACAAAGCTAGAAACGCGTAGAATCTGCAATTGAAAGATTTTCTGGAAATATTTTATCTGAGTGAGTTATTATTCACGCCTGCGTTTCTCTGAATAGACTTTAAGAAAGAAGAAAATTTTCTACATTATAGTTTAAATAACATACCAAATCTATTTAATAAATGCAAAAAAAGAAACCAATACGATGGCAACCTCGTCGAAAAGTGTTTCTAGGACACACTGACTTCCCTGACACTAATTCAAAAAACTTTCTTCATTAGAAGTTTACTCTGGAACTCGCTCCTCTTAATTTTGGTTCTTTTTTAATTTACTTAAAGTAAATGCATAAATGTATGAATCTTAACTTTTGGTTAAGATTTAAATTAGATTTCATTATTTATTAACTTTATAACAATGTAAAAAAATATTAAAGTGTTGTTGTTCAATGACATGAAATTTGATTAAACTCTTAAACTATATTGATTGTAACTTTAAAAAAATCGTCAAAATGTAACTCGCATATGTATACATAGTATTATGAAATAACTAGGATTAGCGGTCTCATGCGCGGTTTTGCTCTTCCAAGGTTATCGGGTTTTATAAGCACCTCGTCGTCAGGTAGATATTATATATGTACATTGTACACATCGGAGGCACTCGAGCAGTCCTATAAACTTCGGCTTTCGACTGGCCGATAATACATCAACCAACCTTCATTTACCAACGTGGCACCACTCCCCAAATATAAAATTATTTATATATTTTATACTGTATGTAGCGTTGGAGCATTATCTCACTTGATGGTCAGTGACGATGTCATCGAAAATGTTATCACGCTCGACTTCGATGTCTACCGGCTCTCAAGAACTGCGGCCTGATCACACCATGTATTTAGTAACAGTTTATCAAACTACCCTACCACCATGCTGGGAATTTGATAACGGTGTTACCTTCATCAGAAGCTCAAGGCGTTATTGAGGATCGAACCAGCGTCGGTCAGTTTGACAGCCGACGCTATAATTGAGCTATAATTGCTTCGAAATGGATATAAACGTAAAAAAGTTACAATTGTCTGTGTTCGGTAAATAGCTTAATATTATCGCTGCATGTATATTCTCCCGCATACAAAATCCGTTTTCTTTAGCAGTAGTTGCCAACAAACAGGAAACAAAGTCAATAAAGATTCCTCAGAACAGTTTTCGTCTCTTTAATTAGAGATGAAACTCCGGGAGCAGTGTGTGTCAACAAAGTTGGAGGAATCCGTTTCTGGGGGAAGGCTTTGGATGACGCAACGCTTTTGAGTACCTATTTTTACTTGGATGTAGGTTCGTTATTATGCATATGTAAATTAATTATCTTTTTTATTATGTCAAAAATAAAAAAGGTTATTTTTTTATTTATATTGACATTCACACAAGATCTTCAGGTCCCAAACTAGACAGAGCCTGTACTATGGTAACCTGATGACTAGATACATTAATTTTGCGCTGACAGCTCAGCGGTGGTAGTGCTGGCTCTTAAACTGACGAACGCTGGTTTGATCCCCACCAACGCAACGGCTTGAGCTTCAGATGAAGGCAAAATTTACATAATACATTATTAAATTCCCAGCATGGTGGTAGGGTACTTTCGGGTATTATTACTCGCCAATAGATGTCATGAAGAGTCATATTTATGAGCAGCACTATGAGACATGATGCTGCTGAGCGCGTCTGTCTGTGGTTTGAGGAAGCTCATACGAGTCTGTGAAGAATACGCGCGTGTCCATGGGATAACATAACATATATACATATGTACATATATGCATACTCGTAATAAAAAGCCAGTATATGGTTTTTGAGACCACTAGCGCTAAATGCCCACAAAGTATACCACCAATCCGACTGAATGGAATTCCTCTAAATAGAGTACAACAGTTTAAATATTTAGGGCATATAGTCACTACTGGTCTCGGGGATCAAGCCGGTATAGAGAGGGAACGAAGGGCGCTGTCAGTACGAGCGAATATGTTGGCCCGTAGGTTCGCGAGATGTACGGACGAGGTAAAAGTGACACTTTAAGGCCTACTGCACTTCACTGTACACTTGCGGACTGTGGGCTAATTATACACAAAAAATGTATAGCGATATTAGCGTGCAACATAATAACGCATTTAGGGCAGTGTTGGGACTGCCCCGCTTCTGTAGCGCGTCAGGGATGTTTGCGGCAGCACACACGGATTGCTTTAAGGCAACTATGCGTAAAAGGTGTGCGTCCCTGGTGCGCAGGGTGCGGGCCAGTTCCAATGCTGTCTTGATGATGATGGCAGAACGAGTGGATTGCCCTTTTACTCGGCACTGCTGTGAGAGGCATGTCTCTTATAGTGCCAAGTAGGGGGACACATACACACTCCTCTTTAACAAACATGTGTATATGGTTATTAAAACTGACGTGGTTTTGACACATTATAAATGTATAAAACACGGGAGTTACTCACGTAATAAGCGTCGGGAGTTACTCGCGGACGCGGTCGCGAGCGCCCCGTATTCTCCTTGAAAAAGCCCACCGAATGTGGTTGAAACTATAGTCGGAACCCTCTGACTTATTACGTGAGTAACTCCCGTGTTTTATACATTTATAATGTGTATATGGGTTTACTGTTACCTGAAATAAATATATTTCATTTCATTTCATATTCTAATGATATTGTAGCTTTTCATTGCCTGAAAACACGAATAATACTACGTTTTCTAAGAATGAAACCTAGGTAGATCGATTTATCACCCCCGATACCCCCTTCATACTAAATTTCATTAAAATTTTAATTTCGTTGAAGCCGTTTCCGAATTTCAGATAATATATTATATACAAGAATGGCTATTGATAGTAAAAGACCTGACGGCATGACACTTATCCCCTGGAAGTTAGGGCGGCCTTTAGTGTGGGACGCTACATGCGTTGACACTTTGACGCCGTCACATCTTACTTGACACATGTTATGGCTGGCGCCGCGGCTTATTCGGCGGAGCAATTGAAACGGCGAAAATATGCTAACCTAGGTAGTGGTTACATATAAGAACCTTTTGGGGTCGAGACATTGGGCCCGTGGGGACCTGGAGCTCATCGAATTTTCCAAAATTTAACTGAGCGTTTGATCGATGCGACGCGTGACCAAAATGCGGCACATATTTGGCTCAACGAATCAGCATTGCAATTCAACGTGGCAATGCTGCTAACATTCTGGGCACGCTGCCAGCCGGTAGGAGTAGCTGGTGGATTGCTCAAATGTTATTGTAGTAGTTGCAGTATTGCAATTAGTTATTAGTGTTTTATTTTAATATATATAGCAATATTTGCCTGTGTTATATGTATCTAAATCACAAAAAAAATATTGCTTGTTTAAGGTATTTACATTTACATTCCTAGTGCGTACAGCTAACGAATGGAATTTATTGCCTAAATCTGTGTTTCCGCAAACATACAACCTGGGTATCTTCAAGTCACGAGTGAATAGGTATCTTCTAGGCAGGCATGCTCCACCGTAGACCGCATCATCACTTAACATCAGGTGAGATAGTGGTCAAACGCTTGCCTATTCCCAATAAAAAAAAAAAAAAAAAAAAAAAAAAGGTATTAGATAAAACATACTTAAGCCAATGTCGCTGATGACATGAACATTATGCATTTCTTCTCCCATCCGCGCCTCTACCACACTCACGCGTTTTGTGAAACAGTGAAATCGGAGAGAATCTAATCCAACAAATAGAACCTCTTATTCAAATCGGGCGTGACGCTCACGCTTGCAGACGGAAACCGTTAACGTCATGAAGTCGGCCGCATCGGGCGTGTGATTGGCAATTCCCGAGCGCGTCGACCACCTGACGCTCGCAGATCGCGGCTCATTTATCGCAAATGTGTACTTGACCTGTTTGCGCAACATTACACATTTTTCATTTATTCTGTACAAGTTGAGCTCCGCTGTTTCACCTGCGTAGACTACCGTTTTCCTGCTACCTCAGTTATCCCAGGGAAACCATACCTTTTCCGAGGTTCCCGATAAACGACTACGACTACGACTGGCCGGTTGGCGCAGTTGGTAGCACTCTGCCTTCTGAGCCGCTGGTCCCGGGTTCGATTCCCGGACAGGTCAAACATTTGTGTGTATGAACATGTCTGTTTGACCTGTGTCTGGGTGTGTATATGTATAAAAAAAAAAGTATATATATAAGTATGTATTTAAGTATATATATCAGTCATCGGGTTACCATAGTACAGGCTCTGCCTAGTTTGGGACCTGAAGACCTTGTGTGAATGTTGTCCCATATTATTATTATTATTATAAAAAGTGCCCTATGACATTTTCCACTGGCCCATCTATTTCTATCAACATTCATCAAAATTGGTTCAGTGATTAAGGGGATAAAAAGCTAACAGACAGACAATGCTACTTTTACAGTTAAAATATTATTAAGATTTTGTTTGATCTCAGATGAACCATAACTTTATTTGGGATAAAATAGTAATCTCTGTCTCAATCCAGGTTATAGAGTACTCAATTCTGAATTTCATTGAAATCTATCAAGCTCTTTAGGCGTGTAGAGGTAACAAACATACATACTCACAAACTTTCGCGTTTATAAAATCAGTATGATTCAGTCCTCAATTTTCGTCAACATCATACAAGTATATTTTTACTTTCATAAAGTAACATGACCCTATCCTGTAGTTAAGGGTACGTAACATCCTAGCAACATTTTCTTAAAACTTTAAAAAACTTCTTAAAAAGTGCCGCTTTGCATACGTAAGTGATTAACACAAACTAATTAAAATATAAATTGTATTTGAATAGTTATTCATCTTTTATTAATCTTAGAACTTTTTAAAGGTTTTAATCAGATGCTGAGAACCTTAAACTATCGATAACAGTTTGGTTAAACGTCCAATCCGAGAGTGTCAAACAAACCATTCGTATCGTACGACCTCGCTCATCTAACTGCCAAAGTGGCCTTCATTCTATATACAGGATGTGGTATAACAAAATCCGAATATTTTTCCCTTTACTCATTTTGCCTTAATTTCCCCTTTTAACTTTCATTATTACCGGTGAACATATAAATTACCCTATAAAAAAACTATATAAAAACGAATTTTTACTTATTTATCCGGGAACATATGAACGTATTGAATATTAAAGAATATAATATACTAAAGAGAACTACTAATATGTAACGCTAGGATGGTCTTCTGTTACATTCAAGTACTATTACGTAACGTAACGTTAAGTTATGTAAGAATTTATAAATATATTTTTTTTAAACTGAGTATGTGCCACCGGAATAGAAAAACTTTGGGATACCCAGATTTAGCCACTGATTATAGAAATTAGTTCAAAAATTCGCATGTTATTTTTATAAATATGTACATTATTTTTTTCTGCTCCAGATCATGTAAAGGTTAAAAAATATACTTACTATTTCTTCTTACCCTTCTGTCATGGCCCGTGGGTCGGGGAGTTAGATTACCTCATATATAATGTACCTACAGGGGGGTTGATGAGACTTTTTTGCCACAGAAGAAATCGTTGGATACACATCCCTTCCCGGGAGGAACAGGGGTAGTTATGTAAGAGATGCACCAACTAAAACCCCTGGTGTTACGTCCCAGCACCTAACACCAGGGTCACGGGTACGTTTTTGCTCCGTTTTTGCCGCGGCGGCGGTGGTCCGTTTTCTGGACCCCTCCTCGGTCGACGGGGTGACTGCCAACCACGTCTCGTACTCAGAATGGCCCACGAAACACCACGTTCGCCATACTCCAGACTCGCCGGAATCTCTCGCATGCCCCTCTACGCCCTCTGGGACTGGGCAAGATAGGATGAGCCCATCAACATCCCCTTATCACTCCGTCTCTTCCGTCTCCACCCAATCGAGAAAGAAGAGAGTGGCCAGCTATAATACGTAATTTTGCTAAGCTACTAGCATCCGTCTTAAATGGTCGACTACACAATAACTGTCTTAAATGAAATTGTAATCGTACATAATTGTACGTCCTGTATAAGCAAAAGTCGCGTTATCCATCATCGCCAAACTCGCGGTCGCGTCCTATCTCGCCCGGCCGTCAACTGGCCGGTGAAATATGATGCGAAATATTAACAGTGGACGACTGCCTTAGCAACAGATGCTCCAGATATTAATCAAAATGAGAATATTTGTATACGTCAAATATTTTCATTTATATTATTATTATTACATTGCAAATTGTGTAGAATTTAAAGGTAAGCTTTAAAGCGGGGGTATGTGGGGCGTTCTTTTTTACGTTTCATTTTGTTTTTAGTTGTCAAAGTTGTCATTTACTTTCTTGAGATTTCGATAACATGCTCAGCAGCTCAGATAAATAATAGGCTGGATACTCAAAGCTCAGCAGCAATTATTTCTTAATAATTAGTTTAAAAATTCCTATATGTTCGCGATAGTAGAACTAAAACCGAACATATCTGTAACAGTATCTTTTTACTTCTAATATGGCATGCAAAATGATATAGAAGTTTTAATGTGTACTATTAATTAAAACCTTTAATTATGTACAATTTTTTTTTCTCTAAATAAATAACAAAATATTGAACTTTTTTATTTACATATTGTAATAACAAGTTTACATAATTTGTAAAACCGACAGGTGGACTCGCCTTGGTTGGTTAGAACTTTACAATTATATGTAACTTTACAATGGTTTGGTTGGTTGGTTTCATCAAGTTTAAACTAAGAACAGCTATCACGTAACAAACAGTAATCATCATTATCGATAATCAGATAAAGATGGCAATAGAAGTTTTCAGATCGATCTGCAAGCTAAACTAATCTTTATCACCTATAAATCTCCAAGCGGAATTCAACCTTAGGGTAGTTCACCACTTTCTTGGCCGACAGTACCTTCTATTATACAAATACAACTGACAAGGTAATGGCGTAAATGTTTGATTCGCGCCTAGGGAGCATTTCTAATGATGTACATTTCACAAACTTTTCTTCTCTTCTATATAACAACCAAGAGTTTAAAAAGCCACCAAAGAATTTGAACAAAGGCCTCGGGCATTTAACGTACACACAGAAGAGTGTTTGGAAGCTTAACACGTCTAATGTTTGTATCAGAAGAAGTTAACGCGAGTTTACTGCGACGTGGCACAGAACTTTGCGATAGGCTTGTCTGTTTCTGTTGAGAATTTATTACGTATCGTAAAACAGTTCGTATCATCATACCTTTTTTATAGCAATAATCTTTAGGTTAAAGGTCCTATGATATTATAAACACATTATTAGACTTTTTATTTTAATTTCTTCTGGTGTAAGATACAGTTCATGCGCATTTGTCATACCACGAGAAAGTTAAAGGGGAAAATGACATCACCTAATAATAAATAAATAATCAATCATAAATTAGCAAATGAAATCAAATTTAAAGTAGCCTGCGTTACGTAAAACGGCGCTATTTATGTTTTTATAATTAGTGATTTGACTAAATTTGTATTGGAACGCTGCATTTAGTCCTTTAACGTTTAAAAAAATATTAACAATTTTATCAACAATTCCCGGTTTACCACGTTTAAATAATGACAAGTTTAATTATAAATTACAATGTTATATTTTCTTCACCCTAAGATACACATTTATATATAGAAAATATATTATATAAGTATGTCAATTGACAGAGTTTGAATCTCTGAATTAAATTCAAGTTTTCTTAAAATACATTTTGTTTGCAGTGAATACGTATAGAGTCCCGAGAAGCAACGATAATTTACATTAAATCATTCTTCGCAATCAGCATGAAACAGGCTGTAATTAACTCTCCGTCATACAATGTCATATGTTAACATTGCAATTAATCTCAATAACAATATTGCTATCAAGATACGTAATACCGCCATGCGTATAGCATTCGTTAGTAAGACACAACTGAAAGCCTTTAATTCAGTTAAAGGGGGTGCCACGACGCCTTTCCGGGATGCAATGCCGAGTGTGTTTGTTAACTTGATAAAGTCGACATTGGTTGACATAGGACTGTGAGAATTACTCCCTTTGGATACAAAATTACACTCCAGTGACCGCTGTTTTGTGTAAACAACTGTTTAGTTGTTAGCACTTTTGGCTCGTAACTGTACTGTTCTCGTTCAATCAAAACCATAAGCCTGATTAGTTATAAATAGTATTTAAAGAGAAATTGCGCAACTGTCGGACTTAACTGGTAAAGCATAACGATTGTATCAAAAAACGTATTTTCCAGTTTACTTTTCAATTAATACCAATTGTTTAATTTTGTATCTTATCTCATCTGCCATGAAAGTAACACCCAACAAGACTCAAAAAATCGTTAGAGATTTCGCCAAATCACTGTATATATTTATGTAGGTATTTAAATATTTGTATATATGACAGGCCTATGTCCAGCACTGGACGTCCTATGGTTGCGATGATGATTTAAATATTTCAATAGACTTTTTTAAATCTTACTTGACGGTGCACCAGAGTGCTAATTAAGTAACTATCGATATATATTTTATTTATATAATATATTTTATTTTTATTTAAAACCGGTTCATAAACGAAGATATCCGCGAACACACATAAAGTAAGAGAGAGAGAGTAACTTTCTTTTTTTTTAAGTTGTTTAAAAATAAATTGAAATTTATTCTATCTAATTATTATTTAGTTATATGTTATTTATTCATTCTTTCTTATATGTACTTATCCTTTTTATGGATTGTTATTGCAGAAATGAAGACTATTTTATTTATTGACTTTTTTATTTGTATTGTGACGACAACGCCAATGCTACGGTATTTATTTACTCATTTGTTATTTTCTCGCCCCAAATACTCAAATGAACATCAATAGTATCCCTGTATCCAACAAACTCAATATATATTCCTCGTAGCGTTGTATCCTCAAAATGATCTTTATTATATCTTTTCATATGTATGAAAAACTATTTTTTAATATATGAATCTTTAGGCATTATAAAATAACAAATTAAGAGTCCCCGGAGCGTAGTTAGTGTCCAATAATTTCTTTATAAATAATATTACATGTGGCAAAAATGTATAGAGATGATTTTCAAGGAGAGAAAGCGTCGTCTTTTGATCTGCCTTTCCCGAGCTCAAACCCTGCCTCAGGCTCATGCTTTGACTGAAAGTTGTATCGTTTAAATCCATCTCAAATATGTACCCAACTCACTAGTATGGTACTTTAAAGTAAGGCGATTCATTATGCTTAACCATTGATACATTAAAAGTTAGGAACTTTGTTTTTCGCTACAGTCTGAAGGTTAATTTGGAACTCTATCGAGCAACGTGTTTCGACAGTTTCCTGTTTACCCGAACCTACTATAGGCCTACCAGTGGGCTACCTTTACAACATTTCAAGACCACTACGGTTTCTACGGTTTAGAGAGTTGCTGCTGAACATACGCCTCCGCCAAATACCCCCCTAATTGATGAGTAATACTTTGTTTACAACTATCTATGAATAGAGCATTCTAGATCTAGTGTGATAACATCTTCGACCACATCATCGCTGACAATCAAGTGAGATAGTGGTCAAACGCTAGTATCGCTAGATGTATACAGTATAAAAAAGAGAGCTATGCTCCGGGTTTCTCTACGCAACTCAATAAATGGGAGGAGGTCCATAAAGAAACAAAAGTCATTGACATAAACTAGAAGACAGTGCATATATTTCGCTAATAAATGGCTGAAGGACTTACAAAATCCTCGAGTGGAGACCACAAGCGCATTGCAGGATGTCCATCGATAAGGTGGACAGATGACCTGAAAATTGGTAGAGGCTGCCAACCGGCTTTGTGAAGATCATCATCATCATCATCATCATCATCTCAGCCATAGGTCGTCCACTGCTGGACATAGGCCTCCCCCATTGATTTCCACAAGGATTGGTTGGAAGCGGCCCGCATCCAGCCCTTGCCTGCGATCGTAGTCAGGTAGTCTGTCCACCGGGTCGGTGGCCGTCCTATGCTGCGCTTGCTAGTCCGTGGTCTCCATTCGAGAACCTTTCGGCCCCAACGGCCATCGGTTCTTCGAACTATATGCCCTGCCCACTGCCACTTCAACTTGCTAATCCGCTGGGCTATATCGGTGACTTTCGTTCTTCTACGAATCTCCTCATTTCTGATTCGATGTGAAGATCAATGGAGAAGAAATTCGTCCAGCAACGAACGTCCCATGGCTGAGATGATGGTATGATGACGTTGTCTAATAAGTTATGTAGAATGAACTTAGGGCCCCTATTTTAATATCTCAATCAGAACCAGTTCGGGAGCTAACGCGGCAGATATCGCGCGTACTTCATTAACCTCCTCTCACTACATTTGAGTTCGGTTAATCGTTCGGAACTCTGAGTTATGGACTGTGTGAGCCGATCCTCAATGGGTTAAGGTGTAAACGACGTTCGGGAATTAACTTTAAGGTCGGGAAGGACAAGAAACAAGGTGATACTATTCTTTTTCAAGACTGATATGATAGAGATGGATGATAGAACACTTTTTGCAACATCAGAATAAACTTAACCATTTACAATTCATAAGGTACTTAATGAGAGTTTCATTGGACAATTCACGCTTAGAACGCTTCCAAACAACTCCAACTTTAAAGTGAGAAATAACCATTAATAATATGGTCACTTATAATAGTAGCTCAGTTTTTTGCGATTACCTTTAATTAAAACTTGTAAGTTTTGAACGTTTTCTAATTGCATATAATTTATTTTCAAACGAATGGATTCGAATATTGTGTAACACCAGTGATGACTTACGGAACAGAAACGTGATATCTTATACCCTAGCCCGGCTGCTAAAGGCCTTTTATATTGTATTTACATACATAATTATGAATACATCGATAACCACATGTTCTAGTAAGCTATCATGTATTGAAAGTGTTTTGTGTCTATAAAAATATTTGTATTTGTATATCTAAATAAGCGCCTTGTGAGCAGGCTCAAACTAGTTCAAGAGGTTATGGAGAGGACTATGCTCAGGTTACTGAACGCGATCGAATCAGAAAGGAGAAGATCCATAGATAAACGAAAGTCACCATCGTATGAAATACCAAGTTGAAGTGGCAGTGGGCATGCACTGCCCACTGCTTGAAGAACTAAAAAAAAAATTTCAACTGATGGCTCGACAAGTTCTCGGCCACCGTTAAGGTTTACTATCTGTCTAAGGTCCCAGGAAGAAGGTCCTCCCGGAAAACCATAGAACGAAAAAAGAAAAAGAAAAATCATTTATTTATTTACGATTATTATAAAAAATTAGTACACTAAAGATAATATATTACTTAACTTGTACGGACACATTTTACTTGACATAAGAAAAGAAAGTAAGTACAATGTAATAATCGCAAAACGGCCCTAGCTCAGCATACTACTGGTTGGGAAGCCAGTGCTGGCCTTCCGCTGGAGGACAGGGAAGTCTTCAGTCTTCCCATAAGGGAAGAATATTTTTATTTTTTTATGGGACAACATTCACACAAGGTCTTCAGATCCCAAACTAGGCAGAGCCTGTACTATGGTAACCTGATGACTGATATATACACACCCAGACACAGGTCAAACAGACATGTTCATACACACAAATGTTTGACCTGTCCGGGAATCGAACCCGAGACCAGCGGCTCAGAAAGCAGAGTGCTACCAACTGCGCCAACCGGCCAGTCAAGTACAGTACTTGATGTCCCAGGTGATGATGAAAATATTTGCGGTTGCCTTAAATTGATTATTTGTTACTTTTATATATTATCCATATCGCTTTCATTTGTGTCTTGAACCTTACCCATTTGAAAATTAGGAATGCTCAATGGCATGGCTAAAACTTTATGATACTCCCGAGATAGAGAAGCTACATGTAGTACAGTAATAGAGATAGAATTAGGGCCAATGGCCCTAATTCTGTTAATCACACAAACTACCTAAAATTCACTAAAATTCTTCAAATTGAAATAGTTCGTATTCTATTTACGCTAAAATTCAAATTAGCATAACTCCATACAACGCTCTCACTAATATTAGACGAGTTTAGTCCATTGCTGGTCAATTGCGGGTAGTTTTAGTAGGCACCAAATAAGTAGCGACTTGATTTCGCTAAAACTACCCGCAAATTTAATAAATACATTTCATTTTAGTGATGTTATTGATAAGTCTTATACTAATTTAGACTTTACCGTAACCGTATAAGAACTGATTTCGTTTTACAAAATTTTAGTTTAGTTCAGTTGAATAAGCGAATCACTACCAATGTCAATTTTTTTATATACTAATTATATTTACGTTTTATAGTAATACAAACATCGAAGCGATGATAACTCAACAGGGGGAGCGTCGGCAGTCAAACTGACGGACACTGCTTCGATCCCCAACAACAGCTTGAGCTTCTGGTGAAGGTAACACCGTTATCGAATTCCCAGCATGGTGATAGGGTACTTTCGACTAGCCTGGTTAGCCACGACCCTCAAGTTTGAAATCTGTCTCCAAACACATAGTGTGGCGGTCGTTGAGAGCCAGTAAACATTCTAGGTCTAGTGTGATAACATCTTCAACCACATCGTCACTGACCATCAAGTGAAATAGTGGTTAAACACAATATAAACCTCCACCAGAAGCTCAACTCGTTGGTGAGGATCGAACCAGTATCCGTCAGTTTGACAGCCGACATTTCCACCGCTGAGCTGTCATCGCTTCATCAATGTAGCTACATACTACAGCTACATACTACAGTAGACTGAGAGTAGAGAATAAGCACCCAAGTTTAAAAAAAATGTAACTCTTATCTACTGTAAATGTAAGTCACGTTCTAGAATCGGGTATACAAACAAATATAGCAAACCTACCCCCCAAGGGGATGAAACAGAACTGCACCCAACATCCAACGCAATTCGTTGTCTAACGAACATGTCTCCGGGGCAGGGGGTGTTGGGTTTTCTTCACATAAACGTATTAAATATACTCTGCAAGAGAAAGAGGGTGACGTGTGGGAAGCAAACCTCTTTACACGTATAAAAATTGTAGAAAAATAGTTAATACTTCGGTTAATAGTACATTTTCATGTTAGATATTAATAACTTCACAAACTCTCAAAAACTGGGTTACGCAATAATATAAAAATAAAATCGAATTCTTTCTCGTTTTTTTCTATATTTTGACTGGTTGTACGCGGCCTAAGGTGTAGCACGCAAACTTAGAAGGTATTCACTCGCGACTTGAAGACTCCGGGTTGTACCTATCGGGAAACACAGACTCAGGCAGTGAGTTCCACTTCCTGTCAGTACGCATTATAAAAAGGAAGCAAAACGCTTCGTGCGTAATGATAATATATCTATCATGTAGCGGTGACGCATAGCCGTACGCCTGGTTGATCGATGCTAGAATTGAGATGGCGGAATAAAATTGTGTGATTCCAGTGGACATTCGCCGAAATGTATCCGATAAAAAAGCCACACTGTCCAACCAAAAATTGTCTGGAAGGAATAGCTACAAACGATAAGACCGTTCAATGTACCAACATGTTAATGATTGATTTTTATTCACTGTTATCTCTTTTTCACTGGATTACAATAAAATGTCATCGTATTGTATTATACGATTTGAAGCGGTGATACCCTCTGGCTTTTAATATCCGCTGTTAATGTAAGGGTCTCTAGTCTGATCCCCGCCTAAATAGTGATCCCTTGGGATACCTACTAAGCATAGTAATTCATTTCCCATCATGGTGATAGGGTACTTTTGAGTACCCGCCTGTCTAGCTTTTTTTAAACTGTATATAGATATAGATATATAGATCTAGCGTTTGACCACGATCTCACTTGGTGGTCAGTGACGATGTGGTCGAAGATGTTATCACACTAGACCTCCAAGAGACATGATTGTTCAAGCAACAGTCCTTGAGAGCCTGTAAGCGTTCTAGGTCTATTGTGACAACATTTTCCACCACATTACCACTTACCATCAAGGTAGTAGTGACATCATAGGCTAGATCAATTATTTCATTTCAATCTGATTTATTTCTTTTTATACTGGGTGTGTATATGTATATCAGTCATCAGGTTGCCATAGTACAGGCTCTGCCTAGTTTAGGACCTGAAGACCTTGTGTGAATGTTAATAAATAAATAAAATAATAATAATAAATAATACTGAATACATTTTAAAAAGTGGTCTTCCCCTCGGTTCGGTAACAGACTTCATGGGGTCAACGGAACAATGATGTTGCAGATAATCATTGAACTAGATAGCGTACGTATTATAAGTTGCAATTTTCTTATTTCGTTGAATTTGCGCCCATTTGAAACTGCAGAGTTCATCTGAAGAGGTCATTGTAACTTTATTCTGCACTTGCAAAAACAACTTCCAGTAATATAGAGACAACCGGGTCTATATAACTGGAAGTTCTATTAACGGGACAATCACGGAGAAAATGAATCGTGCTCCAATTCATTTGAAAACGGAACGTCTTTTATTTCCGCTTCTGTTCCTCTGCACGGCGGCCATTTTAATGGAGTTAGGATGTTAGGCTTTGTCTCCATCTGCTCTTCGACTTTATGGCGATAAAACGAAACGGTGGAAATTGAAATTGGCTATTTTCTTTGCTCATAATTCGTTTCTGCTTTAGTACATCCATTGCTGGATACTTGCCTCACACATATTTTCTTTACATGGATCGGTTGAAAACAGTCCGAGTCCAGCCTCTTTCGACTTATCAGGTCGTCTGTCCGCCTTTTCCGAGAACATTCTATACTGTGCTTGCCAGTCCATGGTCTCCGCTCTAGAACCTTGCGCCCCTTTCAGCTTTGTGTGATGTGTGCCTTGCCTACTACTAGGTACTTCAACTTGCTCCTACGCTGGGCTATGTCAGTGATTTTTCCTTTTCTTTGGAGTTCTTCACTTCTGATTAGATATAGTAAAGAACCCCGAGCAGTCTTCATAACTTGCCGTGTGATTTTGAGCTGGCTTATGATAAAATCAACTAATAGAAATAATTCCAATCGATACTATGCCAATTTTTTTGGACAGGCATATACATAAGTTTTACACAAATTGCTATAAAATCGACTCTATCTCCTATTTCTTAAGGAACTGTAATAGGTACCTGCTTAAAGAATTCTTGATTTTATTGTATCCGTCTAATAATGCCTCCAAATTATAATGAACGTAAGAACACTAAATCACTAATTATTAGTAATTCCATTATAATATATAATTATTTAACAACACCAACTATATTATTATCAATGATCCAATCAAATTTACTAGATTTAAATAGGTATGCACTGTGTAGTATGTTTAAAAGAAAACAAAAAAGTTTTTTTTTTTTTTCACTTTTCACAGCTGGGTTTTTTACCAGGATTATTATTAGGATCTTAAGACCAACAACAAGAAGGCTTCACTAGTGTTACAGAATATAGGTACAGAGTTCTAAGAAATTTCTTTTTCTTAAACAATAGTACGTACCTTAATACTATGAACCTTTTTGCATTACGATTAGTACACACAAATAGTCGAGAAAATATATTTTTTTTTATGACTTGTTTTTACGCAATAAGCAAATTCAAATAATACAAACTTCTTTGTTTACTTGAGCGAACGGGTATAGTTTACTTTTGTACAGTCAGCCAAATGTCACGTCTACCATCCTATGGCTGGACATCATTTGACATCATTATAAAACAAGGTAGATTTTCCCGTGAAATAATATTCCGTCAGTTTTCTTTGTCGACTGTACAGTACACGTACAATTTTAATAAATATTTTTCTGAAAAATAAATAAGCCAAATTTTAATCCAGATAAAAGAAACTCACGAAGACTTTTAGAAAATATTTATACTCTAACTCACACACAACACAAGCCCCACGGGCCTAAAAAACTTCTAAATATTTTTACTACCCCAGTAATTTTGACCTAAAAAGTGAATTCCCAATGACTCACTTTATTTTAGTAATAGCAACAATTATATTTTATCTGTAGTTCTAATATGTTAAAATATTCTGTGTAAATAAATGCCGGTAAAATGGTGATTTAGTTTTCTTCAATTTAAATATATTTCACAAGCTCCAAGTCCTCGTTTCTTCTCAAATATTTCCATAGGTTATGGGCCCAGCCCTTGCCTGATGGACAGAGATTGAGCTTGTGGTGAAGAACAAGAAAACTAACTGCGGTAAAGCAGAACGAAAAAAAAATAAGCTGCGGTCAAGCAGAGCCATTTTGTTTTAACAAGAAAAGGGAACAAGACAATGGACAATTTTAGTGTCATATCTTCGAACAGCCAAGGATTGAGGCTAGAAGGCTCAGAAAATTGGAGCAGCTGGAGATTCCAGATAAAAGTTATTCTAAAAGCTATAAACGCGTATGAAATAGTGGATGGAACGTATTCGTGTCCCGTAAAAACAACAGATGAGGCAGAACTAGCTCGATGGAACGAGTGGCAGAAACTCGACGCTAAGGCTCAAAGCGTCATAGTTCTCAGACTAGCCCCTAAAGTAATGCTGCTAGTGCAGAATTGTGATACAGCGAAAGAAATTTGGGATAAACTGTGCACTGTATATGAGCAAAAATCTGACGTGTCACTGCATATACTTCAACAGCAATTTTTCGAAATAAAACTTGCCAAAAACGAGGATCTTGCAATGTTCATATCAAAAGTTGATGGGTTAGTCTACATGATCCGCCAAGCAAAAGGAGATATACCTGAAAATATGGTTATCACAAAAATATTATCCTCACTTGGTGAAAATTATCGTCATTTTGTAACAGCATGGGATTCAGTGCCAGCAGACAAAAAAACCTTGGCCGAATTGACGGCAAGGTTATTAATTGAAGAACAAAGAAATAAAATGTATGAAGATCAAAGTCAGAATGAAACCGCATTGAAAGTTGATTCAAAAAAGGACTCAAGACGGTGTTTTATCTGTGGCAAGATTGGCCACTACAAAAAGGACTGTAAGGCATTGTTTTGCAAGCACTGTAAAAAGCGGGGGCATAAAAGTGATAAATGTTGGTTTCAAAAGCAAAACAAAGAATCTAATAATAATAATACTAAACAAAATGCATTTATAACATCTGTACCCTTATATGCTCTCACCTCAAACAGTAACAACCAAGAATGGTACTTAGACAGTGGTGCATCTGAACATATGTGTTCGACCAAGGACATATTTAATAGTTTTGAAAATTTAATGGTGCCAAGATACGTAATTGTTGGTGATGGGAAAATAATAAAAGCAATAGGACACGGAGATGTAAAGCTGAAAGCATTTGATGGTGAACAATGGATACCGACAACAATCAGTAACGTATTGTATGTCCCAGAACTGAAAGTCAACTTATTCTCAATGAGTGCAGCTTTGGACAAAGGTTATGTATTACAGTCCACAGCAGATGAATGTCAAATATTGAAAAATGACATTATACATGCCATAGCTAAGAGACATGGTAAAATGTATGTTATGAGATTTAGTCAAGGAGAGAAAGTGGCATTAATAGGAAAAAGTACTTCAGGATTGAGAGATTGGCATGCCCGACTGGGACATCAAAATATACATCAAATAGAACTGATTCTTCAAAAGTATAATATAAGTTACAACAAAGGAGAAGAAGAAACCTGCGAAGCCTGTTTAAAAGGAAAACAACACAAATTTCCTTTTCCAAATATGACGGAAAATAGAGCTAAAGAGCCAGGAGAAATTATTCATATGGATATTGGAGGACCGATTGAACAAGTATCTCTTGGTGGAGCAAAGTACTTCTTATTGCTAAAAGATGATCTCACAAAGTACCGAACAGTTTATTTTCTGAAGAATAAGTCAGAGAGTGTTAAATGTCTAAGCCAGTTTATAAAACAAACTCAAGTAAGCATAGGCCACAAAATCAAGTACATAAGAAGTGACAATGCAAAAGAGTTTATTGGGCAGGAAATGAAAAAGCTACTAGACTTTCATGGTATTCAACACCAAACAAGTGTACCGTACAATCCGCAGCAAAACGGCTGTATTGAACGTGAAATGCGCACGGTTGTAGAGTCTGCAAGAACAATGCTCTTAGAAAGTGGTCTAAATAAAAACTTGTGGGCCGAAGCAATTAACACAGCTGTGTATGTTATCAACCGAAGTGGACCAAGTCGTACCAAAAATAAGACACCATATCAGCTATGGTGTGGCAAAGATTATGATGTCACAAAATTGCAAATCTTTGGAGCCAAAGTTGCTGTACATGTTCCTGACCAGCAACGGCTGAAATTTGATAGCAAAGCTGAATTTGGCTATTTCGTCGGATATGGAGAAAACACCAAAGGTTTTAGAGTATACCTACCAGAGAAGAATGATGTCAGAATAAAAAGAGATGTTGTATTTATCAATTGGGGCAATAAAGCTATAGAAACAAAAGATAAAGATATTGAAATACTGACGGGATATGACAAACCACTGGAAGAGACTATCGAAGAAAGTTATGTAGAAAGTAACAATGATTTGAATGTTGAAGAGGAAAAATATGAAGGTAGCTCTGATGATGCTACAAACGAAACCTTCGAAAGTACCAACGATCAGGAGTCCATTAATCAGAGCGAAGAGGAAGAAACATGGGAAGAAAGGCCTAAAAGAGAAACTAGGAAACCAAGATGGTTGGATGATTATGAAGCAGACACAGATGATACCATAAACAATTTGCTCAGTTTCAGTTGCAATGAACCAATCACCTACCAGGAAGCCATAAATAGACCTGACAAACATATGTGGGAAGAAGCTATGAAGAAGGAGCTAAAAGCCCTGAAAGAAAATAATACTTGGGAGGAAGTGTCAAAGGTTCCAGAAGGAGCTGATATAGTAAGTAGCAAATGGGTGTTCAGAATTAAAGAAGCAGAAGGAAAGCCTGTTTACAAAGCTCGACTGGTAGCTCGTGGTTTTGAGCAAACAAATTGTGATGACCAAACATATGCACCAGTAGCAAAGCTGACCACATTTAGGCTGTTGATGGCTGTAGCCACTCAAAAGAAACAGCCGGTATACCAGATGGACGTTACAGGAGCGTTTCTTTATGGTGACATAAATGAAAATGTTTTCATGAAACTACCTGATGAAAAGATTTGTAAACTTCAAAAATCTATCTATGGATTGAAAAAGTCACCCAGGTATTGGAATACTAAATTTAATGATTTTATGCTAAAAGAAAACTATGCGAGGTCTAAAAATGATCCGTGCTTATATTTCAAAAGAAGTGAGAATAACTTTATGTATGTTCTAGTATTTGTTGATGACTTGCTTTACTTTGGGAGCGATATAGGTCATGTCATTTCTTTTAAAAAGGCTCTATGTAATAACTTTCAAATGAAAGACTTAGGACTAGCAACTAATTATTTAGGTATAACTATCAAACAAGACTTAAATAACCATGTAACTGAAATAAATCAGAAGACCTATTTGCAAAAGTTGTTAGTTAAATATCAAATGTCTAACTGTAAAACTGTAGCTACACCAATGGAGCAAAATTTTAATTTTGAATTATTAATGAGAGAAAACCCTGAAAATGATGATGTAGAGAAGCAATGTAGAAGTTTGATAGGAAGTTTATTGTATGCAACTTGTACTCGACCAGACTTAGCAGTGGCAATAGGCTTTCTCAGTAGATACTTACAATGTGCTAGTGCTGCATTATATCAATGTTTAAAACGAATATTAAGGTACATTAAGGGGACAATTGACTTGTCACTTAGATATAAATATGATAAAAGAAATAATGTAATCTTACAAGCATACAGTGATGCAAATTGGGCTGGGGATATTAAAGACAGAAAGTCAACTTCTGGGATGATTTTATATATATTCAACTGTCCTATATCATGGGCAACAAAGAAACAGTCCAGTGTGTCATTGTCTTCTTGTGAAGCAGAGTACCTAGCACTTAGTATGACCATAGTTGAAGGTTGTTTTTTAAGAAAACTGCTGCTAGATTTTAATTATGCAAATACTGTATTTAAGGTACTTGAAGACAATCAAAGTGTAATCAGTATAGCAAGAAATAATGATAGTAACAAAAGGTTGAAACATGTAGATATAAAATATCAATATATAGTAGACAATGTAACCAATGGCCTAGTAGAAATAGAATATGTGAGTTCTAATAATAATGTTGCAGACTTGTTCACTAAACCATTAGGAAAACAATTGTTTTCAAAATTTAGAGATTTAATATTGTATTAAACTTAGGTAGAAAGTTACTATTAATTTTAAAGTTGAAATAATTGTAAACAACAGATTACTCACTATGTCAGTTAAAAGTATGTCTGTTCAAATTTATCTTAAGGGGGTGTAACACTAAAAGGATAAAATATAACTGTTGAGGGGGTGTTTTAGTAATAGCAACAATTATATTTTATCTGTAGTTCTAATATGTTAAAATATTCTGTGTAAATAAATGCCGGTAAAATGGTGATTTAGTTTTCTTCAATTTAAATATATTTCACAAGCTCCAAGTCCTCGTTTCTTCTCAAATATTTCCATACTTTACAGCCGGTTGTAAAACGCAACTCGGGTGTTCGTATGACGTCACTCAAGTTCGGGGGTCTATATCACCCCCCTGGGGCATATAAATACGACAACTTTATGGCTGAGCGTGTTACCAACTGTGCGTGCAGATAAAACTATTACAACTTTTTTGGGGTAATTTTGCCTATAAACTGGCAATCTCGTAAACGTCAGGTTTTCCTGATGCGAAATTGATTAAATTTTGTACTGGGATTAGTTTTATTAAAATTGAGTAACTCTAATATTATTTGTTTTATTTTACTGTGAGTGCATGGTTTAGGTAGGTAAAAATAAGTTCATCATAACTTTGTTAAAACTGACGTGGTTTTGACACATTATGAATGTATAAAACACGGGAGTTACTCAAGTAATAAGTCAGAGGGCTCTGACTATAATCGGCAAATCTATATTTCTATATTATATACTTTTGTAAACTGCTTGGTTTATCTTACAACTAAACAACGCGCAGAGTTTCAGCTTAATCTCTAGTGCAGACGAGAATGCCCCCACAAATAAGCTCCCCAGCTATCAAAGCTTTCCTCCCCAACCAGTCTAGAAGCGTGCAGATGTTCATCGCGTGATGTCAGACGATGGTGACGTCACGGCCAATAAGCAGGAACTCCTCTGTCATTAGTCTAGGGCGTGGTGGCGCTAACTTTTGAATGTGCTGAGTCGCTGGGTGGCAGACTTAGCGTGGTTGGCATGGCAGGCGAGGCTGGCAAGGCTGGCATGGCTGGTATAGCAAGGCTGGGCATGGCTAGATGGTAGTCATGTGTTACACCATACTTTTTTTATATTCACAATATGATGCGGTCTACGATGATTCACGCCTGCCTAGAAATAAATACTTAGCCTTTTCTATTGAAATCATAATACATATTATAATGCATTGAATCATTACCTCTTTTGTAGGAAATTTTCCACACATTTATGTTTTTTTTAAAGTGAATCGTTTAATTCTTCAGAAATTCGCACTAACTTGCATGACCACCCATGCCGGTTATTTTTCTATCGATTTATCTAATCCTAACAATGGTAAGGCTATTTCACATCCATCACTTGTCTACCAACTAGTCGTCAATAAAGTTGTACTGCACAATAACCAGAGCCGAGGTCGCTGATAAAGGCCGAACGACGATTTATGTGAAGTGATTTTTTAACCCTTTACCACCACGGCAGCTGGTGTTGCCAGTCGTTTTGGTTGAAATTCAGGATGCGTTATTTATTTTGCCTTTTTTGTAGCCCACTGTGAACAAAGGATTTTCTGTTAAAAACTTAATCTAAATGCTGACTTACCTTATATTTTTTTAACAAATGGTAAGTATTTTTCTTATAATTGCAAAATAAACGCATCTATAAAAAATATAGTTACTATTAGTTGTTTTATTGCATTTTTTTCAACATTTACTATGTACATCGTTGTTTTAGGTCTTATGACAATATAATTTATTCCTATTGTTTTTCATTAATTTTTCTTATGTATAAGCTGCTATTTACACAAGAGTAAATGTTTCATTGTGATTTCATAATTAAATTGGACTTTATTTAATTAATTACGAATAAAGACGACTTACCATGCTGGAAAGTAACTTATTTAACAACAAAGTACATTTATGTATAAGAATTATTATGACGCTGGTATTTGCTTAGAAATCCATAAAAACCATTTTACTTTCCCAATCAGATCACTGCACGGTCCCATTGCGCTTCGAACATCTGGTAGGAATACGCAAATATTGGGATTTTCCTTGTCCTGGCCACACTAACTCCAGCAAACAAGTGATATATGTCCCGTTCCAGCTAAATTTGTGCGTGCCTCGTCAGTTTTTATCGTGCTTGTTTGAATGGCGTTATCAGGGGGTTGCTCGGGGTTGACGGATGAGGCTGTGTTGCCATGATGTGGTTTGTTCGAATAGCCGCAGGCTGTATGTCTAACTGCTAGCTGATAACGAGAAAATTTGCTTGGATTGCTTTCCATCATTTCTGTCAAGTCATATTAATGTTACATTTATTATTTATCTCTGGCATGGCTAATATGTCGTCTGTTATATTGGGTTGAGTCTTGGACCGATTAAATCTTCACATGTTAGTGGTAAAATAAGAGTAGATTATAAAAATTAAGTACTTTGGAGAATGACAAATAAAATCAAAAATAAATCATAAAAACAAATAAAATCATCAGAATCGTCACTGGTATTTCCGATATATGAATAAACAATATTTCTTTTGCTTATATAGGTAATTTGAATATACATAATGGGCCTCTTTGGTAACAACAACTTATCGGTGAACAACAGTTGTATTCTTAAAATATTCCTTAGACACAAAAGGTGAAACTTTTTATTACATTAACCTAACCTACATTTCAGCCATTAAAACTTTCGAGCGAAAAAAGGTTAGGGGTGACTACAAAACTTGAAAGAAAACATGTTTCAAACGAATTTTTAATCCAAGAACCATCCATTTTCGTAAATCGAACTCGTCATCAATTAAATTACTTGCCCCATTGTAGCGTTTCTAAACTCGAATTTCATTACAAACATAACTTAACACTGAGGCACTGGAATCTCAACCTTGTACTTTCCATTATAAATACTTAGGTAAGTGTTCTTGAGAATTTGTGAAAGGGGAAGTGAGGCAAATGTTGGCACAGCACGAAAATTCGGGGGAGTCTTGTGTGGGTCGTTTTATGGTGTCTCTTGGGAGCCGTAGCGGATGCAACCGTCTCTGCATTTTGAACGTCTGTGTTTGTTTTCTTATGGGGGATCGACAGTTTGTTGTGACCGTGGAGTTACTTATAGTGCTATTGTGAATGGGAATTGTGATGTTATATTCATTTTGTTCTATAATAAGTGGCAATATTTGTATTGTAATCGATGTTACTTCAGCTATCATTTTTATAATTACTTGTTTCGCATACGAGTTATTATTATTTAAATATTTTAGTGGAAATTATTCTTATTTTTTTTAATATTCTTAATATTTATTTATATAACTTCTCTTAAAAAACCGCAGTTAATTCTTAAGACCTAAGCGAAAGTCAAAATGAAATCGCAGGTCGCAACGAGCTATGATCTCTACGCGGTCGAATCGAAACGATGTGGTCCGTGAAGTAACGAAAGTCACTGACATATCACAGCGGATTATCAAGTTGAAGTGGCAGTGGGCAGGGCACATAGCTCGAAGAACTGATGGCGGTGGGATCAAAAGGTTCTCGAAAGGAGACCATGGACTGGAAAGCGCAGCATAGGACGGCCACCGACCAGGTGGATAGACCACCTACGATCGCAGGAAAAGCCCGGATGTGGCCGCCTCCAACCGGTCTTTGTGGACATCAATGGGGGAGGCCTAAGTCGTCCTATGGCTGAGATGATGATTGATACGCCTAAGTGACACCGTAGTCTTTATAAGATATCAGATATATGGAGGACATAAGGCGCGACCATAGAGACCATAAAAAAACGTGATAAGTCTACTATGATTAGACCAAAAATTACGCATTTTTTTCTGTAGCCAGGAATTTCTGCTATAAGATCTGTCACCTTAATCAGTGAGGACTATTTTAATAGTCTTAGGACTCTGTCTCACTAAAAACTTGGATAATTATTTCATCGACTATAAAAGAGGAGTAACAATACGGATTGTGACTTGCAGAGGAAAGCACGCAAACTCGTTAGCAAACATGTATAATTAATAACCCTCCTTATAATTAACAGTAATTAATTCAAGTGGTTTATAAGTTTTCAAGCACTTTAGAACACATTGAAGTGATGCTAAAAAATGAAAGAGAATCAAGAGAAAATATCAAACATAGCGACAGAACACCATCTCGATGATCGAAGTAACTCGTATGTGCCTGTGGCCTCAAGGTGCCTATTACGGTATACAAGCAGCGTACACACCATTCAGAGTAGTTCCCCTAACGATATGCACAGAAGTTCTTCAGCGTTCTGCATCCAAATTACCTTAGGGAATATCCCGTACAGCAAACATGGAGCTACAGTGGCAGGAATAGACACATAAACAATACAGCATTACATTGTGCTACAGTTTAAGTGATTGAACGTGTTTTGTAAAATTTCCAGGTTTTTCATCGCAGTAGCAATCCTATAATTTGCATAAACTAAGCAAGATTGTTCGAAATACAGAAATTGTTATTCATTTCACGCTAAATTTCAATAACATTTAAGAATGCTTATCCTATCATTAAAGATGACAGGTTAAACAAAATTAGCTAGAGCGGTTAAAGTGCTAACCATTCTTTATTTCTAACGGCTAGTCACACACAGAAATTATTACTGGCTATTTTGACTTTTAAGTATTTACTAAACATTATAGGTATTATATGAATGAGGTAAGGAGTACTCTGCACGGAGAAGGACGCTGAGAAAAAGGAGTAAGGATTTTTTAAATTAAAATGCACGCTTATTATTACTGTAATAGGTGTTATCTTTATTACTTATATCAATGTCACGATGGATAGGTATGCACCGTGATTATGCCGGTTTCTCATACCGTGATTATGCTCGCTAGAGTTGACGAGATATTGCTGTCTCCTTCAGAAGTTTGTATCGATAACTTGCCTCGTATAGTGTGTGTTTGTCACTCCACAGATGCACATAGGCGACCGCAAGTACAAGTGTGATATATGCTCGACGACTCGCTCAAACGGCTACACCGATTTCGATGAAATTTGGTGTGGAGATATCTTTTCCTTTTTTTTTTTTTTTTTGACCCGGGGAAATCCTTTATGGATACCACCGGCCTGGGGAGGCACGGTGGTTATGTGGGAGTCCCCGCCAGAAGGGCGAGTGTACCCACTAAAACCCCGGGGTGTTCCACCTACATCGGCTAGTGATGGGGGGCACGGTTCCGCTTGCGTACTATCCGCAGCCCCCGCCGACGCCGCTGCCCGCCTTGCGGCGGGCCCACCTCGGGGAAGGGACTAACCTCCCTCTCCCCCCAGCGAGACGCTCCGGAGCACGTCGGAGCATCTACACCTCGGAGTGCCTTTGAGTGAAGGTGCCGAGTCCCCCCTAGAACCCAACACCCCCAGCACTAGAGCCCGGACCCGGTGTCCGCTCTCTCTGAAGCGCGAGAAGGAGACTGCGTTGTTATCTCCCTCTCCCGCCTCTCCGCCTCCCTCTGTGAGACCACGTCGAGATATGATCTCGCAGCGGGAGGCCCCCTGCTGCCTCTCTGCAGCTCGCGCGTCGTGGGCTGTCCCTCCCATCCCCCCATTCAGAAGGGACGAAGGGAAGAGACCACGACTCCTTCAAGGACCTCTCGTCGTCGGCCGTCATAGGTGATCGTAAACGACCGAGGAGGAGAGGCCACCGCCGTGCAAGAGACCGAGTTGAATGGGACGCACCACCTAAGCATCATCCCATCCCAAACGGTCTCCCTACTCCGCTGCCTCTCTGCAGCCAGACGACGTGGGCTGTCCCTTCCACTCCCGCCCAATCAGATACTGATGACCGGTATCAGAGAAGACGCCGCGGAGGAGAGTTCTATGCTCTTGTCGCCGCTCGACCTGAACCACTGAAGATGTCGACCGCAGTCATCGACGAAACGTCTGGAACAAAAGTTTCACATAGACCACGGCCAAACAGCCCGGAAGCAATACATACAACAATCTAATCACCCTTAACATTTCCAGATACTGCTAATTCAGAGGAAACTCCCCATCGACGGAACACAACGGCTTATTTCTAAGCAAGCCCTTCACGTTATTGTTTAAACTTCATATTCACTAAATATTTAACTAGCTAAGTACCTACCTACTATTAATATTATGGGTAAAATATTACTGATAAAGTATCATTTCTGTTTAAGATTAATTAAAATTAAGGGCTTTATAATACAGAGGCAAGAGGCATAAGCGTATGTGGAAATAATACTCAATTTTGCTGTATGTTATATAGGTAATTATATTCCCTCCAAAATATCTTTTTTTGGTTCCCGTTACGGAACAACTCGACACAGATGCTTCGACCCTAGTGGCATTTCTGGTAGCAGAGTAGACTAAGTTTCAGTCCTAGACTTAGTCCTTCAGACTGCGACTAAAAGTGGGCGATCTCAACACAGAAATATAAGTTTTGTATTTTTAAATTTTTGTATTAATAATATATTATATTTTTATTTAAACAACATATGCCCCGCTTACTGTTAGAACGACCAAGGCCAACGAACTCAATATTAGGTAGGTACCAACACGTTTGGGCAACAAAGGTTATGTATGTAATTGCTATGATCAATTGACAGGCGCAAAATTATATGGATTGAATTAATCCGTATTCCTAGATTTAAAATGGGTATCAATTCTACTAAACGACAATTCATTAACAATCTGTGAGCAATAGCTCACAGATCGTTAATGAGTTCTCGTTTTTGCTAGTAGTGCTATTCTAATTGAAGTATAATTATTGTAATGGATACACAGGTCTCATATCTACCGCAATGCGATTACCTACAATTCAATCGAAATCAAATTTATATACCTTTTAGCGGAATACCAAGTTTATTCTACCATTTGAATTACTATTGCATTGTTTGTAATTTTTTTGATATATCTTATAAGCTTGCGCTTGGCCACTGTCTCACCTGATGTTAAGTGACGAGGCGGTCTAAGATCACACAATCCTAGAAGGTACTTAAGTAGGTACGTCGTGACTCTCTACCTATCAGAAAGCACCGACTCATGCAACGAGTTCCATTCTAATATATAGGGACTACTATTTTTTCTAAATCTGCGACTGGGTCAGTTATTTTTGAATAAAATAATCAATGAACTATTGACCCGACGTTTATATCTATGGCTCGTACTGTGAAAAGCAATAAAAGCTGAAATCTAATTGAAAAAAGTCGTTTCTACCCAACAAAAACATTAAGACGTATGATAGGTCCCAAACAAACGGAGAGACCTTCTCGTTTCTGGGATCATTAACCAAGTCTCGTAATGGAAAGGGTGCAAACTGATCAACTGGAAGCATCTAAATGTTTTTATTTTACTCCGTTTGGACGCGTTGGGGTTCGTGGAATCATACAAGCAGTATGGATTTTATTATCTTGAGTTCTTTCTGCATTAGCGTCCGTTCGGAGAATTTCGAGCTCAGTCAAAGGTCTTGCTTAGAAGCAAGAGTGGACCTTTGAATACGGAAATTGATCACAGTCGTGCCTTCAAATCATATGACGGATCTCTGTCCGCACAAATTCTAATCTGTGTCCGTATTGTTATCTGTGTCCGTATTGTTATCTGTGTCCGTATTGTATCAACGCTAGTAGGTACATATATTACCACTGTAACATCTTGATACATACGTACAAGATTAAGTTTTATTTTAATAATTTTTGTTTTGATGTAGCGATGATTGATAGCTCAGTGGTGGGAGCGACGGCTATCAAACTGACGGACGCTGGTTCAATCCCTACCACCGGCTTGAGTTTCCGGTGAGGGTAATACTGTTGTCAAATTCCCAATCGTTAGTAAGCTACTATCGAATATACTTGGTGAGCTACCGCTTTCAAGTTTTAAAAACTGTCACCATATACATAATGTATTCTGGCAGCAGTCCTTGAGAGCCAGTAAGCATTCTAGGTCTACCGTTATAACATCTTCGACAACATCCTCACTGACCATCAAGATAGTGGTCAAACGCTAGACCTTATTCTATTCGAAAGAAATACATTATTGAGTGGCATATATAATTATATACGTTACATTTTATTTTGTTGTACTCACTATCATCTATCAAACTTTTGTTATTGAGATTATAATATAATTTCATTGTGTTCAGCTTGTTTCTGTTTGGGAATAAAAATATAAAAATACCCGCTTACAGAGAGCTTCTAGCCTGCGTCAAAAAATGTTGCCTTATCGTTGTCTCATCGTATCACCTTACCACCTGGTAAGCGTCATGACCAAGAGCAAACAGTTTACTCCTGATCATGGCGCGTCCAACAATTACAGAATATCGAGGGCTAGTAACAACCAAAATACGCGGTAAATATTCATTTTCTAATATTAACTCTTAGGTCACTGGACATTTGCACAGATTTGACATTTAAGCAATTTTGTTCAATTTTTCGATACTCTTGCACTTTCACGGACATCGATAAGTGTTCATATATGTGAGTTTTAACATGCAAAGAGATATTTATTTTTGAAAATAACGTAATATAAAATAAAGCCGATGTTTTATTCATAGATTTCAAAAACTCTACATAAAAGTAGGAAAATAAAAAACCTTGTAACAATCGGTAGTAGTGGCATACCTATATTTTGTTGGCGACGAAATTGGATCTAAAAATAAAAAATCAGCTTTATGAAAGTGCACAAACTGACTAATAAATTCACAGTTTAAAAAAAAAAAAATACAATCTCATTTAAAAATAGCTAAGAGATAGCCTCGCTGTAAAGGCGAGGCCAGAACACAGATAATTTGGCTGGAGTTGATATACTGTAAGAACAGTAGTGGCACAGCAAAGCACAGATCTTTTAATAGTCACTATCCACGTAAGGGGCGTCATTAATTTAGCAAAAAGGGCATCTTTTTTAGAAGTTTTGTGACAATCTAATCCTCTCTATTGATAGGGGTGGACGCCTTTCTTGTTTTTTAAGTGATAGATGCTTGGGGTCCAAGTGATTGATCGATTTGACTTACCCCACGCCGAGAGTGGATTTTCCTCGGGATATCACTTCACTCTGTGCTGTCGAATCCGGATACAATTCTCAGAAGAGTATTTGTAACTGAATTTATGCTGAATTAGTGATAAGCCTGAAGTTTATATTTTTATATGAAATCTACGATTCGTAAGAGTGATGATATCAAAATGTATTAACATTAAATTAATAAATAATAATACTTTTCCTGCAAGTTATTTAACAGTAAACATTTATTCACTCTAATGAACTTGCCATTCCATAATTACTAATAATATACTTTGAAATTCATTTGTCTTTTTTTTAGTGGTACGAGAAGTGGTAATTATTATGAAGTAGTCTTATATTTAGTCGTATGTATACTTTATTATTTTTTATAAAATACAAGTAGCGAGTAGGTACTATGTCGTTAATTTCCTGCTGTATCCAAAATTTTTATAATAACAATCAACATGTCGTATTAGACTTCCAAATTTTGATGGCACATTAGCCGAGAGGTAATAGTAAGGCCATGACTATCAGATAATATCCTTTTCCGTTTAAAACAATAACTTTAAGACGATCCTGCTAATATTATAAATGCGAAAGTTTGTGTGTAGTTTTTTACTTCTTCACGCTCAAACGGTTACACCGATTTCGGTGAAACTTGGTATTAACATATAGGCTACTTTTGCCTATATTATAGCTATATTTTTGGCTATATTATAGTTCCCGTGGGATAATTGAGGTAACCGTAAACCGCGTAACCGCGGGTGAAACCGGCGCTACTAATGAATTGACATAAAATTTACGAAAGAAAGAGTATTTTATTCACGTCGGTTTATGAAAACATCTTCGCTTGGAATATGGTTTAAACCCATACAAAATGTACGTGAGATACTCACAAAAAATACCGCCGTCACAATTCAGTCAGAAAAAATCTCCAGCGAAATAAAATGCAAGCAATTACTTAAAAACGCAAGTCAGGGGCATTCGAGTAGAATGCAAATAAAAGCCGCCCTCCACCAGACGAGGGTAGACTTAAAATTATAACAAGTGAAAAATGTGTTTAGAAACTGTTTACTTGGAAAAATAAATATTATTACAATACTGTTGAGATCAGAGAACCACGAGTATTCGGTAGACAAAATATTTATTATTAAAGTTTGACGAATTGTGACACACTTTTGAGTGCTGAAGCCGGTTCCACTTTTTGGTAAACATTTTTTTTTCACTCTTTTTAGTGACCTTTGTTTTGGGATCTAGGATTGTGTTGGGGCTGCCCCGGTTCTGCAGCGCCTCGGATATGTTTGCGGAGGCGCGCACTGCCTGCTTTTATACTACTATGCGCAGGCGGAGCGCCTCCCTGGTGCGCAGAGTGCGGGCCAGCTCCAACGCACTCCTGGCGATTTTCGCTGATAGATTGCACTGCCCGTACATGCGGCACTGCTGCAATAGGCATGTTTCGGCGGAGCAGTTTTTCAGGGGCTATTGAATTGTATTTTCGTGATTAATTTTAATTCTATTTAATTTAACTCTATTTTAATTTAAATCTTATTTAATTTGATTTTATTCGATTGCTTATCAACTGTGTATGGGTTATAGTAACCTGAAATAAATGATTTTTTATTTATTTATTATTTAAGCTACAAATTCGCTATGTTACGTAACAGTTTACATGACTCACCACGCAATGATAATGTACCAAACGAAGCTATAAATAGCTTCTTTATAATGGCTTATATGTCGCGGGTTTACCAGGCTTCTATAGTGGAGTAATATGTGCGATGTAATATAATTATTTCCTGACTGTTTAATTTTCCGCAACAGTCATACTTCAAATAGCATGTGTAACATATATGGCATTAAAATTGACTATTACTGTAATGATTCATTGATTTTAAGGAAAATATAAGTACAGAATCATTTCATGTCAATTTATGACGCACGTAACAGCTAATAGTAAATCATGAACAGTAATGTTATAATAACAGTTTTAGCTAAATAATATGTTGTTTGTGTTGTGAAATAATGCTGCCTATAGTTTTTTTGTGTATAAGTGTTCAAATTAGTTCTTGTGCAAACGGTTTGTACTAATTTTACCAATTATAATATTATTGGCTGCGCTTTTATCCCGTTATTCCATAGGAACTATACTACTTTCGAGGGTCACAGTTGTCTAGGTGTTATTACAGTGAATAACAGTTTTGAATTACGGTAAGTATCCACGGGGCTAAGGTTCGAATCCCGGCAGGGTCAAACATTTATTCGATGAGCGTAGATGTGTGTGATGTGATTGTGTGTGATGTGATTGCGTGTGTATCCATGCCTCCCACTACATATGGAATAATAGCAGTGCGTATGAGTGTAAAAAGAAAAAAACCTTAAAAACCATGTGTGCTGTTTGCTAAATCGACAAATTTAGCAAACAGTTAAAACTTATTAATTTATTTGTTTTTAGGTAATGAGTTGAGAGTGAGAATGAGTTTATAAGTTGTACAAATAATGAAATTATTCATTAATTTCATTATTTGTACAACTTATAAACTCATTACCAACGAATCCAATTACATTAGTATAATAGGGTGATACCTATGGCATTTGAATTATATAATTTAAAATATGTATATAATTCTTTTTTTTATGAATTTCAGAAAATGTTCCTGTCCGTACCCAAGACTTATCATTACCATTATTATTGCAAAAAAAAATAAAGCGATCTCATGATGATCTATATTCAGATACAGTTGCTTTCAAAAATCATATGATAAATTGGTATCTAGAATCTCCACAACAAGCTGCCAGTGATACGTCAAAGACAGCCAAGCAAACATATCATGTAGATACACCACATAACACATCAATCGTGAAGAGTAACGCTACAGATAAACAAAACACAAAAATAATAGCAACACCAGCACCTCAGAAAAAAACTAGACAGGATCATCAAAATATAGTTCACAAAACATATGAGAAACATCATGAAATCTCAACTACATCCAATGATTCAGCGCATTCTGTTACTGATAAAGTTTCAACGGATTCTACAGCTCAACCGACAGCAGAGAAAAATAACAGTATGGATCTTAGACTATAATCTTATTAGCTTATTATTATGTCCATAATACTTTAAGCTACATAATTTCTCCAATATGTCGCTGAAGGCACGTATATCCTTAATCTATGTTTTTCAATTTGAAATACTTGAAGTAAATATTAGAAGTGGTATTACTACTAGTGACTGTGGAAAGGAGCAAAGAAGTGATGGTTTGTGTCCATGATTTCCGCAATTCAGGGACACCTAGTACCTAGTACCTAGAAATAATAACATGTTATTATTTCTACAATAAAACCCCCGCACTAGGTGTCCCAGTTAGACACCAGTAATGCATTACTGGTGTATTTCTAAATTTCTACTGAAAGAAAAGCGCGACGGCTATGCAACGATAGCAAAAGCGAGTTTTAAGGTGGTAGTCCTTGAGAGCCAGTAAATATTCCAGGTTTAACGTGATTACATCTTTGACCACATCGTCACTGACCGAGATTGTGATCAAACACTAGATCTATAAATTGAAGTATAAATAAAATATTGCTCAGTAGACTCTCGCATCTCGCAATAATACACTAAGCATACTAGTCTACTTGTAGATTACTGGATTTTTTTTTCTTTCATATATATATATATTTCTATCTTTCTAATACAGAATCGCTGTCAATCATCTCGTACATTGTTGTACTCATTGTGTACGCTGTCATCTGTGCCGCTATTGTCGCTATGGGAATCTATTGCGTAGTATTTACAAGTAAGCTTTGTAAGTCCACAATACATTTTCTTTTTTTATAGCTTTGTATTTATGTATTTGCATTTTTTTTCCAACAAAATTAAATTTATTCTTAATATTTAAATATATTTTATAAGGTAATGTAGCAAAGTGGATCACGAGAGGAAGGATGCAGGCTTATAACCGATCCTTGCGATTTAGTTTATTGTGTGTTATAGTGCGAGAGTTTATTGGGGGAGGTATACCTCCCCCAATAAACTCTGCAAGGATCGGTATATAGGATACGTATATGTAAGCATAATATAACATTGGATTGTATGTAATACGTATCATGACGGTCGCCGTGGCGCCGTTGTCAGTGACATTGACTTCTGTGTTACCGGAACCCTGGGTCCGAATCCCGGCAGGGGAAACATTTGTGCGATGAGTGCAGTGTAGATGTTTGTCCCGGTTCTTGGGCGTTTGTGTGCTCTGATTGTGTGTCAACGCCTTCCGCAACACAGAGAATCCTAGTACGGGGGTCTGACTGTGATAAATAAATTAATAAATGCATAGCTATATTTAGCGATTATCATTACCAACTGTATATTTTCTGAAATTAACGGTCGTAATACTAAAAGTGAAACGATCCAGGATATACCTAAGCTTGCGCTGATCCTTGCCTCATCTGATGTGAAGTCACAACGTGGTCTAAGATGGGACACGTAAGCTTAGAAGGTATCTATTCACTCGTGATTTGAATACACCAGTATCGTATCTTTAATTGGTAGAAGAATTGGTAAAATCCAATGATGTTTTACTAAAGATGACGTATATTTATACTGCGCGGTGCTCAGATTTTGTTCCTTTACGACATAAACATGCTTACTGCGACAGATAATACAGTACAAATAATATAGAAAAGGATAGCTATATGTTTAGACTTGCCCTTGAAATACGCGTCGTAATTAAAATTACTACAATTGACTTAATTTTGTCGCCTCAGTTTCCGCGCGCTTGTGCGACATCTACCTCATATAAACATATAATATCATTGGTAAAATCCCAATCATTTTTTCCCTGGGGCAGAAGAGATATCTCTTTCCCAGTCATTGTCATTGTCAATTTCACATGCTGGGAAATAGGTTGAGTGACTTGTTTGTCCGTCAAAGTATGAGAGCCATTAAGTTTGTTTAGGGCTTCCTAATTTAATCCGATTGACGTTTGAGAGCAGCTTTTGGTAGTCCTGCTCGCTCACCTTCTGATTGTATGGAGTCACTTTATTTCTCCAGGATCTGTCTCTACTTCTTTCCACTTGTACTTAGAGCTGGTGTCGTGCTATCCTGTAAGCCAGTCTTTTCAGTTATGGCATTCGCGTCTTTCCTCACTAGATGAGTAAAAATTGTAAAGTTTAAAGCTATTCAAAAGTCCACAAAAACAAGTTATCATCATCATCACCATTTCAGCCATAGGGTGATCACTGCTGGACATATGCCCCCCCCCCCCCCCTTATAGGGAGGATTTGCCAATACTCACCACGCTTGGCAGGCGGGTTGGCGAGCGCAGTATGATTTCCGATCCTCAGAAGGCGCTGCTGCCCACCTCCTGGTACGTGATCCCTTAGGCGACACTTACGGCACCCGCGGCATGAGGTGGGGGAGTACTATTCTAGGCGGGTACCACCACGGCGAGACAAGTTATGATGGTAATCAACTCCCCAGGGCGTAAGAAGCTAGCAAGAGAAAATAGCCCGAACCGCTCGGTGGAAACCGGGCATGACAAGCAAGCTGAAACGGACCAGGTCATCGAGCAAGTGAAAATCGAATCTATATCAGAGCATGAGTATGAGTCATGCTTCTTGGACACGATTACCCAAGACAATCTGGGTGTGTAGTTTTTTTTAATTACCCTTGTCTTTTGATATTTCCTTTAATGTTTTCGTAATTAGGAACAAAGATTTCCGGTCGCCGTGGCTCAGTGTCGGTCTAGGTCTAGGTCTATCACGTAAGACCTAGAATGCTCACTGACTCTCAAGGACTGCTGCCTGAACACACTATGTGTTTGGTGAGAGTTTTTCCAACTTGAGGGTGGTAGCTAGCCAGGCGTGTATTCAAAAGTACCCTGCCATCAAGCTGGGCATTTGATAAGGGAAGCTTCAACGGAAGCTCAAGCTGTAGTAGGAGATTGATTGGTGGCGCACGTAACATAAGACCCTATTTTGAGTTAACTAAGTTGAAATTCATGTAACTACTATTATACCAAATAAATAGGTAAATATAGCCGGTGTTAGTCTGCTAGATGGTAGTTGGAACTGCAATCGCTTCTCAGACTTAAAGATTCGGTGAAGTTTCATGACTGAGTCCAAAGCAAGACACTGGCCCTAATTCTGTTAATCATACAATCTAGCTAAAATTCACTTAAATCCTTCAAAGTAGAATAACTCGTATTCTAATCACGCTTAAATTTAAATTCGTATAAGTCCTTACAACGCTCTCACTAATATTAAAAGAGTTTTATTCCATTGTTGGCGAATTGCGGGTAGTTTTAGTAGGCACCAAATAAGTGGCGACTTAATTTACCTAAAACTACCCGAAAATTCAATAAATGCAATTAATTCTAGTGATGTTATTGATAAGTCTCATACTAATTAAGACTTTATCGTAACCATATAAGAACTTATGTCATTTTCCAATATTTTAGTTTGGGTCAGTTGAATAAGCAAATCACTACCACTAACATAATTTAATTGCCTGCTTGTACCAGCCTGAATATTGAAAAACAGTCACCAAACACCCAGCAGCATATGAGCATATGACCCAGTCTATAAAGTTATGTTAAGTGCTGCCCATTCCTTTGCCGTGCTGGCACACGGGTCTTCGTCTCAGGTAGAGTAGTATAGGCCAAAACTCTAACCGCTGGTCAATGCTGATTAGCTGGCCTAGTAGCTAGAATCATATTGGAATTTTCAGCTTCTATTAAGGATAATGTTTGAATGCCTTTATTTGTTTTCAGTAGGAGCAGATGTTTCACTCAGATCACCTTACCTGTTGCCGCCAGAAGCTCTTGCAGGTATATTACGAATGATTGGTACCTACATATTCTAGGGGGGCTAAAATTAATATACTTTAGTCAATTTTCATGTCATTATAGAAGGAACCAAACTCTACAGAGACATTCATCGTGTTAGATATCACTCGAGTGCCAAATATTCTATGCTAAAACCGTTTTACTGATGATTACACATTCCACAACAAACATACACACACACTCACACGTGGCAAATTCTTTCCATCCGCCTTTTACAATCAGATCAAATTTATTAAAGAAAACTACACAATACAATATCCACTTTCAATCATTTTAGATTATTGTTTAGATTGAAACCGTTTTACTGATGATTACACATTCCACAACCAACCTACACACACTACACTCGTGGCAAATTCTTTCCATCCGCCTTTTACAATCAGATCAGATTTATTAAAGAAAACTACACAATACAATATCCAATTTCAATCATTTTAGATTATTGTTTAGATTGAAACCGTTTTTCTGATGATTACACATTCCACAACCAACCTACACACACTACACTCGTGGCAAATTCTTTCCATCCGCCTTTTACAATCAGATCAGATTTATTAAAGAAAACTACACAATACAATATCCAATTTCAATCATTTTAGATTATTGTTTAGATTGAAACCGTTTTACTGATGATTATACATTCCACAACAAACATACACACACACTCACACGTGGCAAATTCTTTCCATCCGCCTTTTACAATCAGATCAAATTTATTAAAGAAAACTACACAATACAATATCCAATTTCAATCATTTTAGATTATTGTTTAGATTGAAACCGTTTTACTGATGATTACACATTCCACAACCAACCTACACACACTACACTCGTGGCAAATTCTTTCCATCCGCCTTTTACAATCAGATCAGATTTATTAAAGAAAACTACACAATACAATATCCAATTTCAATCATTTTAGATTATTGTTTAGATTGAAACCGTTTTTCTGATGATTACACATTCCACAACCAACCTACACACACTACACTCGTGGCAAATTCTTTCCATCCGCCTTTTACAATCAGATCAGATTTATTAAAGAAAACTACACAATACAATATCCAATTTCAATCATTTTAGATTATTGTTTAGATTGAAACCGTTTTACTGATGATTATACATTCCACAACCAACCTACACACACTACACTCGTGGCAAATTCTTTCCATCCGCCTTTTACAATCAGATCAGATTTATTAAAGAAAACTACACAATACAATATCCAATTTCAATCATTTTAGATTATTGTTTAGATTGAAACCGTTTTACTGATGATTACACATTCCACAACCAACCTACACACACTACACTCGTGGCAAATTCTTTCCATCCGCCTTTTACAATCAGATCAGATTTATTAAAGAAAACTACACAATACAATATCCAATTTCAATCATTTTAGATTATTGTTTAGATTGAAACCGTTTTTCTGATGATTACACATTCCACAACCAACCTACACACACTACACTCGTGGCAAATTCTTTCCATCCGCCTTTTACAATCAGATCAGATTTATTAAAGAAAACTACACAATACAATATCCAATTTCAATAATTTTAGATTATTTTTTAGATTTCAACAATTTTAAAACTTTAAATCAAATAGCCATTGATCAGCCTGGATCAAGGGCTCAAAAATACTCAAGGGCTCAAATCACGCGTTAATCGGTTATTACTTAATACATTCGCATGTCCTGAATTTATATATAATATGTTCTTAAGGTACTTATAGTCATTTCCTTCTCCATTTGTTTAGCTCGAACCAACAGATATACAGCAATGCGATATCCATACCTAGTCGATGCTATACGAATACTACGCCTACATATCATATAAACATTAACACTACCACTCATTCACAAAAGCATCTTCTTCACTGCTGGTGACCTTACCGGTGACTGCTGACCGAGTTAATTTGTCGTGTATTTTCAGAGAGCCGATGCTATAGACATTACAACACGCCGTACGAAGATAGAACATTCGGTTTTGCGGGCCGTCTGGGTTGTGTCCGGGATTTTTAGGATTCCCGACCCATGGGTAAGGCTATTATTGTTTTATTCACGTGTGACATTTTAAAAGTTCATCAATAAACAACTTTTCTGCAGATGAGGAAATACCGCGAAAGAACTACAACTACTTTTCGCCGCAAAAAGTAGTTCACATTAAAAACGCAGATCTTTTGAGGACTAGCCATAGAAGTAATATGTACTACGTACAACAGGAAAGCGCACGTACAGTATCAAAATACTGCAAACAAAAACAGATCTTACAACGTTAATATAAAACTTGTATTTGAAGGAACAGGGGCCGCGAGCCGACAGAGAGATCTAGCACGGGGTCAGTGTGTCCCATTCTAGTAATTGCCAGGATATGTAATGGTAAACTTTAGTAGCTTTCTGACGAATAAAGCGAAATATTGAAAGTACCCTTTTGCAACATAGAATCTTGTATTATACGTCACTTTCGTGAAATATACGTACTGAAACGTGTGTTTTCCATAAAATAAACTTTAACAAATGATAAAACTTTTCAAGTACATGACTATATATATTAATAAAACAAAGATGAGTTAAATAAAGTTAAATCATATGTCATAAAAAGTATCTTCTGATTCTATCAGTATTTTTTTCAACAACATATATTTTAAGCCTTAGAATTGAATAGCAAAGAATGTACGGATTTACATACTTTTAAATTTGATAATTCTAGAGACAACTATATAAAAAATAAAGAACCGCATGGTCAATGTTAAATCTTAAAATAAGTTATATAGATGTAATCATTTGACGGTCCCGTGGCGCAGTGGTTTGTGTCATCGACATGACTTCTGTGTCACCGCGACCCTGGGTTCGAATCCCGGCAGGGGCAAACATTTGTGCGATGAGTGTAGATGTTTGTCCCTGGTCTTGGATGTTTGTGTGCTGTTATTGTGTGTGTCCATGCCTCCCGCAATACAGGGAATCCTAGTGCGGGGGTCTGAGTGTGTTTAAAAAAAAAATCACACTTAAGTGAAATTTTGTATTTTTTAATACAATAAAGTTCTTGAATCCGAAATTAACAAAAGTTCTAAATTGGTTATAACTACTACTATTAAGCTTATTTGGTAGGTTTTATTTATTACTATGACAACATCAAAGTAGTGGCGTGATTAGGGTGACAATATTTTTGTTGAGTTTTAGTTCGATTCGTGTTTTTTTTTAACACATATAGTTTTAAAAACTTAGCAATGGATTTATTAGAAGTTCCTGAAGGATCTTTATCGTATTTTTTACCATATATATGTTCACAGGATCACATGGAAATGCTTTTTTCTTGCATAAGAGCACGAGGGGGTCATAACGACAATCCAAACGCATTGCAATTCAGATATGCCCTAAAAATATTACTTTATAGAAATAGCGTAACACCAAGTATTAACGCAAATTGCACGAATGATGCTTTCGAATCAAACCCGATTTTAGAATTTCGAAGTGTAAAGAGGTTTATTTCTGGAATTGATGCTGATGTCGCTGAGGATAAACAGCAACAAGTGTTGCTAGATTATTTAGACAATACCAATTTGTCTAGTTTTAAAATGAATATAATACATTATATTGCCGGCAGTATAGTGAACAAGTTGCTAGGAAAAATTTCTTGTGAATATTGTAAAGATATCTTTATAACTGAAAAAAAACTGACGATCACCACTACTGCTTAAATATAAGTAATTTTTTTAGTTTCACTACATTCATAGATCGTGGAGGAATACGTCTCGAAGTTTTCATTTGAGGTAGTGAAGTATTGTGAAAAAATGTTCGTTGTATCGCCTTAGTTAAATTCTACGAAAAATATTTCTAAAAATAAAATTATACTTTTAACCGTTCAACATTTCGTAACCAGGTTACATACTTAAATAGGATTATCACATCCATTACAATCATTGTTATCCAAATAAGATTCTCATGGAATTCATCTTGTAAAATTAATAGCGACTTCAAATATGGATTTGCGAGTATTTCATTATACAAAAACGAAATCCATGGCTTTATTAGGCAACAGAATTGGCCTGCGCCATAAGTTACTTATAACGATTTCATTTAGTAATTTGTGCTTAATAAATGCAATATATACGGAAATGTTTTCTTAAATTTACCTTAATCTTAGTTTCGTTCATTTAAACCCTTTTCTAATAAATAAAAGTAAATAAAAATAGGTGGTTAGGATATTAAGTATGTCATATTGTTAATGACTCCACAGATGTCTCATTAGTTGCTCAAATTATGGTCATACTGTGAACATCTAATAGAGTGGGACAAACTGACTCCGTGGTTACTATCTCTTTCGGCTCGTTTTTCAACACAGTGCGCTTTCCGGTTGTACGTAGTACATATTACTGTTGTACGTAGTACATATTACTTCTATGGGACTAGCTTTTAAGAACGACTTGAGAAGACACTTGACAAGTTGTCAAACTTACATAACTTGTCATAACAAGTTTTGAAATTTAAAGGTGATCCAAACCAGGCGGATACTAAGGCTGCTGTTCACCAAAATTTAAAATGTCCAATTATCAATTTAACCGTCGGTCAAATAGTGCTTACCATACAGTTGACCGACGGTTAATTGATAATCGGATGTTTAAGCTTTGATGAACAGCCTTGGTGTGGAGTTCACCAAAATTTAAAACGTCAGATTATTTATTTACTCGTTGGTCAAACAGTTTTTACCTCATCTCTCTCTTCCGTGGTTTTTACCTTATAGTTGACCGCCGGTTAATTGATAATCGGATGTTAAATTTTGTCGAGCTCTACCCTAAATAATAATTTACAATCAACCTGTAGGTAGATTGTATCCAGGTCATGTTCAAGTCCTTGGTAGGATGTTGCAACCGTCTGAACCGATCAACGTTTACGGTTCAATCTCGTCAAATTCTTAATCATCATGAATAACTTGGTTTTTTTTTGATAAATTAGGTTAAGTATTTATTTTATTTAAATGTCTTTTCTCAATGTCTACATCTAACATTTCCTTACAAGTAATTGTTATTTTAGACATAGACAAGACCTTATTTTATATAATACTAGTTGCGCCCCGCGGGTTCACCCGTGTGCATGTTTTTCCTGCTAACTCAGTTATCCCATATGGGAACCATACTTTTTTTCAGGGCAAAAAATAGCCTAAGTCCTTCTGCAAGGTCCCATCTATCTTTATACTAAATTGAATCGAATTGGTGAAGCCATTCACGTGTGATGCCCTGGCCAAGGGAATCAGCAATTCATTGTTATACTATAGATTTTGTGATTTAGAAGAATATCCTTTCATAGAAAAATATTTAGTAAATCGGTTTAATAATGCCACAGTTCTGGTAGCATACACAAACACAATCGAGAAATCATGTTTGTGTATAGTTAAGCAAAAAACAAATTGTTTATTTTTAATTTTAATGAGATATATCTATATATATATGAGAGAATATCGTATATGTATTCGTCTAATCAAAGACGTGCTACGACTACTGAAAATTAAAGCAAATAAATTTAACTTCGATTTAGGCTTAAAATTATGGAATATTAAATTATGGAACATTAATATGGAACATAAAAATAATTACAAATATAAACAATAAAATGGAAAATTAAATTACTATTTCTATTCATTTTTATCATTAAATTATTCCTATTCATCCTAGTAATCGCTATATTCACATTTGTTTCGCATCCGTTCATCAGGAACTTCGATCAGGATCTTTAAATGTTTTTAAAAAAAAGTTGAGATCTAAACTTTTTTTTTTCAACAACTTTCCCGCAACTCATGGTTCTGTCCCCCTCAAACAAAGGAGACAATACATTTCCAGAAAATAAATAAAATGATAGACACGTTTCATTTTCTCAAATGAAATTATTTTTTTGTTTCAGTTTTGACGGAAGAGCAGCGGTCTAATATCTAGACTGTTGGATAGAATCGCCTGTGCTTTACATGTGTGCTGGTCGGGTATGCCCTCACCCTCACTCAGTGTAGAAAAATGCTTCACATCAACTTCTATATGTTTTATCATTAATACAATAATTATACGGGTCGAATTGAGATCATCCTCCTTGCTTTTGAAAACGGTTAAAACTAGATTACATTCATAGCCAAGGTTGTTTTATTTTCTGCCTACCATGTCTATTCCTATTTAATTCGAATTATGTTATCGATTTTATTATCTCACCCCAACGCACGTAATTTTTTTTTTTTTTTTTTTTTTTTTTTTCAATCTCATTATTCATTAATTGTATGGTTACATTATCTCACCGCCACCGCGCCAGTAAGATGTCAGGCAAAGGTCTACCCAGGAAGCTGAAAGCACTTCAGCTTCCTGGGTCTAACAAATGAAGGTATGAGCCGTGACCATAATGGTCACGGCTCAGCCATTTCAAGAAGTAGGTCTTATTATTTTTTAAAATAGATCCGATTGGATAACTAAACCTTCCTAGATCCGATCTACCGACACGGAAGAGTCATGTTTATGACTAACGTAAGCAAATGAAGATTCAGCTATGTGGATTTTAGGTTCATCTGGATGTATTCTTCTGAAAATCTGTTCAGCCTTGTTTTATTTCAAATGATTTCAATTCTAAAAAAATTTTTGTTTGTTTTTCCAATCCCAGCAACGTTTTAAGATACTTTGTTCAGGCGTCGTGACTACCATATTTAGATATAACGCCTAAAGATTGTCTGATGAGTTTTGGGAACATAGTACTAGACTACTAGACTTCATTGGTGCTGATGGTTTTGTCGTTAAACTTTTACCCATTGTAATTACTCGATGAGAAAAAAGAATGCTCTTAGTTCGTTTTTCAAATTTAACATACAAAATGTAATAGAAACATAAAAAAAAAATTACCAAAAAATGGAACCGACTTCAACACTCAAAAGTGTGAAATAACTTGTACCATGTACCATGGTACCATGATAGTTCACAAAAGTGTTGTGCTCATGGTACCGACTTCGAAAAGTTCTTTTCACACATTCGAGTGTTGAAGATGGTTCCATTTTTTAATAAACAAAATTTTCACCATTTTCAGTGATCTTTGCTACTCACGGGATTGACTCAATTGTTATTGTGTATGTTCATCGATGTCTTCAACCGCAACTAAATATAGTATAGTCGAGGTATGAGTAGCACTTTTCAGGAGTTGGAGTTTTGGAGTATAACTCAAACAAAGCTTATCCGATTTTAATGAAATTTAAATAGGACTACCTCGTAAGTGTACTTCTATCAAACAAAAAAGAATCATCAAAATCGGTTCATAAACGACGAAGATATCCGCGAACATACATAAAAAAAAGAACTGAGTAACCTCCTTCTTTTTTTGAAGTCGGTTATAAAAGTGCTAGAGTCAGGAACATTATCGTTAACAAATACACTGATTATATTTTCGGAACGCTTCACTAGAAAGCCTGTATTACAAGATCTATATACCTACATTCTCACAGAATGGGTAATGAATAAGAATTACTGAATTAAAGTGTCGATCACACTTTGAAGTGAAATTATTCGTGAAAATCTCAAACACTAGATTATGAAAAATTATTTTATAACACAAGATACCAATTCATAAATCTATAAATCAATTTAAACAGCTTGAACAAAACCTAACTTCTTATAAAATACCAGTTCCCATCTCTTCAGCTTTGCTATCGGCGCATCACTATCCACTTTCTTGCTTCTCCTGTATCTCCTGAAGAAGTCTCCATCGACCTTGATCCTATAAATTATGAATAAACATTTTAAACAGCAGCTCGAAAGTTTTATTTAATGATTTTTTTTTAATGATATTACGGCCTTGGATACAAGTCCTTTAGCCAAAACTTAATTTATCAGTCAGTGTCAACTTCATTGGCTGGATGTGTGTTTTCTATGGACTGGATTCACTATCATCGTTTGTTGTTTGTTTTCTGACTGAACTTCGAAATTAAACTCAATTCCATGCCGTTCTGCTGCGATACTACAGTTTTTCCACTGTAGAAGTCACATAATTAAATAATGCGACAAAGGTGTTTATTTAATGACTTATTTTAGTGTGGTAAGAGCTAAAAACATGACACAGTTAATCGTTGAACTCCGACATTTCCAGTCTTTCCTGTAGTTTATTTCATTACAACTACACTTTTCAGTTGTTGGAGTGTAACTCAAAAACCGTTTGACCGATTTATATGAAATTTAAACGTAGGACCACACGAGAAGCGCCAACTTCGAATAAAAAAAGAACCCTCAAATCGGTTCACCCAGTCGACAGTTCTGAGGTAACAAACATTAGAAAAACAGGTTGAATTGAGAACCTCCCCCTGAATTCGCTCTGCCTTCTGAGCCGCTGGTCCCGGGTTCGATTCCCGGACAGGTCAGACATTTGTGTGTATGAACATGTCTGTTTGACCTGTGTCTGGGTGTGTATATGTATATAAGTATATATATCAGTCATCAGGTTACCATAGGACAGGCTCTGCCTAGTTTGGGACCTGAAGACTTTGTGTGAATGTTAACAAATAAAAAAAATAAAAAATAAAAATTGAGCTTGAGGTGGGACTTGAATTAACAATCAGTTTATTGGGCCGTTACCCAAATCATTCTGAGCTATCAATACTTCAGATGTTCTTCGAAGGTTCTTTTACATAATATCACTAAGTAAAAAAAAAAGAGAAAAAATAGCGTACGGGTCGAATTGAGAACCTCCTCTTTTTTTGAAGTCGGTTAAAAATATTTCCAAATTATTCATACTTATTATTGCCATTATTACATTGTAACGTTTATAATAAATAGCCCCGTAAATACTCCCGCATGGACTACGATGTTTCTATCTCTCGGTTATGTACAGGGCTCTTTGATCTTTTGTAACTGATTAAGTAGATGTGCAACTAGCTGTGCCCCGCGGTTTCACCCGCGCGGACTATCGTTCCCATTACCGTACTTTTTTCGGGAACTCACAATTTTCTGCGCTATCTTAAAAAAGAGGTCACTTACCGTGTATTTTTTATATTTTGAGTCGCGATATTTTGGTAATGTTTAAAATTGGGTTATAATATTCCTTAAATGCCATGTTAAACACTTATATTCTTAACCGTAACAGTTAGTAGGTAAAATTAAATATGAAAATATTGTTATAGTATCATATATAGTGTAAACTCACTTAGTTTGTAACTTCACTTAGTTATAGTCATAGTCATAGTTATTTATTCATAACAAATAAGTTACATGTCAAAATCAATAAAAATAATAATAATAGTAATTGCACAAGAATGCAACAGATAATATGTATATTATATTATCTAAATATAAACAATTACGCACAACGGTAAAGCACACAAATTTACTCTTAGTCATAAAAATAATAAAAATACAAAATAAATTATCGAATAAAATGTTAGGTCACCTAAGTGAGAGAATATCGTCCAGCTTATAATATGATTGCTCAACAAGCCATTTTTTTAGTCGACGAATAAAACTGTTGTTGTTTATTTAGTTCATCTAGATTAATTTCACACCTGTTGTGTAGTACACATAATAGTAAAAAAACAAATGCAATTAAAAAAAGGTACGGACCGTTGAGTATGTAGTGTGTAGCTTTCTAAATAAAAAAATTAAAAAAAAAACCGTAACGGTTCATACTTTCATAATATTTAGGAATATACCTTTGATCACAACTCTCTCTAGACTGAGTAGGTTGAGGAAGCATGGAATCACTGTGGGTCTGGTTCCGAGGGTAGAAGAGCCAGCGTTTAGAACCCAGCTCGTCCCTTTTGAGATACTCCTGAACCCAGTCCTGCCGCTTCTGTGTAGCGAGATACTTCGGCGTGTTCTTATTGTATTTGCTCTCTGAAAAGGAAAGGACTGTATTGAAATGATTAATGGTTTGATACTTGTAGGTAGGTACTTCGAGTAGCGAGATGAGATCCAGTTGACTTTGGATCTTATTGTTTAACACTAAAGGTAAAAAGGTCGCCTAAACTCGATGTAACCTAGATTTAAGTTTTTCTGTGCCCAAATAAATTATTATTATCTCTTTATTTTCTTTTTTCTTAGGTTTAGTTTTTTACAGTATAAATATCAAAAACAAAAATTAATAAAGATATTGTAAAAAACCTAAACCTAGAGTTCCGCCAGCAGCGGGGCAGGGCCCAAGCTACCGGTGGTTAGGGCCGCAGAGTGAGGAACCTCCGGACAATACGCGCCGTTTCAAGGAGTACCGCCTTCTGCATCTGACCCTTGATCCAACCGTCTAGCGAGAGCTATTATTATTATTATTATTTCTAGTGTTATAGTTATTAGCCTGATTCAACATCGATATCTCCATAATTTCAGTCATAGGAAGTACAAATCACATCACGATGCTGGATAAAGGGGTGAAGCCTCCCCACTTTATCTCCCCAGGGACCAATTAGAAACAGCTTAGATCCTGTTCTCTCATGCAATTATTACTAGATTTCAATCTACCTAGTAGATAAACATCCTGTTCTGTGCTTACCAAATCTGGCCTCTACTGGAGAAACTTTCAATTTACAAAAAAAAAACCCATTGGCTATCAGTTGTTAGTCAACAAAATTCCTAGATTATAGGATTTCAACACTCAGGTTGCTGTTAAGAAAGAAGTATTTTTAAGTAAGTTTCCTATGTTTTGGTGCTTCAAAGACGTATCGTCTTCTTCTTGTCCTTATCACTAGATGGCGTCGACACAACATTTTTTTCTCTTCCATTCTCTTCTATCCATAATTAGTCATCTCAGTGCTTAGACCTGTCAAAAGCAGATCATTCTTCACACAGTCCATCCAAGCCTTCTTCGGCATTCCTCTACCTTTATATCCATTCACATTCATGTTATGTAACCTTTTTGTTATATGTTTTTCATCCTTCCTGATGACATGTCCGTACCAAATCCTCAATACCAAGGCAATACATTCTCCTTCAACTTATGATTCACTGGTGCTTCTCAAGCTTCCTCTGATATACTCATTCCTTATTTTATCCATTCTAGTCACCACACATCCATCTCTATATTCGCATCTCTGCCATATGCACTTTTCTTTCATCGATTTCTTTTGCTGCCCAACATTCAAATCCATACATTACGACAGGTCTCATAGTACTAGGCGAACCGCGACCGAGTCCACGAGCGCTCCGTATTCCCCTTATAAAATACCACCGAATGTGGTTGAAACTATAGTCGGAACCCTCTGATTTATAACGTGTGTAATTCCCGTGTTTTATACATTCATAATGTCGTAAACTTGGCCCTTAAGTTTCAAGTCGTGTATGGACTACTATTCTACTTGAATACATAATACCTAAACCGGCGGCGATACCTGATGGGTATGATATATCAATTCCTATCTGATGATACACCGCTTGGTATGATAGTATACTAGTTTAGTTTATCAAATCTTAGCAACGATGCTACTTACTTGCAAGGTACAACACTCTAAAAGCATCAAGAAATCCGGGTTCCCTCAAGCTTAACTGTTTTTGTCTACTACCGGATTTGCTCCGACTACCACTATGACTTCTCGAACGCGACTTGGATCTAGACCTTGATCGGGATTTAGTTCGTTCTGGATCTCTGGACCGTGACCTGGATTGTGAATCGCTTCCACTCCTGGATTGAGATCTTGCTCTGCGCGGTCGTTGTTTCAACCTGCTAGGCCTGGGAAGTAAGAGATCATGGTATAGATCACAGATAATAATACAAATGTTTGGAAATTGCAAAGTTTAGTTGTTGGGACTATTTTATACTTCTAACACGTAATACTAATGCTTCAGTTTAACGTTCTTTCACTTTATAATCGTATACACAAATATTTGTTCAAGCAAGTTGCCTCTGCTAGAACACATGTCTTTCCTAGGATAATCTATCGTGCTGGACAATGTAATCTGGAGCACCGTCAAGGGCTCACGTAGTATTTACCGAAACTTTTCTCTAAGATAAAAGATAATTATGTTATAAAATTATAAAAGGTTGTCAATAAAGAGTACAGTCTTTTATAAAACAGGAAACCGTTGAAACCGAAACTAGGCGTGAGCCTGTGTCTTGGGGGCTCGCATTACGATTAACTAATAATATTATAAATATAATATTAATTAATATGTATCTTCAAGTCACGAGTGAATAGGTATCTTCTAGGCAGGCGTGCTCCATCGTAGACCGCATCATCACTTAACATCAGGTGAGATAGTGGTCAAACGCCTGCCTATTCCCAATAAAAAAAAAATAAAAAAAAATAAGTAAATTATTCTAGTGTAATATTGAAAGAAAGAAAGAAAGAAATTTATTTGTAACATTTAAAGCATACATAAATAACAAAATATACATTATAAATTATATATAATGAAAAAATTATAAATAATAAATTAAAATATAATATGTTTACAGCAGTATATCCTATACTAAAGGGAATTGGAGGACGCTGTAATTATGTATAATAGGTAAGTACAAGTAACACAATTATAAATACGGAATCTAACTATCATTATTTACCATGTGAGCAAAAATTAAAATGAAAGTAGGTAGGTAGGTGAAAATATATCAGCACAAAAATCAAATACTGAAAAAGTATTGGAAATTGCTACGCTAGTCAAATATAATAAACACATTTGTCATATAATATATATAGTTTTGACAATGATTCTGTTCGAACATAATAATGTGTAATAACCGAGTTCTCATAGGTACCTACATAGTATCCTTATATAATATGATTCTACTGTACGTGTGTATGTCACTGAACTCCTCCAAAACGGCTGGACAGAATTGAATTTTTTTGTATGCGTTTGGGTGGCGCCCTGGATGGCTTAGATTGACAAAAAAAAATTCCACCTGGCCCTGCATGCAGGAAGTTAACAATTATAATGATTAAGTAAAACATCATTGATAATGATTGCAGTTTTATGGTTTATTGCATTAACAACATGCTAGGCGGAACTTACAATTGAACTATTTGAAGGGAAAAATATGTTATTGTATGGTATTTATTATACTAGCTGCCCCCCGTGGTTTTACCCGCGTGGTGACGACTGATGATGGCGATGATGATGAAAAGTAGCGTATTTGCTACTGCGGGACATGAAGTATTATCCAAATAGGTACCAAAATTCATCCAAATCCGTCCAGGCGTTTGAGCGTATGAAGGAGTAACAAACATCCAAGCAAACTTTCACATGTATAATATTAGTGGGATGCAATAAATGACTTCCGATTCTGATAACAGATCAGATAAAACTAACGATGCACCACTTTAGTAAAGGTTTCTCTTCTGTTTTATCAGAACTTGTGTGAGTGTAGAGGTAAGTGACGTCTACCTTCTTTCGAGATCCTCGTTCAACGATTCAAGTCCATAAAACTCGCCAAAGCCGTCGCCGTGGTCAGGGTAGTGTCCGTCCGGCGGACGCAGTTCCGGATACGGCTGAGGATACGCATACCCATAACCTTCCATGTATCAACACATTAAAATATAATTACAATTTTCAGCATTCTGATGACACTGGCTAATTTTGAATTGTTTAAGTGTCAAAGTATTGTCAAATTGTTTCACATGAAAACTGTAAAAAGATTCGTTGAAGCAGATAAAAAAAATTGAATGTACCGATGTGAGGTTTAAATCCAAGTTTTAAAAGAAGAAGTAATGATAAGGCACTTTGTATGTTTTTTTTCATTAGTTTTTCCTTCAGCACCTATATATAACGGAAGACCAGCGCTGATGATCGTACGATCAGCGTCGCTGAGTTGAGGCCAGTTTGCCACTCTTACACACTAATTAGTATGTAAAATGGTAGGTATTAAAATCACATGCGTTGTAATTTAATCTTAGATATGTTCACTACTATTACCATGTTTTCTTAAGAACATTTGTGGCAAATAAACAATTATTCATTCATTCATATGTGAACGGATTAGGAAAAGTCAGAAAGTATTGGTATTCATTCTAATGACATGCTTCAGGTTAGTTCCATTAAAATATCATCAAAATCGGGTAAATATTTTCAAGAAGTTGGTATTTATATTTCTTTATCCATATATTTATTCGCCCTTATTATTACAATGTTCAATGTAGTCTCCTGAATTTTTCCTGGATTGAATGATAGGGATAGGGTAACCCTGAGGTGACGCATATGATAGAAAAGGCACCCAGCTCAATATTTTAATAAATGGTGTGAATATTGAAATAAATAGGGGCAGAACATAGTGGAAGAAGAAATATGTTGTGACAACCCCACTTAGCGTCATAAGGACAAGAAGAAGAAAATGAGGCGTATTATGTAGTATCGTTTTAATATCAATAATATCAAGACATTGGGGACCGGGAGCTCATGAGATATTCCAAAACTTATCAGACCGTTTGATCGATGTGAGTTATCTATAGGCTACCAATTGCTAGTGGATTACTCAAATGTTATTTTAGTAGCTGCAGTATTGTAATGAGTTATTAGTGTCTTATTTTAATAAAGGCATCTGCCAGTTTAAATAAAATAATATCAAATCCTTTATCACACGTTTGATTAGGTTGAAAATCGATATTGGGAGGAAGTAAAAAAATATTACAAGGATGAAGAATTGTAAAGATCCCAGTAGGTTATATGATGGTATTTCTGAATTAATATAAACCACGGGACTTAAGAATCATTTGAGAAAATTTAACCTTAACGTATTTTGTTATCAGTGTCTTGATCATTGTACCATTCAAAATAGAAATAAATCACTTACGAGACAATCTTTATCAAAAAGATTTACGACCTCACCAAATCGGAATCGATATTAATCGAATCGGAATCGAATGAAAAAGTCAGAATAACTTCTCGGTTGTAAAGAAAGAACAATTAATGAAGTAAGATAAATTAGGAATCGATGATTGCCTAATGGCTCTCTCCATTAGAGGGTTTTGAGTTTTCTGAATACTTTTAAAAAGGAAAAGTTAACTACTCTCCTTTAAAGTTTAAGCGAAGAACAAAGGCATAGTTTTACTGGAACTACACAAGCATGCCGTGGTGGTACCGGCCTAGAATAGTACTCCCCCATCACTTCCCGTGGGTGCCGTAACAGTCAGCTAAGGGATCACGTATCAGAAGGTGGGCAGCTGCGCCTTCTGAGGATTGGAAGTCATACTGCGCTCGCCAACCCGCCTGCCAAGCGTGGCGAGTATTGGCAAATCCCCCTATATAACAACGAGACAACATTTTTGTTATAATAAATTAATGTTATTTTTAATTTAAAAATATAGTATAGTAGTTAAGTATAACAGTATGTGGTGTTGAATAACAAATATAATAATGTAACCGCGCTGTAAAATATTTTAAACTCCTTCAAACATGATAGAAAATTAATAATTAGTTATGCACGAAGCGTTTTGCTTCCACTTTTATAATGCGTACTGCCAGGGAGTGGAACTCACTGCCTTAGTCTGCGTGTCCCCCGATAAGTACAACCCCGGAGTCTTTAAATCGCGAGTGAAGAGGTTCCTTCTAAGTTTGCGTGCTCCATCTTAGACCGCGTCGTCACTTAACATGAGGTGAAGCAGCGGTCAAACGTAAGCTTATGAATATTTAAAAAAACGGATTATGTTTAACTAATAATTACATATAGTAAATACTTTTGAGCGCCAAAAATAGTTAGTGAGCACCAAAATTAGAACACCAATTTATTGTATAACGGCCACCAAAAATTTCATTAACTTGGGCTAGGCTCGCGCGTTGTGCGGTCACTAGAAACCTAACACTTCTCCACGCTTCGCTCGTCGTCGTACCTACACTACACTACTCCACATTAGACTACATGACTCTGCGTATTTAGTGACCACTTACTAAATTTGGTGCTCAGTTACTAAATTTGGTATTCATTTTTTGGTGCACATCATATTTATCTGGTGATCAATATATTAGTTCCCAAAAACAAACCCAGCCTCAAACGTGACTTTATTTTGCATCTTGTTTGGTGTGATATCAAGTTCGTTACGCAGAAATAAAAGGCTAGATAACTGATGCCAGCATTGTTAGTCGTGTTCTGATATTGGGCCAAAACGTAGTCGAAGAATAGCGACGCGGTCTTATTGGCCAGGCCGCCGGCCCGGTGTTTGGTTTCGCTGAACTTGAGTAAATTACTGGAAAATACCGGACGCGAGAATAACGGTATAAAGCGTACCCGTAGGTATTATTTACTATTCGTATCAGTACTCGTTACTATCGTATCGTTACTAGTAACTGTTGATATCATATCACAACGCAACGAGTCGTATTGCGTACGGTACGCGATTTTAATTTGGTAAAAACCAAATTGAAATTGCGTCGCGTCCTTCGTACTTTGTAGAAAACGTACCTACTTATAACAGTTATTTATGTTACACACCCAGCTGCGTAAATTGCATTTTCTATTTAAGATTTTAAACCAGACGTCTGTATTTTTTGTTAGATTTAATTAGTTTAATTTAATTTAGTTACATTTAATTGGCAAATTTATTAGAACTAAAAGTAAACTTTAGTTTAATAATTTAAGAAAAATGGATCTAGCGGAACTATATTGAATTGGCAATAGATATTTATACGGTTTTAATTAATTTATGAAAATATGTAATTTCACAATAGCACCCCAACCCGACATGAATAAATAAATAATCAATCAAACTAACATCAGTACGACAATAAGAAAAATGAGAGTAACAAAATGCATTCGTGCGTAATGTTTCGGTACTCGGTACTAAATAGCGTACTCGTTACTCGGGAACGAATAAATACCAATTGGTACAGCTCTTGTCTTGTCTCTGGACTTATGTTGTGTTTACGACGGTATTTTGATAAAAATTTTTTTTACCATCACATGGAACCGACTACAACATTTAAAAGTGTGAAATAACCTTGTTGAAGTGGGTACCATGATAGTTTGGTATCGACTTCGACAAGGTTATTTCACACTTTTGAGTGTTGAAGACGGTTCCATGTGATGGTAAAAAAAAATTTTTCATCCTTTTCAGTGACCTTTGCTACAGTACTCACGGGATTAATTGTCATTGTGCTCTTATGGTCTCCGATGTCTTACCCGCAACTATAATATCGTCGAGGTATGTGAAGCACTTTTCAGTTATTGGAGTGTAACTCAAGAACCGCTTGTCCGATTTTGATTAAATTTGGCCACGACAAATGGCACCACCACAGAAGGTATACTCTATCAAACAAAAAAAGAATCATCAAAATCGGTTCATCATCATCAACAAAGAAATCATCCGAACACACATAAAAAAAAATATATACTGTCGATTGAGTAACCTCCTTTTTTAAGTCGGTTAAAAACTCAAGTACCAGTTCCACTGATTTTAACTCCTGCCCTGAGCAGTGGTTTCCTTCAGCCGTTCAACAGCGGTCTATTCTTCGCTTACTTTTTAATATTCGCAAGTTTTCAGCTCATTTAGAGTCGGCACTTTGTTATATCGACCGATACCGAGTTCTTTAATTGAATTAAGTTTTTACTTTGTTTTGTACGTTAATAATTTAAGTTATGTTCGTTTCTATGAACAATTGATTTCCTGGCAATCTCTTACTTAAAACGTATTGCGAGTGGCTTAATGGAAGGTTAGAATTTTAGGTTACCGGAGGTCATGGCTGTTCATTTTGCCTGATCTCTGCGTATAAACTCTACAGATTTAAACACTATATTATGACTGCATATATATGGACAAATCGAAATTAGCAAGCTATGAAAGTTGTCGAAACTTTATTTTATGAACCATATTAAACTGACTATGGGCCTTCTGAACAGGCTCAGAGTCGCACAACGAGCTATGGAGAGGGCTATGCTCGGGGTTTTTCTACGTGATCGAATCAGAAATGAGGAGATCCGTAGAAGAACGAAAGTCACCGACATAGCCCAGCGGATTAGCAAGTTGAAGTGGCAGTGGGCAGGGCATATAGTTCGAAGAACCGATGGCCGTTGGGGCCGAAAGGTTCTCGAATGGAGACCACGGACTGGCAAGCGCAGCATAGGACGGCCACCGACTAGGTGGACAGACGACCTGACTAAGATCGCAGGCAAGGGCTGGATGCGGGCCGCTTCCAACCGGTCCTTGTGGAAATCAATGGGGGAGGCCTTTGTCCAGCAGTGGACGTCCTATGGCTGAGATGATGATGATGATGATTGAATTGTAAACTTGGTACCCTGGCTGGGGTATTTGTTATCACACGCAAATCAAATGACCATTGCATGAAACCTACAAATTGCACTTGACATATTGTATTTTACTTCACCGCGATCAAAGTTAGCACAAACTACCAGATGTACCATCAGCATGAAACGGCTAACTGTAAAAAACTACTTTTAACTTTGGCATCGCTCGCTCAATGGTACTCTACAAAACGCATGAAAAACTCTGCAGCAACCAGCGGTGGAATAATAACTAGTACCTTTGGTAGATTTATACGTAATTTAAAACGTAGGGATTAAATTAAAAGATTAAACAATTGAACAGTTGGACACTGTTTGAGAAAGTCCCAAAATAATACACTAGGGATGGCGGTCTGAGATCGATTTTTGCTCCTTGCAGCAAGCCTTGCAGCTCAAAATACATCTTGAAGCAAAGATATATGACCTTGGGTGACGTCACCTATCTTTTCTATTTCTTTCTTTAGGATGGTCACACGAGATCCTCTGTTCAGGATATTAAGCGGATAGTTTTCGTCTATGAAAATGATGTAAAATCTAATGTTTGACTTGAAGTTTCTTATTTAAAAATTAGGAATATGATAGATATTGCAATCAAATTTCTCAACATAACTCTATTTATCACCTTGTTCACTCAATAGCCGTACGAACGTGTAGTTCCACGAAATAGAATAGTTACAATATTGATTAGAAAACAATACAAAAACAATGGTAGGAAGTTTCACTTATGTTAAGAATGATTCATAAATAGCAGATGTTAAATTTGTTACTGTATGTGTGTATCTTTTATGTATGTATGTATTTTTATTGTAGCTATGGTTCCTCCTAAATAATATAAATAAATAAAGCTCGAGTGTCGCTTATAGAGGTATAGATAAATAGCAGTCTCACTTACGGAGGTCCATGAGGGAAAACCGACTCTCTCTTACAGAGGTTTCTGTTTCTCGCTAATAGAGGTTTTGGGAGCTTAAAATGACGGGTCCTGGCTATTACTCTCACTTATAGAGTTTTCTCACTTATCCAGTTCTCACTTACCCAGGTTTGACTGTATATACATCTTAGTATAACTTTCATTATGTTTTTAACAAGTGTAAGTTTTCATTTACGTGCTATATTTCGTGGTAGCAACGGCTCATTTCAAACTATTCAAATAAAAAATTCGTCTCGCTTTTATGCTCACAAGAGCTGACTCCACATTCACACGGGGTAAAGTTGGTACAATAGTGTGCGTCATTAGAGCGGATGGCTAAGTGGCAAGTTTGCCAAGTGACGAGACGTGGGTTCACAGCTCTATCACTAGCAGTATGGCCACACTAGTAATTGTAATTTTTAGACTTTCGCGATTCGAACAACACGAGAAAAACATTTAGTAATTTATTTACCTCGACGTTTCGACCAAGTTATAAATAAATTACTAAATGTTTTTCTCGCGATCAAGCCCCGTTTGATTTAATAACAATGTGGACACACTAGGTTCTTGTCCGGGCAGCGCTAGCTCACCACCGGTCTAGAAGTTTCTTTATTGAATAACTAATGAAATCATAAATCAATTTATTGGTAGTAGTGCGTTATTATTATTATAAGTCAACAATAAAATAAAAATAATATCACTACGATACAATTAAAAGAATAAAAATCAACATATATTACAATTATTGTCAACATGAACAATACAGTCATATATTGTGATAATACATGTATTTTTACATGTATTATCCTTATTTCAAATTAATGACCGTTCAAAAGCGTCGATCAAAGGCATAGAATGCCTGCTCGATTTTCAGTTTAATTTTGAAACCACAGTGTGTGTTTGAACCACAATTATAATAACGAAACAGTAAGCTTATATGGTTGTCATGGTTACCTAGTGACGTGAAATCACTCACAAATACGAGATGTAGGAGAGATCATAGTTTCCTGGTTTGAGACTGCCCCTTTGATTTTTTTATAATTAAACAGTATAGGTATTACATATATATAGATATGTGCTTTACATTTTAAGAATAACTAAATATCACAATTATTTGTGACAAGTAATTCAAACTGTTTCCGACAAAAAAACAACAATGCATACATGCATACTTACATAAGTACGAACAAAATTGCCCCGTTTACGGACACGTTAGGAAATTATGACATCGTACGCTAGAGCTTGGTATTGGTAGGATTGGTAGACTATCGTTGGTTAAAAACCTACATAATACTGAGACGGGGTAGCATCCTTGAGGTATTTCAGATTGTTCTATTCTTTAATTTGATGTAGAAACTGTTGTATAGTATACGTATGTAATAATAATAATAATAGTGAACTTATTAACTTGTGAACCTATCGAATCCATGGGGCCGGTTTTAATTGACCCCGTAGATATAAGTTGTGCAATCCGTACGACACAGAACTGGAAAAGTCCTGGACCGGACGGATTGCATAACTTTTGGATAAAATGGATTCGATGCTCACACGAACGTTTGGCAATACAATTCCAGGAAGCACTCGAACTCGATTCTCTTCCAAATTTTATGACCACCGGTGTCACCTTCCTGCTCCACAAGTCCGGTAGTACCACGGAAGCTAAAAATTACAAACCCATCACGTGCTTACCTACGATGTATAAGCTGCTTACATCAATTCTTAGAGCAAAATTAAATTCGCACATATGTGCAAACAACATTTTGGCCACCGCTCAGAATGGATGTAAGGTTGGGTCCCGTGGTACTAAGGAGCTCCTTCTCATAAATACGACCATTTGCCAACAAGTCCGGCGGAACAAAGGAGCTCTCTCAACAGCCTGGATCGACTACAAGAAGGCCTACGATTCAATACCTCATTCATGGCTACAAAGGATTTTAGAGTTGTACAAAATTGATGCAACTCTAAAATCATTCTTAAGCGCATGCATGAGGCATTGGACCACAGTCCTTCGTCAACCAGGCAGCGGAGATAGGTTCTCTGGTCCACAGGACTTCATAAAAATAGAGCGAGGTATCTTTCAGGGCGACAGTCTGAGCCCTTTGTGGTTCTGCCTGGCACTGAACCCTCTCAGTACTTTACTAAAGGATTCAGGTCTAGGCTATCGACTTCGTAGAGAGAGTGAGGTCATTTCACACCTCGTGTACATGGATGATCTCAAACTGTTTACACCGAAACGCCAGGATTTTATGGAGTTGCTAAAAATCACGGAAGTTTTTAGCAACGCTATCAAGATGGAGTTCGGTGTTGATAAGTGTGCGGTCATGCATGTGCAGCGGGGGAAAGTTGTAAATTCATCAAATTTACAACTCTCTGAGACAATGTCTCTCAGATCTCTCTCAGAAGTCGAAACCTACAAATACCTTGGTATGTCAGAATCATTGGGTATCGCGGTAGGGGATATTAAGCGTTCGGTGAAGGAGCGCTTCTTTTGCCGTCTGACAAAAGTACTGAAAAGTCATTTGTCGGGTGGCAATAAGGTGCGTGCCTTCAACGGATGGGTGATGCCCCTACTGATGTACTCTTTTGACATATTAAGGTGGACTCAGACTGAGCTAGACGCCTTAGATAGAAGGCTCTGTCAAATGCTCACATTACATCGCATGCTGCACCCGCGCTCGTCTGTCATGAGACTGTACATTCCGCGGAAATGGGGAGGTCGTGGCTTTTTAAATGCCAAGAACCTTCACAACCGCGAAGTGTACAATCCCAGGACATATTTTCTAAACAACGAGTGCGGGATGCATCGTGATGTTGTGGCAGTTGACAAAGGCTTCACCCCGCTCTCCTTGGCTATCGAGAACTGGCGTAAACCAACGGTGTTGACCACTGAGGATCGCAAGGACATATGGAAAGGCAAAGAGCTACACGGCCGGTTCTATCGGGCCTTAACAAGACCCGATGTAGACCTACTCGCATCCGTGAACTGGCTACGTTTCGGTGACCTTTTTGGGGAAACCGAGGGTTTTGTCTGTGCAATTGCGGACGAAGTTATCATGACGAATAACTATCGGAAATATATTCTGAAGGACGGTACGGTCGACGTTTGTCGGGCATGCCGCCGTCCGGGAGAATCCCTCAGACATATTATTTCTGGTTGTTCTCATCTTGCTAACGGAGAGTATTTACACAGGCATAACCTAGTAGCCAGAATCATCCACCAGTAACTTGCAATTCAATATGGCCTTGTTCAATCCGAAGTGCCGTACTACAAGTACACACCAGCGCCAGTTCTTGAGAATGGTCGTGCGTTACTCTACTGGGACCGCTCTATCATCACGGACAGGACTATTGTTGCCAATAAGCCTGATATCGTTTTGGTCGACCGGTCTCAACGCCGGGCAGTGCTCATCGACATCACCATCCCGCATGACGAGAACCTCGTAAAGGCTGAGAAGGACAAACTCAGCAAGTACCTTGACTTAGCTCACGAGGTAACCGCCATGTGGGATGTTGACTCGACGATCATTGTCCCGATAGTCGTTTCGACGAACGGCTTAATAGCGAAGAGCCTCGATCAACATCTTAAGAGGCTCTCGCTAGACGGTTGGATCAAGGGTCAGATGCAGAAGGCGGTACTCCTTGAAACGGCGCGTATTGTCCGGAGGTTCCTCACTCTGCGGCTCTAACCACCGGTAGCTTGGGCCCTGCCCCGCTGCTGGCGGAACTCTAGGTTTAGGTTTTTTATAATATCTTTATTAATTTTTGTTTTTGATATTTATACTGTAAAAAAACTAAACCTAAGAAAAAAAGAAAATAAAGAGATAATAATAATAATATGGGACAACATTCACACAAGGTCTTAAGGTCCCAAACTAGGCAGAGCCTGTACTATGGTAACCTGATGACTGATATATACTTATTTACATACTTATACATTTACTTATATACATATACACACCCAGACACAGATCAAACAGGTATGTTCATACACACAAATGTTTGACCTGTCCAGGAATATGGTTGATACATTTCTTTGTAGTCACCATACTGTGTATATATTATATAGTGTGACTCTGTTTTGACTTTTTGAGTAGGTAACTACATATTTGGAGCACCACATACTCAACTCATGTACTGTAGTTACCTGCTTTATTTTTACAATGACATAAACTATTTGAATGTCCTTTTGTTTATTTTCTTGTTATCCTTAATACTATTAAATAAATAATATTACTGTATTCTCAGATTTTTTAATTAATATTTTAATTGATCAAATCTTATACATGCAGCAAGAGGCAATATAATTAAAATGCATCATCATCATCATCATCTCAGCCAAAGGACGTCCACTGCTGGACATAGCCTCCCCCATTGATTTCCACAAGGACCTGTTGGAAGCAGTCCGCATCCAGTCTTCGCTTGTTCAAGTTGTAATCCAAGCACTCACGCTAAAAATAAACTTTCCCCACATATAAAACAAATAACTATTATTCACACTCATTCGGATCGTTCGCGTTGCTTCAACATGCGAAACAGTGCAGGTGGTTTGTTATTCATGAAATAAAAAAGTTATTATACTTTATTTTTTTAATTTATTGAATGGCGGCATACAGTAGTATGTCCAGCAGTGAACATCTTATAGCTGAAATAGTAAGATGATAAATTCCCTCAAAGTATAATAAACTTGACCTTACGAGAAGTATAATTATATTTTTTTACTTAGACAGAGAAAGCTTATTTTTTTACCACACTAGCAGTCAATCGCTATCGTTACTCATCGATTCCTAACATAAAAAATATATTTATTCACAAGTAAGTAAAATATTTTAAAATTTGAGAACGCACCTGACATAACTAATATCCACCCGCCGACCAATCAGAGAAGAAGAAGCCTATGAAAGGTGTGAAAGAATCCTGTGATAGAACCCTTTCCGCCGCTCGCCTCGCTAGTGCTAGTGTGCTGAAAATTGTCGTTTCACTCATGGGTAAAGTATTTAGTGTTTCGTGTTTAGAAACCTTCGCTACGCTGATGTTTCAATCCAAGCACTCGCGCCTAAAATCAACTTACCCACATGTTAAACAAATAACTAACATCTGACTCGAGCAACAGGAAAACATACATTCGATCGAATAGCATTTTTTTAAATTATACCGTAAATAATACACACAAGAGCAGTTTTCAAAGGCAAACTTTTCCCCTTCTTTTGAGGTACTGAGTACCATTGACGGCTCCTCTCGTTATAAACCCTCGAACAGCCACCAGTAGTCCTCGAAGTGCAAGATATCGCCTGTTTCGTTTGATTCCGCACTTTAATACTCTTCCATATTCTGTGATTCCGCCCACGAGATCGCTCCTCGAATACGGAATGAGCCGTGAGTTTCATAAGTGAAAACCTTTTCTAAAGTGAGGTGTACTGTGTCTGCTTCAATTGTTTTAGTATGATCTTTAATGATCAGGACTATAGTCCTGGATTTAGGATTGTTATATATGTTTACAAATTTTTTAAAGTATAAAAACTAGTTGACTGGCCGGTTGGCGCAGTTGGTAGCGCTCTGCCTTCTGAGCCTCTGGTCCCGGGTTCGATTCCCGGACAGGTCAGACATTTGTGTGTATGAACATGTCTGTTTGACCTGTGTCTGGGGGTGTATATGTGTATATGTATATAAGTATATATATATCAGTCATCAGGTTACCATAGGACAGGCTTTGCCTAGTTTGGGACCTGAAGACTTTGTGTGAATGTTAACAAATAAAAAGAAAAAAAAAAAAATAGAATAGTTGAAATGACTATGACGAGTGAAAATCCGTTCATCACGATCAGGGATACCCTGATCGTGATGAACGGATTTTCACTCGTTATGTATTCTCTCTGTTAGATAATCTAAAAGATCTCACGAGAAATTGAATTAGATGGTAAATTTATTAAAATTATAATTATGAAAATATTACACACCAAAAGTACACATTTCATGTTCATAATTATTTAAAGCATTCAAATGACCGCAAAAAGAAGTGCGAAATTTTCACCACGCTGCGTATTTTATTTCTTTTCTATTATAAATACTACCTGTAAAATAATAGATTACAGACCCTATCCTTTAGTATTTAACGTTCACATTGCTTTAAAGGTAAGAATTTAGGTTTTATTTATATTTTATGTTATTTTTAGACGAAGCCTCGACCATTGAAGCGTCGGAGCACCTAAAGAATATTCCACTAATTATATCGTCGTTTCGCTTCTGAAAGGATTCTGAAGAGATACCAGGTTGAAATGAATTTAGGTTAGTGAATATCTGGAGGCTTCTTTTGTTTTTCCTGAACGAAATGTAAGAAAGCGCTAAGAAAACTTCCATTAGGAATATAACTATTTTGTTGGTTGTGTTGGCTAAACAGTATAACAATGCATGTTTAAAAGTTTCCTATGCCTAATGTTGCTTTTTGTTTTTGGAAGTGTGAACATATTGTATATTCTTCATCTGCTGTGGAATATTATTGCATCATTTACTAGTTGCGTAGTAGAAAATATACTTCTTAAAGAGGCGGTTCTATGGAACTCCATAGAACCGCCCTTTTCAGAAGTATATTTTCTGCGTAAAGATCTGTTAAAGGGTTGAAGAGGTGTAGCTGACATCATAGAGGCCGCGGTTCTCGCATCGCGAATATTTTAGTAGAAATGTGGTCTCTTGAAAAAATTTATTTTATTCATAAACGAAATCTTTTTTAAACAAGAAATAACCTACATTAACTGTTCACATAAATGATATTTTTTTGAAGTTTATTGGACATGAAGGACTTTCAACAAAATAAGCTGAAATTGACTATTCAGCTTATGTTAACTCTCTCTGTCTCTCTCTGCCAAGCGACTGTATGATATATTTTTTTTTTTCACACACAGGCCCCCTCACTAGGATTCCCTGTATCGCGGGAGGCATGGACACACACAATCACAGCACACAACATCCAAGACCCGGGACAAACATCCACACTCATCGTACAAATGTTTGCCCCGGCCGGGATTCGAACCCAGGGTCCCGGAGACACAGTAGTCATGTCACTGACACTAACCACTGAGCCACGGCGACCGTCTAATTATTAACGGAAAATAAATATAATAATAATAATAATAATAATAATAATAATAATAATAATAATAATAATAATAATAATAATAATATGGGGCAACATTCACACAAGGTCTTCAGGTCCCAAACTAGACAGAGCCTGTACTATGGTAACCCGATGACTGATATATATACTTAAATACATACTTTTTTTTTTTTTTTTATATATATACACACCCAGACACAGGTCAAACAGACATGTTCATACACACAAATGTTTGACCTGTCCGGGAATCGAACCCGGGACCAGCGGCTCAGAAGGCAGAGTGCTACCAACTGCGCCAACCGGCCAGTCATGATAATAAATAGAAATATATTAACCCATAACACAAGCTACAGGCGCAATATTGTGTTTGACAAATCTATCAGCCCAAAAGCAGTAGGTATTGTGTAAAATAAAGATATAAAACCTCCTTTTGCCTCATTTATCCAATGAAATTGCGTATATCATTACAAACATATCACCGCTAACAAAGCCATCTTGCGAAGGATTCGCATTCAACCCAATCGTTGGCAAATGATGGTGTTATGTGCACATCAGACCCATGTCACATTTTAACAAGAGATGGGGAGCGGTGCGTTTTGACATTTTTTGTATGGTTTACAATCTACATAGTGCCAAAGCGAAAAATTTGGTGTATTTTTCTCATCATAAAAAAATTCTTAGTTTTTTTTTAAATTCAATCAATTACGTTAAATGTTCATAGGGGCTTTCTTTTAACAATAGAATTAAACTTTTACGCTATGTTATATCATTTGGCTGCGTCACGTGGCCAAATGATAGATACATATATTATTATTATTATTATTTAGCCTTTTATTTGATTCCAACAACATAACAATGCACAAAATTTACTTAGTCTAAGTTTTCGGTTGCTGGAACCCCATTCCGGGTATAGGCCTCCTCCAGTTTACTCCAAATCTCTCTGTCCCTTGCTTTTGTTTTCCAGTCTTTTCCTGCTGTCGCTATTATTTCGTTGACCCATCTGTTCTTAGGGCGTCCCCTCTTTCTTCTACCAGTAGGTCCAGATACATATATACCTATATGTAAGTCATATGGTCTAAGGTATAACTACGACAGATCTACAATGTTATATTGTCTGTTGTTTAATCAAACGAACTAAAACGCTGATACTTAATTAAGATAGTTGTACGATATAGTCTAAATTAGTCATCATCGTCATCATCAAAAATTAGTATGACACATGAATGACAAAACTGAAATTCGATTTTTTTATAAAAATGTTTTTTATTAAATATAATAAGTTTGCGTTTGACAACTGTCTTACTTGATGTTAAGTGATGACGTTGTCCAGGATTTAGCACGCAAACCTCGAAGGTACCTATTCACTCGTGACTTGAAGACCTCCAGGATTGTACATATCGGGAAACACAGACTCGGGCAACGAGTTCCATTCCTTGGCAGTACGCATTATGTAGAATAAGTAGGCACGTTATTGGTTGGCGGCTAAAACTACCCGCAATATAACAACAAAACTAATATTAGAGATAGCGTTGTGCGGGGTTGCATAAGAATTTGAATTTTAGAAAAATTAGACTAAAAGCTGTTTTATTAATTAATATTTGGCTGTTTTAAGTGATTAACATAATCACGGCCAATGTTGAATGGCACTCAAAGTCAGTACGAATCACAATGAATTAAGGGAAAGTGATTCGACAGCATGGCAGTAACCCTTTCGTCGCAAACACAGTTTTCCTCAATTGATAATGTTTTTAATGTTTATTATCTAAAATGTAGGTTTAAAACTCATACAAATTTTATTAAATTCGTACCCGGACGTCAAAAAAGCTAAGCTTGGTTACATACTCCAAAATAATTAATGACATATCTTATTATTATTGTAATGACATAGTTTCTATGGATGGATGTTATTTACTCATTCATGACAGAGCGGCTAAACAGATCTTGATCGAATTCATTACACAGACAACACACAAAAACATTAAAGTCTGGGCTTATGTGCTTTTGATAGGCTTTTTATCTCAGAACAATGCACCGATCCGTGGAATATCTGAAGGAATGGAAAAGTCATCCACGCGAGTCGAACCGTGGGGCACAGCCGGTAAAATCCCACTTATCCCACTTATATTATAAAAGTGAAAGTTTGGATGGATGGATGCATGGATGTTTCAGCCTCAAACGGCTGGACGGATTTGGATAAATTTGGTATGTAGATAGTTTAGGTCCCGGAATATTTTTATATATTATTATTATTATTATTTTTTCATCCCGGCTACTTTTCATCATCGTCATCATCATCAATCATCACCTCGCGGGTAATACCGTGGGGCGTATCTAGTCCTACTAATATTATAAATGCGAAAGTTTGTGTGTATGTGTGTATGTTTGTTCTTCACGCTCAAACGGCTACACCGATTTGGATGAAGTTTGGTATGCAGATAGTTTAAGCCCTGGATTGACTTAGGCTACTTTTATCCCCAAAAAAGTATAGTTTCCGTGGGATAGTTGAAGTAGTGGGATAATCGTATTCCACGCGGGTGTAACCACGTGGCGCTACTAGTTGTATAATAAAGTAAGCACTTTCTCGCAGAAGTATATATAATAATATGTTTAATATTTTCCCTGCTGTAATAGCCCAGATGGTGTAACGCAAACGCGGCACATTAAGGAGGTACTTACAACGTACCTCTTTGTGGTATTAGGTACCCAGCATGAAGTATTAGCAAGCCAAGTTCTTTGTGCTCTTTAGCAAATAGGTAAAGCAAGCAAGAGCGTAGCGTATGGTCACTGACCCAACGATGAATCGTTGGGTCAGTGACCATAAAAAGTCAAAGATCTATAAAGATTAGAAAAAGAAGCATTTCGTAAACAATTTTCTACAATTTCTAACATTTTCTTTGTCATATAAAGACAAAAAGTGCCGTGGTGGTACCGGCCTACAATAGTACTCCCCCATCTCTTCCCGTGGGTGCCGTAAGACTCGGCTAAAGGATAGCTTACCAGAAGGTGGGCAGCAGCGCCTTCTGAGGATCGAAAATCATACTGCGCTCGCCAACCCGCCTGCCAAGCGTGGTGAGTATTGACAAATCCCCCCTATATTGGGGAGGCATTTGTCCAGCAGTGGACATCCTATGACTGAGATGATAAAGACAATGAATAAACAACAAATATTAGTTATCTTGTAATTAGGAACAAGACCCTAACTATGATTGATAACAATAATCCAATAGTACTTAGCCCAGCGTTATAAATAAATCATTACCGGCCGAAGCAACAGGCTGAAAAAATAATAATTCTGTTGCCATAGCTTTCATTTACACGCTTTTTTCTTGATCCTTTAATTAGCAAAGATACCGACCGCAACAGGTTTTTTCCGGAAAAACATTTTAATAGATTTGGTTCAGTAATTAATGCTAGTAGTCGTCAGCGGTCGAAACTCGACGATAGCTTACTATTATATTATTAAAAAGAAAGTACGGTACGCTCTAAGATCACAGAACTAAAAATGTTTATCAAAAATTGGAACAACACTCAAAAGTGTGAAATAACACACTATTGAGTGTTGAAGTCTCAAGGAATCCTGGTCCAAAGGTGTGAGTGTGATAGTGTATAGGGTACCGACTTCGACAAGTTATTTCACACTTTTGAGTGTTGAAGTCGATTCCATTTTTTGGTAATAATTTTTTTTTCACCCTTTTCAAGTGACCTTTGCTATACTCATGGGATCAATAGTCATTGTGTATGTTCTCCGATGTCTTCAACTGCGATTATAATATCGTCGAAGTATGTGAAGCACTTTTCAGTTATTGGAGTGTAACTCAAAAATTGTTTGTCCAATTTTGATGAAATTTAAATGGGACCACCACGGAAATATACACTACCAAACAAAACAGAATCATCAAAATCGGTTCATAAACGACGAAGTTAGCCGCGAACACACATAAAGAAAAAATATATATGTTCGTAACCTCCTTTTTTTGAAGTCCGTTAAAAAGGCATTTTCCGATTCACTGGGGAAATTATATGTAAACTTTTGTATTTACATGCACTGAGTTTAAGTTAAATTCGCATTACTTATTGGCCTGAAGACTAGATTGTAATTTTAGTGATAACAAAAGTGGAATCACATTAACAAAAAGCCAAAACGTTGCTTCAAAAACGATTTGACCTTTCACCGTATTCCGTATTCAACCGTATTTCTACTTTGAATTACTGGGCTTAGAAACTTATTTGCAGGCTCTATTGCAATATAACCGTATACAAAGGCAAATAAAAGAAAATAATTAAATCTGCAAAGCTTATTGTGAAAAGGTTGAGATGTAATAAAAGTCAATGAATGTTAAAAATTGCTTAGATATCTAAACTTTACAGCTACAATCTTTACAAAGCCATAAAAATGGGTAAGTGTACACATAAAAGTGCTTTATTGATTCTTCGGGTCACAGGTTCAAATGAGATTTAAAGTAGTTTTGGAAAACACTTCAACTTTTTTTTTATTATTCTCGGAATGACGATAGTATTTACACAATTCATTTGGGACTTTAAAAAAAATGGTCTTAGAAGACGCACAATGAAACGCGTACAAGAATGGAAGTAATGACTGTTTTGAGAAAATATTTTATATATTATATATTAAATTCCTAACGACACGGTATAGTTTAATTAGGTCTGGAACATCTTAAAACGTTATGGATAAAGTAAAAACAATTGGCATTTATTGTAACTTTTAGACTTTCGCAAATCGAACACATTTATAATAAATCAATCGGGTCTTCATTGCGTGAATATCATTAAGTAATTTATGTAAATTAATTACTAAATTATTTCCTACACATCGAGGTAATTGGGGCTTTTGAACCTGTTATAGGCGAATTTTATAAGGCGAAAATGTGTGTTACTTCGTATAATATCATCATCATCATCATCTTAGCCATAGGACGTCCACTGCTGGACATAGGCCTCCCCCATTGATTTCCACAAGGACCTGTTGGAAGCGGCCCGCATCCAGCCCTTGCCTGCGATCTTCGTCAGGTCGTCTGTCCACCTGGTCGGTGGCCGTCCTATGCTGCGCTTGCCAGTCCGTGGTCTCCACTCGAGAACCTTCGTATGATATATCAATATAGATCTATTATATATACTATATTTTGTATTTATAATTATTAAAAAGTAAAATGCCCAGAATAGGCCCTGTACCGATATAAAAACAGTCATATCTTCTGTATTAAGGTCTCTGTTTTTCTGCTCGTACATGTCCCGCGACTGGGTGTAATTCCGAAAAACACAGTCTCTACTTAATAGAAATTTGAATAAAATCAATTTATTCCAACGCAGTTCGCGTTTATCGCCCATAATAGATTACTTTTTCGGGAAAAATAAATGAATGGAACTCCTGGAAAAGACAATATAATAACAGTAGATCATATATTAGACATTTGATAGTAGGTACTCTTTTCTCGTGCGCCATATTTAACTTTCTAATTTCAATTTATTATGTTACTAGTAGCGCCCCGTGGTTTCACCCGCGTGGATTACGGTTTTCCCGTTACCTCAATTATCCCACGGGATCTATACTTTTTCCTGGATAAAAGTAGCCTGTGTGTTAATCCAGGTTTAAACTATCTCCATACCAAATTTCATCGAAATCGGTTTAGCTGCTTAGAAGCGTGAAGAAGTAACAGTACATACACACATACTTTCGCATTTATAATATTAGTGGGATTACATTTAGGGTATTTTTTCACATAATCTATTACACTCGACGCTAGTCCTAGATACTCAACAACTTAGAATTTTGACTGACCCAACAACTCTTTTCGTGCTTGGTGACAGTTTTGTAACCTTACCAGACAGGAACACCTACACGTAAAGCCAAAGCTGAAGGGATCGTACCAGCAACCGTCACAACACTCACAGCTCCGGAGAAAATGATTGGCTTAAAAAAAAAAGTTCACGACATTGATGGTGCAAAATTTAGACATTTATGTTTATTATATTTGTATATGTTATTTATATTGTGTGTGAACATTTGCCTAAAATAAAAGTCCTACGGTACGTTTGTAAGTCTATAAATTACGGTCGCACCACGGAAATTTCGCACATTCACCAGTACCTAACCTGTCTCTGACAGCTGTCTATGTACAGTACTAGTATCGACTGTGACCAGCTAAGTATTCCTATGGGATTGTAAAGGAAAGGCGTAGCAGAAAAGATTTAAGTTTTGATTGTTATTTCAAAATTCATTTGGGTGTTAATGTATAATAATGATTGGTTTTTACCAGTTACGTGTCCGTGGAAGTGCACGAATGCAGGAGAGTGGATGAAAATGGCTGAAATGGTAAATCTTCACTTTGTTATTTATCTCTCAATCTTCAGTCAGTAAAAATCCGTTAAGTGCCCACGTCTTTACTGAATCATTAGGAAAGGCTGACTTTCGAGATAAGTTCTTAGCTTATGCACGAAACTTGATGCCACAAAATGTGTAAGTATATTATTCTGACACTAGCTAAATACATATTAAATACGAAGCCACAACGAAGAAAAAAGTATTCAGATTGGAATCAGAAGCCCATACTGCTTACATGTTGTCCCCTTGAGTTTGGAAGTTCAGAAAACTTATTAAGTGAACAGCGTGTGACGTATTTAGGTTAGGGGAGTTTTCTAAAGACTTGATAAAGGAATTGTTATATTTGAGGTAAAATAAAAGGAGTTAATTAAAACTGCAAAAATGTTAGGGGCGTTGTTTACAAAAGAGTCCGCTGAGAAAAAAGAACGTTATTGTTCACCAAATAAAATTGAAATTTATATATGTTGAGATTACACATTTTTATTTTGTTCCGCTTTTTATGAATAAATTTCTTCTTTAAACAAATAACTTGTAATGTACTGATTTTATAAAGACAATCAAACCGCTATAACATGCTAATCTAATAAGTACTAACATTTCTAAACGTTATCTCTTAGAGCCCAGCAGCTCATCGGATTTTACAATACTTTTTAAAGCGCCTGGTTTATTATTGGACGCGTGACCAAAATGCTGGCACATATTACATATCTGTCTCAAAGAAATAGCATTGAATTTTGATGTAGTAATGCTGCTAGCATTCTTGGTAGTGGATTGGAAATATCAGAGCTTCCATTCAATTCTATAGATGTAAGCTAGCTATAGATGCTATAGTGGGATGCTTAAATTTTATTTTAGTAGTGTAGTATTATATACTATATTGCAGAAAACAATTTACAAGAGTAGTTTTGAGAACTTCGTTAACAATCAAGCTAGACTTATGCCGCCAAAATTAACAGATTGTGTTGGTATTGAAGTTATGAGATGTAAAAAGGGAAATAATCACCGAAAAGATGCATTGATATATGTTTACACATTTTTCTAAAAACATATAACTGACAAAAAAATTATAATTAGACTGTCAATGTCACTATGAACTAGGGAAAGCATATTGATTAACAAATTAATAAACGCATTCTTTCAGCAACCGCACAGTAAACAAATGTATTATTAACAAAATGTGAAAAAGACAAAGCCAGGGTCAGCTAGGTGGAAATGAGACCTGTGTAATCAGTACAATAATTACTCTAAGTAGAATAGCAAAACTAGCATAAACGACAATTCATTTATAATCTATGAGCAGTGTGTTTAGTAAAATTGATACCATGATGTATATAAAAAACTACTCTCTTCCCGCGGGTGCCGTAAGAGTCGGCTAAGGGATCACGTACCAGGAGGTGGGCAGCAGCGCCTTCTGAGGATCAGAAATCATACTGTGCTGGCCAACCCGCCTGCCAAGCGTGGCGAGTATTGACAAATCCCCCCTATATGGGGGAGGCATATGTCCAGCAGTGGATGTCCTATGGCTGAAATTAGGAATATTAATGAACACCTTCATTATAGTAAAGAAGCGAAAGAAGCTTACCAGGATGTTAGCAAGTCGAACAACATAGTCCCTGAGGCAAAGATTATGCTGTCCGACTTGCTTACATCCTGGTACTCTTCTTTCGATCAAAAGAAGCCGAACTCAAGAAAAGAAAATAGCCGTAATGATGTGTATGTATTATTTATGGGATATTTAAGAGCTATTTTAAAGTTATCTAATGAAACGATATTCTAACTGCGTATTAAAAGCGCTTCCTTGTTCCGTGGTTTAAAGATATAAATCCTTATTTATGGCCAATCGTAAAATAAATCCGCAGCGGAAAGCTGGAGGAGGATAAATTAATGATAAAGACTCGAAGTAGCACATACTACGTTCAGATTTCTTTTTTTGTACTGTATAGATCTAGCGTTTGACCACTATCTCACTTGATGGTCAGTTTCGAGTACCCAGGCGGGTATTCGATAATTCCAAAATACGAGTATTCAAAAATGCTCAACTTTAATGTTCAAGTTTTCACTTCTGCCGGCACTCCCGAAATGCAACACGTTGTTTTTTTGGAACATTAAGGTAGTACTGTATGTAAGTATGTATGTACTGTATGTAAAGTAGAACAGAAAGGTAAGGAAGGACATCGAATGTCAAACTTTTTTTAGGCTCGTATGACTATATCTATAAACATAATTATAATTACATAAAAATGAATTTTTATTGCTTGATCCTGATAACTTCAGAATGGCTTACGACATTCATCTACTTCTACATTGTAAGAGGTTCTTACCAAAAAAAAATATCGCAAAATATAGGACAATTCCGGAATATCATATATATAATATCATAGCCCTCGCGGGTGAAACCACGGGGCGCAACTATCAGAGTGGCAGCTGTCATAACACCAGTTACTTTCGAGTACCCTGTTTAGCTACCATGCTCAAGTTTGAAAAACTGTCACCAAACACATAGTGTGTCCAGGCAGCCGTCTTTGAGAGCCAGTAAGCATACTAGGTGTAGCGTGATAACATCGACAGGCCGGTTGGCGCAGTTGGTAGCACTCTGCCTTCTGAGCCGCTGGCCCCGGTTCGATTCCCGGACAGGTCAAACATTTGTGTGAATGAACATGTCTGTTTGACCTGTGTCTGGGTGTGTATATTTATGTCAGTATATATATATATATATATATATATATATATATATATATATATATATATATATATATATATATACATATATATATATAAGTATGTATACATATAAGTATGTATCAGTCATCAGGTTACCATAGTACAGGCTCTGCCTAGTTTGGGACCTGAAGACCTTGTGTGAATGTTGTCCCATATTAAAAAAATATATATATTATTATTATTATCGTCGATCACATCGTCACTGACCATCAAGTGAGATAGTAGTCAAACGCTAAATCTATACAATAAAAAAAATAAAATTTTTACCAACACAATATTCACTTGATAAAATATTGAGAGCCACAGATCTAGACAGAACAATATATCAAACTTGAGAAGTCATTTCGAGCAGAGCGAACTGTGCCAACGATGTTCTACTGACGGCTCGGTATAATAATAATAATATATCGGCAGGAAAGTCTTCTTTGTTGTTCTCTTTTACATTGAGGGACTATGTGGCACTCACACGGCTATGAAACTTATCCATCATCATTTCAGCTATAGTACTCAGAATCATCATCATCATCGCCTTGGCTTGAATACTCACTGGCTTTCAAGAACTGCTGCCTGGGCACACTATGTGTTTGGTGACAGTTTTTCAAACTTGAGAGTTTTTGCTAGCCAGGCGGGTATTCGAAAGTACCCTTCTTTTCTTTTCTTTTCCCAGCCATGTGCGTCCACTGCTGGACGTAGGCCTCCCCCATATGGGGGGGATTTGCCAATACTCGCCACGCTTGGCAAGCGGGTTGGCGAGCGCAGTATGATTTCCGATCCTCAGAAGGCGCTGCTGCCCACCTCCTGGTACGTTATCCCTTAGCCGACTCTTACGGCACCCACGGGAAGAGATGGGGGGGTACTACTCTAGGCCGGTACCACCACGGCCCTACCAAAAGTACCCTACCACCTTGCAATATTATAATGGGAAAACGAACATTTTGCATGCTCACACTGATTTCAGTGTGAGCATGCGATATGTTCGTTGTAAGTCCTCAAATTATAATTCGAGCAAAATTTTAAAGCAAGATCAATAAAACAAATAAGTACGGAATACTTCCAACAAAGTTACGTATAAATTACAACAGCTGTTTACCAAAGTTGCTTTCCCATGCAACGGGCCCCAGACCCGACCATTTCATTGACCGAACAACGGAACCCTAATTGAGTTTCGACAGCTACTTATTTACACAAACGATTATCTTAATTGCGTCAACAACAGATGCTACTCTTCGCACTCAGAATGTTACAAGGACATAAATAGGGTCAATTGACAAATACATGAAGTATATAGGGGCTAAGTTATATTGTTTGTTAAATATTATGAAGTTGATATAGTTTTCATGTGATAGATCTCATATCTGTTAAGGGTTCAACTTGGGCCGGTGACTTATCAGATCCTCGCAGCCACATTATATTTTGCAGTACTCTGCAGCACTGTACCCTGTAACACAGTTCTCAACTAGTACTGGGACAGGAGCTCGTTATTCGAGAAGTGGTAACTTAATTTAATTTAAGTTAAATTAAATTAGATAAGATCTTTACATCATAAGAGATCACATATATGATTATTAACAATGAGTGTCACTGAGTTTTGTGAATAAATAAAATTTATCATTATCATTATCATTTAAATCCTAATGCGTGCTGATTTAAAATATGACATACATATTGTTAACCGACTTCAAAAAAAGAAGCCTACTCAATTTGAACGTATATATGTTTTTTATGTGTGTTCGCGGATAACTTTGTCCGGCGTATGAACCGATTTTGATGATTCTTTTTTGTTTGATAGAGTATACTTCCGTGGTAGTCCGATTTGAATTTCATCGAAATCGGACAAGCGGTTTTTGAGTTAAACTCTAATAACTGAAAAGTGCTTCGCATACCTCGACGATATTATAGTTGCGGGTGAAGACATCGGATAACACACACTGACAATTTGATCCCGTGAGTAGCATAGGTAAAAGATGAAAAAAAATATTTTACCAAAAAATGGAACCGACTTCAACACTCAAAAGTGTGAAATAACTTGTCGAAGTGAGTACCATGAGCACAATATTGTGATGATAGTTACTTTTGTGAACTATCACGGTATACCGACTTCTATAATAACTTGCGAGGGGCGCACTCAGTAATATTATAAATGCGAAAGTTTGTGACTATGGATGTATATTTGTTACTCTTTCACGCTTGAACGGCTGGACGGATTTAGATGAAACTTGGTATGTAGATAGGCCTCAGTATAACACATAGGTTACTTTTCATCATCATCATCATCAATCATCACCACGTGGGTAAAACCGCGGTGAGTAGCAAGTAACTTATAAATGTATAGCTTAATAGTTAATATCCGGAAGCACATTGATCATAAAGGAACGTGTAATTTTTCAAAATATTCTAATAACGGAATTGCAATTTGTGTTCAAGCACCTCCGTTTCTTTCTCCCTGCATTTCTCCCATTTCTACCCCGTGTAGAGAAGAATTATGGTTTTTGAAGGGTCATTTTATTACTTCTTAGGTCAGAGAAGTGTGGGGTGTGTGCTATTATTGATGGTAGTTTCATGGTTATTTAAGTGGTGTGCTGCCTTTAAAACGAGGGTGGTATAGTGCAATTGCTGCTGTGAATGTTTATGGTATTTGTTTTGAAAAATATTGAGCAAATAAAATATTATTACGGTGCAATAATAGTATTTCCTTAGATGGAATTTTTCAATAATATGTTTTATTTCTATTGATAAATTATATTAAAATTAAAAGCTGCTTGTAAGCGTTCTGGGTATCATGCAAACAGGCATCGGGAGAAACAGTCGAGCCGTTTATAGGCCGACAACGGCTAATAGGCTAATATACTGCTTAACTCTTGTTGGAGATAGGAGTTAGTTTACTCGCGGCAGGAAGCATAAACTGTTTTCGGCGCTTAACAAGATTCTTGGCGCCAAAACTGATAGTGACATATTCTCTGACGACTGGTATAAGATATTACGCGAGTGTTTGAGGTACTGTGAGCCGAAGTGCTGCCGTGTTTCAACCATTCAGTAGTATCTTTACACAGAATCATAATTTAGTGACTGGTTTTTATCGACTAGATGTTTTTGTTTATAACTGTTTTAGTTTTATTCATTGACATATTAAATATCTTATTTTAATGTATTATTGTACTGACTTATTGATTGTAGCCAAATCTATATTGTATAGTGTACCTAATTAGTGTAATTGGCGCAAGCCGTACTCATGAATTCATAAATAAATAAATAAATAGTGTTCTATTGTATTAAAATCAGTATATATATTCTCAAAATGTAGATATATGTAATTTTTTATTTTAATTCAATCAGATGTCCAGTCTTTCAGGATATTGCGTATTAATGCTGATTTATTTATAACTAGCTACGCCCCGCGGTTGTTGGCGTGTCAATACTTGGTATTGACACTTGACATTGATTGTTGTGTCTCCCCATGCACCCCGTCGGGAACAATCGATATTTTTGAAACAAAACGTAGCCTATGTGTCATTTCAGGGTATAACCATGGACCAATATACTACAAGAAGACTGACAATTGTCTAAAGAAAATCGTACGCTGGTCCATGGTATAAGCTATGCATAGATTTAAATGAAATTCGGAATAAAAGTAGGTACTTTGTAAATTGGATCAACACATAGTATAAGTTTTATCCTCAAAAAATTGATGGTTTCCCATTGGATACATCGAAAACTGACGAATATCATTATTTTGAAAGTGACCCTTTCTGTCTGTTACATTTTCTCACGCCTACACTGCAGAATCAATTTTGATGAATTTTGTCCTAGAAAAAGTGAGTTTCAGTGGTCAACTGGTGCAGCAGGAAAATCGTATTCCACGCAGGTGAACCCGCGGAGTGCGGTTACATAATGTCCGTCAGCCATTCCAATGATCAGTTTTTCCTTTCACAACTACAAATAAACACACATATATTCTCTCAGCGACCGATCTTTAGTTCAAGTATCTCTTTACATAATTTTATTCATCATCATCGTCATCGTCTCAGCCATAGTACGTCCATTGCTGGAAATAGGCCTCCCTCATTCATTTCCGGTATCAGTACCGGATGAAAGTGGTAACTTATGCTCAGCTAAAAAAATCTTCTTGATATTAAAACTGACACGGCGCATCGTACTCTTCTTCTTCTTATCGTGCCTCTCCACTACTGGAGGTTGACAGTCAACTCAATGAATTGTTCCCTGTCTTGTGCCATGCGAAATAGCTCTTCTACGCTGGCAATATTTGTCCACTCTCGGATGTTTCTCAACCACGACTTTTTCCTTCTTCCAACTCGTCGTTTTCCGTCAACTTTGCCCATCATGATAAGTTGGAGAAGGTGGTATCTTTCATGCCTCAAAACATGGCCAAGATGGCAACCTTTCTCTCTCTTGACGGTTTGCAACAGTTCTCGGTTTTTACCGACGCGTTGGGGAACCCTGTCGTTAGAAACTTCATGCGTCCAACTTATGCGGAGCATTCTGCGGTAGCAGAAGGACGACCTACCTACTACGGTAGGTATCGTACTCTGATGATGCTGATAAAAGCTTCACTTCCAGCAAACGACTCCCCTGTGCTGTCTCTGTCTATCATAAAATGCTTGTTTCTAATCATGTGCCCGCCTCTAAGTTCGTACAGTGCCGTGCAAACGTAATACACACATAACCGATCGAGTTATTTGTCTCGGCGCGATCACGTGCCAGTTTTATGGCATCGCTACCCGTAAATTGAAATTGCGACCCGTTCACACGCCAGCTAGTGTACGGACATTGTTTCTCATATAATTTAGTGTGCAATATTTTTGGCAGTAAGTGGACAGTTTTAAAGTTGACCAGCTATCAACAAAAGGAATTTTTATTTTTATTTTTCAAATTGGAATCTATGTGACGATCGACTTCTTGGTAATGATTTATACAAAATATTAAATCAACTTCTACCCCCATTGTGTTTTAATATTTTGACATTTCTTTATTTAGAAACCCACAAACAGCTTGAACTTTCAACGAAGGAACACCGATCATAAATTCCCAGTATTGTGGTAGGGTACTTTTGAGTACCTGCATGGCTAGCTTACCACCATAAACACACACAAGCAGCAGTCTTTGAGAGCCAGTAAATAATCTAGTTCTAACGTGATTGCATTTTGAATGAGTTGAAACCGTGTGAAACCGCCGGGCGCCACTAGTAATTACATATAAATATATAAAAATGAATCGCTATTTCCCTTAGTCACGGCATCCCCCGTGAACGGCTTGATCAATTTAGATAAAATTTGATATATAGATAGATAGGACTTTGGAGAAGGACATAGGCTACTTTTCGGTCTGGAAATGTATGGTTTCCGTGGGATAACTAAGTTAGCGGCAAAAACGTAGTGCACGCGGGTGACACCGCGGGGCACAGCTAGTTATTAATAAAGGGAGAAGGGGCACTTACTCATCGGGCGTGGGCCGCATAGTTAATTAATAATAATAATTAGCTTAAGTCGCATTCTGGCAGGCAGTTGTGCAGCACGTATTAAAAATAAATAAAATATATTGTTTATGATTAGGTAGAAATTATCAGCGTGGCTCAGTGGTCAGTGACACGACTTCTGGGCCCGGGGCTCTGAGTTCGAATCCCGGCAGGGGCAAACATTTGTGCGATGAGTCTAGGTGTTTGTACCGGATCTTAGATGTTTGTGTGGAGACACACAAACATCTAATCCTCCCGCGAGACAGTAAATCCTAGTGGGCTTATATGTCGCAAAAAGCCTAACTGAGCTTTTTAAAAATGCACAAATAGCTTTTGTAAAACTAACGTGAGTTTGCCCTTAGTTGTTTATATTAATCAAGTTTTTCATTACCTGATCTTTGACGATATCTTCCTATTCTGCTAATATCATTGCACATGCATAATTAAAATTGTCTTATTAAATACACGTGCTACATTTTGAAGTGTGAAGGAATACGATTTATGAAATGAAACAGATTCATTTCACATTATAAACCCAAAATTCACATTTAAATTGACAGCATTATTTACAGCTTACCACTTGGAAACATATTGCTACTAAATTTATTCACCCTTCTCGACAACTAAGTGTGGCTTAATTTAATGTTAACTTTCTTCTTATTTTGCTTATTGTGTTGTTTACAATGATATTATATGTTTATATGAGGTAGATGTCGCACAAGCGCGTGGAAACTGAGGCGGCAAAATTAAGGCAATTGTAGTAATTTTCATTGCGATGCGTATTTCAAGCGCAAGTCTAAACATATAGCTATCCCTTTCTATATTATTTGTACCGTATTATCTGTCGCAGTAAGCATGTTTATGTCGTAAAGGAACAAAATCTGAGCACCGCGCAGTATGAATATACGTCATCTTTAGTAAAACATCATCGGTTGTTTATGTAACATTTGAATAAATTTTGGGTTATACTTAAGGACGAGAATACTTTTAACCGACCTCCAAAAAAAAGAAGGTGGTTCTTAATTCGTTTGTACTTGTTTTTGTATGTTAGCTACCTAATTTCGTATTTGGGAACCGGTTTTAAAAATCATAGGTATATTTTTTATTTATTTAATACGATACTTTCTAAATTGTCCCAATAAATGTAACCATGATCGCTTCCATTACCTTTCTGTGAATTCAAGAAATGATAATTAACCACGAATAAAGTACGTTAAACTCTTTGATTCATGTACTGACTAGCTGCGACCCGCCGTTGTACTCTCGTGGACTACTATTTTCCGACTACCTCAGTTATCCTACGGGAAGCATACATTTTTTCAGGACAAAAAGTGGTTATGTCCTATCCAAGGTCCATTATTTATCTACCTATCTCTAAAACAAAAACATCAAAATTGTTCGTGCTTAAAAACGTAACTGATATACACAGCTTAAAATTTCATGTACAAACATTTTATATACACTCATCATAATACATCAAACGGTAGATGAAAAAAAGTAGAAAAAAATCGTTTATTGCCAAATAAAAAAAATGAAGTATATAAGATTTGATATTCATCGACTGGTTTGGATCACTTAGCAATACACGTCATAATTACTGAAACGAAATATTGGTTCTTTTTATAATGTGTGCAGAAGAAATACACTCAGTATACTGAGTTGTTCGCACGCACATAAAAACACCGAAAAAATAAGCAAAGGGGCAGTCTTTGTGGACTGCCGATAGAAGTGAAAACTACACGGTTTCAAGACTAGCATGAATAGTGTGCGGTGACGATGACGCGAGTTTCACGCTTTTTGTTCACCCAAAACGTACACATATAATATACACAGTATACATACATAGAGCTCATGGAAAGTTTGCGGTGACGATGACGCGAGTTTCACGCTTTTTGTTCACCCAAAACGTACACATATAATATACACAGTATACATACATAGAGCTCATGGAAAGTTTGCGGTGACGATGACGCGAGTTTCACGCTTTTTGTTCACCCAAAACGTACACATATAATACACACAGTATACATACATAGAGCTCATGGAAAGTTTGCGGTGACGATGACGCGAGTTTCACGCTTTTTGTTCACCCAAAACGTATACATATAATACACACAGTATACATACATAGAGCTCATGGAAAGTTTGCGGTGACGATGACGCGATTTTCACGCTTTTTGTTCACCCAAAACGTACACATTATAATATACACAGTATACATACATAGAGCTCATGGAAAGTTTGCGGTGACGATGACGCGAGTTTCACGCTTTTTGTTCACCCAAAACGTACACATATAATATACACAGTATACATACATAGAGCTCATGGAAAGTTTGCGGTGACGATGACGCGAGTTTCACGCTTTTTGTTCACCCAAAACGTACACATATAATATACACAGTATACATACATAGAGCTCATGGAAAGTTTGCAGTGACGAAGACGCGAGTTTCACGCTTTTTGTTCACCCAAAACGTACACATATAATATACACAGTATACATACATAGAGCTCATGGAAAGTTTGCAGTGACGAAGACGCGAGTTTCACGCTTTTTGTTCACCCAAAACGTACACATATAATATACACAGTATACATACATAGAGCTCATGGAAAGTTTGCGGTGACGATGACGCGAGTTCCATGATTTTTGTTCACTATAAAAGTGCTCAACGCACCCAAATATTTTTTTCACTTCAAAAAGTAAATTCAATCTGATCAAAAACTTAACAAATTAAACTCTATGTCTTGTTAGCAAGAAAATCGTCTCAGCTCACGAAATTTATAGTCTCCCGTCAAAGCGAATTTTATCGTAGAAAAATACATCTTTTTCATCCCAACGGTTTGTCAAAGTCCCGGACCGATTCTCCGAATGGCAGCCATTTTATATTACGCTGTACGACGTAGACGGTTCAGCGATCAACTTACCATTCGACGAAATGATTTTTTATCGGAGTAAGCGTAGGGCGGGCGGATATTTGTCATCTTGTTGGGCAAGTGAATGGAAACTCTCTAGGTTTGTGCTAAAACAGACTATTTTAGAGACATTCGAGACGAATCGTTTAGACCTGCTTGAACAATTTCTAAATACGTGTCCAATAAAATTTGCTTCCGCTAAGATTTAAACTGCTATGAAACCCATCACTGCCAGTTGATCAACTCGGTCACGACTTCGGCTTTCTTGTTCCAGAAGTACCTACTATATTGTAGATATTATTCGTCGGACTTTTACCAGTGTAATATTGCAGCAATATTTAATTGCTGATTCGGCGAAGCAATTGAAACAGCGATAATATGCTAACCTAGGAAGTTACATATTTGAGTAAAGGCATCCGTCTTGTAATGATTAGGTATTATTATTATACCTTTGTTGCAAACAGCACTGCTGACACTTAAAATTTCAATTTCGTATGGAACTTTGCCTAACACATTGTAAAAAGCTACTATGTACGTATCAACTCATAGTTGTTTATAATTATTTTATGAATTTAAATAAAATGATAATGATATTTTAAATGATATTTATTCAATTTATTTGAAACAACCAATCAAATGTATCATAAGAAAGTACGGGTTAGTAAATATATTATTTAGAAATACTTATATAACAATGATCTTTAGAGCGATTAAAATAAAAATTAATAAATGATATTTTATATTAATTTTTAATAAGTTTAAGAGTTTGTCGCTTCGATTATTAAATATAATTTACGATAAAGTTCTATACTACGTATAAAAACGTTTTTTTACACCCAATTTGCTACGACGTAATACACAAATTCATTCCTTATTATATGCCTTATTTCTACATTTTTGCCCACAATTTATTGCGCCCTATATTTGATAGTACATACTCTAATGAGTTTTTCAGCATATCCATATTACAATTTGTGACAAAATGACCGCGAAGCCATAGCCGCAGGCTTACAACTAGTATACCTATAAATAATGTAACATCGCCTACTAAATAAGGTCAAACGCACACCCCGTAAATTGCACTAACACTCACCCCTTTTTCCACTAAACCCCATTACAGAGCTCACAATCTACACAAACTGGCAACGCGGCAAGTGAAAAACTACGGCATTTCCCATGTTAAAACAGACTATAACTCTTACGCGGTCGGCTCTGCATTTCCTCGCAAAGATGAGCCCGTGTCGCGTCTAAGAGATTTATATGCCACTGGCGGAAATTGACTGGTGGCCCGTTCGCGAGCTTAAATTGTGTTTTATTAATAAATAACGTCTCCAGGGGATAGTTTTAAGTCATTCGTGACACTTGGTGTATTTTATTTGTATTTATCCCTTTATTTTCATAACTTCATCTTGGCCTTTTTTATTTAATATGTTTTTTTAAATATATTTATTATAAGAAAACAGTGGTGTAATAATAGGGCCCGTTCTCTGAGATGTAGTCCTGTTACGAGAGTGTTATAATCGAATTATTCCATTAGCATAACATAAATCATAAAGATTGTAATGTTTTGAAGTCGCAACATACTCTTCTTCTACTTTTTTTATAGCGCAAATGCCTTTATTAAAATAAAACACTAATAACTAATTACAATACTGCAGCTACTACAATAACATTTGAGCAATCCACTAGCTATTGGTAGCCTATAGATTATTATTATTAGCCTATTCTTCAACTTCCAATTAACCCCAAACATCGTTCAACCTCCCTAGCAATGAGATGCATATCCTCTATCACTTCCGGGATTTAATGTGTCACGCGCAGTCGCAGAACGCGATAAAATTAATACATTAATTATGTTTTTAACTCTGTCACCCCTGTATAAAATATATTGCAACACGATCGCTCACAGCGTATTGCAATTGCGGTAATTACTTCTGTGCTAGAGATATGCAATATATTTACGCAAGAGCGACGGAGACAGGTAATAACAGGTTAAAGTACTAATTCTTAGTGCATCGCGACTGTATTTGCTTTTTATTTTTTTTATTTTTTATTTCGCCTTAATTCAGTATCAGAAATAAGTTTCAACTTAAAATCAAGTCTTAGGGGAAACTATAGTGTATGCTGACCGATTCAGCATACAGTATAGTTTCTATGATGACACTTCAACAGACAACAATAACATTAAATTTACCAACGATTGGTTGAACGACACACACAGTTGTACCGAAATGTTGCGAAATTTTAAAAATCAGTCTGGATCAATACAGATTTTATTGTAGTCCACTTGTAGTTGCATCATGTTTAATATATTCGATAAAATCTTTGTTTCAAATATTATCTCAGTGATTCACACGCATGTCGATTGAGGCGCGTATATTAAACATATCTTGGTAACGAAGGTATAAGATCAAACATGATTTACTTAGAATACTACAGAGCTAAGCACGCGCAGACCCGGCTGTATGTACAGACAAAGCGCTGTATGCTACGCGGACGTGCATAAATTCAGCCCTCTCGGCCCATTTGTGCGTGAAATAGAAACCCGGCGCGCTATTGTGCCGTGTGTCACTTGCATTATACGTGATGTATTAGTTGTGTGTTTTGCTTGTGTCATGTCTATTTGTTCCGTTATCTGTCGAGTTTTATTTTATTTACTATTTTGTATTAATAAAAATATGATTTAATCCATAGAAATCCCCACAAAAATCAAATTTTAAAGCATATAAAATGTAATACCCAATACTAATGTATTGTGTAGTGAAAGTGGGGTGTGGCAGAATAAATACAGTACAAATGAGAGCTCTCGGAGCTATCATTATATACATATATATAATAAATATAGAATATATTATATATATATTCTTAAGTATGATTTAAGTGAAACTGAGTGACAGGCTAAGAATTTTTTATTTATTTATTTTTTTACATATAAGTTTGCGTTTGACAACTGTCTCACCTGATGTTAAGTGTTGACGTTGTCTAGGATTTAGCACATTTTTTTAAATAGTTTGAGTTTGAATGTTGTGTACCTAATCGAAGTTGTAGTGACTAAGATAGAGACAATTTTGTTAAGATGGTTCGGCCATGTAGAAGGGAATTAATTAATAAACGAAAGGAGATCCAAAGGACTAAGCAGTTATGCACGGGTGAAGTGAATGGTAGTGTTGGAAGAGCAAGGCTTAGGCGAATGTTTCGAAATCATATTAAGAAACTTCTAAGAAAGGGTCAAGAGTACCTTGGGATCGTAGCATTTGGAAGGTTGTAATGATATAAAGATGCGTGAATATATGTATATATGTATGTAGTAATATAAGCATGGTTTAGTTATGGACGAATAAGGTTAAGACACTGAAATTGTCTTGTATAATTAGGAGAACTCCTTATAGAAAGGGGTTGAATATTTTCTTAATAATGGAGCGTAGTGTAGAACTGAATATTATGAAATGTTGTATTATAAAAAGGGTTTTCGAAACAAACTATTGAATGTCAAAGTCGCTAAAGGAAATAAATTAGAATCGAATTAAGTCATCTTCGCTTTTTGTTAATAAGAAAAAATATAGAAGCGAGCCACAGTTGAGGCTATTTTTCAAGGATTGACCAGTTTTTAAATAGAAAATTATTCGTCGTTTCAGCTTACTCTGTTGAAATTCCTGCATGTCTAATAAACTTTAAAAAATATCCCTTTTGAGAACAGTCCATGAAGGTTAATTTTTTATAACAGAATATAATTGTATTTGCTAATTAGTTAGAGAAAAAATATCTAAGAAGTGCTGTATTTTTCCTTTGTCAAAAATTTTGCGTTAACGACTAATGCGCTTGAAGGGTGTCTTAGACCAGAAGACAGAAAATTAAAAAGTCTAAAAATGTGATTAGTATTTTTCTTTTGGCCGTACGTCTTCTCTAAACTTTATATTTGGATTATTTTAAATCAACTTGCACCGTGATTAGCCCGCCCTCTACATGTGCCTGTAAATACTCGCGAGCCCCTGTAATGTCATCAGCCCCTGCTAAGCCCAATGTACTGCAGACAAGTACTGGAAGTCTGTTCCTCGGTACCTTTACCTTACCTCACTTAACATCAGGTGAGACAGTTGTCAAACGCACACTTACAATAAGTAAAAAAACAAAAATTTAATTTTTAAACTACGTGATGATACGTTATGAAATGCATATTTTTGGTTAAGTCAAGCAGCATTTTATCTATAGGCTAACAACAGCTAGTGGATTACTTATGTTATTGTGGTAGCTGTAGTCTTGTAATAAGTTATTAGTATAAAACTGGCTGGTTGGCGCAGTTGGTAGCACTCTGCCTTCTGAGCCGCTGGTCCCGGGTTCGATTCCCGGACAGGTCAAACATTTGTGTGTATGAACATGTCTGTTTGACCTGTGTCTGGGTGTGTACATGTATATAAGTATATATATCAGTCATCAGGTTACCATAGTACAGGCTCTGCCTAGTTTGGGACCTGAAGACCTAGTGTGAATGTTAATAAATAAAATAAAAATAAATAATAATTTAGGCATGGATCGTTCTAAAAAAGCGGCATCTTGTTGTTAGAATATTGGCACATGTGTGTATTGTAATTTAAATTAGATCAGCACACACAATCACTCGTAATGGACTATCATCGTCTCAATCGTTCCCAAGTTTATTATCTTCACAGAAAATATGCCTCCAAAAGACAATATTTTCGCTTATCTATATAATTTATTGGGGAACTTGTCGAAACTTGGTCACTTAGCGATCGCGCGAATGTCGAAGATAAAATTACACTTTTGCTTCTGCAGCTCCAGGGCTTTGTTTCAGAAGTCGGTGATCTTCAGACTGTTCGTAGGTTTCGTTCGAGATATTTACTTTATTTATTTTATTTTTATTATAAAAATTTTAGGCCAGCTAGCCAATAAAATGTGATAAATAAACATTTACTGAGGGCCAGTTATAAATTTCCACAAATAGCCAAATAAGTTAACAAAAGTTAATGGATGACATCTAGATGTGTGGATTAATGATAGGTACATTTTTTTTTAAAGATTATAAGCTTGTGTTTGACCACTGTCTCACCTGATGTTAAGCGACGACGCGGCCTAAGGTGGAGCACGCAAACTTAGAAGGAACCTATTCACTCGCGACTTGAAGACTCCGGGGTCGTACATATCGGGAAACACAGACTCAGGCAGTGAGTTCCACTCTCTGGCAGTACGCATAATATAAGTGGAAGCAAGCCGCTTCGTGCGTAACGGTGGTATATCTACCATGTAGCGGTGGCGCATAGTCGTACGTCTGGTTGACTGATGATAGAATGGAGAAAAGTAAAGTTAATATAAGTAAAGATTAGGTATCTATACATACAGGTACATTTAGCTTTCAAAAAACTTACAACTAAGTCGTAATACCTAAGACGGTCGCCGTGGCGCAGTGGTTAGTGTCAGTGACATGACTTCTGTGTCTCCGGGACCCTGGGTTCGAATCCCAGCAGGGGCAAACATTTGTGCAATGAGTGTAGATGTTTGTCCTGGCTCTTGGGTGCTTGTGTGCTGTGATTGTGTGTATCCATGCCTCCCGCGACACAGGGAATCCTAGTGCGGGGTCTGAGTGTAACAATAAATAATAAATAAAATAAATAAGTGCGTGTTTCAACTTTTTGAGTCTGAAAACTATCGCGAGTTTCTTCCATAACTGTAATGTAACAAACCGACTAGGACTCACGTGGTAAACACTGGAAAATTACTCTCCGACCAGTTTCGAACTTATTTGCAGTTCTTCATCTGGGAGTTATGATCGTGCCAGGCGGCGAGCGCGAGCCTCAGCACGTAACTGGCGTTGAGACGGCTGCGCTGCATCAGTCAAATTGTCCCGGTGCGCACTGTCACTTGAGTCATTGTCACTGAGAGTGTCATTGTCACAGTCACTTTGGTGATGATGATGGTAGGAAGCCGGTTTACACACCGTGCTAGTCGTGTCGTCCTCATGTTTCCATAGCCCGGATGTACGTGATGTAGCACGTGAGTCCTAGTCGGTTTGTTACATTACAGTGTTTCAACTTCGCAGAAGTGGTGTGAAACACATTAATAACGAGTTTATTGGATATATCGTTACAGCATTTGCACGCCCGAATGAAGAACGAATTCTGCCTGCAGTTAGTCTTTGCAAACGGTACGTCGAGTAGCTTTGGATTCCTATAGATTCTATCAGTAAACATTTATTAATTCTATAGTAAATCAGTAGTGCGAAGTCCGAGGTGTCTATGTAAGTGGATCCGAGCAGTGAACTAAACCATTCGCTATCGCCAACCGAGTATGTCTTCTAAATATTTTTTTTTAAAAAACATATACGTAAGATCAGCTTCTCCTCTCTCTAGATATGTAAACTTGTGACGCCTACACCAAATTATTAGACATTATTAAGTGGAAGCCCTTTTTAGCGGCGTTGTGAAAAAATAATTAAACTCGCGTCAAAACAAGTGACACTGATCGAATATTCGTAAGACGCGTGACGTCACCGACGTCGTCGACGAGAGTAGACGTAATGTAATATACATTGTGATGTTTGTATACGATAGCGTAATAAATGAATAATGTATTTTATTAATTATTAAGATTATTATATATTTAAAATAATCTTGCCGTGGGGTACCGGCTAAGAATAGTACCCCCCCCCATCTCTACCCGTGGGTGCCGTAAGAATCGGCTAAGGGATCACGTACCAGAGGGTGGGCAGCAGCGCCTTCTGAGGTTCACACATCATACTGCGCTCGCCAACCCGCCTGCCAAGCGTGGCGAGTATTGGCAAACCCCCCCCCCCTATGATAGTGCAAATAAAGACCAGGCCCCCAGTCCCCGGCAGCTCCGCTAATGCTGGCTCTGGTAGCGGCCAGTGTAACGGTGGAGCAGGGGGTGCTAAGAATCTCCGGCAGATTCCCGGCTACCACTCCCTGAAAAAACGACCTCTGGCCCTGGTAACACACAACATAAGATCTTTGTTGGCAGACGAGAAGATCGTCGAACTGGAAGAAGAAATGAGTAAGTTACACTGGGATATCTTAGGGTTATGTGAAGTCCGTAGAGAGGGTGAGGACACCATAACCCTCAAATCCGGTAACTTGCTCTACTACCGAGAAGGTGATCAAAAGTCCCAAGGTGGTGTCGGATTTCTCGTTCGCAAGTCCCTTACTAACAACATCATTACCATCGACAGCGTTTCGAGCAGGGTGGCATACCTAATACTCAGAATATCAAGCAGATATTCGTTGAAGGTCATTCAGGTATATGCACCGACCTCGAAACTCGGAACCGATGAGGAGGTAGAGGCTATGTATGAGGACATTAGTAGAGCCATACATACCTCCAAGACCCATTACAATGTTGTTATGGGGGACTTTAACGCAAAGTTGGGCGAAATAAGTGATGGAGAGTTGAGAGTGGGGCAATTTGGTTATGGACAACGGAACCCTAGGGGACAGAGGCTGGCCGACTTCATGGAGAAAGAGGGACTCTTTATGATGAACTCTTTCTTTCAGAAGCCGCCTCAAAGGAAATGGACCTGGTTGAGCCCCAACGGTTCCACAAGAAATGAGATCGATTTCATCATGACCACCAAGAAACAAATATTCAATGATGTCTCTGTGATCAACATGGTGAAAACCGGTAGTGATCACCGCATGGTAAGAGGCGCATTGAATATTAATGTTAAACTTGAGAGGTCCCGTTTGATGAAATCCACGCTCCGACCCAAAAATGTCCATATCCAAAACCCCGAGAGCTTTCAACTTGAGTTATCCAATCGCTTTGCTTGCCTTGAGAACTTTGCGTCGGTGGAGGAGATCAACAACAGGTTTGTAGAAACTGTCCACATAGTGGGGTCTAAGCTCTTTAGACCCCGCCGCACAGATAGACCTCAAAAACTCTCCAGCCATACCCTTGACCTCATGGCTGAACGACGCTCATTGCAACTGCAATCAACCGATGATGCAACGTCATATAGGCAGCTCAATAGACGAATATGGAAATCCTTGCGACACGACATCCGTACCTTTAATACAAATCGTGTTAAAGATACGATCGAACGGAGAAAAGGCTCCAAAGTGTTTGCAAGAGACAGGTCTATTGGGCAAAGCCAGATGACTAAGCTGAAGAGAGATGATGGCAGTATAGCGTCGACCAAAGCAGAAGTGCTTGGAGAGATCGAGAGGTTCTATGGGCAGCTATACACTTCGGTCACTAAACCTGTTGACAGCTTGGCCAAAGACCCAAGAGCCAAGCTAACCCGGCACTATACCGAAGACATCCCGGACATCAGCTTGTACGAGATTAGGATGGCTCTGAAGCAGCTTAAGAACAACAAGGCACCGGGTGATGACGGAATCACATCAGAGCTTCTGAAAGCGGGTGGCTCACCGATACTGAAAGTCCTTCAGAAGCTCTTTAATTTCGTTGTCCTCGAAGGGTCAACGCCGGAAGCATGGAACAGAAGCATTGTGGTATTGTTCTTTAAGAAGGGTGACAACACATTGCTTAAGAACTACAGACCCATTTCGCTTCTGAGCCATGTTTACAAGCTGTTTTCAAGAGTCATCACGAATCGTCTCGAACGTAGGTTTGATGACTTCCAGCCTCCCGAACAAGCCGGTTTCCGAAAAGGCTACAGCACCATAGACCACATCCATACGCTGCGGCAAGTTATAAAGAAGACCGAAGAGTATAAACATGCCCTTATGTTTAGCGTTTGTGGACTATGAGAAAGCCTTTGATTCGATCGAGACGTGGGCGGTGCTAGAGTCTCTCCAGCGGTGCCGTATTGACCATCGGTATATCGAAGTGTTGAAGTGTTTGTACAATAACGCCACCATGTCGGTCCGAGTACAAGAGCAAGTTACGAAGGCGATTCCATTGCAAAGAGGCGTGAGACAGGGAGACGTTATCTCTCCGAAACTGTTCACTGCCGCATTGGAAGACGCCTTCAAGCTCTTGGAATGGCAAGGATTCGGCATCAACATCAACGGCGAGTACATCACTCACCTTCGGTTTGCCGACGATATTGTGGTCATGGCAGAGTCGATGGAAGACCTTAGCACGATGCTCGAAGGCCTCAACAGAGTTTCCCAAAGGGTGGGCCTCAAAATGAACATGGACAAGACGAAAATTCTGTCAAATGCCCATGTTGCGCCCGCCCCAGTATCAATCGGAAACTCGATTCTCAAAGTTGTTGACCATTACGTATACCTAGGACATACAGTGCAATTAGGTAAGTCCAACTTTGAGAAAGAGGCCAATCGTCGAATCCAACTCGGCTGGGCAGCGTTCGGGAAGCTCCGAGACGTCTTCTCGTCCAAAATACCACAATGCTTGAAAACGAGGGTCTTCGAACAGTGTGTGTTACCAGTGATGACTTACGGATCTGAAACGTGGTCCCTGACTATGGGCCTTCTGAACAGGCTCAGAGTCGCACAACGAGCTATGGAGAGGGCTATGCTCGGAGTTTCTCTACGCGATCGAATCAGAAATGAGGAGATCCGTAGAAGAACAAAAGTCACCGACATAGCCCAGCGGATTAGCAAGTTAAAGTGGCAGTGGGCAGGGCACATAGCTCGAAGAACCGATGGCCGTTGGGGTCGAAAGGTTCTCGAGTGGAGACCACGGACTGGCAAGCGCAGAATAGGACGGCCACCAACCAGGTGGACAGACGACCTGACTAAGATCGCAGGCAAGGGCTGGATGCGGGCCGCTTCCAACCGGTCCTTGTGGAAATCAATGGGGGAGGCCTATGTCCAGCAGTGGACGTCCTATGGCTGAGATGATGATGATGATGATGATGATGTATTTTACAAATTATGTGATAGCAGTACTAATTCGAGCGAAATTATTCTCTAACCATTCCAAAATATTCAAATATATACAAGATTTTACTTCTGCCGGCACTCCCGGAGTGCAACCCGTTGTTTTTTTTTATCACCTCATTCACCAAACGCATGGGCCATCACACATTTAGTTCACTAGTGAACGTGAGACGTGCAATGTTTTTGAAATTTAAGCGATGATATCTCGTCGGGAGGAGCGTCAGCTGTCAAACTGACGAACACTGGTTCGATCTCCAACAACAGCTTGAGCTTCCGATGAAGAAAACATCGTTATCAAATTCCCAACATGGTGGGAAGCTACTTTCGAGTACCTACCTACCCGTCTGGCTAGCTACCCTCAAGTTTGAGAAAACTGTCACCAAACATATAGTGTGTTCAGGCAGCAGTCCTTGAGAGCCAGTAAGCATTCTAGGTCTAGCGTGATAACATCTTCGACCACATCGTCATTGACCATCAAGTGAGATAGTGGTCAAACGCTAGATCTATACAGTATAAAAAAATGTGCTGAAATATCGAGAAGGAAAAACAAGTAAAATACATGAGAAAAATTTAGGTAATAATTTGAATTTATTAAATCGTGACCATATTTATGTTGTTAGAGTTTATGTTGAGAACCAAAAAAAGAAATCGTTGTTAATAAACAAAAGTTTGCATTTGTGTGGTCTATGTTTCCTTAAACAAATATTTTTAATATGTAAACAATTTTTACTAAACCTAGATCTTAATCCTAGATTGTATCTTTTATAAAAAACAAAATATGTTTTTCTTTAATTTCAAATATATTTTTTTATTTTCCTCTTCGCAGCAAAGGTGGTCCTGTCATGTGGAAATATCAGACGTAAAAAACTCTTTGTATAAAACCCTGATAACTTCTCACAAGAAAAAACGAAAATATCAGCAGTTGAAATAAGTATAGTAGAACTATCTATCAGACACTTGAAAAAAAAAACGTACCTTACACCTACAAATAAAGAATGCTGATACCAACCACAGAAAAGAAAAGTATATTATAAAAACCTAACCTTTTTTATAAAATAATGTTTCCTTTCATCACTTCCACGGTGAAGTCGCATGGCAGATCATTATTTAAAAAGTTCCATTCTTAACCACTCCGTGTAAGAACATCCATTTTACCATATACCTACACGGTAATACCATATCCTGCATGGCGCAGTTTCCCTCTCTAATTTAATATAAATAACTTCACATTTCTTCTCGTGCCACTTTTATAATGTACCCTAGTATGTAATGCAACAAGGGTGCTGGCAATTTGTAAGAAATATATAGAGCTGATGAAACGATAATGTTGATTTTCAAATTGCCATTTATTTATGTGTAATTTTTTTATATTATTTTTAATTTCTGCAAGAAGTAGAACTGGAGTATTCATTGATTTATATGTACACGCTGTGATATAAAACTTAGGGAGTAGATCATTTATTATATTTTTTTTTTTAAAACATTTGAAATGTTTCAAATATTAGTCGGTAAGATACTTTCACGTTGATCATCCATTATCCTATATATTCCATACATCCTACTTGAATTAGTGGACGTAATGGAAGTATGGACTAAATGTTATAGAATGCCACTGGTTATATTCCATTACTGATTCTTCAAGCAAACAACAATTTTAGTCGAGTGGACACTCGAGAGTTTAGACCAAGAGTTTGACTTGATATTCAAAACTAGCTGCGTAAATGCAATATATACGCTTTAAAAAAGATTTTCAATCATGAGAGTAGTAGCCAGGCAGGCTCTAGAAAGTACCTTACCACCATGCCATAGTGTATTATTACACTATAACCATGCTTAGTTTTAACCAATTTCTAAAAAGAAGAGATATTTTTAGTTTAAGTAAATTTTTTATAAGGTATTCCCTTAAAACTTTTTTCTAGATAAAAATCCTCTTAGATGATCTTTATTTTATTTGAAAGCTGATGCTTCTCATATAGTCCCGTTTAAATAGGATTACAATTTTCTTAGTATTTTTTTAGTTCTCTCAATAAAGTCTAATTAATTTGAGCTACATTATTTATATTTTAATTATTCGAAACTAGAAATAACTTTTAACTGTAGACAGGCATCTTAAGTCACATATTACTAAGTAAATGTTTGTGGTTGATGCTAAATATTAATGATCACAGCACATCCAACCTATCACACTTTTATCAACTCTATATATATTTTTTCACCGCAGTGTTGCCCTCTCGCCACCATATACAGGGGTGACAAACATGCCTCCGTTCATAATCGTTCACCGCAGACGCGTTAAACACAGAAACCTATAAAAGTGCGCAAAAACCATAAATTGTGCGCAATATTCAATTATAGTGCGTGTCGTGGAGAGGACAAGTGTATGGGGCGAAGACATCTGGGACAAAGTGTGGGTGATAACTTAATATTTCTCCGGGCAATATGTTCCAAGGCAAACATTTTCAACATGAACAAGAAGATTTTAGCGTTGCCTAAGCAAACGTTTAACTCACTTCTTTTTTTTTTCACACTCACCAGTGTGAAAAAAATCCCCCATTAGGATACCCTGTGTCGTGTGATGCATAGACACACACAATCACAATACACAAGCATCCAAGACCCGAGAACAAACATCTTTGCTCATCACAAAAATGTTTGCCCCGGCCGGGATTCGACCCGGGGTCGCGGTTCCAAAGTCAGTGTCCCTAATCACTGTGCCACGGCGACCGTCAACTTCATTTTACTCATTGAGATGAGATTTTTTTTTGTGAAAAATATCGAAAAGAATCGCCTGCTACTTTAACGTAGTAATTTCATTATTCCTGATCTTACATTAGCCCGAAATCACAATTACAGAAATAAACAGTCTCGTAGGTCAGTGTGTACGTTACGGGACGACAAGGGAAAACAATTGTTGTAAAATACAACGAACCCCACCACTTTTGCTGTCACTAACTACTCTGATTAATGAATCGTGTAGGGGAAGGTATCTGTGAATCTAGTGATCTGCGTTACATATTTTTAGCTCTTCGCCGAACGCTGCCGCGGCACGCTCGCTTCGCTCGGTCGCCTCACGCGTTTTGCCGTCGCAGCTTCAACCTAGCCTACTCTTCTGTGTTATGACCTATTTCAATGAAACTTAAAAAAATCTTTTTATTATTATCATCCCGTAAATTACACCCAAACCGTATCTTCTTCTTCTTTTTCCTTATCCCACGCAAGCAAGTGGGGTTTGAAAAACATGTCTTCCTTTTCCACTACGCATTATCACCAAGAGCGATAAAAGATCACATTTCTTTAGTACCCCCATAATAATCAATGCAATAATTCTTACGGCATTCTTGTTCTATTCTTTGACCTTTCTCTTCGTATATACATATTTCTCTTCAATAATGTAAAAAAATCGGAAATGATATGTTAATAAACACACATAATTATCTTTTTATTATTTTCCTCTTATCAAGAGGCGTTTTATCCCGCCTAGGCCAAATCACATGCTAAGCCACGTTATACATTTTTTCATTGCAAATACAATAATGTTACCAATATCATGAAAATATGTCTATAACTCAAAGGGTATATTGACTGTCGTTACAAATAATATTATTCGTTTTAAATAAAATACATTATTTATATTTAGAACAGCGTAAATAAAAGTTCAATAAACACGTATTTGTTTGTTTCTATAAATAAAAACATTTTGAATAAATTATCGAATAATAAGTATACGGTTTGTAATAAGTATGGTTTTGGCAGAAAACATGCATTTAAATTATTTTTCCAAACTAGATCATAACGTTTCAGTTTACACAGTTTATAGCTTATATATGTTTTTCCTTACTGTGTTAGTAAATAAAATAAATCAGTAAGTATTAAGCTCTCATCCGTATACAAAAACATAACCCATTTTTAGGCCTGTACACTTTCAACAAAAACCAAACCTATTTTCACGTTCCCACATCGATTACAAGACGTGACGTTGGCACGCCACAGTTCCATCCGTCCACTCGGCGTCACGTTCACGCACCCGCTTCGGTCACGCGGGTCACGCCACGCGGCCGCATTTGTCACGCGACTCAACCGCATTGGAGCCCATCACTCATAGACCTGAAGTACTGCGGCTAGCATAGATAAAAAATGTACAGAGGAATCGTGGAAGAGCCAAAATGTTTCGTCATTTCTCAACTATAGATAGTGTTCAGGCGCGAAAATGTACAACAAAAACACCTGAAACTGAACCATGTACGCTTTTTGTTAAACGACTTCAAAAAAGAAGGAGGTTACTCAATTCGACCGTATATATGTTTTTTTTTATGTGTGTTCGCGGATAACTTCGTCATTTATGAACCGATTTTGATGATTCTTTTTTTGTTAGATAGAGTATACTTACCGTTGTAGTCCCATTCAACTTTCATCAAAATCGGACAAGCGGTTTTTGAGTTATACTCCAATAACTGAAAAGTGCTACGCGTATTTTGATGATATTATTGTCGCGGTTGAAGATATCGACATCCCGTGAGGAGCACAGGTCACTGAAAAGGGTGAAAAAACAATTTTTTAACAAAAAATGCAACCGACTTCTACACTTCTCTTCCCTGTGAACTGCTTGTCGTGAATGCAGGCCCCTACCAACCTACCTCTCTTATTTTACACATTTAAAACTCACACACATAATTTATTTATTTCTGTGCAGTACCTGCTTATACCCCCCCATGCGTATCGGACTCATTCCTAAATTTCATAAACTCATCTTTGTTTGTTGACTACTCGCTGTTAAAATACACTCTTGAACATCGTTCAACTGCAGGTACATCCTTTTATTTTATTGTATCCGTTGTTGTTATATACATATATGCTAGAACAAGAAATAACTAGTAATTAAGTAGGTATAAGTTTATGTATGTACAAAAGTTTGGCCTTATCTATCAAATTTTTTTTTTTAAGATATATTTTGTAAATAGGTAGGATAGGTTTTTCGTAGGACTTTAAGGAAGAGCCTGTACTCCACGACACAGGTTCAACCTAGTGTGGAGCACAGTGCCCCCCGAGTTTAGAATAAGTTAGCTTCGCCTAAACTCGATGTAACCTAGACTTAAGTTTTTCTGTGCCTAAATAAATTATTATTATTATTACTCAAAAGTGTGAAATAACTTGTCGAAGTCGGTACCATGAGCACATGAGCAAAATTTTTTTTTTCCTGAAGAGATAGGCTTTTGTTTTTCCTGGAGAGATAGGCAGAGATATCTAATTTCTACATGGCAGGCTGCGATCCTAGCATATCACTTTTGCTTCATACGCGCTCATCTGTTGAGAGTGAGTCTAATCTTATATGACCTCATTCTTCATCCCAAATTTAGTAGTAAAACTGCGTTCTATGATATTTTATTACTACAAAAGTAAATAAGTTATTTGTCATCAGCTTACACATTTACAATAAATTCAATACAATACATATAAAAGCAAAATTATATTATAGCTGAATAAGGACAAAGCTCAGCCTTGATTTATACCGTAATAGTACGCCGATTTTCAGCTATGCCCTTTTCCCAGTCGTGTAGTTGCTGCAAATCAATGATTTATACAGTTATATTTATAAGGTTATGATTAAAAAAACAGAATAAGAAAAAAATACCAAAAAAAGAACAGTTACAGATCAGATACAGAAACATTATTGACCAGTTGCATCTACACTTAGCACGTGGTAATGGTGGTATGGGTTCATTGAAAGGAAGATTGTATACTTCGTCAAGCAAACCATTAGGCTACAGAATATAAAAGAAATTAAAGGATAATACTGTCAGTCTTCAATTCAGAAATATTATAAATTATTAATTATATTAGACAAAAACCATTTAAAGATTTGAGATAAAATCTTGTTTACTCAAGTTAGCTTATATTCCAATTTACTTTGAAAATTACAGGTAATGTTTATAGATAGGTATTCTTGTGGAAATATTTGTTTCATTGCTAATCAGACGTCATCTTATCTATAGCCACCGTAAAGATCTGATAAGTAGCATATACTTGTATATATGGTATACCTTAGTATTGTATACCTTATTTTAACTGTACCCAAAAATTGGTAGAAGTTCATACCAGCTTCATTTTAAACCAAAAAGGTTACCTTTAAATTAAGATTAAATAAGTAATTTTAAATAGTAAACCAGCAGTAGAATTTTTTTTTAGGGTAAAACTAAATAAATTGCAAATCAAAATACAATAAAAAAATTATACAAAATTTTTACGTAAATTAATTGTGTATATCAAATAGTGTGTTTAATAGTATAATATAACTTATTTGAATCCAGAATTACATTAACTCACTTAACATAATTACAACAGCATACAATTGCGTCACAACATAGAACTTATTTGAAGCGATGATGGCTCAGCGGTGAGAGCGTCGCCTGTCAAACTGACGGACGCTGGCTCAATCCCTTCCAAAACAGCTTGAGTTTCCGGTGAAGGTAGCACCGTTTAACAAATTCCCAGTATGGAGGTATGGTCCTGTCGAGTACCTGCCTGACTAGGCACCACCTTCAAGTTTGAAAAACTGTCACCAAACACATAGTGTGTCCAGGCAGCAGTCCTTGAGAGCCAGTAAGCACACTAGGTGTAGCGTGATAACATCTTCGACCACATCGTTACTGACTATCAAGTGAAATAGCGGTCAAACGCTAAATACATAATAGAAAAGATATACAACACAAGCTTGGCAAAATACACATGTTATTTCCAGATACGATAATTTTGTAAAATGATTGGTCTAATTGTGTGTTGCCCTCACTTGACCTGAGCAAGTTAATCTATTTAGAGTCTTTACAAAAGCTTATCTGCGAAGGTTCTTACCTCTTCGTAACCCATAATAAACCTTTTCCATAAACTCAATATTGAAATTCAAAAAAATATGAAGATTATTTGAGGGTACTTAGACACGTTGACAGTTTCATCAATTCACCTGTCTTTATAGACTACATACGAATTATATGTAATATTGTGTTTCATATAACTTGAATATGACCATTATCACGGTTGATGGTCAGCGACATAATGTACACTGATAGCCTGTAGTACAGATATTATGTACTAATGGGTTCTCTAGGACAGGCGTCTGAACACTGTGTTATTTTTATTATTTAACATAGTTTACCCATAAATGCATCCTATAGGAATATTACGATCTAACCAAATATTATGATAATTCCGTTCATGGTACGTACAAGTTGGTAGACAAAATTCTTGCACCATCTTTAGGCAATTTAGATGTAGCTTATTTTAACGAAGCCAAGAATGCATGGGACATGGCTTGCCTAAACACTGAGATTCCTAAAGCTTGGGCTTCGCAGAGACAGTGGGATCGGCCGCTTTGCGAACTAGCAAGGAATAATCTTTTAAATACGTGTTCTAGCGTCGCAGATCGTGCTCGTATTCTTGCTGTTTCTGTGTGGGAATCTGGTCTTTGGTTACAGACAATTCCTTCTTGGGTGTTTTATACAGGTAATCTTTTAGACCCATCTGCTTTTCGTTTAGCTGCTAGCTTACGTTTGGGTGCAAAATGCTATGAAACCCATTACTGCCAGTGTGGTACTGCTGTTGATCAACTCGGTCACTACGGACTTTCTTGTGCCCGAAGTGCTGGTCGTATTTCCTGCCACGCTAGCATTAACGATATCATCCGTCGGGCTTTTACCAGCGCCAATGTTGCAGCCATTATTAAACCGAATGGTCTCATGCGTGACGATAGTAAAAGACCTAATGGCATGACACTTATTCCCTGGAAGTTAGGGCAGCCTTTAGTGTGGGACGCTACATGCGTTGACACTTTGGCACCGTCACATCTTCCGAGACACATGTTAGGGCTGGCGCCGCGGCTTATTCAGCGGAGCAATTGAAATGGTGAAAATATGCTAACCTAGGTAGTCGTTACACATTTGAACCGTTTGGGGTCGAGGCATTGGGCCCGTGGGAACCTGGAGCTCATCAAATTTTCCAAAACTTATCAGAGCGTTTGAACGATGCGACGCGTGACCAAAATACTGGCACATATTTGGCTCAACGAATCAGCATTGCAATTCAACGTGGCAATGCTCTTAGCATTCTGGGCACGCTGCCAGCCGGTAGCGGGTTAGAACATTTGAGTTATCTATAGGCTCACAATAGCTAAACGATTGCTCAAATGTTATTGTAGTAGCTGCAGTATTGTAATTAGTTATTAGTGTTTTATTTTAATAAAGGCATTTGCCCAAGGTAAAACTCAATATATATTAGACCAAATTAGCATAAGTAATTATTAAGCATAAGCATTGTACAATTTACAAAACAGGGATGCAATCATCATTTCAAAACAATGGGGTGTGATGAGCGCTTTATCACAAATTGATGAATGTTGATGAAGTATGCGGTTGAGCCGCGCTCACACCGGCAAGTGACGCAATCATCTAGGTTAATTACGTCATTAACTTGCACATTGTGAACACGTGCTTATGCCGTGCCTGACGAATGAGGCGGTAAACGTATATAGGACGACCTAACTCAAATTACTTCTAAGTTATTGATCACAAGCTGTTGATCCATCAATTGGTAATGAAGCGTTCGTGATCATTGACAGAGTTGAACACTCATACCTACGCTCCTTCATTTTGATCTAAATGTGTCAAACCACATGCAGAATCTCAGTCCCTTTTTTATATTCGTATTGTTTATATATAGACTATGCATAAATGTGTTATTATGACATCTATCAAAACTATTTTTTCTATAATCGCTTCTACAGATTTATTATGTTACCAAAGCTTAAGTAGTAGCGTTGAGACCGTCGTAGCGGACCCCTATGCTACGCCCAAAACGCCATACGCACTTATCTATCTATCTATATATATAAAAATGAAACCCGTTTTCCGTTGTCACGACATAACATGAAAACGGCTTGACGAATTTAGATAAAATTTGGTATAAAGATACATGGGACTTTGGTGAAGGACATAGGCTACTTTTTGTCCTGGAAGAAGTATGGTTCCCGTGGGATAACTGAGTCAGCGGGAAAAACATAGTGCACGCGGGTGAAACCGCGGGGCGCAGCTAGTTAATTATAAATACCGAAGAAATCATGCAAAAAGCTAGGACGGATAGCTGTGATAAAGCGCTACAAAGATACGTAGACTGCTACGCTCTCGTAGAGGTACATACAATATAATACACAAATCATTTGTTATGGTTTGTTTACGGCGGAGCGCTAGGTTGCCAATTAAAAAATATTTTTTAGAGAAACGTATTTAATAAATTACCTACAATTACTTATTCAAAACTAACCTTATAAGTATTGTGTCTCGAAATACCTGATTAATTTAGAGTCCATTCTATTTAATAACATATCAGCATATTGACTTCCGTACGATGTAAAATCGTCACTTTGGAGAAAGATCCATCGTTGAAAAACAGAATCACTACCATTATAATTTACTTTCTTTTTTAGGTTCAGTTTTTTTACAATATTAATATAAAAAACGATAATTAAGAGTTGCTTGTAGTATTTCCACATGCATGATAGTTTTGATTGATTTTTCTTGTGAATTTTATGTTTATTCCACATTTAGATTTGATATCAAATAAATAATTAAAATATCAAAGTACGAATAAATGTAAAAAGGCTTAGAAAATAAATTAAGTTAATTTGAGAAAAATCGTTATTAATGCTTATTATTAAAACTTATTTTAACTAATAAAAAGTTTTTTTATTTTTATTAAAATTCACACAAGGTCTTCAGGTTCCAAACTAGACAGAGCCTGTGCTATGGTCACCTGGTGACTGATATATATACTTATATACATATACACACCCAGACACAGGTCAAACAGACATGTTCATGCACACAAATGTTTGACCTGTCCGGGAATCGAACCGGGACCAGCGGCTCAGAAGGCAGAGTGCTACCAACTGCGCCAACCGACCAGTTTATAGTATATAAAAGTATTTTCCGGTATAGTAAATAATGCATACCGCTTAACAAACCAAATATTTCGTCGCATCGAACATAGTGCCAGCTAACTAAAGTTGTCAACTTCATTAGGGAAACAAAGGCTTGGTGTCTCGGATACTCATTAAATTATTGATACAAGTAGGGACCTCGAGACCGACGCGCTATAATAATAGACTAGGGCTGTGATACCAGAGTGAATAATATATCAGTTGTAAACAAGCGTGCGACGTGATGCGCAAACGTGTTCATAACCGGAACTGGTTCTGATGGAGGCGAGAGTAGTGGGAACACACGCGACCCTTCTCTATTCATTGAACGAAATACAATTATTTGTTTATCCCTTTTATTCGAAAATCAATGATATTGGTTCGTCTATAAGTATGGGCAAAGTAGGTCTCTTCTCTTAGAGTTTTTCTGCCCATTACGATATGTGTAGAGTACATGGATTTATAAGTAGAGATCAACAGTACATCATAGAGTAGTACCACTCTATGGTCAGGGGCCGTAACTAAATAGGTGAAAAAGTACTCTAATGGATAGGTTATAAAAGTGGCGCGAAAATAAAAACAAATGCAAAACGTGCGAATGAGAACAGCTGTTCGAGGCAGAGTAGTAGAAGTTCAATTGCACAAATGTTTCAAATCATACTTAATATTATTATCGCGAAAGTTTGTATGTAGGGATGTTTGTTACTAATACTTGCCTAACTGGCTGGGTGGATTTAGATGAAGTTTGGCATGGAGTTAGCTTATACATATAGGCTTATTTTCATCATTACCATCATCACCGTTTCCATCACTACCCAGGTAAAGCTTGCATTATTATTTATTTTTAGTTATTGCTTTCTTTATAGTTGCGAGCCGCTTCCAATCAGTAATTGTGGAGATCTATGGGAGAGGCATATGTCCAGCAGTGGACGTGATGATGATGATCATGACGATGATGATTATGTACCTATTTATTTTATGATTTCCTGAGTTTAAAAAGATTAAATTTCTGAGAAAAAAGTGTATTATTAAAAAGTTTTTTATTTATTTTTCTCAAAATTATTTTTTCCCCGCATATTGAATCTATCCCAGGATTCTACTAAGGAATCGTTCACTTCGCTCTGGATTCAAAGTAGCGCTGTTGCCATAAAAATATTATTTGGCTTCCTTGTGGTACAATCTACTATTTTACCACACTAGCCGTCAAACAGCACTTTTACTCATCGATTTCTGACAGGAAAATTCTAGTTTATTCACAAGTGAGTAAAAATATTTTAAAATTCGAGAACACACCTGACAAACCTCGAGTCAACTCGCCGACCAATCAGAGAAGACGACACATGAAAGAATCCTTTCCGCGGCGGGCCCCGTTAGTGTTATTGTGTTGAAAACAGTTTTGTTTCAGGGCTCATTTCGTGTTCTGAAACCTTCGCTGTGCACAGGGTTCTTTTTTTGAACCACTTCCTTCGCTCGTTGTTCAATTCTAGACTCTTCGCTTGCTCAGGTTTCAATCCAAGCACTGATGCAAAAAAAACAACATTAAGTACCCAATAAGTACATTAACATACCATATGGGGTCCAAGTTGATCGTGACAATACTCACACCATTGATTAACATTTATTTTTTTCACGCAGTCTACTCCATACCTTTTACTTCTAATGTGTCACATGTTAGGACACTTATGCGCTATACTCGTATCATTATAATTATGTTATTTCATCCCGCATCAAAATATGCCCATACTTTTTACATTTTTGAAGAAAAAAAAAATTATTTTTTTATCACACTCAGACCCCCGCACTAGGATTCCCTGTGCCGCGGGAGGCATGGACACACACAATCACAACACATACCACCAAACACCCAAGACCCGGGAAAAACACCTATACTCATCGCACAAATGTTTGCCCCTGCCGGGATTCGAACCCAGGGTCCCGGAGACACAGAAGTCAAGTCACTGACACTGACCACTGCGCCACGGCGACCGTCAAAAATGAATTGACTTCTCGTCAAATAAACCTATTTTGTTTGTTTGTGGGGTTTCAACCCATGACTACAGAGTACCGCCTTATCGCATTACCAACTAAGTTGTTGCACAAAATCTATTCAAACCATAACTTTTTAACTTTTCATTTACCACCGCTACTTTCAAGCTTTCTCGGATATACTCATTCCTTAACACAATGAGAACTGTTAACGTATTTTACGTTTTAGTTTAAGTGACAAATATGAAGTTATTACCATTTTCTGGGTTATAGCTGTAGTTGCGCGACAAAATACATTAATCCAACTCACCAAAATAGACTTAACAAAGAAGCGTATGGTATTATAGTCCATTGTCACTGTTAAACGCAATATTAACAAGGGATTATAAAAGCATTTAGCCGGCCACAGATTCGACGAGCGCCGTATCTATGAAAATTCAATTTGCCAACGTGTTTTTGCATTTCACTGTACAGCGGACGCCGAGTATGTCATGCTTTGTTTGCATCAATCCAGTGCTAAATTACAAATTCAGATATGTTGAACCTTTTACTTTTGTAACAATGGCATTCTTTTTTCTTAATATCTCAACATTAACAAATAACTATGGGGGGATTTGTACAACCAACGCCAATGTTCCCACAGCTAGGTAGATCATAACTGCTTCGGACTTTACTTTAGCCATATTAAAGACGGTAGAAGGTAGGCATTATCTAATAACAATGTTTGATTTTGCGGGTAGTAGTTAGATCACATCTTACTATATCTAAAAACGTCAAACAAATATTTCATTATTATAAAATGCTTTAGAATTTTTAACAGAACTCAAATTATTTTGTATATTAGATTTATTATTGAGCGACCACTAGTTTACTTAGGTACTGCTCACAAAAACGTTTCAATACGACTTTGTTTGCTAGCTCTGATTTGTTAATTCATAATTAAATAATGAAAAGAAAAAAACAAATTGTTAATTTTCTGATAAATGCGACTTTGATCCGTCCTGACAACCAAGCTGTCAAATTTTACAATATGAATATTTTGCATTAACACAGCTGACCCAAAAAGGCTAAACAATTAACAATAATATTTTTTTTTTTTTTACCTGATGGTTGCCTTAACTATGACACTGAAATTTAACATGCAAGAGTTTTAGAGTTTACAGAAAACAGAACGGTAACAGTACCTGTAGATAAATTAAATTCACTACCGAGAAGAGCCAACTCTCCAATGAGACTGGATCAATGTAAACCAACTGTTAGTATTTGCATTCTGTCGAGAGCAATCTACAATGCAAACTCGCTTATGTAATACGTCATGGGCTAGAATAGATTGTGTTTTGTTAATAGTAGCCTGAAGTGCATGTAATGGAACACTGATATTGATTCTGCGTTAGCGTTTGACGTCGAGTGTACTTAATGGGTTCGTGTAAAGACAGCGCAGTTAGTTTTGTTTGTGTATCTAGTTGTAGATGTTTAATTTGCGTTCAATAGATGACATTCTGTAAAACGTATTTAGTGATAGAGCTTTTTGGTCAATTTTATATTCTGCCAAATAAGATATGCAAGTAAATGGCAGTATGAGCATATATGCAATTCACTCAATCGCAAACACCCGACATATATGTTTGGGCCTTATACAAAGCATGAAAAAAAAATGTGTTTAGGAACATGTTTGCTTGACTTGTGTCTGGGTGTGTATATATATGTATATAAGTATATATCAGTCATCAGGTTACCATAGTACAGGCTCTGCCTAGTTTAGGACCTGAAGACCTAGTGTGTAAAAAAAAAAATTGTGTCTGCCTCAAGGCAAGCCAAGACTCTCAGTTATCTTCAGCAGTGTATTTGAGTCGTATACATAAATCAATTATGTATCCAAATATCAGCGTTAGCATCATATATATATTTTGTGGTTATACATGAAAAAGATAACAACTAGTAAACGTCTGACATCCTGGTACTTCACTTTACTCGCTCAACCGTTGACTGAAGCATAAAAATAAATTGCATTTGAAATTGTACTCTCGAAGCCTGAATTTAGTAACGATTGTTTACCATCATCCATGGTAAACAATCGGATTTGTTCATAGCATCCATAAACACGATATCCGGTTATGGCTGTAGAGATCAGTGTGGATCAGACGCACAATGGCTGAACATTATTTGCATTTTACTGTACCAGCCAATCTGCAGTGCAAACAGTTTATCGCAAGCATACTAACACATAATCTGCTTTGGACATAATTATATCAGAAAATACATTCCACGTACCTTTGTAGCTATCATAGTAGCTATCATATTTTGTACTTATCATAGTAGTATCCTAATTCCTACTAATATTATAAATGCGAAAATTTGTGTGTATGTGTTTATGTTTGTTACATCTTCACGCTCAAACGGCTACACCGATTTCGATGAAATTTGGTATGGAAATAGTTTAAGCCCTTGATTAACACATAGGTTACTTTTGTCCTGGAAAATGTATAGTTCCCGTGGGATAAATGAAGTAGCGGGAAAACCGTAATCCACGCGGGTGAAACCACGGGGCGCTACTAGTGTGTAATATTTCTTTTAAAATTTAATAAAAATTATATAAAATATAAGTTTTTGTACTCATTCTCATTAATTAAGCAGCGCCACATTTCAATCCACTCCGTCCGGATAATTTTCGCCCCGTAGTTTCATCCGCATCGGTTATGGTTTTCCCGCTACCTTAACTATCCCACGGGAACTATACTTTTTCCGGGATAAAAGTAGCCTATGTGTTAATCCAGGGTATTACTTAAGCTATCACTAATATACGATAAGCTATGTCACTACAAAATTTTATCGAAATCGGTGTATTATTAACTTAGCCCTTTCTTAGAACTCTCTTAATATGATTTCGGAACATTCGCCTAACCCTTCATCTTCCTTTCACTACGAACTGCGGAGTGACGCCTGAATAGAGATATAAAATTTTTTTTTAACAAAAAATGCAACCGACTTCAACACTCAAAAGTGTGAATTGCTACGACGTACGACGAAAGTACCGACTTCGACAAGTTATTTTACACTTTTGAGTGTTGAAGTCGGTTGCATTTTTTGTAAAAAAATTGTTTTTTCACCCTTTTTAGTGACCTGTGCTATTCACGGGACGTCGATGTCTTCAACCGCGACAATAATATCATCAAAATACGCGTAGCACTTTTCAGTTATTGGAGTATAACTCAAAAACCGCTTGTCCGATTTTGATGAAAGAAACACACATAAAAAAAACATATACGGTCGAATTGAGTAACCTCCTTCTTTTTTGAAGTCGTTTAAAAATATAGACTGTTGAGTCGATAAGCTCTTGCTTTCTTGGCGGTCATGAAATTTTATTAATATAAATTAGTTTATACGGCATTTCTAGCGTTTAACCTATCTTAGGCTTCTGCCTATTCATTGGTATAGTTCGCATAATTATGCCGACTCAGCATTAGGAATTCGCATACGATTAAGAGATGATCAGACACTCTGCGCAAACCCGGATTAACGAACTTTGAGCAAACACTGAAGGAGATTGCGTTGGATTTGTATAATTGGTGATCAGCGGTTTGAAATGCAAGGTAGCTGGATGGTGTTTGACTTGCATAATATCACTGCTAAAGCTTTCAAGAAACTATTTCATTTATTTAATTGTGGCTGCTGCGAACATTACTCAAATAGATTATCTATTCAAACGTACACTTAGGCTAAACTTATTGATTGACAATGTATATTAATCCATTGGTGAATTAATAGGTTAAGATAGACCGTAAGTTTACTAATTTTATATGCGATAGTACAAAACTAGGGAATTAATTATTATTTTGATTATTTAACATTCATTATAATTAGAAAAATTGATCAAATAATATTTCATGTATTGTTTTTGTCAGATTTTTGATATTATGTATACGCATGCTGCTTATTGTTTGTTTTTAACTGACTTCAAAAAAGGAGGAAGTTCTCAATTCATTCCCGATGTTTTTTTTTGTGTTTGTTACCTCAGAACTTACGACTGGGTGAACCGATTTTGATCGTTAGGAAAAATACTCACTTTATGCTACAAAAACGATATTCGACCGTGACAGGACTCGAACCTGCAATCTTCGGATCCGAAGTCCGACGCCTTATCCATTAGGCCACACGGTCTTGCGTAATCATTCACAAATTTAGAATTACAATCTAGCATCCTTTTTAATGTTTTTTCATTTAGGAAGCATATCCATGCAAAGAATGTTGAGACAGATTGAGAAAGCCGAACTATTTTGAATTTCTATCATATAAACACGGATAGACGAAGACTTACATTACGGAGTCAACGTCTTTACTTGTGCTACGATTGAAACGAGTCCTATAAGTAAAAAATAAAATATTACCCAAATTTATATTACCCAATTACCCAAACGTATCCAAACTGAAAAACTTGTTGCCTCCAACTTTATGAAAATCGGTTAAAAACATAAGTAAATTGAGTAGTATCTAAGCTCACATGATAACTTTTTAATATATAAAATGATTACTTCAAAATCACTAACGATTTTTACAATCTGAGCTCCACGGCGTTACTGATGATTGCTATTGATGATTTTGGTGTCGTCCCGTCATCCCATAGTCCGTGGGTCCACAATTGGCTACGTCATATGACATCACGATAAAATGCATGGCTCACGGTCGGGAAAGTAATGCTGAGTGAGGATTAGAAAATTATAGCACCTAATCTTAGCTGGTAGTCTGAGAAAGTCCTTCACTTCTGGTTAAAAACATTATTTAAGGATTTCCGGCCAGATATGACTCGGCGGACTTATTTATTCTTAAAGGCACTATTATTTCAAAACATTTATAATAATTTAGATCAAGATGTCACATGATTTAGGAAAAGGTATACAGTGACCATCTTAGGCATTGTCTATCAAGTACTTCCAGCCGTTTCAGAACTGACAGACTTATGTTTTCTCGCTCTAGAATTACAGGGCTAAATGATGCCACAAATGTATTACTGATTTCACTTGACGTGATGTACCACACAAACACTCCATATATAAAAGTAGCCTGTGTGTTACTCCAGGGTAAAAGTTATATTAATTCTTAATTTTATTCAAATCTGTTCAGGGTGAAGGAATAACAAACATACAAACGACAAACAAACTTTCACCTTTATAATATTAGTGTGATATGTATAATAAGGTTAGTTTTGAGCAATATTCACATCTATTGTTAGGATACACTCTGTTAGGATACACTCTGTTAGGAAACACTCTGTTAGGATATACTCTGTTAGGATACACTCTGTTATGATACACTCTGTTAGGATACACTCTGTTAGGATATACTCTTTTAGGATACACTCTGTTAGGATACACTCTGTTAGGATACACTACACAGTTTTAAATAAATCGGATAAATGCTAAATACGTTCACAATCATAACGAGCAAACTGATCTGTATTCACTGACGGAATACGTAACGAGACGGTTTGCTGCAAATTTTAAACAAACAGTACATGTGTTGACGAGAGAAGCGATTACAGCTTTTTTTATTGGAAATTATTATATTCTCAAAACCAGAGGAGTTTTGGTAACTAATGAAAACCATGGGCATAACCAAGCATGATCATTTAGGTAATTTGATTAATCACCATTATCATCGTGCAGAAACTTACGCACAATTCGGCATGTATTAAAATTGCGGAGGTATATGTATGCATGGTTATGTATATAATTATGCTAAATAAAGTAATTTTTGTCCGTGATGCAAGTATTTTGGGATCACAGCCTCACCAGGGAGGATCAGGCGCAATAAACACTTTATTATTATTGCTTATTTTCATTTTTCTACTGCATAATTACCATTAAAAAAAATTACCAAAAATGGATCCGACTTCAACAATGAAAAGTGTCAAGTAACTTGTGTTGCAGTCGGTTCCATTTCTTGGTAATTTTTTTTCACCCATTTCACTGACCTTTGCTACTCACGGGATCAATGTCATTGTATGTTCATCCACTTCATCACCAGCAATGAGGAAGTCGTCCAGATAGACCTAACACATTTCAGTTATTGGAGTGTAACTCAAAAACCACTCGTTCGATTTTGATGAAATTTAAATGGGATCACCTCGGAGAACAACCGGAAATCGGTGAACATAAATAAAAGAAATATACACATACAGTCAAATATAACCTACTCCTTTTTTGAAGTCGGTTAAAAATCCACTGTTATCTATCGGTGGTATCATTATGCTAACTAATATTGCAATACATTTTGCAAAAGAATTCCGAAATCAAAATCTTCTTTACCCGCTCCGTTGTGCGCTTGTTACCAACTACGTCATCAATCCGTCGCGGTTCAGTCTAATGGAGCAATCACGTCGATACGTTTATTGAGATCGAACAGTAACCATATCGCGATTGGACAATGAAATGTGGTCATACTGTATGGCTGATATACCTCTAGGATAATGCTTTGTTTTGGCTGCTACAACACATTTGGCTTATTGAAGTGAAAACTTCTTAAGCGGCGTTGTGCACTTTTGTCTCTTCTTCTTCTTCTTCTTCTTCTTGTCCTTATCCCACACTAGATGGGGTCGGCACAACATGTTTTCTTCTTCCATTATCTTCTATCATTGGTCGTCTCAGTGCTCACACCTTTCATAAACATATCATCCTTCACACAGTCCATCCATACCTTCTTCGGCCTTCCTCTACCTCTATATCCATCCACATTCATGTTAAGTGTTCTTTTTGTTATATGTTTTTCATCCCTCCTCATAACATGCCCATACCAAGCCAACCTATTCTCTTTCAACTTCGTATGGAGAAAAATGTTAAACTCGCGTCATGACTCCTCGCGTCAGAACGTCAGGACGTCGGGACGTGACGTAGATCGCCGTTGAAATTTAAACTTTAATGTTTTACTAATAAGGAACATTTTCCTTTGTTGGTAGTTTTATTTGATAAAGTCGTTTTGTTAAAAGTATGATTAAGTTCGGTTATCAAAACGCCGATATTAAAAGAGGAAATATTTCATTGTTTCAAAAAATTGTCATGTTAATTCTATATGTGTACATAAAATTAATAAACTTAAATACCTATTGTCATGATTGTGTACGATAGCGCAATAAATGGATACTTTATTTTACCACATAAATGATAGTACTTTTATGCTGATAAATAAAGCAATTCGTGCGAAATTATTCCCTTACCATTCAAAAATGCACAACGATAATTTTCAAGTTTTCACTTCTGCCGGCACTTCCGGAGTGCAACCAGTTTTTTTTTCTTTACATCTCCGCATGGCATGTGTATGGAAGCCATTGTCAGTAAATTATTTTGTGTTAGTTGTGTTCCATTAAATAAAACGACTACATAACTCTAAATTGGCTTAACAGTTTAGGCGTACACCGGCGAGTGCTTGTTAAATTTTCTGAACTGTGAAAGAGTTACTTTCAGATCTGATATTAGTTTGGAAGCTTTGATATAACTATTCATCAGATTCTATCATCGACTCGACGTACGGCAATTCGCCATCGCTATATGGTAGATATACCACCTATACGCACGAAGCGTTTTGCTTCCACTTTCTTAATGCGTACTGCCAAGGAATGGAACTCGTTGCCCGAGTCTGTGTTTCCCGATATGTACAATCCTGGAGTCTTCAAGTCGCGAGTGAATAGGTACCTTCTAGGTTTGCGTGCTAAATCCTAGACAGCGTCATCACTTAACATCAGGTGAGACAGTTGTCAAACGCAAACTTATAATAGTAAAAAAAAAAAAAGATTATTTTACTTATGTAGCTAAGCAGTTATTAGATCAGCACTAGATGTCACATTTGGTAACCCTATGTCGTGGTAATCTAGTATCTTGTGGTGTGGAGTGGTAGAATCAAACCATACTTTCAGATAAGTACTAATGAAGGACGCTGAGCGCAAAACAAACTGAGATAGCAGATAGCCAGCTCTTCCGTTTCAACAAAAGCCCTGCGTTTCCCGGACAGTGTGAAATCCTCTTATAAATACCCAGGGATAAACCACCGTCACACGTGTTTGCTATGAAATATGAGCTGGCTTTTAGAAAGTTTCGCAGTAAACTGGAATTTTAAACACAGCTCGACCATTACGCCGCGGAGCTACAATGATGATGGATTCCGGGAGTTCTATGGAGAAATGAGTTTTTAGATTAGACTGTTTCCAACAGTTGCGTTAATATTGTTATTTTCAACGGCAGATTCATTAGGAAATTTACATAATGTTACTTTAAATGTTTATAAGGTAATTCTTGTATGGCACCAATACGGCTATGTTCGTCTCACAAAGGCTGGTTTTGAGATGGTCCGCAATTTTTAATTCCTCATTTTGATTCAATCTTGATTTAATACGAAAATTATTGATCAAGCATGTAAATTTAGACTGTTAGCATATCACTTAAGAGGTTAAGCAAAGTCTTTAACTTTGTCTTGGCCTCATCTCGGTTTGAATTTGAACATGGGATTAGTAAAGAAGATTGGCAACCCTCTGTGTGTTTTGAGTACCCTACTTAGATGGACACACGCAGGGCTACAATAAACTGAGTTCTTGAAATGAGGTGTAGTTTAGCATCATCCCTTCGTGACTATGATAGTCCTTATGTACTAAGCCATATACAGAGTAGCCATCCATCATGAGTACCTATGTTGTAAATAAAGCAATAAATGAGGCTTGTGTTAACCGGAATCAGTGATCTCTGCTGAACCCTCCGGGAATCATGTCTGACATTATAGAATAAATTATGTAAAATATTTTGCACCCAAAAATTCACCACTTTGTTTTTTAATAATTCTAATATATGTAAAATATCAAAACTAAAATATGCTACAAATGCACGCCATGCAAAAAAATATACATACACACACTCGAAAGACATAAATCTTCTTTCGGCGCAGTTGGGTTAAAATCTCGATAGTGTGCAAAACTTATTCAAAGCAATAGGCGTCATATTTACACACATAATTAAAAATAACATCCCCCAACTTTCTCCAACCCTCCGCTCCAACTAGCATTGTCGCGGAGTCCCAGAGGTACAAACTTTTAATTAGGTATACTTTCGTCGTTCTATTATTCAGGGCTCTCACCGCTGGCGATGAAAAAAATGAGCGAAGTTAAAAATTTACATCGATATAATTAAAGTTAAGTTGGACAACTTAAATCGGGTCGTTTGGCTTTGAAATATTAGAGAATTAAGGTTGAGGTGGCCTCTTTACGACGCTACGAGAACTAACAACTTGGCAAGATTGTTGCTTTAGAAGAAAATTGCATCAATTTTCGTACTTGAAAAATTCGTTAAAATTGATTGAAACGATGGGATTAAAATATATAAAATATACCCAAGCATTTGGAGTTGTTTAAATTAAGCTTTATAGATTTAATTTATTTAAAGTTAGTTATTTAATAAAGTTATTCAACTTAATTTTAAATTAATTATATTCTAAGACAGTTGGCGTATAAAAAATATCTTTCATCATTTTAACTGATTTGTAAATAAACTGACTGTTTATATAATGCATAAAATATAAACAAAATAGTTTATCATTAAAACCTTTTTAATATGAGATAATGGCCTCTCCAAGTCCGCTCCTCACAAAATTGTAGCTCGCATTATGTCCGAAAGCATTTCATAGACATTATAGCAACTAAAACTGGCAACACTGAACTAAAATCTACAGGCTAAGCTAATGGCTATTCCATTAAATGTATGAGCTTACCAAAAAAGGTTTCTAAAAATGTTTTATACCCCTGCGTTAGTTTTTGTTTGAGATGAGATGAAAAGCGAAGAGTGAATAAGATTTTTTTATAAAATGTTGGACTTTCTTTCAACTGATGTTTTCATATAACCTTTCTAACATGATATACAATTATTTATTATCTAAATTAATTAATTTCCTATATAAACACTACTTTTGAGCATATTACATACATGCGGATGGCTACTACGAGAATCCAACAAATGCGATGCTGACCGGTAATATTTTTTGTAGCACCATTACCTCATCTGAAGTTAAGTTACGACGCGGTCTACGATGGATCACGCCTGCCTAGTACCCATTGTTTCGTCACTTATAGACACCCAGATTACATTCATGCGGAAACAGACTCAGGATGAATTCTACGTACACAGTCGTACGCACTGCAAAGAAAATGCGTCATGCAATTAAAAGAAATGGATATTGCATTACAGTAATTATCGTATGTAAATTGTTGTTTATTATAATGATGCGTCATCAGCAAAAACAGCTTTATGCATGCGTGCGTTTGGCCATATGTGGCTCAGACAGCGGCTATGCGGCGTTCAAGAACTCCATTCGAGCATTATTTGCTTCGCCCAATATTTGATCATGGCCGTTCACGTCAATATGTCATACTAAATTATGCCTGGCAAGACATCATTTCTATCTGATTTTTTTCTATCTCTAAGTTCGATCAAGACTTGGTCGGCGGTCAAAAGTGACATATACAATAATAACTCAAGTCTCAAGGCATTGAATTAAGAGTAAAGACATACCGTACGTAGCTTCTGTCAAAGTGCTAACATACCATTCTTGTTCAAACTCCATACATCAGACCTCTCTTCACCAAAATTCAATTAATTTTCAACTGCACAATAACAGCGCAGTTGTACCATGATCCGGCTGTGTAGAGGCGACAAGCCATAAATTTGAATGGTCAAGTGAGTTTGGGCGATGGGCAGAGGTCACCAACTGTTCTAAGCAAAATAATAATATAATTATAAAATGTAATATAACACAATAGTAGGTACTTTTTGTCTGCAGATGTCGATAAAACTTAACATTATAGAAACATTATGCACATAATTATGCTGCTCGATCAAATTTCATTAGCGTTGAATGTCCCATGAACACCTTCTCAGACTTTAGATCATAGACCGTAATCTTTCTAGTCCAATGCGGGTTGGAAGATATAATTGCCCACGTGACAGATTGCAAACCGCACGAAGGTCTCCAAAATTTCCTAACCATTTATACAGATCGTCACTATAACGATCGTTTTGGCATAAAGACTCTGACTTTAGAACTGCAACCCCAGGTTCGCATCCCGGCTAGAGCAAAAATTATGATGAGCACAGATGTTTGTTGGATGATTGAGTATTGTGATTGTGTATGTCCATGGCTCCTGCGACACAGGGTATCGCACACAGATGCGGGGTGTGAGCGTGAATGTGTTTGATTTGTTTTTTTTTAAATTTATTTATCACATTTCTATGTAACTTACGTGTATAACAGACTTTACAAGTTGTGTTCATATTTTTTATATTTATTACAATGATATTAATTGAAAATGTTGTTTACAGCTGAAGCAGGAGAAGGACGATGTCCGAGGCGCTGTATCATGCACAAGTCGATTCACACACACTACCGCAAGACGATCCATGGTCGAGATACACACAGAGATATACTCCGTTTCCTATGTACTGATATGTATTGGCTATTGAATATTCCAGCAGCAGCTGACGTGAAATATTTAAAACTCAGATTAAAAATAAACAGATAAAGTTTCATGTCAATAGGTTTTTTGTTTTAATATATTTTTTATCTAATATCATACTGAAATACAAAGATTAAAAGATCAAAAACATAACTTGAATGATAGTCCTTATAGACGAAATAAATTTAAAAAGTTAACATTTCGATACAGCTCTTCTATGACAACTGTATCGAAATGTTAACTTTTTTACTATTAAGGTACAACTTCAGCTGGACCAAGGAGGTTGCAATGCAGTTTTTCTACATATATTCTGTGGACGCGGCGCAACACGCATGCGCGACCAGCAAATAGATTTGCTGGCAAAATGGAAACAAATATGCTGGCTGGGAATGCAAACATATATGCTGTGATTTTACATAGATTTAATTATCTATTATAAGGGATTAGATAAAGTAATGTATGAAACTGCGCAGAATTTGGTCTTAAAACTATCGTATAATGCTATAAAAAACTTATATAAATACATTTATTACAATACAAATTCATAAACTACTATTTTTACTTAGAATTGTGACAACCGATGAACTTTAACTAGTTGACCGGTCAAGTTGCATCGTGTAACCTGCCCCCGACTAAGAACTCTTCGATAACGAACAGAGGCGATTCGGTTATGGAGCAATCCCGTATTACTGATTTTCTATAGAACGATTTGAAAACTTCGGGAGTTCTTTAATTACTCAAGCTAGCTAAAATTTCCTAAAATTCTTGAAAATGATTAGACTTACTCTATAAACGCTAAAGTTCAAATTCTTATAACCTTACAACGCAATTTCTAATTTACTAACACTACTCGCGTTTTAGCGAAATAGTGTTAGTCGGCACATCGTCACATTATTGTGATGAATAATTTGACCTAAAAGTTTAAAAATAGATCTCTTATTAAATGTTAAGTTTTAGGTCATAAGCTAAAATTCAAATTCTTATAACCTTACAACGCAATTTCTAATTTAGTAACACTACTCGCGTTTTAGCGAAATAGTGTTAATCGGCACATCGTCACATTATTGTGATGAATAATTTGACCTAAAAGTTTAAAAATAGATCTCTTATTAAATGTTAAGTTTTAGGTCATAAGCTAAAATTCAAATTCTTATAACCTTACAACGCAATTTCTAATTTACTAACACTACTCGCGTTTTAGCGAAATAGTGTTAATCGGCACATCGTCACATTATTGTGATGAATAATTTGACCTAAAAGTTTAAAAATAGATCTCTTATTAAATGTTAAGTTTTAGGTCATAAGCTAAAATTCAAATTCTTATAACCTTACAACGCAATTTCTAATTTACTAACACTACTCGCGTTTTAGCGAAATAGTGTTAATCGGCACATCGTCACATTATTGTGATGAATAATTTGACCTAAAAGTTTAAAAATAATTTAAAAATAGATCTCTTATTAAACGTTAAGTTTTAGGTCAAAAGTGGGTGACTCATAATTGTCATACTAGTTTTTACTCTATCGTAAAAAACCAAAACCAAAACACCATTTCAGTTAAGTTGTTCGAAGACTGGAATCACTACCAATGTCGGTAATGATGATACTATATACCTACTCAGACGAAAGATGTGCGAATTAAAAAAGTTTATAAAATATCGAATCGAATGAATATGAAATACAGCACAATTAGATTACATAACTAAAACATGACACTAAATTTTAATGTCATACAAATTGACATTAAAACACTTGCAGGTGAGTTAATTAAAATTTGGAAACCATTCAATTTAATAAATATAGTCTCGTGAGTAAAGGTATTACGAGGTTCTCAAACGTTTTCCAGCGCGTTAGTAAAACCGTTACGTTAATGCAGTGTGCAGTAATTGTGGCACACGTCCCCCGTCACTGTAACCCATTTGCACTGTTCCATAAATCATATCTGAAGGAGACTGCAGAAACTGGGGACTAGATATTTTATGTAAATTCATAGAAATACAGTCCATGAATCATCCGTTTATGTAACTTGTTGTAAGAAAAATATAGAAACTACTAACTATTAGCGTTTTCAACAGACCACCCCCGTGATTTTGAGGACATGTTTAGCCATCGGCCCTTTGTTGTCTTAGGTATAACAGTCGTTAGGTAATGTCTGGGCCATTGAGCGGTCTGAAAATTCTGATAATGGGCTGACCATTAGCCTATTTGCTAATTGGCAATGGCCATTGTCGCGGCTTAAAATCACCGCTACACAATCACCAAAATAAGAATATCAGATCCAACGTCATAACTACATGTACTGCTACAAAAAGAACTACCCGCTACTAATATTCTGTTATTGTACTAACGTCACAAGATTTCTTTTAACAATTCCACAAAACTCAAGAAATACACACTCTTGCATACAACTCGCAGTGTCTTGGCAAAGACAGACAAGAGAGAGAAGATAAAGAATTCTTCGCCTTTTCCTCGCAGGCTTAACTTACTGGCCGTCTGTTAGACATCCGACGCTCTCACCGATGAGCCGTCATCGCTTTAATATATTATACATATATAGGCTAATTATGACATTATGGTTAATTGCTTTACATACCGAAATAAAACTTGTATCGAAAACGTAATATCCACAACATGGCAACGATAAACAGAATTAGAAACACAAATTTACAAAAAAAAGTCAATAAAATGTCTTTAGTTCTTACATCCAGCGGTCTTCCTCGATTCAGGGATTTTAAAATGGATGACAACTCGCGCTTTGCTTTGTCCGTGGTGAGTGACTATGCAGTTTGGTGCAGCCCTACTTTGTCCCGTCTCCTCCATTGGGGCTGATGGATCTTCTGCGCTCTTCACTCTGTGGCAGGTTTGTTCGCTCATCTTTTTCCAAAGTTTTAGTAAATTTTCGTGGCACATTTCCAAACAAATTTCGGTTTATATAATTTATATCCATTAACCATTCAACTTGTTTTTGAAACATCATCATCATCTCAGGTATAGGGCGTCAACTGCTGGACAAAGTTCTTACCCATTGATCTCAACAATGTCAATCGTACCGGTCGGCAATGTAATTTTTATTTTTATTTTCTTTATAAACAAAATCAAATTATTGTACAAGTAGCTTACACCTAAGGCCAATGACGGATTTACATTTTACTTATATAACATATGTATTTATAGCAAGTTCACTCAAAAGAGTTGTCACCAAACGTTTTGTGTAATTATGAACTAAATATCATGGGTAATTTGATTGACAGTAAGTATTAAAATGTTAATGTAAGTATTGTAATGAAAGTATTAAGGGGTTAACAAGTGCCGATGACATAACAGAGGCTCGCGGGTTATTACAAGGAGAAAAAAACCTGATGTGTATTAATTTGAAACGTTACAAATGTGCTTTACAGATGATCAACTGGCGCAACAAATATTACAAATCCATTTTTATACTTTTTAATTTACTATTTTTTGTTGCAAGACACAGTTCAAGCGCGTTTGTCGTTACTGCGAGATTTTTCGATAAAAGAAAAATAATTACCCCATCAATTGAAATTTTTTTCAGTCAGAATTAAACTTCATGAAATATTCTCATAAATGGTATTTAAAAAAGTTTATTAGACACTAGAAGTCCCCTCTGGCTTAGAACGGGTAAAAAATTTCAAAATTAAAAATTAAATTATCCCTTATTTTATACTATGTATATCTTTTCTCCAGGATAAAAGCACTTTTTCCGTTAATCCAGAGCCTAACCTATCTCCATACCAAATTTGATTGAAATCGGTGAAGACGTTTGAGCGTGAAGAAGTAACAAACATACACACATACTTCCGCATTTATATCTAATATTAGTAGGATAATTCAAATGTCAGCTTTAATTAGTTCGTCAATAAGAACATTTTGAGCTAATTTTAGAGTACTACCCCTAGCTCGGACGGGCTTGCAGTTAGCGCGGCGACCACAGCGTTAGCCTACTCGCTTTTAGCTCTAACCAGCTTTTAGCTTTGAAATGCTCAAAGTCCACTATTTCAAAAAGGAAAATATAACAACGTTTACAAAAATCTTTATAAAATCGTGATCTAAGGGTCTCAATTTTTCATATTATTTTAATTATCAATGGAATATTTTACTTCACGGTCGAAAATAAAATACTAAATACCAATTACAATAGCTAGTGAATTGCTCAAATGTTATTGTAACTGCAGTATTGTAATTAGTTATTACTATTTTATTGTAATAATTACAATATTATACACACTACTACAATAGCATTTGAGCAATCTCCTAGCTGTTGGAAACCTAAATACAATACCTAAAAAATACCTAAAACAGGACGGTATTCTGTAGTCGTGGGTTCAAGTCCCACTAGCAGCCGAATTTTTTCCTTCAAATATTTGAACTGAAACAATACCTAAAATTCACTAACTCTTATACATTATTCAATGTACTATCGAAGGTGTATTATATGTCTGAATAGATATAATTCAAAGGTGACTGACTGACATAGTGATCTATCAACGCACAGCCCAAGCCACTGGACGGATCGGGCTGAAATTTGGCGTGCAGGTAGATGTTAGGAAGTAGGCATCCGCTAAAAAAGGATTTTAATAAATTCTACCCCCAAGGGGATAAAATAGGGGAGGAAGTTTGTATGAAACTTTGTAAATTTTAAACCGATCGGGCTGAGACTTTGCATACATAAAGCTACTATGACGTAGGCAGCCCCTAAGAAAGATTTTTGAGATTTCCACTAAGAAAGTTTGGTTCCCGTGGTATAATTGAGGTAGCGGAAAAACCGTAATCCACGCGGGTGAACGGGGCACAGCTAGTAATGACATATGACATGACACGGATAAACAGTGTTTTAAAATTAGGGCATTAGGAGTTCTCTGAGAACTCCTGATGAGAATACGAAAAATACTATCGACTTTATCTTTCACTGCTAAAGACGCATTTTCAACTATCCACAAAACAAACACTGTTTTAATACGTATTGAAACTAAGCTCGCTTCAAGCTACGTAGCTTAGAACAAGCCCCGTAAAGCTTAAGCGAACAAGTCATGAAATCTTAAGATTAAGTTGCACTACGCTGTTGCTTTGTTGGGCACAAGAGGTGGACACTGAATTCTGATACATTTTATAGAAAAAATGATTATAAAATGGTTATTTACTTTTTGATGAAAGTTCTATTTTTTGATTCCACCAACCACTGTCGTAAAAATCCAAATATTAAAATTTGATTTAAGGAACAGACAATATTGTAATAAAAGTAAGGGTTATATTTTATGTTACACACAAAAAGCTGACTTTGGTCGTATACCAAGAGCCCACGACATCCACCTTCGTTATTTTTTAAGCTGAAAATTTCTGAGCTGAGCATGTCCCCAACACAGGTAAGAACGATTAGTAAGTTATGGAGTTGGGATTGTGGTTACTTGGTCAGGGATCAGGTAGTAAAGGTGCTTAAAATAGTACCTAAAATTCGTTAAACTATATAGCTTAATATTTTATATTGTCTTGGGAATAAGATTAGAAATTATGTCATCCATTGCTGGACACTTATATGGTAGATATACCACCTATACGTACGAAGCGTTTTGCTTCCACTTTCTTAATGCATACTGCCAAGGAATGGAACTCGTTGCCCGAGTCTGTGTTTCCCGATATGTACAATCCTGGAGTCTTCAAGTCGCGAGTGAATACCTTCTAGGTTTGTGTGCTAAATCCTAGACAACGTCATCACTTAACATCAGGTGAGACAGTTGTCAAACGCAAACTTATAATATGTAAAAAAATAAAAAAAAATAAAAAACTTAGCACGCTTGGCCCCCTGCCCGACACCCCAAAACTTTAATAAATTATAATTATACTCTCGTCATAGTATAAGAACTGGGTTTTACATATGTTACTTGGAGACCTAAAAAATAATGTTATCTCAATAGCCAGACAGTTTCAATTGTTTTTACATCTTGGCAGACACATCGAAACTCTGCTATAGGTACGAACGCGAAGGCGCCAGCTTTTCACCGATTGCTTCCCCATTATCAATCGCAATTAATAAACTGAACTCTTTTTTTTCACCGTTTTCAGTGACCTTTGCTACTCACGGGATTGGTTGTCATTCACCGTCAATAAAGACGTCATCAAGGTATATAGGCGTTACACTTTTCAGTTACTGGAGTGTACTCAAAAACAGCTTGACCGATTTTGATGAAATTTAAATGTGGCCACAAATGTGGGAATTGTAAAGTTTATTTGTTACAACGATAGAAGAAAGTGTTTAAAGATTTCCATAAAATCATAATTTCTTTTTATCTAATGTGTACGAAAACATTTACCCCCTTACTAATAAACATTGATTACGGTGTGAATAGTAATTCAGTGTTTTGTTCCGTTCTCTCTACGTCAAACTGTCTCATTAGCGACAAAGACAAAACACTGAATAACTATTCAGAGGTTATGCAACGTTGATTAGTAAGAGGGTTACGGATCAGCATAGGTCCACTTGAATGCATACAATGCCACATATGGCTTCGAGTACTAATTTCTAAAATAAGTAGACAACATTTTTTTTCCTAGTCAGGCTGGTTACATATACATCATTACATATATGACTGGCCCGTTGGCACAGTTGGTAGCACTCTGCCTTCTGAGCCGCTGGTCCCGGGTTCGATTCCCGGACAGGTCAAACATTTGTGTGTATGAACATGTCTGTTTGACCTGTATCTGGGTGTGTATATGTATATAAGTATGTATATCAGTCATCAGGTTACCATAGTACAGGCTCTGCCTAGTTTGGGACCTGAAGACTTTGTGTGAATGTTGATAAATAAATAAATAAAAAAATAAATAAATAAATATAAGAAATAGAAGATATTTTCAGTACAATCAATTTTTTTTTTATCTCCTTCATAATTTATGCAATAAGGGGCTTAATACGTAAAAGCTACTTAGAGAGCATGTTGCTGTAATCAAATAATAATAATAATAATATTTACATATTTCTACTAATAAAAGCTTCACAAAAACTAGAACCCTTCACTATTTAATCTTTATCAGGAAATTACCCTAACTCTATTATTAACACCATCCATAACGGTACTTAGAATTAATGAGCGTCCTGAACGCTATCGCAAGTCTGTGGCCGGCCTTAATTAATAACTAATGAAACACTCTTGAGAGTTTTAAAAATATTCGCTGCATTTTGCGCGGAAAATGCTAAGTGTTTTTGGTAGAAGCAGTTGTTTTGGTTTCGTTTAAGAGTTGAATAAAGTCTTCGTTGAGTGGTTTCTTGTGTTGTTAGTTATTCACTTAGATGAAAATAAAAATACCAAAAAATGGAACCGACTTCAACACTCAAAAGTGTGAAATAACTTGTTGATATGATAGTGGTATTATCAAAATATTCTGCTCATGCTTTTTAGTGTTAAAGGCGGTTCCATTTTTTGGTACTTTTTTTTTCTTCCTTTTCAGTGACCTTTGCGGTCGACGGGAACAATTGTCACCAATGTCTTCATCCGCAGCTATAATGTCGTCGAGGTATGAGTAGTACATTTCAGTTATTGGAGTGCTACTCAAAAACAGCTTATCTGATTTTGAAGCAATGGGAATGACACACAGAAGCACCAGCTTACAAACAAAAAAATAATCATCAAAATCGGTTCACCCAGTCGAAAGTTCTGGGGTAACAAATAAAAAAAACATACGTTTCAAATTGAGAACCTCCTCCTTTTTTGAAATCGGTTAAAAATAGATTGATTCTGCTAAAATACAAGTGTTGTGTACAAGTTACAAGTGAGACAAATTACACGCTGTAATTTACTTTCTTTTCTTTAGTTATTTACAGAAATATAAATTGATTAGGTACAGTTCGCGTGCGTGCTTAAATCACCCTAAATAATCCTTAACCTAATTAAGATTACTCTGCTTAGTAATTTTATTTGGTTAACTTTCGCTAACAAGTCTTTGTGTAACTATATAAATAATGAACCTGAAATCTCCTGTTTTTTTTTCTTGTGTGCCATATTTTATCAAGTTGAAGCGTCAAGCGCTGGCCAAACAGCTGAAGGTAAGCCACTTGAAGAGGGGAGGGGGGAGTTCTTCAGTCTTCCCCGATTGAATGAACTTTTTCCATTCCACCCCTAGTGTTGCCACTTGAATAACTTTTTTCGGGCCGGAGGCAGAGTGCTGAAATATCCGGCTTTCTGCGGAATGATATATATGTTTACTTTTAGACAATTTGAGTAAGTTTTCTTTAGTAAGATCAGGATTTTAATTTTTGATGAGAAATTTATATAAAACATCAAGTTTATGAATGTTTGCGATCTATATCAACCTCTTCAGTATCTGCAACCAAATGGACTGCCCGGTTGGCGCAGTTGGTAGCACTCTGCCTTCTGAGCCGCTGGTCCCGGGTTCGATTCCCGGACAGGTCAAACATTTGTGTGTATGAACATGTCTGTTTGACCTGTGTCTGGGTGTGTATATGTATATAAGTATATATATCAGTCATCAGGTTACCATGGTACAGGCTCTGCCTAGTTTGGGACCTGAAGACCTTAGGTGAATGTTAAAAAAAAAAAAAAGAATGACATTAAAAAGGAACATTGCCATTTCAAATAAAAGTAGTTTTCTATTAATAATAATTAAAAGCTAATATTGTATTGTTACCGGATATAAAGAGTGCGTATTAGCTATAAATTAATAAATAAGTTAATCGTGCTGAACCTCTCTACTGCCGTGAATATAACATTTTGTAAATGAAATTTGTGAAATTTTAGTAGCATTTAGAGCATGCTCTTATAGTTATTGCAGTGATTGCCGAATATTTATGTCGATAATACTCACGCCTGCTCAATTACTCAATTTGCATATTTATGTAGATAACATATTTTCTATAAATCTTTGAAGTTAAACTAAGGTAATGCTTTGGTGGTAAGTCAAACAAGTTCCAGTTTATATAGATAGATAGATTAACTCTTTATTGCAAATCATAAATTGTACATTAAAAGTGTATTTTATACTAATTGTAGCTTATGGTTATACAATCGGCGGTCTTATCGCTAAAACAATCACTTACAGACAACCTTTGGATGGACAGGATAGATTGAACATTGTGGATGTGAAGAAGATCTTAAATTTATATAATAAACGTATACATATGCTGAATATTATACAATTAAATAAATATGACATTAATAATACCTAAAATACTATACAATATATAAATACTATATTAATATAAATAAATATATAATAAATGAATGTATATAATAAATATATTGATATAGACGGTATCACAGACATGTTGATATATCTTTGTTATTTAGTATTGAATTAAAAATGTTGACAGCTTAACTAACAGAGACTTCTATCTGTGTATATTCTTATTGGCTTGTTCAGGTCGTTTTCTATCCAGATAGACAGGCGGATAGGATACCACCGGAACCTAAACCTCCGCAGGGAGGTTTCTGTTATCCGAGATACAAGTTATTAACTTATAGTTCAGAAACAGGACCTTCTTTTGATGGCGCGGTGGCTGGATAATGGCTGAAAAAAAGTACGAGTAGGTACATAATGTATATATATGTATGTATGAAGCGATGATGGCTTAGGAGCGGGCGTTGGCTGTCAAACTGACGGTCACTGGTTCGATCCCCAACAACAGCTTGAGCTTCCGGTGAAGGTAACACCGTTATCAAATTTTATGCATGGTGGCCTACCACCTACGCCTTCAAGCTTGAGGGTGGTACCGCCCTCAAGTTTGAAAAATGGCACCAAACACATAATATGTTCAGGCAGCAGTCCTTGAGAGCCAGTAAGCATTCTACGTCTAGCGTGATAATATTTTTGACCACATCGTCACTGACCATCAAGTGAGATAGTGGTCTATCGCATCTATACAGTTTAAATTTAAAAAAATTTAAAAAATTACATTTCAACTTATGATAATTCATACCACATTGTTACCATATTTCGCAATAAAGCATATTGATTGATTGATGATTGATGGATAGATTGATTGAATGTGTTACTCACAGGTACGTTGTTATACAGACGACCTGACTAAGATATCAGGAAGATGTTGATGATGAGCGCCCCGTATTCTCCTTGGAAAAGACCACCGAATGTAGTTGAAACTATCGTCGGAACCCTCTGACTTATTACGTGAGTAATTCCCGTGTTATACACATTCATGTGTCAAAAACACGTCAGTTTTCTTTTTTTTAACTTGAAAATTTAATTACTTACAGACTTTATACACTATCTAGAAGTTTGAAAGTTCAAAGAATTATAGAACGCGTTGACTTGAAAGATAGGGGATCAGAGAATTAAAATAATTAAGTTAGTCCAAGAAAGCTCATTAGAAATGCATGAGAAAATGTGTTTGTTCACTCACTTAGAGTTCGTGTCCTAAGTGCTGCCATCTATTGTAGTTTTCATTACTTTGCATTAGTATATTTTAATAAGAAAAGTTTGATTGTCACGCAATCAAACTTTGGTATTGTTAACTAACCATATTGTGACCAAAAATATGAAATGACAAGAAAGCGGTACCTACTTAAAAACAATAAATTACTGACATGGAATGAAACGAAACGTGTTTTTTGATCAAAGTATTAGTTTGCGAAATATAAATACCAGCAAAGATCAAAAGACACAGATATTAATAAGGCACGCTCTACACGATCGGAGTGCCGGGAATGCTCTGATCACAGAATACCCTCGAGAAATACACCGATACTGGCTGGATGATACACAAGAGAATACATATTTAATTTCATATTATTTCATTCAAATCTATCAAGCTCTTAATGCGTGAAGATGTGACAAAGACTACACACACAAACTTTCGTATATAAAATATTATCTGGGTGACCGAGCTTTCTTTGGTTTTTCAATAGTGTTGCTTAACAACGCGATCTATTGTCAAGTAGCTTTAGTGCTGCTGTGTCGGTAAAACAATTTAGTAGTTGATTAAGTTTTGTTATTACTCGCCAATAGATGTCAGGAATGTCTGATGATAATGTAACAGTTGTTCATTGCCTGAAAACATAGATAAAACGACGTTGAAAAAATGAAACTTAGCTAGATCGGTTTATCGACCCCAGCTTGCGTTTGACCACTGTCTCACCTGATGTTAAGCGACGACGCGGTCTAAGGTGGAGCATGCAAACTTAGAAGGAACCTATTCACCATTTACTTCGTCTGTAGGTACTGTATCCATATTGTAAAGTGGAAAGAATATATTCTCGTATATTTCTTTGTATTTATTAAATTAAAATCTACTCGATTGACTTAATATTATTTAATTTATATGTATCGCAGAGTAGAATTGGTTAAGTATTTCTTTTAATTTATTTAGTTTTGACGGGACAATGGGACCCTGTGCGAGTAAAACCACAAAGTGCGGCTAGTGCTTAATAAATAGCTTAAGAAAATTAAAAAATCAAGACATGTATAACTTTCCTTATACGTACCGATTGTTTATTTTTTCTCTTTTTTCTGAGATCTTTGCTACTGACGGAATCAATTGTAATTGTGTATGTCCACTGATTACTTCACGAGGAAGTCGTCCAAGTAGACGTAACACTTTTAAGTTATTGGAGTGTAATAACTCAAAAACCGCTCGTCCAATTTTGCATAAATTTAAATGGGACCACCTCGGAGGTACACTCTATCAGACATAAAGATTTTTGAGAATCGGTCCATAACTGGGGAAGAAATCTGTGAAAATACATTACTTTAAAAAAAAACATTCCGTCGAACATAATTAACCTACCTTTTGGAAGTTGGTTAAAAATAAAAGGTAGGTGTACAATGACAGCATCAGTTCTTATAGAAAATTACTGAATGACTGACTGATTCCAGTGCGTTATTTAATTTGATTTAGGCAGTATAGCGTCCGTAGTTCATGTATAGGTTGTGTATAGTTTCCATTGTTCATTGACTTGATACAGGCGAGAGATGGACTCTCCAAGGAGTAAACAATTATGCCAAGAACTATTTGCTAACAGTACGACCTCTATCCTCTCCAAAATTCATACCAATTCCCGGAAATCACAGCGATGTTGTTAAACGTTCACGAAAATTCCGGTTACATCTCCCGCCAAATCTCTAAAGACGCTGCTGAGGAATGGAAGATAAAATTCCCATTTCGTGCAAATGCTTTAAGATAAAGCGCGCACGTGTGAGCTGCAGGAAGTGCCGGGACAAGGGCGGGACGGACGCGTGACGTGACACGACGCTAGCGCCATCTGGTTCCGTGCAAATTCAAATGTTTGGATCGGTGCCTAATTTTGCAAAGCGATGTTCTTCTTGGATTTTTTGAAGCGGAAATTTGAACGTTTTCTATGAAACTAAAAGGAAAACACTTATACTCCTTTCAACTTTAAAACTGTTTTATTGTATAATTTATGGGTCTATTATTGCTTGATCCTATATTACTTCATGCTCAGATATTGTCAAACGTTAACTCTGACTATAGAGTAATACTGTGACTGGACTCTCAAAAACATCTGCCTGAATATACTGTGTTTGTAGTGCTAATAGAGTGCTACTATAGCTTAGTTGGACAAAGCGACGGGACTGTATTGTGTAGTCATGGGTTCAAGTACCACAAGTAGCCGAATTTTTTCGTTTAAATAATTTGAACGAAGTGAAATTTGAACGAAGTTTCGCCTAGAATTAAAACTCTTAAAATAAAGGTATGGTGCCTTCGTCTGATACGATATTAACTGTAATGTTGGTCTATCAGTCTTATTAATAGTTTATACAATTAAAGGTAGATGACGCTAAGAACAACATCCCACAGATGTTAAAGGAAAGAATAAAATCGGAGGGCTAGTGGACTGCTAGTGCCTCTAGGCCTTTTACCCTCAATTTGATTGTAAATTAATAAATTTCAATAAATAGGTACACAATCAGGCAAAAATTGTGATTTGATCTAAGAACCTCGGAAAATTTGGTTAGTACAACTGAGCCTTAGAACGCTTAATATTATAAATTATAAGTTAAAGTATACAACATTACTGTTTTTGAGTTTAAAATGCTCAAAAGAATTTTAAATTTCATTGTTTGTTAAAAACGTGTGAGACTATATAAACATATTTAGCCCACGTTTTAGTGCGACTATAACCGAAAACGTATTTGTGAAACACCTCCAGGGCTCCGAAATGTACAGGTCGACATTACCATAATGTTTTCATAACATCAACACGAAACTACTACGAATACTAATGGTGAGTATACAGATACACTGGTAATAGGTTTTTTTTTCAGTTATCATAACGTTATGATCACAGTTGATTAAAATAAAAAAAAATTCAACATAGCTTAAAACATATAAAATATCTGCCAAAGGCTTGTACTTAACGACCGCAACCATAACTTAAAGCCGCATATTCATACACATGCACTTTGTTCAATTAATCCTGCGTTTTCGACAATGTGCACAAATGTCAGCCGCATTAATAAAATAATACAATCAAAGATGGGTACCCCTTTAGTATGAGATGCTACATGTGTCGTCATATGCTTGCACCGTTAGATCATAGTACACGTGTAGAATATATAATTATGTACAACTGTCACACCTTCCAGACAAATCACGACGGCCGGGCGGTGCGGCTAGTACTGCGGCGTCTCTGAAGCGTCGTCGCAAATATTCTAATCCTGACATAGATTACATTTTTGTACTTTTTATATATTTATATATATATATGAATTAAATAATTTTGATCATCTGGCTCACAAAGAAGGCTCGTAACCTGCGGCGTGGGATCCAAGGTCTCTTACGTCTTAATTACAGAAATACAGCCTAAATATAGCGATAACAGCAGAAACATTGGGTTAAACAATTTCGGCCCTTAAGGATCTGGTGCTCTTGAGCTACACACGGATTTAGCGGAGTGTTTTTTGTGTCTGAGGTCTTTTTTGTTTTTACACATTATGAATGTATAAAACACGGGAATTACTACGTACTTAAGCTAGAGGGTACCAGTACCAGGCGAACCGCGACCGCATCAGCGAGCGCCCCGTATTCTCCTTGAAAATTACCACAAAATATGGTCGAAACTATAGTCGGAACCCTCTGAATTATTACGCGAGTAATTCCCGTGTTTTGTACATTCATAATCGACAGGTCATTGATCGTCGACATCAGTCTCACCATACAGCGTAGTAACGCAGCTTAAATAAGATGTATATTCAGCATTGAAATACGCAAAGCAAGTATGCAACACGAGTGTTGTGTTGCATACTTGCACTGTACTACACACTACTTACATGTTGCATGTGCACAGGCGGAAGGCGGATACTTCATACGTCTTTTGATGCGACTTAAGCTGATTTGGAAAAGTCGATGACATAAGCATCTTTCATATGACATGTGTCATACACTATGCTATATGAATCTTTACTTATAGCATATATTATGTTGACTGGCCGGTTGGCGCAGTTGGTAGCACTCTGCCTTCTGAGCCGCTGGTCCCGGGGTCGATTCCCGGACAGGTCAAACATTTGTGTGTATGAACATGTCTGTTTGACCTGTGTCTGGGTGTGTAATATGTATATAAGTATGTATATCAGTTCAGGTCACCATAGTACAGGCTCTGCCTCGTTTGGGACCTGAAGACCTTGTGAGAATGTTGTCCCATATTATAAAAAAAAAATGTACATACACTTCTTGATTTTAATTTTCTTTCGAGTTTCCATAGTACGTGCGAAGTAAAAAGTGCATTAGTCATTGGGGTGACATTAAAGCTCGTTGCCGTAAACATGCGAGCCCAAACGTGCATGATGTGTTTACGGGACGTACAAATTGCACATAAAGCTTACTGTCGACTACTACTGAGTTTAAGGGGGGCGCCACTTGCGCTCCCCTCTTAAACTCGGCACCAGCTAGATAGTAGAGTATATCGGTATAGATATTTGGGAGTCGGAAGCATGATGAGAGAGAAAGAGACAGTGTGCTCAGGGCTGCGTTCAGGAGCGGCTTCGGCCAAATATTGATCGACCAATATTTGATCGATGTCTCACGAACGGCTACACCATAGCATATCACAGAATAAGAAGAAGAAGAAGTCACTTACATTGAGATTATGGTCTAGTCGACCATAATTTGGTCTGACAGGTTGACTTGAACGGTCATGATCAAATATTGAATGGAGCAAATAATACTCTAATTGAGCTCGTGAACGCCGCATATCCGCTTACAGAGCAAGATATGGCTTGACCGAAGCCGCTTCTGAACGCAGCCCTGGCAATCTTTGAGTGAAATTCGTCATTAAGAAAATTTGCTTCCTCTTTTACCATATCGTCACTTACTGTCAATTGCGGTAGTTTTGGACAAGTGACCTAGCAGCCTATTGTTTTCCCACTGCTGGAACGCAGTTAACATTCAAAGCTAAGAAGTGGGTTTTTGTGAATACTGATAAAATGAAACAGTGAATACTGACTGACTTAGCTGCCTAGGCATTAATATTTAAGCTTTTTCTTTTTCTAATTTCAACCTTTAGTTTATACAATTAATTACTTTAGTCCATCTACATAAAAAAATAAAGATAACTAAATAAAAATAGTTTTTTGAAAACCAAAAAACCCGATTTCGGCAATATCTGCCATCTTTATTAAATTAAAGAACTGAAAAGATAGAAACAAGATTTTAGTTTGAATATTTTATTTTGTTTTGACCTTATGACCAGTTTTGACTAACCTCGATGTTTCGACGTGTCAAGTCTTCTCGTGACCACGTTCGAAACGTCAAGTTTGGTCAACAATATATTTTGATATTTAAATGTGTGTCAGTGGACCTGATAGCCTAAATAAAACATGAAACAAATACTGACTATGTAAAATACTAGCTGCTCCCCGCGATTTTACCCGCGTGGTGATGATAATGACCTTAGTTGACAGTGTTCACAAATGCAGTGGGAGGCATTATCTGCTTGCTCCTAGATTTTGTAGCTCTACCTATATCACCAACAGCATGATGAGAAGTGCGTTTACACATTTAATAACAACAATACACGCCATGAATAAATTTTATATATATATTAGTCAATTGATAATATATAGTATTAGCGTTAGTAGTTGTTAGTTGTTTATTGTTGTTACTAGTCTATTTAAGAATTAATGTTTGACTTACTTTTAAATTTGACTCGATTTTTGAAAAACTTGTCATAATTAATTACTAATTTAATTTACAGTTGTAATTTGGTAATTCGATAGTTTTAATACGTCTCTGTGAATCGTATTACAAGATTTAATATACTTCTAATTGTTGTTTTATATTATTATTTTATTCCTTCTGAAATCATACTGCGCTCGCCAACCCGCCTGCGATACGGGGCGAGTATTGGCAAATCCCCCTATATGGGGGAGGCATATGTCCAGCAGTGGACGCACATGGCTAAGAAATGAAGAAGAATAAATTGTTATGTGATTACTTGATTCGTGAGAACGTACCAAGGTACTAATTCTAAATTTATTGAATTTAATTGTTTTTTGCATTTGATCGTCTAGAAAGGTATAACATGGAGCGCAGTCATACCTCTAGCCTCAGACAAAATAACATTCTACAAGCGTTAACGCCAAAAACTAATATAAAAAATGTATGAGATTGACACTTGACGAAAACCACAAAGCGACATATCGCGTGATCAACGAGAACGAATATACATCGTTAACGGTTTGATAAAGAGAAGCGATGCATCTTGTCTAGGCCCGCACGGTAGTAGCAAGTAAGTACATAATATACGTACAACAAGTATATTATGTACTTGTTACTACCGTGTAATCAAAATGACCAATATTACAAACATATTTCTTTTTTATTACCATTCACACAAGGTCTTCAGGCCCCAAACTAGGCAGAGCCTGTGCTATGGTAACCTGATGACTGATATATATATACTGATATACATATACACACCCAGACACAGGTCAAACAGACATGTTCATATACACAAATGTTTGACGTGTCCGGGAATCGAACCCGAACCAGCGGCTCAGAAGACAGAGTGCTACCAACTGCGCCAACCGGCCAGTCTTAATTCAAAATCAAATTATGATTTGATTTTGTCAATTCTTCTTAAGGGGAACATTTTTGAGATTGATCCTGTATATAAGGGAACATACATAGATTATATACTAAAGGCGAATAGACAATGGCAGCGGGTAGGGATCAGAGTCGCATTATGAGGATTCCGAGGACACGCCATGCCGGATTATGGCCATAAAATATAGAGCCGCCTTATGATATCAGATTGAATTTTATTCGAGAAGTAAAATCTTTAGTTTCTTTTGTACAGGGTCAGCAAACTCATTACCCAACTATAATCACGCTTCCACTGTTGAAATGGTTTATTCTAGAAATCCCCAACGAAGCAACCCCCTGAATTCATTTTTCAGAAAAACCTCGCAAATAACTTTAGTTATTTGGTGGATATTATGCATTTTTAAGAACCTAGAAGTTTAAAAGTGTAGAAAATATGAGAGACTGTCCGTCTCTCATATTTTCTACACTTTTAAACTTCTAGGTTGCCGACATGGCCCAGTGGTTCTTGTCCTAAAATAACGATTGAGATCGGCTTAGCATGCCTGCGAGCACAGAAACGCAACCACTCTCATCCAAGTTATGGTCGAGAACGTTTCTTAACGCTAAAGATCACATGGGTAAACTGTGCTACTAGCACTTCAACGGAATCAGAAGATATAGAAATTCTTCATCTAAAACTATAGTTTGCCCCTATTTCTAAACCTTCAAGTATTAGTTTTCCAAAGAAATAAAACCTAGCCTATACGCCAGCCGGTCTCCAAAGGCCGTCTGTCTTTATGTTAAAAATCACTAAAATAGGTTCGGCTAAAGTTGGTTAAAGCAGTTTGGGTGTACAATTAAACTAACAATTTTAGTTCTCTATTTATAATATTAGTAAAAACATAAATACGATCTGCCATAGGCGTTGTACTGGCAGACGCCTTTATTAAAATAAAACACTAATTAACTAATTACAATACTGCAGCTACTACAATAACATTTGAGCAATCCACTAGCTTTTGGTAGCCTATAGATAACTCAAATGCTCGAACCCGCTACAGACTGGCAGCTTGCCCAGAATGCTAGCAGCGTTGCCACGTTGAATTGGAATGCTGATTCGTTGAGCCATATATGTGCCAGCATTTTGGTCACGCGTCGCATCAATCAAACGCTCTAATATGTTTTGGAAAATCTGATGACCTTCCGGTCCTCGCGGGTCCAATGTCTCGACCACAAACAGTTCAAATATGTAACCACTACTTAGGTTAGTTTGTCTAGGCATTGTTGACAAGGAATTCAGAACTTATATTTGACATTAAAGACCATTTGCTTTTGAGCTTATATTCGAAATTCCATATTTTTCCTTTATCTAAAATTCTCGCAGCAACGATATTTTTTTTTAACTGTGTCTTACACCAGACGGTAGGTAATTAAAAAGTCTAAAATGTGATTAATATTTTTTTATTTGAGCCATCTGTAAAGGTCATCTGTAAAGTACATATTTGTAATATTTTGAAACAATGCGCATCAGGATATTATGTCCCTCCCCCTCTTACAAACATTTTATAGATGCCAACTATCTATATTTACAATATTTGCATGTGTATTTAGTATCTATAGAAAAGGATTTCTTTTTTTCGTTAGATGACACGAAGCAAGCTTTCCGTTAGGACAATTCAATCAATGAAATAGTACTAACATCACAACTAAACTAGAGTGACCATAAATCATTAAACCTGTTTCAATGGTCCAATGAAAAAAACTTATCCTGTGCTATCATTGATTTGTGGTGCTTAGTCTAATAACCGTACATGATTTTAATACATTTTTTAAAAAAGCGATTTGTCCATTTACTGCGCCTTAAAAGTCGTTTTAAGTGTAGACTTTTATATAGGAGCTATGTAACAAAAAACCTCTCAAAAACATACGCGTGCCGTTCGACACAAGCGTTATCTGTGGCAGATGCCAAATTTTATATGGTTTAAAACCGAAATATATTGTGTTGGTATACCCTATAGAAAGTATTTTGAGTAATCAAAACGACTTCGACAATAGAATTGATAAACTCCTCTATTTACAAAAGTTAGTAAAAAAATTGTAGGTACTAATTGAACCCAATCGAATTGACTGGCCAGTTGGCTCAGTTGGTAGCACTTGGTTGCCTTCTGAGCCGCTGGTCCCGGGTTCGATTCCCGGACAGGTCAAACACTTGTGTGTATGAACATGACTGTTTGGAACAACTGTGTCTGGGTGTGTATATGTATATAAGTAAATATATAAGTATGTATATAAGTATATATATCAGTCATCAGGTTACCATAGTACAGGCTCTGCCTAGTTTGGGACCTGGAGACCTTGTGTGAATGTTGTTCCATGTTATTATATTATTATTAATATGTGTGGAGGTGTTTCACCCCCTATCTATAGCTAAGTTACAGTCGAGCTCCTCACTTTTTCAATAGTCGTCTATCCTAACAAACATAATTGGTAACTCTTTTACTTAAACTAGTCCCAACTGGCATGACATAATAAACATAGTCTTTATTAAATTTTATTTATTTATTCAGTATCCACAAATATCTTAAAACATTTTAATACAGTTGCGCTTATAAGAAATACATTAAATATTAGAAAAATATTAGTACCCAAACTAAGAAACCTTTGCTATGGCGTACCTATGCCCCCACGACGAACACAGATTATTTACAAAATATAATTTGTAACATTTTAAATCTTAAGATTAATCAAACTAAATTTGATTATTAAATATGTGTTTTGACAAAAAAGATGCAAATTATAAAACAATAATTATGTCCGTGGTCTATGTGAAACTTTTGTTCCAGACGATAATTAACAATAATTATGTCGTGATAAAAATAACTTCTAATTCCACTATCATTGAAGTCCAATTCATCCAGAATTCATTGTCACTATTTAGCTGGCGCTTCACGTATGCAAATTGTTCATCAGCTATTCAGTGTTTGGACATTCGTTATGCGCGTCCAACTCCCGTTTGGACTCCACGCGGTGGCTGCGTAGAAATGGCGTAATTCACAAGCGGCAGCGTCTGCTACAAATACAGCCTCTTGCAACTTATAATCCAAGGCAAAATACAAGGCCATAGACCACCTGGCCGCAGACGCACCTCCTGGCTGAAAAATCTGAGAGACTGGTTTGGGTTGAGTACCAGATCCCTATTCCGGGCGGCAGACTCCAAGGTTAAAATTGCCCTAATGATCGCCGACCTCCATTAGGGGATGGCACAAGAAGAAGAAGAAGAAGAAGAAGCGTCTGCTAACTTAAACTTAATTATCGCTTCCGGAAGCAGAAATATTCTGCAACACAGTCATCGTATCTCAATACTATAAACAAATGAATAACGCACGTACCGCCATGTGGGTAAAGTTGATTATAGGCGCGAGTGCTTGGATAGAAACTTGAGCAAGCGAAGGGTTCTAGGATTGAACCACGAACGAGGCGATTGGTTCAAAAGAAGAAGGCTGAACGTAGCGAAGGTTTCAAAACACGAAATGCAAAAAACCTTTCACTGTAACTAAGGAGGAACTTACAAGGCGCGTGGCGGGAACAATTTCTGTGCTTACTGGTTAGTCGGCGGGTTGAGATTAGCTTTGTCAGAGGCGGTCTCGAAATGTTCGCATTTTTTTATCTCTGCTCGATTACAAACTGTTCTTCCGACACATGCGCAATGTTGCACAGAAACGTCCGAACCACAAGAATAGGCTGCGCGTACTGTATCGAATTGCAAAGGTAATTCCTCAAAGTTCGACACTGCATCGCTTCTGCTTGTACTTTGGTTCATTTCTCTGCCGTTTGCCCTGAAAACGGAATGTTTTATGTTGGGAGAGTCCAAACAGTGCACGCAAACGTTTGATTGACAGATTTATTTAGATTTTGGTATAGCTCTCGTAACAGTCGTAACTAAAGCAATCAATAGATTGCTTTGATATTTGCAACTCGTATCAAAATTGATGCGTCGAAATAAATAAGATACTACTTTACACGCTGTAACGCAGCAATCAGTGTTAATTAATCCTTATGATTGTATTTATTTCCATAAAACTATATGAAGTATGTTATATATTTTTCTATTGAAGCTTATTAAATTCTTGAAGTACTGCGTGAAAAATGTTATGTATAAACGCTGAGATGACAGGTAATAGAACAATGTGGAATAAGGTTCGGAAAAGAAGAATATGAGATTATAAAATGAGATTAAATTTTGTACCAAAAGTGGAACCGACTTCAACACTCGAAAGTGTAAAAAAAACTTGTTAGTGTCGGTACCATGACAGTTCACAAAAGTAACTATCATCATAATATTGTGCTCATGGTACCGGCTTCGACAAGTTATTTCACACTTTTGAGTGTTGATTCCATTTTTTGTAAAAAAAAATTATTTCACCCTTTTCACCTTTGCTACTTCAATAGCACTTATTGTCATTGTGTATGTTTTCCGATGTCTTCAAACGCAACTATAATATAGTCGAGTTATGCATAGCACTTTTCAGTTAGTGGAGTATAACTCAAAGACCACTTGTCTGATTTTGATGAAATTTAAATGGGACTACCACGCAAGTATACTCTATCAAACAAAAAGAAAAGAAAAAAGAATAATTAAAAACGTTTTATAAACGACGAAGTTATCCGCGAAAACACATAAAAATAAAAATAAAAAATATATGCGTTCGAGTTGAATAACCTCATTTTTTTTAAATCGGATAAAAATACATACATCCTAAATCAATAATAATTATTGAATCATTAAACTCGCACCCAGCCTCTTCCTGCCCCATCTTGGTCAGGTCGTCTGGTAGGTCCACCTCGTAGGTCCTGAACCGATTTAAAAATTCTTTCACTGTTGGGTAACTGCTTGCTTGCTTGCTACTCTCTATATTTTTATAAAAATACAAAGTAGGGGCGGATCACTAGTCACTTTGTTCCGTTCCAATACCATATATGATCCAAATTAATTCCGTAACAATTAACAAAACGCAACCCATCGTGAAAAGTTTCAAACTCAAGATGACGCTAGGAATATCCTATTCTCCAAAAACTACGCCATTCTAATAACTTTATAAAAAGTGGGTCAATATTATTCAATATTCCAATACTACGAAGGTTCGAATACTTCGAATGTTAACTTGTTATTTCGTTCTTAAAGGGGTTCCCTAAAACAATCTCTTCAGAAACGTGATAGCGGAGCCCATTCTATTATCTTTATTATTTGTTGACTCGATTAAATGTAATCGATTCTGGAGCTACCTTTATCTTAACCCAGTTTTGAAAGATAAGGGTTTTGGGTTACTCGGGCCAATTACAATTTTGGAACAGATTTGGACCAAATGATGAGAGCCGTTGACTTAAAATTGAAGATGTTTTTGATGAAAATGTGAAGGGGTCTCTTGATTAATTGATTTTTTTTAAATATATAAATGTGCTTCTATTTTTGGTCGTCACATTGAAATCACAATCAAGCTTTCAAGCCATTAAGTAATTCAATTTTAACTTAAACTGCTAATTGCGCTAAAAGTAAATATAGATGAGATAAAGTATTAAGATATTTCAGGTTTTGGAAATAAAACGTAATTTGTAGACATGAGTCATATTCTAAAATCACAAAAAAGTTTTTTTTTATATAAGTTTGCGTTTGACAACTGTCTCACCCAAGTTAAGTGATGACGTTGTGTAGGATTTAGCACGCAAACCTAGAAGGTACCTATTCACTCTCGAATAGAATGTCGATTTAATTTCAATTTGTATGTGTGACATATTGTTTGTTTTTAAAACAACTTAAACTGTAAAAAACAGTCATGTTCAGTATCGTCTGAAATCAGATTTCCAAGTTTAATAAAGGGTAATATTCTCACACTAGGGCAATTTACGAGTAACTTCTATGTTTGCATAAACTAAACTTTTGTTTAACGCTGCCGTTCCGTATTAGTTAGTCGACCCGCTAGTCTCCCGAGAGTCATTCATACTCGTACAACCTTGTACTAACTTACCTACTGTGTCGAGAACATCATTAGTTTTCACACAATATTCCATTTACTTATATATACCGTCTGATACTTGTAGGTACCGCCAAAAATAAAATGAGATGATAATATATATCTTGTTTCACTGATGATCTTCTCTCAGCCATGTGCGTCCACTGCTGGACATATGCCTCTCCCATATAGGGGGGATTTGCCAATACTCGCCACGCTTGGCAGGCGAGTTGGCGAGCGTAGTATGATTTCCAATCCTCATTCTATACTTTAGGTTGCCTAATATTTAAATGAATAAAAACATCTACACACAGAACATATGCTCAATTATGTTGGTGATGACTATTCATGTGACTTAAGGTTACTACTAATTTTTAAGCAATCAGCATTGCAATTCAACGTGGCGATTCTGCTAGTATTCTGGGCACGCTGCCAACTGGTAGCTAATTAAAGCATTTGAGTTATCTATAAGCTGACAATGGTAGTGATTCGCTTATTCAACTGAACTAAACTAAAATTTTGGAAAACTAAATAAGTTCTTATACGGTTACGATAAAGTTTAAATTAGTATGAGACATCAATAACATCACTAAAATTAAAATATATTTAATAAATTTGCGGGTAGTTTTAGCGAAATTAAGTTGCCATTTATTTGGTGCCTACTAAAACTACCCGCAATTGGCCAACAGTTGAATAAAACTCGTCTAATATTAGTGAGAGCATTGTATGGAGTTATACGAATTTGAATTTTAGCGCAAATAGAATACGAGCTATTTCAATTTAAAGAATTGTAGTGAATTTTAGCTAGTTTATGTGATTAACAGAATTAGGGCCGTGGATTGCTCAAATGTTTTTGTAGTAGCTGTAGTATTGTAATTAGTATTTTACTCTCATGTCAACATGACGTCCTGTGGCTGAAATGATGATGATGATACTCTCATGTCAACATGACACGTGACATGATACCTACAGAATAACGTCAACAAAATCGTGGGCGAAAGTGTACAATTTAGATGTCATTAACGGCGTGGACGTTTTAATGACTCCGCAGTTTTCCTCGTCGCTGTTTACGACTTTGGACCAAAATGAGCATCGGCCGAATGACCGATCGGTGACCCAATTCGGTCAGTCATTCGTAATATCCGTTCGGGTACGACCAGTCACAGGAAATGTCATCGAATCGGCCCGAGTTCGATAAGATTGGGGGTAATGCATTTGTTGATACAAAGACAAATTGCAATATACAATTACCAAGGTATGTGTATACACTAGTATATACTAGGCGCGTAGCAAACACTAATAGCCTGGTAAAAACACATTTTAACTAAATCATCATCATCATCATCGTCATCATCCCAGCCTCCACTGCTGGACAATAGACCTACCCCATGTACTTTCTAGGGGGAGTTTGCCAGTGCTCGCCTCGCTTGGCAGGTGCGTTGGCGAGTGCAGTATGTTGATTTTCTCCGCTGCTGCTTACCTTCTCGTAACTGATCCCTTAGTCGACTCTTACGACACCCACGGGTAGGGATGCGGGGTACGATTCTAGGCCGGTACACCACGGCAACTTTTCGGCTAGAACATGTCTATAGTATACTAGCGACCCGCCCCGGCTTCGCACGGGAAAAATAATTAAAATGATTTTAATAAGGATCTCAGATAATCAGTCTTCTCTGGTCACCACGACCAATGCAATTTGGTCGAAACGTCGAGGTAAATAAATTACTAAATGTTTTTCTCGCGATCAAGCCCCGATTGATTTATTAACAATATAATAAGGATATCTAGTTTTAAAAAAATATAATATAACCTATATGACCTTTGTTACTCATGGGATCGATTGTCATTCTATGTCAATATAGAAGTCATCGAGGTACATAGGCGTAACACTTGTTAGTTATTGTAGTGTACCTAACTCAAAAACCACTTGACCGATTTTGATGAAATTTAAATGCGACCACCTCGATAGTATACTCTATAAAACTAAAAAACAGTTTTGTGAATCGGTTCACAAATGGAGGAGAAATCAGTGAACAGTGAGCGCCTTCGCGCTCGTACCTATAGCAGACTTTCGATGTGTCTGCCAAGATGTAAAAACAATTGAAACTGTTTGGCTATTGAGGTAACATTATTTTATAGATAGATAGATAATGCTTTATTGTATCACAAACACATTTGTACATATTATTAAAGTACTTAACAATTAATATAGTGAGACAATAGGCGGCCTTATCGCTGAAAGCGATTTCTACCAGGCAACGTTTATAGGTCTTCAAGTATATGTAAAATCCAGCTCTTATACTAAGACGAAATTATACTCATAATTTGTTAAAGTTTGGGGGTGTCTGGCATGGGGTAGCAACCGTGCTAAGTGTCTGGCAATGGATGACAACATTCTCTAATGTTTTTCCGAAGAAAATATAAAAAAAATATGTCTTATACTTTAACGAAATTTAAATACTATTTCATACACCTTTACTACCTAATTACTGCCCAAGTTCCAACGATTCCAATTCCATACTCACTGAGCGTTCTTACCTGTGTTGGGGACATGCTCTGGGAAATTTTCAGGTCTTATAAAATAACGAAGGTCTGGCCATCGTGGGCTCTTGCTCTATAAATGTGTCGAGACATTTGTGCAATGCCGATTAAAGCAGAGTATTTTGAAACCAGAATAAAAAAGTTATTACTCCCACAAATGTACAATGGATATATAATCGTTTAAACTATTACTAAGACAACTAATATGTATATGTAAATTCTGACTAAATTCTAAAAAGTTTTTATTTATTTATTAATGGATGAGTTCACCTATTAATGCAGTAAATTAAATTATTAAAACCAATTATTATTATACCTACTATATAAGCCTACAATTTAATTTCCATCCATCGCAGATGCAAATTAGAGCATTAAGTATGATGGACTTTAAAAAGAGTTGCAGATTAGAATTTTAAACATCGTTTCACTTGCCACCGCTTTGCATGCTCAATCGTCAACTAATCGTCTAAAAGCTCTATCCAACCATAAACAAGCCAGACCGGCGATAAATCTGGCACCCGCCTTACGGTAGTTAATTTTTAATTCGACCGTCTTCACAGGTCCACTCACCTCGACGGTCAATTTAAGACTGATGGGTTCGGGCCGCGGTGGCGACCGCGATGCTTAGTTATTACGACTACCCTCATTTGTTACTGGAGTTTTAAATTAGCGGTGAGAATATGTAGACATTGTTCGGTTATTTTCTTCTTCTAAAAGAAATCGTGTGTTGCTGCGAACAGCAACAAACGATTTCTTTTGTGTGTTGTTTTTGGCGATAACACATTGTGCTATAAGTGTAACAATTGATCTCAGCATTAATTATTATTTATCTGAAACCGGATTCAAAGTTTATTCGTCTGACAGGTGCGTGGTTCAATTACATTAAAGAACTGGATTTAGGCATGACAATGTCCACTGGAAGAAGAATTGACATACCCGCAAATTTTACCCAGTAAAGTACAGCACAGGAGACACATTTAGGAAACAAAAAGGGTAAAATGCCCTTCCTCAGCTTAGTGACCACATTGTAATACTTTTATAAAATAATAAAAAACGGCTTCTTTTCTTTATTGTCTATATTTATGTGATCAATTTATGAAATAAATAAATAATATTATAAATCTTTTTGAATTTAGATTGAGTATTTAAACTGATATAAAATACTGCGGATTTTTTTTACCCCCAACGCATAATGTATTTGACCACAATTTGTGTCTGTCTGTGACACCGCAACTTCTTAACCAGTTAACCGATTTGGATGTGTTTTTTTTATTTATAAGATGGTTTTGTAGCGGTGGTTCTTAGTATCAAAATCGGTTAAGCCGTTTATAATGCATAATCTTTTTAGCCTCTTGCGCAAAAAGGAGGGTGTATAAAGATTGACGTGACGTGTCTCTCTGAAGGCGTTTGTGGCATCATAGGTCCTAAATGGATTAAGCGATTTTGAGATTTTGTGTCACGTAGGGTCCTTTAAATTTTCAATTGAATTATCATATGAAGGCGATGCGAACAATTCGTGCATAGGTCCTTGACCTGACCGCTTTGTCAGTGTAATGTGAACAAAATTAAGATTACAATCTAATTGTTTTATTAAAAGCTGTTAAAGAAATCTGACCTTTATCTATTGTATACGAGTAATTGCGTTTTGCTTTCACATTTAGTGCGTTATTTTAAGAAATGGAATACGTTGCCAGTGTTTGTATTTTTCCTCGGAAACAATCACTCCTCCAAGTTTTATTTACCTTTTTATGAATCCTAGCTGCGGCCCGCGGTTTCACCCGCGTGGTGATGAAAACGATAGTGATGATCATGGTGAGTATATAGGGGGTAATCTCTGGATCTACTGTACCGCTTTTTCACCAGCATTATCATCAATACCACGCGGGTGAAACCGTGGGGCGCATCTAGTATAATTTAAATGTACAATACAATACAATACAAATACACTTTATTGACACAAAATTACAGAAAGTAAAAAAAGAATATTTACAATGAGAAATGTTCAATAGGCGGTCTTATCGCTAAGAGCGATCTCTTTCAGACAACCTTTGGATGGAGAATAATTGATAATAGATAATCTCGGAGGGTGGTGTAAATGTAATTAAGTTATAGTCAGCACTAGATTCTATACTAGAATACCCCGTGTCGTAACAATCTAGTATCGTACCTATTGTAGCCATATTATTATATATAGCCAGGTATTTACATGTTTTACCTTTTAATAGCATAGGTACGTAAGTAATGGAATTTATTTCTAGAATATTTTTTTTTATCTAGTCTTACAATTTGTTTTTTTTTTATTTTTGTTTGCTAGCATTCTGGGCACGCTGCCGGCCGGTAGCGGGTTAGAACATTTGAGTTATCTATAGGCCACCAATAGCTAGTGGATTGCTCAAATATTATTTTAGTAGCTGCAGTATTGTGATTAGTTATTATTAGTGTTTTATTTTAAAGGCATTTGCCGTATGAAAAAAAAATGAAAAACGTAAAGTAAAAATGTAAGTTTAGTTACGAGGATATAAGTAACCTTCTTGGCTGGTCCAACGTGCACTGTGTGACATTAAAAGCTACGAGTATGTCACCCCAATCTACAAATAGAAGCAAAATGCGTAAAAAGCAAACGCGTCGACTGCGGAACGCGCTAGGTGCGTAAGTAAAAAAGCTATGATTTCTCAAAGGGATGTTGCCCTACCCGACGAGCGAGTAACGCACGACTTAACTTTTTGACCGGGATACCTTCGGCGACGTGATGAGAATCGGTGCCGATTTGGTTCAAGCTTAAGGCTTGTAGAGAGTAGCGTTTGATCATAATTTCTAATATTTATTTATTGGTTCAGTTAAGTACCTATACAAAAATTCTTAAAAGGATAGTTAATAGTCTGAAAAGGCTTGGAAAGGTATCATGATGCCCGCTAGTCCTAGTGTTATAGATGCCCTTAGGCGACAGTGATCGCTTACCATCAAGCGGCCCGTCAGCTCGTTTGCTACTCATTGCATAAGTGAAGCAAAGATAAAATAAATATTATTGCCAAAGACAGTACTGGAAGGGGTTTTAGTAGTGTCATAGCTACCATTATCTTAAGCTGACCTAAGAAATACTGACTTTTTAAACGATTTTGTGAAGTAGAATCCTCAAATAACACTGTTTATGTGTAAGTAACGTAACGAGGAAGTTTCTGTGACGAGGTTCAGGCCCCATATAGTATTTAACAATCTGGTTGCTGTCTCTTAGCTCCGTCAGCACGATAGTAATAGGTTATGACTAGCTTTATCTATATTTTTATGGAAATTAGCGTTAAGTGAAATTATTTTTTCGCTCTTTAAATCATAACAAAAATTTACATATGTTTAATTTGTGTTTGTATGTTTTCAAAAGTATCAATGATATACCGATCATCATCATCATCGGCATTGTTTTTATACTAAAATACAGAATGCATTTTAATGGAAACTCAAAAATAATATAGTTTATACATAAGAAAAAAATATTTGCTATATTATGTAAAAATATAACAATGTGTTCATCATGTGTCAGTAAGTCAGAAAGAACTGTAGTCTGACAGTTATTTTAGCGTAGGCTGCAAACGCGTAGAAATGTAATATTTGGCGGATGTGTTTTATTTAAATAGGATTACAAAAAAAGCCCTAACACCGTGTATAAGTGTAATAAGTGAACCATCAATACAATAAAGTTAGATGTTTTATTTTCAATTTATACTTTGTAGGAACAAATTGGTTTTAATTAAAATAAATACTTTTATTGCTATTCTGATATTTAATATGATAGAATGTATGTCTCATACACTACGTAATTTGAACAAATTGTTAAAAAGTTACGACTATGTGAGTTTGTACGCGGTACTTAAATGTTGCGGTCAGGCGCGCGTGGGGTGGTGCGTTGTGAGGCGCACTGCGGGCGAGGTGGAGTTATCCTGAATGCAATGTTAATAACACGTTTAACTTACTTTAGAGGAATATATTGCAGTTTCAACTTTAAGCATACAATCAGAATAGGTATAGGTACCTTTATATTTGGTTTTATTTATATAGAACTAGTAGCGCACTGCGGTTTCACCCGCACGGATTACGGTTTTCCTGCTACCTCAATTATCTCACGGGAACTATACTTTTTCCGGGATAAAAGTATAGCTTATGTGTTAATCCACGGTTTGAACTAATTCCATACCAAAATTCATTGAAATCGGTGTAGCCGTTTGAGCGTGAAGAAGTAACAAACATACACACATACACAATAACAACATACAATATTAGTAGGATAATTATCAATGTTTAATGTTAAATCCTGTGCGCAATATTGTTGTGCTGTTGCTTGGTTCAGCAACATATGGGGTTTGCCTATTTCGAGGCCCGCTAGGACCAGATTTAATTACATTTGATCTAATACATACATATAGGTATTTCCAAACTTTAAACTTAAAATATAACTAATACTCATATCAAACATACAGAGCGCAGACGAAGTCGCGGTTAGCCGCTAGTTATACCATAAATCATACGCGAAATATTCTATATTCTCTTCACTTATACCACCGCGTAACCACGGAATCCGGTGTGTTTTTTTGCTTCGATAATTTTCAGCCAGATCTCTTGTTGATCTGAGAAAGGCGAATTTTTGCCCGAAACGTGCGTAAGTTCCGTAATATTAGGGTTACCCTAGTTTGTTAGCCGGCTGCCGATATTCATTGTCGAAAGTATTTTATTTGGCATTTTCCATGTCAGTATTTGCGCAGGTCTCGTTATGTTTAGTAGTCGTCAGCAGTTCAAGGGAATGTTTAATAAAATGGCAAGCTTTGTGTTCTTGTTTTGTTTTTATACATATTTTAAAATAATTATAAAATTACACTGTCGCTAATGCACGACTTATGTACGAGTATTAACGGAATCTAGCATCAAAGTAGAAAAGGGTTGAATATTGAACAAAGGGCTATGAAGATCACATTATAGCAAATAGATATATTTTTTATTCATGACCTTCAAGTTTTGATACAATAAATAAGTGGAAAAAAGCAACAAATTTCGCGAAACAACCCTATTTTATTTTGATTATGATGTACTCAAGTAAGAACTAAAATGCGTCAAAAAAATAATAGCATATAATAATAATATTGAAAGAAAGATACTCTATTTCATACATAATGATAATTATCAACACAAAACGTTCTCCCATGTAGAGTATGGGCTTGAGAGCGCCATGTTGGCCATATAGTATCCCACCATGATGGGCAATGCGGGCTGGACCTATTGTGATGAATTTTTGTATAAAGTTGGGTGGGACCAGGGAGAAGGACGTGTAGGCTACTTTTGGTCCTGGGAAAAGTATGGTTCCCGTGGTATAACTGTGGTGGCGGAAAACCCGTAGTACACGCTGGTAGTGAAACCGCGAGGGGTAACTTTAAAATTAGTAGATAAAAAAAATATAAACATTTCGATGTTCAAATATAAAACTTTCTCCATAATCTTGAAAACAATCTAATATAAGATGCTTAACGTTGGGTTAGTAAACAAAATGTAGCGCTAGGGATTTTTATTTTTAGATCAAAAATATTCAAATCGCAAAATTAAAGGCGGCGTGTTTTTTTTGAACTTTCAGGTTGTTTCATGCGTGGGTATCAAACAAGTAGGTAATTTTATTCATAAGGGCGTGTGTCGCGGCGCTACTTCCGTGACCCGGTGGCATTATATTACTTTGTGTTATCTTTATGAGGCTTCGACAACGCCGAAACAAAGGTTAATTCTTGGGATGAAAATGCGCCTAAAACCTTTTGCACCACACTTGCTGTCAATCGCTAGTTTACACATCGAAGTCTGACAGGAAAGTTCAATTTTATTCACAAGTGAGTAAACAGTTCAAAATTCGACCACGCACCGACAAAGCTAATGTCAACTCGCGGACCAATCAGAGAAGAGTGCATCCTGTGGAAGAATTTTTTCCGCCGCGTATGACAAGTTCTTCGTTAGTGCTAGTGTGGTGAAAACTGTTGTTTTACTCATGGGTAAAATTTTTTAGGGTTTCGTGTGTTGAAACTTTTTTTAAACTTCGCTACGTCCAGGATTCTTCTTTTGAAACTTTAAATCCGAATCCTTCGCTTGCTCACGTTTCAATCCAAGTACTCATTTTTTTTACAATTATATGTTATAGCTATTTTTTAAACAATTAACTATTTATATTATGAAGGCATGGGCAGAGCTCTCAATGATTTTCTTTTTTTAAAATTATAAAACATGCTTAGCGAGCGTAACCAGTTACAATTTTCATCACAGACATCTCCTTTGAGTGGAATGTTGGCCATAATCCACCACGCTGCCCAATGCGCGTTGGCAGATAGGCCAGTGGCCAGCCCAATTTCGGAGTTTTCAGACCGCTCAAATGCCTCCGACATTACCTAACGAGTGTTATCATATAAGACAACCACCGTACCGATGCGTGACGGCTCATTATACCCCCGAAACACCCAAGTGTTCTGCTAAAGATGCTACCAGCGGTTTCCCATGGAAGGTACCTCGAGGAATACGTTGCTTAGCACAGTTGATATTTATTTGGTTAAACCCTATGCGCGCTTTTTTAACACCCAATTATGAAACAATGGCTCTAATTCTGTTAATCACACGAACTACCTAAAATTCACTAAAATTCTTCAAAGTGAAATAGCTCGTATTCTATTAACGCTAAAATTCAAATTCGTATAACTCCATACAACGCTCTCACTAATATTAGTTTAGTTTTATTCCATTGCTGGCTAACTGCGGGTAGTTTTAGTAGGGACCAAATAAGTGGCGACTTAATTTCGCTAAAATTAGGTACCCGCAAATTTAACAAATATTTTTAATTTTTAGTGATGCTATTGATAAGTCTCATATTAATTTAGACTTTATCGTAACCCTATAAGAATTGATTTAGTTTTCCATCATTTTAGTTTAGTTCAGTTAATTAAGCGAATCACTACCAATGTTTATTCTATTTACTAAACCTAAATAAAACTCTTCAAAATCCATAATTTCTTATTCTCTCTACGCTAAATAAATATCCAGACAAATCTTAACGGTGTTATTTGTAATAGTATTTCATTTAGTTGCCACCAGTCAACAACTGGTCTGACACAAATCAACGAAAATAAAAAAAAAATACTTTTATATTTATGACGTTTGCCTCAAATTTACATTTATTATCATTTTACGTAAGGGTCTATCTATGGCATTCTAATTAATAAAAATATACTGTTTCAGAATTTTCATTAATAAGTATTTTTGACTTGATCATAACTGTTGGTGTTCAATGAAACTGAATTAAATTGTATGCAATAAATAAATTCTAATCCTTCCTACTAATATTAAAAAGGCGAAAGTTTGTGTGTATGTTTGTTAGTTTTTCACGTTCAAAAGGCTACACCGATTTTGATGTAATTTGGTATGTTGATATTTCAGATCGCGGAATAACACATAGGCTACTTTTCTTCATCATCATCATCGATCATCACGACCCACGCGGATAAAACCGCGGGGCGCCGCTAGTAAGTACATCCAACTGGTCAAAGGTCATGAAAGTGCCAAATTTATGGCCGTTGGGGTCGAAAGGTTCTCGAATGGGGACCACGACTGGCAAACACAGCATAAGACACCCACCGACAAGTTGGACAGACGACCTGACTAAGATCGCAGGCAAGGGCTGGATGCGGGCCGCTTCCATCCGGTCCTTGTGGCAATCAATGTGGAAGACTTATGTCCAGCAGTGGACGACCCATAGCTGAGATGATGATGATGAAAATGCGAGCATAATCCAGTCTTGCAATCTGTCGCCCTACAGAAGAAAGGATTAGAAATGTTTGTATCATAAAATGTATAGAAGTGAAAAGAGCTGACATTCTACAACACGTCCCAGCTCCTCTCATCACTCCCCGGGGAGGGGGGGGGGGCTCCGACGCTGATGACGTCATATCTCAGAGTCGGTAACGGCCCTCGATTATGATTTTACTACTGTACTCGCACCATCACTGGCATCGCTGCTTTACGATGCCGCCGGGTGCGTTTTCGAAGCGACGATAACTTAAATTGAACTTTAGCCTACCGTCGACACGAGTATTCTAGGACAATTTGTATATACAAGTCGATCTCAATGCGATTTGTTAAATGAAGAACTAGTTGATGTTCAAATTTAAAAATTGTTACATTATAATAGTTAATAGTTTAACAATCGTCGATGTTGTCGCTCTTGCAATGTCTTACAGACAATTATTCGATTAATTGAAAATGAGAAATCTCCTGCACCTTGCAGTGACAGAATAGAAAAAGGATACCTTCATCATCATCATCATCATCATCTCAGCCATAGGACGTCCACTGCTGGACATAGGCCTCCCCCATTGACCTCCACAAGGACCTGTTGGAAGCGGCCCGCATCCAGGGAGGATACCTTAGAAGCTATGAACTTGACATGAAAAGAAGGTTGGTATTTAGTCTATTACGTGACATTTTTTTTGATACCCCAAAAAACAAATCTTTATTTTAATAATAGTACAAATATGTTTACCCGCCAAAACGCGACTGTACCCTTTTATAATGTTACATGTACACAATATAATGGTTTTTGATATAAAAAAAAAACAATTTCAAATCTAATATATTTACAGCTTATTTCTCATAAAATTATCTATATATAGATATCCAATAAAATCAACGGATCTTAAATAAAAGTACAAAGTAAGTTTTTTTTTTAATGAAACTGTTTTATTCATTCTATTTGCAGATAATCTATAATAAAATCCTGCAAGCCACTATTTTAATTACATACTAGCGGTCCGCCCCGGCTTTAAACCGGAAAAAAAATTAAAAGTTATAAGGATAAATCGAAAATAAGGGATTTTTCGAAAATATAATATAGCCTATTTCACCCGAGGGTAGTGTAGCTTTCCAACAGTTAAAGAATTTTCCAAATCGTTCCAGTAGTTGTGGGGCCTATTCAATGCAAACAAACAAACAAACAATGAAATTTTTCCTCTTTATAATATTAGTACTTATAGATAATACTTGTTTCTTAGTTGCTATTGGCCGTGGTGGTACCGGCTCAGAATAGTACTCCCCCATCTCTTCCCGTGGGTGCCGTAAGAGTCGGCTAAGGGATCACGTACCAGAAGGTGGGCAGCTGCGCCTTCTGAGGATTGGAAATCATACTGCGCTCGCCTACCCGCCTGCCAAGCGTGGCGAGAATTGGCAAATCCCTCTATATGGGGGAAGCATATGTCCAGCTGTGGACGCATATGGCTGAGAGTGAGAGTTGCTACTTAAGCTAGCCGTTGGCAAAGCGGCAAGTCCAAATATTGTTTATATTTCTCACTCATGCTTATTGTGGCAAACAAAACAAAAATGTTTCCTTCTTTAAGAAATAAATAACAAAATGAGAAAACATCCACAGAACGACAGAACAAGAACGCTATCCGTAAATGAATATCTACAGTGTTGCCCTCCATAAAAACAAAGAACCAACTTTCGCGCAAGATGTCCAACAAAACTCATAATAAACCTTCTAAAATATTCCCGGAAATGTTGATATTTACACAGAAAAGGTAGAAACATAAAGAAATTTCGCACCATTTGTAAACAAACGTCAGGAGGCTTAGCCGGGCAACACACGTAAAACCGGACGAAATAGAACCTTACCCTTTTATTTCTGTATTATATACATCCACTCATTATATATGTAGATATATTGTCGTTTTATATTTGTTATAACCGCAGATATATATACTGTATATATATAATATATATACTGTATATATATAATATATATACAACTGTATATCAAAGAAAGAAGGAAGTTTTCAATTCAGTTATATTTAAATATAAAACGTACCTAGTTATGTTTAATAATATATTGAAGCCTAAAGTCTTACTTGGCTAGTTTTCATATTACTTTTAGATTTCATAAAAGAGACCACGTTACGTTTCCATACGTCATTACTGGTACCTAACACAAATTGTAAGAAGAACTTTGTCTTAAGACGTCAATTTGAACGAGCCTCATTCTCTTTACCTATATACCGGCCTCTTTGACTGGCCGGTTGGCGCAGTTGGTAGCACTCTGCCTTCTGAGCCGCTGGTCCCGGGTTCGATTCCCGGACAGGTCAAACATTTGTGTGTATGAACATATCTGTTTGACCTGTGTCTGGGTGTGTATATGTATATAAGTATATATATCAGTGATCAGGTTACCATAGTACAGGCTCTGCCTACTTTGAGACCTGAAGACCTTGTGTGAATGTTAATAAATAAATAAATAAATTAGTACTGCAGTGTGTAGTAATATGTATTCTCTAGTCCCCACTCGTTACTCGTCGTTACTCGTCATATATCACAATATTTACTCTCATTTCACATTTATGTTTTTGATGGGATATATGTATATGACTCCATAAACTTCCGAACTGGTGTAACTGTGTTTGAGGAGTCAGTGGCTTCTCCCACTGTTATATGTATTTATCTTTCTTTTGGCAAATTTAAATTAGCGATCCAACAGTCCTGATTTTTATTTTGTACCTTTAACTACTACTTTTCAGATATGTTTTTTTTTTCAAATGCCTTTATTAAAATAAAACACCAATAACTAATTACAATACTGCAGCTACTACAATAACATTTGAGCAATCCACTAGCTATTGGTAGCCTATAGATAACTCAAATGTTCTAACCCGCTACCGGCCGGCAGCGTGCCCAGAATGCTAGCAGCATTGCCACGCTGAATTGCAATGCTGATTCGTTGAGCCAAATATGTGCCAGCATTTTGGTCACGCGTCGCGTATGTATTGTAAAAATATAAATTTTATTCTCTATGTATTGTTAATTGATGGCCAACCTTTTAAATGTTATTCCAAAATCAATATGATAATTGTGGCGGTGGCCATCGATAGATACATCCTAGATACTGCTCGCTCACTTTTCTACGCAAGTTGTCTTCCCCTATTATAGTGTCATTTGTGATATTAAACCAATTTTTTTAGTTTCTTGTATCAGTGTACATTATCTTGGGGTACAAACAAATAAATACATATGTAATTAATATGTTATACCAATTAAACTGAAAACTAGGCTAAAACTTTTAGTTTAGTTAGGGACGTTAACACTGTAACCGCATCGCGCACAAGTTAAAAATGAATGGAAGTTTTGCAGCAATGATCGACAAGTCGACCCCGGGCAATCTCCGTTAAGCGACCACCAGATTCTATCGAACCTGCATCGCTTCTCTTTCTCAAATCGCTAACGATTAATATGCGTTCTCGTTGATCACGTGGTATATCGTTTTGAAGTGTCAATCTCATACTTTTTTTATGTTTTCTCTCAGCGTTAACGCTTGTAGAATGTTACTATGTCTAGCCCTACTGAGCCTTGAAACGTTTTTTTTTTATATATTTTTTTATCACACTCAGACCCTCGCACTAGGATTCCCTGTATCGCGGGAGACATGGACACACACAATCACAGCACACACACCCAAGACCCAGGACAAACAACTCCACTCATCGCACAAATGTTTGCCCCTGCCGGGATTCGAACCCAGGATCCCGGAGCCACAGTAGTCATGTCAATGACACTAACCACTGCGCCATGGCGACCGTCATTGGTTCAGCAACGGATGTCCTTCACTTGTATTGATTACGAAGCTAATAAATAAGCCGCAAAACCGCGCTAAAACTGATAAAAAATATAAATTGAAATCATTATCCGGAAAAGTACGCTCCAATAACTCTCCCGGGCACTTCATCGAACGGCAAAACGCCACCCGGTCAATATTACGTGTGATTTTTCAGTCCAACCACTATAATATGCTTGACCGGACCCGCCAGCCCGGATATGAGGGCCTTTGACTGGCCCCGTTCGGATCACTGGCTCATGGTTACCTACCTTCATATACAGATAGAAATGATCGAATTGCTTCAGAAATGTATTCCCTTTTTATAAAGAATGGTAAAACTGTATATTATGATATGAATCATAATATACAGAAATACAGTTTTACCATAACATAACATCATCAACATAAACATCGAAACACTCTGTAAGATGTCTTCAAAAGTTCAATTTACAAACTATGCATATAGTATATTATTTACATATCATTGCTATTCTATTATTATGAAATTTAGCTGTCATAGGTATGTTAAAATACGATAGGATAAAACTCCGATAAAATGTCGAGACGTAGGTACTTATATGTTAATTATTTAATTACATTTTTCGAAAACAAATCTGAGACAGTTACGCCGCCGCGGTGAGGTATTATGTATTAGATATATTATGTATTATTGAACATATGGAATTGACCGAGCATAGAGGTTTTAACAATTAAAACCTTTATGTATCTATGTCAAATGAATCGTCGTACTTGACAGCTCTCAAAATGACGTGTATGCGTCGTTCGAGTCGGGAAAGATCGTTTTTGCCACAAATGCCACATTCTCAAATGGAAAGCTTGTTCAGTTGTACACTGCTAAAAACGCTACTTCTCTATCTCGAACACGCCTTTAGTTAAGAGTGCAATCTAGCGTTACTGGCCGCAATAGTGTCGGTGCACCTTAAATAATTACGTTTAGCTATGAGATTAGTAAATATATATTAATAAAAGCTTTATTAGTATTATATGATTAGTTCGTCAAGTGATAATTGAGTGAACATCAATTTGAATGAGTCGAATGACTTTATAAAATTTCAAATCAAATTGGTATATAAATCTCAAAATGCCTGAATCCAATAAGCGTCTAGAAAGTTTTCATATTTAACTCGACTGTATAAAATAAAAATGCTCGATAAATAAACAGTTAAATCCCCTCCATAGTTATTTGGAGCGAGATCAAATGCCCATCTATCCATGCCATTACAAATACACACGCTTTTAACGCGTTTTTATTAGCTCCATCTCGCTTCTTCGCTTCGCTTTTTTTTTTTCAATAAAGCAACACATATTATTTTTAAAAGGTATGTATTAAAGTAATAGTTATTATGAATACATAGTTAAAAGCACCCTGCACGCTTTTAACTCTATGAACTCTAACATAAATAAACATCAATAGTTGTATTTGTATGTGTTTTTAAATATACCTGCCTAAAACAGGAAACAATAAATAAGTCGGTTTGTTCTAACTATATTATGTCTGGAAGAGATCGCTATTAGCGATAAGACCGCCTATTGAACAATACTTATTGTAAACATTTTTTTTGGAATCTCTGTAATTTTGTGTCAATAATACTTACGCTATAATAGCGCATTTTATTGACACAAAGTTACAGAAAAATTTTCAAATACATCAGGTGGTCATATTTAAATCGCGAAGGTTTGATTTCTCGCTTTTTATATTAAAATTATCTGTGAAATATGAAAATTTTAATGTTACTTCATATGTTTTAATAACACACCTTCTTAGCTAATAATAAGTAGCTTTCCATATTAACTGAAATCTCAGCATCAATTCACGTTTTAAGTAAACAAGCCTCTGGACTCTGACCAGCTCATTCAGAGCCGGGCTTACACCCGGATATGCGGGTATGAAAGTCGCGCCCTTTGACCGGCACTCTTACATCCGGACGGATGAACGAAGCCGATGGCAGAGGTCTGTGAAGCTGTGTAGTTAGATAGAAACACCGTCCGGAATTATGTATTTTACTTAAAAAACATATCAATTTATAATATATTCTTTGCCTAATTTACAAGGTGTAAGTATATTATTAATGGTGGAGGCGTATGTTCAGCAGTGGACATCCTATGGCTGAGAAGATGAAGTAGGTATATCATTTATTTAAAAACTATCGCGAGTTTTGTTCAACATTATTGTCTAAGAACCGGCTTAATATAAAACCGGGAGTAATTTACCAGCAAATATCACGTGAGTCCTAGCCGGTTCTTAGATAATAAAGTACCTATATTGTGTAGTGTAACATACCCGTGTGAAAATCTAGTTCTGAAATCGTAATCTACATATTTGCAAGTAAAATTCAGTCTGGGTGTTTGTCCCGGGTCTAGGGTGTTTGTTCCCTTACGTGTGGGGGTTAAAAATATGAATAAAAATGTAATGTTTGTGTATATCAAACAAGATACTTGAAAAACAAAAATCATACCATGGCAATTCGTATGAATCTATTAAAATAAAATACTAATAACTGATTACAATACCTACTGCAGCTAGTTTATTAACATTTGAGGATATTGTCTGAATCTTACCCTTTATTTCTCCTTTACCTGATATTTTACTGCATTATGCTGAGTTGAAGCGAATTCGGCACGGTTTGCTTTTTTTTCTTTTAGTCATAAATAAACTATTATTCGTTCTATATTTCTTATTTGCTGATTTATAATGACATCTGACATATACAGTATTTTAACAATATTTAAATTAGTGTTAATTTGACTGTGTATGAAGTTGTAAGAAATAAAAAAGCTTCTATTATATATTTTTTTTTTTATCATTATTTAAATAAGTGTAGGTAATAAGTAAGTACAACTATTTTTTTTATTGAACCGATGCCTTTATTTGAATAAAATACTATAACTAATTACAATAGGGCAGCTAATATAATAAATAAATTTTGTCATTCAAAAAGTTTTATCGTTAAACTTCTCGTCGTTTTGTACCTATATCAAAGGTTTGACTAGCAATATTTTGACGTATTTTTGTTAAAAGTGTCATCTAGCAAATTTACAAAGAAACTCGTTCAAACAGAGTGCGGAAAAATATATAACACGAAGTATTATACGATTGTAGCGACACATGTTTTAGTTCTAACTTATGAAACTAGATGGCGATCCGCTGTGGTTCTGACTTATGATACTAGATAGCGCAGCAAGTTTTTTTCTTGTTATATGGGTGCATTTTTGTTATTATTCCATCAACGTACACCATCATCATATTATTATCATATTTATCACTTATTTTATCTATGTGATTTGAAATCTTTTAGGTTGTTATCGCAGTAAATTCGACACCTAAAATAATTACCTTTTTTTTGACGTCATACCGTAAGTAGCACCGGCTCGGTACACAAAAAAGGTAATCATTTAACACTATAACAAATTTTAATTAAATACAATTAAATGAACCTTTTTCTTCAATTTAATTGAAACATCAATTGTTACTTTACACTTTTTTTTACGGGTATAACGTGGCACTTACGCGTAGTGATATCGACTACGCGTAAGTACCACGTTATATCCGTAAAAAACATTGTAAAGTAATTATGAACGTGAGTTTTAATATTATCAAAAATTGTTGTGTTTGTTTTATTAAACAGCTGCAAAATAGGAATTTTCGACCGTGACAGGACTCGAACCTGCAATCTTCGGATCCGAAGTCCGACGCCTTATCCATTAGGCCACACGGTCGCTGGTGTATGAATTAAAATTACACAACAGAATGTAAAATTTATCGATCGCATATTAGACCACTAATATTAAGAAGTTCGAAGCACTCTGGTACTCTTTACAACATTATTTGAGAAACGAGAGGAATCTTCCTGTACGATAGCAGCTGAAATAAGTATTATTTTATTTCTAATGGACAGACGACCTAAGATCGCAGGCAAGGGCTGGTCGCGGGTCGCTTCCAACCGGTCCTTGTAGAAATCAATGGGGGAGGCAAATGTGCAGCTGTAGACATCCTATGGCTGAGATGATGATGATGATATTTCTAGTGCTGAGCAATTAACCCTACTACGATATCCTACTGCCCCCTGACTGTGTACTCTATAGTAGGTATAAGTACTACTCTATGGGGGATGGGTGGGTATGGGGATAAGGGAAGGATGGTGCTTGCTCATGTCAGAGACTAAGTCCACTTTGGGTCGCAGAGCCAGCGGAGTAAGTAAGTATGTACTTCATTAATACATCAACAGCTGTACTTCAGCATACAGCGCGAAGAGATAACAAAATTATAAATAGACGAGAGAGTGTCAGCGAGTGAAAGTGAGTAAAAGCGAGTAAAAGCGAGTAAAACTTCCTCTTTGTGTTTAGTGAGGTGTTGGAGCGAATGTGAGACGGGTTAGAATTAATCAACTTATCTATTTACTGTAATGATAAAAATATGTATTAACCTACTAATAATAACAAACACATATGAGGAGAAATAAACAAAAAAATGGCAAAAATGGGACAGGGTCATGAAAAAAAATTAAATAAAAAATTACAGCCGACTTGAGGCCTTGTTTTTACGTCGGTTATAATTGAAGTGTTTATGTAAGGCTAAAGGTCGAAAACTTTGAATTTTCTACGTTTCGTTAGATGCTGGAAGCAAATTGCAGTCGGTAATCGATGTTGCATTAATTCAATGCTTATGAGAAAAAGATGGCGGACAGAAAGTACTTCACAAAATTTATAAAACCCCCTTCTACCGAGTAGTCCCCCTTATTAATGTATAATGAATATATCCACAATCAAACTAAATAAGGAGATGATTTCATTTTGAAATAAAATTTGCGTCACAGTATGTAAGTACCTACAAAACATATGACATGTCATACTTAAAGTACACTGTACCTAAAAACTTGAAGCGGTTTAATCCATAACATAATTCACGCGATCTAGGCGCGAATCTGGCAAATAATACAATGTTTGTTATAAAATGTGTCACAGCGCCATCTAGGTAAGGACTTTGGAACTTTCACCACCGTTAGCTAAGGTACATTTTATAACACTTACTCGAAACATTTTTAGCCGTATTTTAAAGATGGCGCTGACTTTGAAATACGAGAGACTAGACTAGCTCCGTCTAGTATAGATGGCAGTAGTAGTCTAAGTAAAAAAGAGGCAAATAAAATGAACAGTAACAATTTTATTGTAAAACGGATTGCTGTGCACGAAAGTAGTGATACGTAAGTGGTGGTCACATTTTTGCGAGAACCAATGGTGACGTCACACACTATGCAATTTGTATCTACCGGTCTATTTTTAGGCATCTACCGATTGACTTAACAAAGAAGAAACATGATAAATTACAGAATCTCATTCTTTTTTGAAATACCTACAATAATTCTAAGTTTGATATTTTTCGTGTCGTATCACATCGTCGCTTACTGACGCGCGCAAAATGCGGACCTTTAAGTGCTAAAAGAAAAATTTGATATGTAACGTCACAAAGCCCAAGACTCCCCCCACCCCTTGTCACACGATGTCACACTTCGTTGACCTCCTTCCCTTAATGTGTGACGTAATTTATGGAGGGTCCATTTATATATATATATATACATATTCCTATACCTAAGTATAGGAAGGCAAACGAGCATCCCGGTGATCCAATGACGGTCCCGTGGCGCGGTGGTTTGTGTTATCGACATGACTTCTGTGTCACCGCGACCCTGGGTTCGAATCCAAACATTTGTGCGATGAGTGTAGATGTTTGTCCCGGGTCTTGGATGTTTGTGTGCTGTGATTGTGTGTGTCCATGCCTCCCGCGATACAGAGAATCCTAGTGCGGGGGTCTGAGTGTGATTAAAATAAAATAAAAATGACGGTGATCAATGTCGCTCACGGACATCAAGATCACCAGAGGTCTCGAATATTATTATGAGATTATTATATATGAGAATCGATGACGCCTTCAGAAGTTGAAAATTGTGTCGCAAATGTCAGCGCCCTGTTCATTTTATAGGGCCGTGGTTAAAAAAAAAAGACGTGTGGCATTCGGGGACTGCCGCGGTAAAGCTATTGCATAGCATTTTTATCAACTTATGCAATTAATATATTAATAACTTATGCAGTAACGCCGATACAACCAATGCCACCTAGAGGCGATTTGCTGAACTAAACAGACAAGCGTGAAATTTCAAAAAAGTCATTAAAAGTTCTGCTATTCATCGATAGATGGCAAAACTAAAAAGTATCACCGCTGTGCCGGTCAGAGTGGGGGGTGTTAGGTTTTTTTTCGTTACGGAATTTCTGGATTCGGTCTCCACGCTCAAAGCTCGCGATAGAAACTATGCAATAGCTTAAAAAATACTCTTCAAAATGAGTCAAGTAAATGTAGTTCAAGTGTGTTTTTTTTATTTATATAGCGTATACCTTCTGATACAGTAGGTACACGTCAAGCAGAAACCATAACTCCACCCCACTATACACACCGCACCATCTTGAGTGCCAATTTGTCGCTGCTGAGAAACACTCGTGTTCGACCCTTTACCACAGTGTACAATAACAGTTGCTGACACAGATTCGCCACAGATTAACCAACATTTATTACTAGTTCCGTAAGATTGGGTTGCAGTAAGTATGAGCACTGTTTGGGGTAGCAACGACTTGCCAATTTTGTCGAGTGCCCGTTTCGCTTGGACTGTAGTGTAAGTATTTGCTGAGGCCATTAAAGTTAGACCTAATAGTGTTGCAATAAGACTTATTTATTTATACTTTAGCACTATTTTGGTACCTGGAGGACGTAACGCTAAGTCGCTTTTTCTACCAGTCAACCACAAGGTGAAAGAAAAGTAGTAGCGGTGCAATAGTCAAATAAACGAAAATTGGCTTGTGGCGATTAATACCTAATATATAAATATATACCTACCTATATTATACTTATGAACAGTATGAATACCGTTATATTAACCAAAACCCTCCTACAATTACACGTACAACAGTGCGCGCCAGCTTTGCCGCGCGACTTGTGACCGGGTGTGCAAGACGAATGTTGGGTTTGCCAGCCACATGCGAGCACATGTCAGAAAATAGCCAGGGTCGCCATCGTCGGATACGACGCGGACGACATCATCATCATCATTAAATCAAACGGGGCTTGATCGCGAGAAAAACCTTTAGTAATTTATATACCTACCTCGACGTAAAAAAAAAATTACAAGTATCTACCCGTATGCCGCAATAAAAGACTCAATTCTTCACAGTACCTACTTATAGGTACTACCTATGTAGGTAGGTACCTACGTAAATGCCGACGAATTTATTCACATCTGACATTGATCATTGGCACCTTTATTAACAGGAACCGTTATCAGAATCTCTGCATCGTGGTAGGGTACTCTTCGAGTACGCGCCTGGCTAGCTACCACCCACAAGTTTGAGAAACTGTGACCAAACACTACCTATAATGTAGTGTGTTCAGGCAGCACTGCTTGACAGCCAGTAGGTAAGCATTCTAGGTCGAGCGCAATAACATCTTCGACCACGTAGCCTCTGACCATCAAATGATATAAGGAGTGCTCAAACGTACCTAAGCATATATTAGATACCTTTAGGATTGACAACGTACCGTAATCCTCCAGTGTTACATAATGGCGATGATGATCGCATACCATCAGGAAGCCCGTCTGCTTGTTTGCCACGTAGGTATCACGTACATAAAAATAGATTATTTCCCCGTTGAATCGCAATGCTTATTACATTGTAGACGCTGTAATAAACTTAAACGAAATTGTTTAGTTATACCTTTTGTCCTCATTATTATGGCAGAAACCAGGAACACTCGTGGAACCTGGACTGACCTGACCAGAATACATACAGAATACACTTATCACGTCTTATTTATAATCTTCTTATAAGACACAGTAGGTACCTACCCTGCAGTACCCGACAGGTTGGCCGACAGGCTAGTAGGCTTTAGGTCCTAGATTCGGGTGATTCCCATAGTACCTACTCCATTCCTTTGTTCTAAAAAGATAAGGATTCCGTACATTAATTCTCAAACTACCCCGAAGAATTAAATATTAAAATTGTACAATTTACGAATATTTCATTTACCTAAGTTGCATTCTTCCATAGGTAGCTGACGTTATGCTCAAAGTACCCTAGTGGTAGCTAATTCACAATTCTTATAGGTAGGCTTTTTTTACCAGAACGCTGGAGTACTTTGAGAACAGAATAAATTCCCATGGACCACAATGAAACTTAAAAATATATATATTTAATTATAGTATTTTTTTCGTGGTGTAGTTTGAGAATAATGTTGGAGTACCTACCTAGGTACTTTGGGAATGAACCCTAGATTCCTAGATCGCCTATATTCCCACCTGAGAGTGACTAGGAAAGTAACTCTACTTGCTGATCTCTACTGTAGGCTTAACTTTGTTTATGTTTAAACATGTTACCAAGGTTTATTATCACGCTTTTTTTCTTTTACAGGCACAGCCTTATCAAGTAACTCGAAAAGCATCAAATGATTTGAGTACTTTCAGCCATTCGTATTGGAAAACACCAGGTCCTATCCATACCAGAGAATCCCCGTCACCCACACACACTATTTACGCCGACCTGTCAGTTTAATACCGATCAAAGCGATCGAAGCCGTCCGGCCATCTGTTCCTAACAAAAAAAAAAGAATATGAGGACGTAAAAAGTTAAGTAGGTGTTCGACTACTGCGTAACCTGTGGAGTTTTTTCGATGCATTCTCAAGCCGCGGGTGGCCGGTGTGAAGCTAGTGGCTATGATAAGAAGATGTGTTCGCCTCGACCAATGAGAACGCAGCGTGTGAGATGAAACAATGCCGCTTTTGTTGTGGGCGGAGCTTCCATTGTTCGGTACAATGGGAAGACAGCAGGGCCCTTTATCCCTATTGTGTGGGCTATTGTTCGCCTATTGTAGGGCATGGGTGGCGCGAGCCTCCTTGAGAGGTGTGGTTTGCTGAAAATGATGTTTTTACACGAACGGATTGGAGAGTTTAGGATTAGGTGGGTTATATACCTATGTGATTTTCAGGCTGACTGTAGACTGCAAATTGTCATTTTTAAACAGCTCAGCAGATATGTACTGTTAATTGAATAACAAGTATTAACATTAATATTTTTAACCGACAAGTAGGTACCTACCTACCTACCTAGCCTAGAGTTTAATGAACAAATACAGTTTAAACTTGGAATAGAGTTGTAAAATACAATGTATCACTATAGTCTTGAGGAGGCGATGAATAGATAAAGTGCTTTGCATGACTTCTAATCCGACTATTATTTAAGTAGTCTTATAATATGCCACTCTATACCTGTTGTATTTTTTTATATCTACTGTATAGATCTAGCGTTTGACTACCTACTATATCACTTGATGGTCAGTGACGATGTGGTCAAAGATGTTATTAAGTTAGGCCTAGAATGCCCACTGGCTTTCAAAGACTGCTGCCCGAACACACTATGTGTTTGGTGAGAGATTTTCATCCTCGAAGGTATAACTAGCCAGGCGGTTACTCGAGAGTACCCTACCATGCTGGGAATTCGATAACGGTCTTACCTTCACCGGAAGCTCAAGCTGTTGTTGGGGATCGTGTCCGTCCTATACATATTACCTATACCTATGCAAAGTAATGTATACCTATACTTAGGTAGTAGATATGAATTGCAACCTATGCAATTTACTTTATGAAAAAATCTCATAATAAAAGGTTTCAAGTAACGCGCTAGAAAGACCGCAATGACGGTCGCCGTGGCGCAGTTGTCTGTCAGTGACATGACTTCTGTGTCTCCGGGACCCTGGGTTCGAATCCCGACAGGGGTAAACATTTGTGCGATGAGTAGGTATAGATGTTTGTCCCGGCTCTTGTTGTTTGTGTGCTGTGGTTGTGTGTGTCCATGCCTCCCGCGACACAGGGAATCGTAGTGCGGGGGTCTGAGTACGTAGTAATACGCGATTTATACAAACGACCGAATCAACTTAGAATTGGGGCGCTGGAGGGGTATAGAGAAACGCTTAGGTACCTAATAGTAGGTAGGTACCTACCTACTTAGTCCGGCTTCTGGGTTCAACTACCTACCAAATAAATAAAAATAAACCTTATATATTATATTAACCTACACAACTAGTAAGATACTTTGTCATGTAGAAACAGAAAGACATAGACATTTTTAATAAAAATATTGTACACACGGGATGGTGTATGCACCATGATTTAGATTTTGATTGAGTTCCCGTTATTTCGGGGCGGTTCCACGCACCATGATCACGGAGAGAACGGGAACTCAATCAAAATCTAAATCATGGTGCGTATTCCGTGTTAAACAATATTTTTCTTGTGAAAAGCCATGAAAGTTTAAAACTATATAGATCTTTTTAGTCTAAATTTAACCATACAAATATGCGTCGATTTATTTAGAATATAAAAGCTCAATTCAAATCTTAAACTATTTATGAATGTATAAAACACGGGCATTAGGTACTCACGTAATAAGTCAGTCGGTTCCGACTATAGTTTCATTTGCATTAGGTGGTATTATTCAAAGAGAATATGGGGCGCTCGCGGACCCGGTCGCGGTTCAACCCGTATTCTCCTTGTAAAAGCTGAAATAGTATTTTTGTGGGCAAATATAAAACTTACGGAAAGTTTTGTGGTTTCCTTTCGTCGTTGGTACCTACTGGATATATACACGTGCCACCTACACGACCAAAATGACCTTTAATATACCTAAGTATTTATATAATCGCACACGAGAATTAATTTTCCTTAACCTTATGAATTATGTCCGACAACTTGCCAAGTGAGGAGTCCTTACAAACTGGAAAACTGTGCTTGCTACAAAACTCAAAGAAGAGAATCAACGGAATTATATTTAACTAAAATAAAGAAGCTGTAACAAAATAATCTTTAAATAATCCGGTTCCGGAGGGTTTACCTAAATTATATCTATCAAAAAGGAGATTTATGACAATATAACCTCTCAAGTCACTAACGAGGCCGAAGACCTGGTTCCGAATGGGGTGTAACGCATTAATGTTCCTTTGAGGAGTCGCTAGCGAGGCCGAGGGCCGTTCTCGAAGGGAGTTCTGATTATGCGAAGTATTTTCTACATATCGAGCTGGTCTCCGAGGCAACTGCCCACGTTAACCACTGCACTTTGCGGCGGTGTACCTTATAACAAAAGTCGTAAGTATATCTTGGTGCGATTTTACGGCGTCAACAAAAAAAGAGGAAGTTCTAAGAAATGACCAGTCAAGAGACTAAACGAGTCAAGTCTACGTTGAAAAACAGCGTGGATGAAGCAAAATATGTCAGGATCGTAGCTTTCGAAAGCTGTGGTAGCTGCCCACCCCTACGGAAAATACCCGTGTATGTAGAATAGAATAGAATAGAATAATCATTTATTCAACACACACACATAATAAGGACAGGGCATGGGTGATGTCACTATTGTATAATATATATAATTAAAGAACTTGAATTGAAACATTACAAATGACAATGGTTCTTAAATTTAGTGAGGTTGAATAGGTCTTGGCTCAGCATTGTGCCAAATGCAGATACTAGCAATTGGCGCTGGTTTTCAGCCAAGACCCGTAGTTAGAGAAAAAAAATGTATGTAGTAGGTATGTATAAACCTTGACTTCGATTTGTTTCGGTTCGATTGGCGAAAGTTGTGAAACGAGTTGGCGAGCGAAGCGACTACATATATCGTTTACAGGATGATAAGGAAAAACGAAATATATAGGTAGATACTAGTGATGTAACGAATGCTGGATTTTTCATATTCGCGAATGCGAATGCGAATATTTTAAAATTTCAAAAAAAAGCGCGCGAAAAATGTTTGACAGGTTTGACGTTATATAAAGTGATCTCAGATATATAAAGTGGAATGAAAAAATATACATTTAAAGCCAAAGGTTATAAATACTTAATACATTAGATATTTAACGTTTAATAATTTTGTTTCAAGTAATTGCTTAGTTTTTTAGTGAATAGAAATTGTAAACTTTATTTTAAAATGGTAGTAAATAATATGAATGCAAACCTTACATAGTTGTAACAAGGCTGATTAATTTTAGATTTGATAAGATCTCTGCAGTTCTTTTTTCATAAATGAGGCATAAATTTAGAATGTAGAAGTATGATTTAATAAAAATATCTAAGTGTTATCTATTGTATTATTATTTCATATGCATGCATATAATAATTTCCTTTTTGATTATTAAAAACATTCGCTAAATATTCGCATAATTTTTGAAAATGCGAATGCGAATATTGAAAAATACGCGGATATTCGCGAATGCGAATATCCGTTACATCACTAGTAGATACCTTGATATGTGCCATCTGCCATGCTATTTACGTTTTGCGCAAAGTTTACACGATGAAAGGTACTTAGATAATAGCAAGTACAGTATTTACAAAATATATCTAGCCCACAACACGTAAAATGGTTGGAAGGTCCTATCTAGTTACCATAGGCAGCACAACAATGCCCCGTCAGCCAGACAATGTTATCGATCCACGGGGACGCGCCGGGACAACTGGATTCGGAACGCGAGCAAAACGATTCTGAATACATTATCTATCGCGTGTAACATGTCAGTAAATACTATATTCTTACAACCTCTTAAAGAAGACTTTCTTGAATATGCTTGGAAGATTTAGCGTAGTTAGCTGTTACAAAAGAAGACGCCAAGGTCTTTTAATGGCTATACCTACAGGTGAAATCAAAACCAAAGGGCGGTGAAAAGGCGTTTGTTTTGATTTGGGTGTTTTTGTATTTTTGAAAGCAGCTAACACGTCCCGTGTACGTGTTAAAATACGTAAGCATTCGTCATAAATTACAGTCGAAGCGATTGGGAGTCCAGAATTATGTACTACTAGTAACGCCCCGCGGTTTAACCCGCGTGGATTACGGATTTCCCGCTACCTCAACTATCCCAAGGGGACCCTACTTTTACCGGGATAAACGTCTCCTATGTGTTCATCCAGAGTTTAAACTATCTCCATACCAAATTTCATCGACATCGGTGTAGTCCTTTAAGCGTGAAGAAATAACAAACATACACACAAACTTTGGCGTTCATAATATTAGTTGGATGTTATTTTTGTTGGATATTAATTTACAACTTTCTGTTTGACCAGTGTCTGGGTGTGTATATGTATGTAAGTATATATATATACTTACATACATATACGATACATACACATATATGATTTGAGAATAGTGGTAGAGCAGCTGGGGTGTCAATTCAGGCTGAGGTTCAGGGCTTCCGTCCGACCTCCTATAATATTTTTAAGCCGGTTCCAAAACATCAAAACTCTGCCATGTACAATTACAGATGTGGATAATTCTTTTCTCTTATGTAAAAAGCTACCTACGCCTTCCTCCAGATTGGTCCTAGAAACATGTTATCGAAATCGGCCCTTTATTTTCAAGAAAATATTTTTTCCTTACGAGTTAGTACCTAGTCGAATTTATAGGTCGTAAACTGAACGTAATTTGTAATCTAACGTCAAATCAAATCAAATAAGTTTATTTGAAAATATAGGTGTTAGATATCAGTTGGTAGTGTTAGTAACGTTACTTATGCTCTCTATATTATACGTAGGTATATATAGGTACTTACCTATTGCTGGACGTTTATGATTTGCGATGATAGAAACTTTTCTTTTTTTGTACATATTATAAGTTTGCGTTTGACAACTGTCTCACCTGATGTTAAGTGATGACGTTGTCTAGGATTTAGCACGCAAACCTAGAAGGCACCTATATTCACTCGCGACTTGAAGACTGTAAATATCGGGAAACACAGACTCGGGCAACGAGTTCCATTCCTTGGCAGTACGCATTAAGAAAGTGGAAACAAAACGCTTCGTACGTATAGGTGGTATATCAACCATATAGCGATGGCGAATTGCCGTACGAAACTTTAAAACTTTACTTTTTGAAAGTGTGCAGTAACAGTGCGTATTCATACTTTTAATAACATGTGCAATGGCACGGATCGGAGAATCTGTGGAGAATTAATGTTTCATTATAAAAAAATAAAAAAATATCATGTGCATTTTGAATAGGGATGTATGGAACGCGCGCAGGTCACGATGGGGGCAGCCCGGGGGTGTCGTGCCCATTGTGTCCCGACAATGCACCTGCGAGGGAACCTGTAGGGTTATATCGATTTTTGGGACACCTTAGTAGGGCGAAGGCAAGCTCTAGTATATGAAGTTTGTTCTTAGTAAGTTATTTAGTTGTGTGAAGTTTTAGGCCGGTGAAACTAAACGGACACCGTATGTAAAATAGACGCTAATATAAATTATATTAAGACACGATTTTGATTGGGTACATGTGCGTACGTAAATTAAGCATTTTATCATATATATTAAAAGCTGAAGTGTGTTAACTTACCGATGGAGATATATAAGCATTTTTGCTCCTTCTATGACCATGTTTACCTATTACTGTGGCTGTTCACCTTACTACCTATACTGTTTTGGGCATAGATGTTTATTTCATAGAATGTTTTTTTTTTCCTGCATCAATCAATCAACCAGCGATCAATGGAACATTTTCGTCCTCATTGATCTCCGCAAGGACCTGTTGGCAGCACCCAGCTTGCATCCAGCCTCTTCTTGTACTTTGTCACGTCCTGCGCTGCCCTTGCCTGTCTGTAGTGTACACTCGAGAACCTTTTAACATTATGGGGAAAATTCCTAACTAGTTTGAATATCTATTTAATATTAGGTAGGTACGTACCTTCGAAAAATATAGTTCGACTATTTTTTTTATTTTCATACGAAGTGTAACATTTGGCCAGTTTTTTGTGGTGTTGACATAACTTTTATAGTATCAAGTCGGTATGTAGGGTAGCTTATTCCTAAAACTGCATAGCATTTCCTCTTTGCATTCAACAACATATTAGTATAACATTAGTGCTGTAATTAAACTTTAACTTCTGGAGACAAATAAAGAAACCCAGGTTTGCTATTTTCTTTCACATTCTTCTCATATCTTTTCCACTGGTGAACTCATTCACAAATAAGTACTTAAATTGTAATAAGTACAAATGGAAAGAATATTTACTCATATTAACATCAGATAAAAATGCCACATCGACATTTCATGCTTCCGCCATAATGTCCCACCAATGACTTGGTTTAAATATTATACGTAAAGCTTAAAACAGATTAAAAGAGTACAGTACTAATTCTATCATCCGATGAAAATGCAACATCCACATTTCATGCTTCCGCCATAACGCCCAATCAAAATAGTCGATTAAAAAATATCATAATCAAGTAACAGGAATGAAACCTTACGAACTTATAAATCTTTACCTTTTTTACTTACTCCAGAAGAAGTTATTCTCCAACCATATATAAGATTTTGTCTTAAATCCTTCGCAACCCTCCCTTTACCCGCTGACCTCTTGACCACCGAGGGTGTAAAGCCAAGTGGACAGTCGTAAAGGACATCTTACAATAAAGAGATTAGCTTGAGAAGGCTTTGCATGTCGGACTGTAGGATGTTATTTCCTTAACGGCACTTTTCTGATAAGGTAAAGCAAAGTTGGGGTATATGTCTCAACATTTTAAATAGGCTTTGATAAACCCTATTGCTGTCAATTACTTAAAAAGATCTCGTAGTGTCAATAACAGCGTGAAATACTTTCTTCGAATTCAAATCCAAATTTGATTCGTTCGACTGGCCGGTTGGCGCAGTTGGTAGCACCCTGCCTTCTGAGCCGCTGGTACCGGGTTCGATTCCCGGACAGGTCAAACATTTGTGTGTATGAACATGTCGGTTTGACCTGTGTCTGGGTGTGTATAATTATGTATATAAGTATATATCAGTCATCAGGTTACCATAGTACAGGCTCTGCCTAGTTTGGGACCTAAAAACCTTGTATAAAAATATAAAAAAAATTTTAAGCATGGTAAAGAACACAAAATGACACGAGTCATGCCAAAATCAGGAGAGCTGTGGATATATTTTAAGGGCTTACCTGTCAATCATGGCCTCTGTCAATTCATCGGCACCTTATATATAGATATAAGGTGCCGATGAATTGACAGAGGCTCGCGGGTGTTTACAGGCAGAGAGGGCGGGACAAATCAAAATATTATGAATATGATTTACATTTGTAAATATCATCTTAAAAAGGGGGTGTTAAAAATACCCATAACATTTTTAGACCGTTTCCTTTAAGCGCATTTGTCGTTATTATAGTCCAGTCAAATAAACTTTTAAATCAAAATTTCAGTCTAAAGGCTGCATTTTTGATATTATGTAGTTTTAATCGTACAAAAAAAATGTGTAAAACATTTATGGGTTAACTGCCGGCTGACCCTTGCCGGTAACTACCGGCAAGGGTTGAAAAAAATGTTTTGAAAATTTCTTTTCGCAATTACTCGAAAATAGTAAAAGTTAGAGAAAAAGGTCCTTAAGAAGATTTATAAAGCTTAAAATTGTACATTAAAAAGGTTCTATGACTTTTTTTCCTCCGGTCAAAGTTGACCGAGTGCGAGAAATTTTGATAGAAGAAAAATAATTGCTCGATTTTTCACTAATTAATAAGCAAAAAAAAATCAAATTTTGTTCAATCAGAATTAACCTTCATTAACTGTTCACATACGTGGTATATTTTTTAACTGGACTTTCAACAAAATAAACTATAAAGACTCCAAATTCTCTATGTAGCATATGGACATTGTGCTTCAGCCACAACCGTCAAGAAGCGGTAAGATGCATATATAGGCACTCTTCTTAAATAGTTTTTACAAGATTTGCCTGTCAGGGTACCTAATTAAATAGCCTGTTATTTTGACTGGTCAGAAAAAACTTTCTAAGAATTTCTTAATCATATTTTCCATCGATACCTACTAGTTGTTAGCGTTTAGATCAATAATAACATTTGATAGATTATAAATTATCTAAGAGCTCTCATGCTTTATCTCTTATGCTTTTTAGAGTTTTCTTGTAAGATCTAACCAATTTTTAAGGTAGAAATTTTTCTTTAATCAGTTCAGGGCTTGATTTTAAAACTAATTAGTTATATTGTTAGTTATGTTATGAAAGCATTATACGCTAAAATATCTGTGAAAAGTCTCCGTAAATTAAAAACCAATAATTCAGAATATATTATCCCATTGAAAAGTTTCATCTCAATCGACATACCATCTCAAAACCATCTTTCTCAAAACTTGAGCTCAAACCATAGAACAACTAAAAACAATTCGATTAATTAAAAAGCGAAGTCTCTCGCCGAAGGAGCAGATCTCGAAGCGGTTTTAATTATTGGCCCATTGAACCCTGCCTGGTTGTGACGCCGGGTTCCGTACCACAATAAAACTTGGTCGTGCTCAATCGGTATTCAATAAATAATTGGCCTGTATTCTAGAGGTTCCAGCCAATCAAAGTTTTCCATGCGACAATGGACCGCTCCGAACCTAATTGCTAGTCGATGGATTTATAAAATTTATATAAATATTGAGGGAATTGAGGTGGGTGTTGATTCTAGCAATACATACATACAGCTTACGTAGCGATCTATACATACCTACCTTTATTTGACTGAAATGATTTTGTGGTGGCCTCAATCTGGTAACGTAAACTCAACTGATGATAGCCATTGGACATGGCCGAAACCTAGGTTAAATTACTCAATTTTAACATCAGATAAACCAGATTATTTATAAACTTTAATAATTAAATTAAAACCTACTTTTATGATAATGTTGCATTAAACCCCAAAGGGCTGGTAAGGGCTGTGTCGCATTTCAGGTAAGACACAGATAACATACATAAACTTACAAATCAAATACGATTTTTTATAATTGTTAGACTTATATTCAGCAGTAGGTATAGTGCGATAACATTGTTCTCTTTGGTGGTAGCTAAGTGACCGCCATTGGCATTTTTAATTGCGGCGCGTTCAGTTGTATGACAAAAAAATGTCCTTGGACACCAGTTATTAGGCAACAATAGAGGTAGACTTCAATCAAATATACTATAGATACACTCTATGAAAATGACAAAAGTGTCCTCTCGCCAGTGTTTACTTAAACAGGTATACAGGTGTATACTTTTACAGGTATATACATCTCTAGCAAACATAAAATTAGTCCACAAGCGGATATTGTTTCATTTTAATAATGAACCAACACCTTAGCACTAGCGTTGTAAAACATTTGTAAATGTTTTACAACTATTATTTTTTGGATTCTCACTTCGCAATAGGTCACGATTGGTGCGGTTACACGCGACTGAGAGCAAAACAAGGCATATGCCTTGTTTTGGGGGTGCCGTTTTCGAGTGGGCGATCGGGCATCTACCTTATTTTATATCGCTAGACGAGGGTAATTAATTTTAAATAAAAGATTATTGCATTATACTATAAAGATACGACATAAATCTAAGATGGTGGATTTACTTTTTCACCATCCCGTACTGTTCATCATACTTGATTAGCGTCTAAGATAACCAACCTCTTTGTGTCTTAGCAGTCAGAAGGTAAGATACCTACAGAAAAATATGAAAAAGCTACATTCTAGAAAATGAAACATGAAACTACTAGTGCCTATCATCTATTGACCACCATCCATCCTATTTGTACATTGATCTGTTCTCAAACAGCTTTCCTACCCCTGGACGTTTTATAAAAAATGCTACTAAAATAACAGCATTAGGTATCATCAATCTTCTTAAAAAACTTTACTACATATCCTCACGTGAATGACCATAGACCATTATACAAAATGGCGGCGGCCCATAAAGACCATTGACAAGACACCTTTTTAATTCAAAAATGTTGGACAACCAACCGTTTGCCTAATCATTGGGTGCAACTTCACACACCTGCCCTTTTATTAGTGCAATACATTTTATAAATAAAAACCCTTTGAAAGAAGAGGAAGTTATAAAAAACCCTTCAGTAACTGACACCATAAACTTTCGGCCGTTATTGACTCATTTTTTTGGGTTCATTCACAAAATAAGTCAATGAGGTTGGTGATTGCGGAATGGAGATTTGTATAATATAATGAGTTAAGTACATACTTATTATGGTAAAAATCAAAATTTGGCCAGATAAAAAAGATACGATATAGAATCTATCGAACTTAATTGTATTTTAATGGTCCATACCATTGGTATAAAATACTATAAGGTTCGATGAGTAAATGTACCATCAAACAAAATAGTTGTTAAAGTTACCGAGCACAGAGAATCAACAATTCGTCTGTTCCGAGAATCGAGGAGGTGGAGGAACTCTAAAAAATAAAGAATGTTTATAAATAGCTTTAATAGCGAAAGCATTCATAATAAGACAGAAGAGAAGCAGATATAAATTCCTTAAAATATTTATGAAACAATTCTGAAGATAATGTGGGAACCGACTGTTTTCAACCTGTTTCAGATATTTCAGCGGACGACCTAAAACTGAAAACATGATCACCTGTCTTAATGCCCTTGATGGTCAGTGCTGATGTAGTTTAAGATCGGCATGTATACTGCACTTAACCGGCCTATACTGGTTATTGGTGCTTGGCGATAGTTTTTATTATTATTACTCAGGGGAGAGCCAGCCCGGACACCACTAAAGGTTTTGTATATGTGGAGGTACCTACCTACCTACCGTATTTGTGTGACTTATCATCATCTCAGCCATAGGACGTCTCCTGCTGGGCATAGGCATCACCCATTAATTTCCACAAGAATCGGATGGAAGCGGCCTGCATCCTTAAGGGTCATAAAAGAGATCCATATAGGTAACTTTTTCAATCCAATAATCCGAAAATTCCAATAATCCGGCACCCTCTAGTTTTAACTAGTTCCGGATTAGTGAGACTCTACTGTATATGTTTACCACAAGCTCAAAGCCGGGAGACTGCACAAAATAAATGTAGCTATTCTCATCATTTCTTACATAATATAACCGCTTTACTTTTAGTTATGAACACGTCTCAAACAGTTGTCATCTACTAGACCGCACCATCACTTAACAACACTTGAGATAGCGATGAAGCGCCTATCTATACTAAAAAAAAATAGTGCTTTTTTATTTTATGTGTCTGTTACATTAAACACATATGATTAGAAATCAGTTACAAATCGCAAATAGTTTATTTAGTGAAAAAAGGTAATTTTTGAGTTAGCACAACTGTATAGTGTCCATAATCTCTGTAATCTCTCTAAATACTATACTAAGAGTTCGTTTGGTATAGTAGTATAGTACCATATCACAGCAGATAACAAAGTACAACGTAATTATCAAGAATTTCTCTGATAATTTATAATGTAACTGTACAGTGAGGATGCAAACTTGTTATAAAGGAATCATTGCTGGTTCTACAAGCAAATACAAGTATGAAACAAAATTGAAAGAATTTTTCTCAATAGTCTTATTAATCGACTATATCACAATTAATTGTATCTTGGATACATGATACAGATTATAAAATACTCATCGTTACCGAACGCGACAAAAAAGGGTCATTGACAAGGAAGTTTTATGTTCAGGAATCCTTGGATCCCATCACGTTTTTTGGTGTTTTACTCGACCATAGCTAAATGTCATTGTTAATGAAGATGCTGGAATGACTCAGCTTTTATCGGTACAAGTGGTATTGTGGTGGTATAATCAAGGTTTATAGGATTATCAACTCGAACACATTAAGGAATTACTTGTAGGTATAATAAAGACAAGTTTTAATTGTTGGATAGATGCGTTGCTTCTTTGTTCATTAACTAGCCTGAAACATTTTTCTAAGACCTTACAGTAGCCTAGGAACCCCACTAGATCCTGACCAAAAGCGAAAACAACACGGACTGCTATTAAATTAGTTTCTATCAACACAAATAACAGAATTGTATTTATGATATTCGCCATTATAAACTTAATTTAAGCTGTTTATTTTTTACAACCATTTATTTTGTGACAGAAGATTTTATTCCGCCAGTATACATTATTTTTCTTTTTTTTTCTCTGGAAGTTAGGGCGGCTTAGTGTGGTACGCTACATGCGTCGACACTTTGGCACCGTCACATCTTCCCGAGACACATGTTAGGACGCCGCAGCATAATCGGCGGAGCAATTGAGGCGGTCAAAATAGGCTGACCAAGGTAGAGGTTACATATTTGAACCGTTTAGGGTCAAGACATTGGGCCCGTGGGGAGCTCATCGGATTTTCCAAAACTTGTCAGAGCGTTTCATCGATGCGACGCGTGACCAAAATGCTGGCACATATTTTGCTCAACGAGTCAGCGTTACAATTCAATGTGGCATGGCAATGCTGCTAGCATTCTGCGCACGCTGCCAACTGGTAGCGGGTTAGAGCATTTGAAGTATCTATAGGCTACCAATAGGTAGTGGATTGCTCAAATGTTATTGTAGTAGCTGCAGTATTTTAATTAGTTATTAGTATACGTGTTAGTTATACATATATACATACATATATGTATGTAATGTACTTTGTAACGTCGTGTAATGCTTTGGTTCACACACTGTTATGTTACTTATTGTTATAAATAAATAATTAAACTATTTAGAGCGCATCTTGGAGTATCCTGGATACATGGAGAAACATATTGTACCTACCTACATCTTGTTAGATTGTAACTATTATGACAGTGTGCAAACTTGTCTTGCGAATAACAACGACAAAGCGTTCGTCAAAGACGCGAAACTCTAACAGAAACTTATCTGGAGAGTTATCAGGTCATACAGACACGATGCACGGATTTGCTTAACAATATGCCAGGAACGCGTCTCTAGCCCTGATATCGGATGACAACACTGGTGGTCTTATGAAGATTAATTAGACATAGTTACCAAAGATAAACCAAGTGGACTTTCCTCCAGTGTTGATCGTTGCCCAGATCACCATCATCATCAATTAAGGATCGGTTGGAAGCGATCAGCCTTTATCACATATTCGGTGGACCTCTTAAGCTATCGCCTGTTTCTGAGTGTTTATTGCATATCAAAATATGCGCGATGGTCGCCGTGTCTCAGTGATCAGTCGCACTGGCTTTAGAACGCGACCCTGGATATTTTTCCGCCTAAGGTAAACATTTCCGTGATGAGTTCGGATGCTTGTGTATTGTAATTCTCTGTGTCCATATATCCCGCGACACAGTGTAACCTAGTGCATATGGGTGTGAGTGTGCATGCGGTAAACTCTTTTACAGAAGATTATATACTTAGGAGAATTATAGAAGCTGCTTTTCAACTTAACAATCATCATTTTTTTTACGGATTTACTAAGGGTTTATTTTTTTTTTCTCTGTTTTAGGGTTTGAAACCCATGTACTTCTATATTTCCATATCTCTATCGAATTTAAGATTTTATACGTTCCTATCCTTATTTATCTGATATCTTGGTCACAGTAAACAGGAGGGAGGCAGCCGGGGCCGTCTGGCACACAATGCCCGCGTAATAATATAATCGAAACGGCGCCCGACGCCACTTGCCATTAATTAAATACTGTTCATTGGTGATACTTGCGACAATATTGTACTTAAAACTTATTTTCTTATGAGTAAAGATATCGTAGATAACATGGTGGTCGTCGTGGCTCTGTGATGAAGCTGACTTTGGAAACGCGACCCCAAGTCCAAACCCCGGCTGAGGCAAACATTCTTGTGATGAGCAAAGATTTAATTCTCGGGTCTTGGATGTTTGTGTATTGTAATTGTGTGTGTCCTTGCCTCCTGCGACATAGGGTATCCTAGTGCGGGGGTGCGTGTTTGATTGCGTTAGTTTATTTATGTGTACTCGTCCAGTCTTTCTTATTGTTTTTTGATGCATATTTCACAGCGGGTGGCTGCATTTTTATTCTATGTTCACTGCTTAAGGATATTATACTGTGCTAGTAAAATAATTCAAATTGTGATAAATGTATTACTATATCCTAAAGTACACATGATTCGATTATGTATATATTTATTGAATACTAGCTGCACCCCGCGGTTTAACCCGCGTGGTGATGGATAACGGTATGATGATTAAAATAAGCCTATGTACCTATTAACCCAGGGTATAAGCTATCTCCATACCAAATTTAATAGAAATCGTGATAGGTCGAGCGTGAAGAAGTAACAAACATACCTACACAAAGTAGTGTAAAATAGTGTGTAATTTTTTGTTTCACTCAATATTTTTAAAGATAATAATAATAAAATAAAAAATAATAATAATAATAAAGTAGGTAAATTGAATTTGTCTCTGAAAAACACCGGAATCTAAAACCTGATAAGGAACTTTAAAAAATATAAACAATCATCCAAGCCGTTCGTATTTAAACTTATACACTATCTCACTAGATGGCGTGGCAGCCGACGCTCACACAGCTAGCTAGGTTATCAAAGTGGAAAACCTAGGCTATACGTCAAAAAAATAGGTCACAGCTAAGATTCTATACCTATATAGTCAGTGAGGTTATCCCATGGTATCACAAAGTAAATAAAACTGACTAAAAATAAATTGGTCTTGTATTAAAATAGCTGTTATACCAAGACTTTGAACTAGTCCTTAAGAACATACTTGCCGAGTATAAATGCCATGAATTACGCGATTAAGCTCATTACAATAAAATAGAAGCAATGGTTTCTATAATCAACACTACCTAACACAATAGTTACTCAACAAACGTCAATAGCTAACAGCAAAGGCTTTATACAAGACAGACAAAACCTCTATTACAGCTGTAGAGCATTTTGAAACCATTATATGCATATGTATAACAAAATCTAACAACACAATATTCCTCTCGTTTGGAACATTGAACTACTAAAGGCTGGATAATCTCATTTATTTTATTATAGAAGCTACTGTAGGCTTTGTAAGAGTCAATTTTGTTACTGATCTCTGTATTGACTAAGATAGTAAGTCAATCACCTGATGATAAAATCTGCCCTTGACAACTACAGCGCCACTTAAAAATTCTCTTAAAAGTTTTTTGTACTGCAAAAGCCTACAGACTTTTAGCAGTAGGTAAAATATGCCTAAACAGACCCACATTTTCATGTTAGGTTCTAAGTTTTCACAGAAGGAGAAACGCGGCTGTGTTATCAGTAGTATTCTGGCCATAGAGATATCTGTGATTCTGGCATATTATTATGCAACTGATTATGTGAATAAGTAGGTTGCGTAGCGATTAGCATAACTGGTGAAATAATAGTGAATATGCGTAATTAATTATAGGTACGAGAATTTGGAAAACTCGTTATATACCGCCACCTTAAAGGTTCTCAAAACAGCGCCTATTGTTATAAATCATATTCGTAATAACTTTTCCCTATGGAACCTTAGGTACCTTTTGACGTAGGTACCTAGAGCTATGAATGTAATATATTGTATTGCGAATTATTATCAATGTACAATGATGCTTTACTAAAGATGACGTATATTCATACTGCGTGGTCCTCCGATTTTGTTCCTTTACGACATAAACATGCTTACTGCGACAGATAATACGGTACAAATAATATAGAAAAGGATAGCTATATGTTTCGACTTGCGCTTGAAATACGCGTCGCAATGAAAATTACTACAATTGACTTAATTTTGCCGCCTCAGTTTCCTAGCGCTTGTGCGACATCTACCTCATATAAACATATAATATCATTGTCAATGTACATTATGATAATTGTTTTGACGCATTATATGCCTGCTGTATGACAGTTACAACGCTATTTAGAGCTTTTGGCTGAAGGTTTACTAGGGCACTGAATTGCATTTTTTTGACCTTTTTACACTTCTTTATAATCAATTGCTTTTTCCCAAACATGCATACAACTTTTCAATTATATCCATAGAAAACAGTTATAGGAGCTAAACTTGTGCTCCTATGAAGCATAGAACCCTGTCTCGGCAAATATAGCTGTCCACAATATTGTTGATAACATGTTGTACCTCTGGTTATTCTTGTCCTTATCCCAAACTAGGTGGGGTCGGCACTACATGTTTTCCTCTTCCATTCTCTTCTATCATTAGTTTTCTCAATGACGCACACACCTTTAAAGGTGTGTGACAGTGGATTAACCCACTATCCACCGAAGCCGCGTATCGGTGCTTCGGGGGGTCGCTTCGGGGATACGCCATAATAATAACAAATAATTGTACTGTAATAGCATAAGTATAATGTCATGTTCGATTATTAAATCATACCTAGAAGATTGCTGTGTCTGAAAACACTGTCACAAATTCTCCTTTTCATGAATCTGTATTACTATTGATAGGATAAAGTTCCTGGCCATATAAGACTGTTGACTTAAAACACCATTAAACACAACAAACGTGAAAGAAAGAGGGTAGACAGATTTTGCCGCAGAAAATTCAGTTTGGCTCACGCAACTGTACCGAATTATGTACAATTATATATATCCCGATAATTATGGTCCTTCTAAAATCACATGCGGGATGCGGGCCGCTTCCAACCGGTCCTTGTGGAAATCAATGGGGGAGGCTTATATCCAGCAGTGGACGTCCTATGGCTGAGATGATGATGATGATGAAAATCATATAGGTTTCAATTTCCGGCATGATCTGGGGAATATGGAGGTTAACAAGTCGGGTGGGTGGAACTTCATGAGCAAGTTTATGCTTCATACAGCCAAGTAGGTATATATTAAAGAGTTTGATTATTTCAAACCCTATCTAGTTCGAGTCTGAAAACTAACGCGAGTTTCTTCCATAATTGTAATGTAACAAACCGACTAGGACTCACGTGGTAAACACTGGAAAATTACTCTCCGACCAGTTTCCTATCTAGTTCGCCTGCCAAGCGTGGCGAGTATTGGCAACTCCCCCTTATATGGGGGAGGCAAATGTCCAGCAGTGGATGTCCTATGGCTGAGACGAACGAACGAACAGCCAAGTAGGTATATATTAAAAGAGTTTTTATTTCAAACCCTATCTAGTTCCTCAACACGTTCATGTTTCTATATCATACATCAAACTCATAATATAATATCACTGGGCTGACAATAGCACAGACGGTTGTATCACACACAATGCCGCACATAGACCGAATGTAATACATTGCTATAGAAATATCTCTCTTATTGTTGAAATTCTGGAAAAATCTCCGACTTTTGGAGAATTCAGTAAAGAAAACTAAATAGTACCTATACCAATGATATATGTTTATATGAGGTAGATGTCGCACAAGCGCGCGGAAACTGAAGCGGCAAAATAAAGTCAATTGTAGTAATTTTCATTGCGACGCATATTTCAAGCGCAAGTCTAAACATATAGCTATCCTTTAGCTTTGAAAAAACCCTATGCCCTATATATGTTATATAAATAGATCACATTATAACTATACATAATTTATTGGGATCTCGCATATTTCAATAGAATAGTTTTGTGTCATCAAGGATAAAGTGTGGGCTTAATACGCCCACATACGATTTGTTCGATTGTGTTTACGAACTGAAATATCTTATAATATCGATACAATGGTATTGAATTTCACCAATACATATTTTGTGTTTTGTATTGACTACGGCTCCGCCATTTATCCTCCATATTCGAAATACTGTTATTAAATTAAACAATTAAAAAATCAAAAAGGAACAATTAAGAAATTTATTAAAAACGCTCTACCTGCCTGCCAGCCCCCTCATTCAAAACTCTTGGTTTTGGCCCTGTAAAAATCCCGTATTACAGAACTATTCTATAGAACTATGTAAAACATTTGCTGTATAATGTCGTTACTGATTAAGTACAGATAATATACCATTCCATTTACAAAACATGAGCGGTTATGTAAGTTCTAAATATAAAATGTTTGTACATGTATAGAATCGAATCGATTCAGTTATCTCACAGGAACTATGTTGAAGGATTTGCTAAGGGACAACCAACCGACGACACTGGAGTGTCTCAAACATTTCAATTATGCGGAACCCTATGGCACATTGTAATAACATTATGTAATTTGAGCCATAACACGTCTAAAACTGTTATATATTATTTAGTATACCTCAATTTGCACGAAGGACTGTAAACACTGAAAAATCACAAATGTTTTATATACTTCAATTTTTCAGGGTTCTAATGATTTCGTTTCTGTTGGACTAATGCTGCTTACCGCTATTGGCATTAACAGCTTCAAAGGGAAAGGGGGCGAGTACGAAAGGTCACTCAGCTGTGCGGACGTAGAAGGCGCTTCGCAAAAGCCATTCACAGCAAGAAGAGGAACTGGTGACTAGCTCACGGGCACCACTGTGACATGAAGGTGTGTAGGGCCGACATCAGGACAAGGAGAAATCTTGGAGGGGAGATTTTTTATGGTATCATCATCTTCATCTTAGCCATAGGACTTCTACTGCTGGACATAAGCCTCCCCCATGGATTTCCACAAGGACCGGTTGGAAGCGGCTCGCATCCAGCCCTTGCCTGCGATCTTAATCAGGTCGTCTGTCCACCTGGTCGGTGGCCGTCTTATGCTGCGCTATGATGTATTTACGATAAGATATTCCCTACATCACCATCATCATCGTCAGTCGTCCACTGCTGGACATAAGCCTCCTCCATTGATTTCCACAAGGACCGGAGGCCCGTATCTCAAATGTTCCCTACATCTCAATTCAATTGAATTTTTTTATCAAAACTTACAAACTCTACACTTTAGATAATCTCTAGTTGGTTTAGTTTTGACAACTATCTTACCTGATGTATGCGAGCATATCCATTTAATAGTATAATCTATATACAATTGTTTATATTCAAAGCGGTATTGTTACCATAGTTACGGGGAGACGTTTCGAACCAAAAAAGGTATAGAAACAATAAAATAAAGACAATTCAAGCAAACGGGGAGAAATCGGTACAAGATCAAACTGTATATTGACTGGCCGGTTGGCGCAGTTGGTAGCACTCTGCCTTCTGAGCCGCTGGTTCCGGGTTCGATTCCCGGACAGGTCAAACATTCGTGTGCATGAACATGTCTGTTTGACCTGTGTCTGGGGTGTGTATATGTATATAAGTATGTATATCAGTCATCAGGTTACCATAGTACAGGCTCTGCCTAGTTTGGGACCTGAAGATCTTGTGTGAATGTTAATAAATAAATAAAAATTAAAAAAAAATATATATATGAATTTATACGATGTCATGAGATGTACAAAGTGAAAAGGAAAGGAGCTTGTGTTTGGTTTAGCGGAATTATAATAAAAGGGCGTAAATACGGCATTTTCTGCTATTATAAAACTATTATCATATAGATAAATACACTTTTACGTTAGGCTTTATAATTACTACCTTCACGTAGAATTAAACTTAATTTCTGTTTACACTCACTTAATTGCTGAAATAATTACACTAACACCTCACGAGCGTCTGTAATTACTGGGTTTCATGTAATTATTTGAAGATTGAGTAATGTGTATGTTTCTTGAATTGTTTAATTACATTTGAATACGCATTTACTTAGTTTAATCTGTGATTTAACATAAGCGGCAAATGGACACCTTTATTAAATAAAAGAAACTTTTCATTATCAAAAAATAATGGAACTCGTTGCCCGAGTCTGTGTTTCCCGATATGTAGGTACAATCCTGGAGTCTTCAAGTCGCGAGTGAATAGGTACCTTTTAGGTTTGCATGCTAAGTCCTAGACAACGTCATCACTTAACATCAGGTGAGACAGTTGTCAAACGCAAACTTATAATATGTAAAAAAAAAAAAAAAAAAAGTTTGGTAACTTTTGTGAGTTCTTGTATTACACATTCTTTGAATGGTGAAATGCCATACTTACAAATCACGTCGTTCGATGATACAAAACAGAATACAATCTTAATATACATAATGACTAATGACTGGCCGGTTGGCGCAGTTGGTAGCACTCTGCCTTCTGAGCCGCTGGTCCCGGGTTCGATTCCCGGACAGGTCAAACATTTGTTTGTATGAACATGTCTGTTTGACCTGTGTCTGGGTGTGTATGTGTATATAAGTATGTATATCAGTCATCAGGTTACCATAGTACAGGCTCTGCCTAGTTTGGGACCTGAAGACCTTGTGTGAATGTTGTTAAATTAAAAAAAAATACAAAAATACATATATATAGCTACGGTCGAAGTTACCAGTTACGAGTATACCCAACCTATATCCTTCACATGTGAACACAACTTGATGAATTAATTATGTGAACATCAAACAATTTATAACATTGTAAAACTGTTTTAACTACATGCAAAATAATGTTGAGAGGCATTCACAAATGTTTGATATTAATTAATTGATTATATATCATTTGAGTTGTCTATAGGCTACCAATAGCTAGTGGATTGCTCAAATGTTATTGTAGTAGCTGCAGTATTGTAATTAGTTATTAGTGTTTTATTTTAATAAAGGCATTTGCCCCAAGGAAAAAAATTGATATAATAATATTATTACTAATCAAACATTCTAGATCCAGCCATTACATCTTCGTCCACATCAAGTAAGATAGTTGTCAAAACTACACCAACTAGAAATTATCTAAAGTGTTCTAAAAAGTTTGTAAGTTTTGATCAAAAATATCAATTGAATTGAGATGTAGGGAACATTTGAGATACGGGCCGCTTCCAACCGATCCTTGCGGAAATCAATGGGGGAGGCATATGTCCAACAGTGGCTGTCCTATGAAGGAGGAGGTGATGATAATGTAGGGGAACATCTCAATTCAATTTAAAGGAGGATGGCAGAACCAGCCTTGCTCCCGAAAAACAAAATGACAACCCGTTCATGTATTCTTTATATATGAAAATTTAGATTATATTTCTGTGATTCCGAGAATAATTTAATTGCATTATTTATAAAGTTGGGAATCTGAAGTACTTTTATTTTATTTATTTATGTGGTGTTTGTAGTTTTCGAACGCACCCTATACTTCTCATTATGTTTGTTGCGTTCGAATACTTACGCTCTGAAATTAATTGTTATTGTTACTCTATAATCTGTAGTCAGCTGCTCTGTAGACCAGGCCTGCGTTCATAAACACACCCATGCCTAGTTTATTCCAGAATATAATAAGTAATCTGTATCTTTAGCGCGATCCATGCAATATTGCATTCTCTGTATACGACGTTATAGATGGATAGCGATCCATTAAATGGTTTGCATATGGACGTGTAGTTAGCATACAGTACAGTACAGTTAGATACAGATGATTTTCCATGATAACTTTTTACTCCCAGCTTCTAGGAAAATGATTGAATATACAATATACAATGTATTTATTGCTCTATCGATACGTATAAGTTTCATTCATGAACGCGGTTTTTTTCTTCTAGGCTAAATGTATGGGAGTCAGCCATCCTCCTTTTTGATTAAAACTTATGTATAAGATTTCGTTATAAAGGCGAGACATCTAAACTATTGGATGTATAAAACGAAGTGTTCGTATAAATATCTGGAGTTATTTGTTTGATACACATAATATATACATACATTTATGTTATTGCAACTTGAAAAAAGTGAAAGATTAGTAGGTAATACGAAAAAGGGATTGCTATAACTCTTGCAGTTCTGCAGTTAGCATGCTATCCCCCTTTCACTTGTTCATCTCCTTCTTTCATAAAATCAACAACAATTGTATTTTACATACTCTATCAAATACAAGCTTCCTCTGCACGAAACGGTAGTGAGATAAAAACGACTCGTAATTAAATAATACCACCACACGCGCAAGATTTCGATCTCTATTTTATACACAATGGGATGGGCGTCGGTCTGTCTGTACGTGATACCATTATGATTTGTTTGTTAACTTTGATACAGCTATGGTGGCATCTGGGATAGAGTATTTTAATGCATTTCAACATCAAATAATAGATACTACTACTTTACACTGTTTTTTACGGGTATAACGTGGTACTTACGCGTAGTCGATACGGTCCAGTGCGAGACGGGACGGTGCGACGAACGCACCGCACTCAAGATCCTGATGAAGGCTTCCGGAAGAAGCCGAAACAATTGTCGATCGTGATATCGACTACGCGTAAGTACCACGTTATGCCCGTAAAAAACAGTGTAAAGTAATCATGAACGTGAGTTTTAATATTAGATACTACTACTATTTAGTATTTGTTTTTTGTACCACGGATTAAGTCTGTTGCTATGCTTCGACTATTGATTTCATCTAACAACAAAAAATAACAACCATTTCTAAATGAATGGTATACATTATATATATCTTTATCGTGTAGTTATAATGTAAAGTATTTTAAAATAAATCAATACATTTTTACTATTAATTTACTTATGTTTATAGTTGTGACGTTACCGTTTTAAGCAACATGATATTTATGATATCGTTGTTTCAGAAATTCACGTATATTTTATTTAATGATTGTTATTAAATCAAAAGGGGCAAAAAAAAAATTACAATCACGTATAGTTGTCACAAGTAGAAGAGGATAGGAGTATAAAGTAAGAAATATAAAAAAAAAAATAGCAAGTACACACACTAAAATGTACTGTAGAATAACAGTGGCGGATTTACTGATGTGCCGCCAGGAGGAGTTTTTGGGTATATTTCTAAGAAAAGCTTAATCCTGTAAGTCCTATATGATAAGACAAGATTGTTACCTTTAAACTACTAGGTTAGGTATTTTTTTTTTTTACCTCTAGGTTTGCGTGGTAAATCCTAGACAACGTCATCACTTAACATCAGGTGAGACAGTTGTCAAACGCAAACTTATAATATGTAAAATAAAAAAAATAAAAACTTACACAATATTAACACAGCTTACACATAATAATGTTCAATCGATATTTTTTTTAAATACTTTTTATTTTACTGAGAGCTTAAGTTCAAAAATATGAATAATATCCCTATGATCTTATAAAATGTATAAATCCTCCTTAGGGTAACAATGAAATTAACTAAATCATGAAGCTTTTACATTGACTTTTTACGATGATTTAGTTTTATGAGTCGATCTAATAACATTTAGGCACACGATAACGCGGGCGTTTATTTATTTCTGAACGACAAATAAAATTTTCAGGTAAAATCCGCCGCCCCCAAATACTGCCGCCCTAGGCTCCAGCCTGCTGGTAAATCCACCACTACATTTAAAGAGGTAGCTAACATTTAAAATAACACAGCTTGATGGTACTATCGAGTACCCGCCTGGCTACCTACAGTGGTAGCTAGCCAGGCGGGTACACGATAGTTGATACTCAAGTTTAAAAACCTGTGACTTAAAACATATTGTGTTCAGGCAGCAGTTCTTGAGAGTCAACATTCTTGGTCTAGCGTGATAACATCTTCGAACACTGACTATGAAGTGAGATAATGGTCAAACGCTAGATCTATATAGTCAAAAAAATCAGCCAGAACTTAGTTAGTAGACTAGTACACGTTTAGAAGTGACAGGAGTTTAAAAATTGTTTACTCTAATGTGCGAAAACAATGCAAACGATGAGATGAGCCATCTGATGATCACTCTCACCTATGGATGTCTGTAACACTGGGGGTATGGTCACTGCCCTTACCAAAACTCTGTTATCTCTCCTTTGAAACAAATAGATACTAGCTACTCGGTAATAACGAGAGAAGAAATAGCTGTAGCACTTTCTACGTTTTACAGGTGTATGGCAAAAACCAATGATGTTTTACTAAAGATGACGTATATTAATACTGCGCGGTGCTCAGATTTTGTTCCTTTACGACATAAACATGCTTACTGCGACAGATAATACGGTACAAATAATATAGAAAAGGATAGCTATATGTTTAGACTTGCGCTTGAAATACGCGTCGCAATGAAAATTACTACAATTGACTTAATTTTGCCGCCTCAGTTTCCGCTCGCTTGTGCGACATCTACCTCATATAAACATATAATATCATTGGGCAAAAACGATATGTTGATTCGCACAGTGTGTCCAGCAGTTAAACTATACGTGAATGAGTATCTAGGTGATGGCGGCTTGTACGGTTGCAAAATCGTCATGACGGAAAAAGGTTAACGACTTCTTTAGAACGTTATTAAAGCAATTTAACTTCGTAAATAATTATAATTAGAGTGCAAATTAAAAAGTTCATGCGTCTGTCGTAGCTACGAAAAGTGCTCGAAAGTTAGAGCTAATTAATATAGGACTTATATTTTTATTTGCTCTGAGAATACGATATAATATATATTTATTTGAAATTTAACTAATATATATTTAAGTTACGTTTCTTTGTTAGCTTAGTACCTACTATATATTCACGCCTAAATCCGATAGCCTATTTTCTATAGTACCTAATGATTGTGTTTTATTTGATAGTAAAGGACGTGGAAATGGTTTCCTTACAGACTATTTTTGCGAAGGGGGTTGAAAAGGGGGAGGGAAAGATTTGTATAAAGCTATATTGTTTTGTAACACTACTCTTTATAAAAGTTTATTTTTTTTATTTATTCATATTACTTGACAGGAAGAAATTGCTTTCAGCGATAATTCCGCTCATTATAGACGGCTACTGTACAGCTCGTACAGTTAGATGTTTTAAATTTTGTATATTTTCCTCTTGTGTATAATAAAGCGTTTTCTATTGTATTTATTTTAATGCGAGCAAAATCTCATTGGCTAATAAAATAGTAAATCAGGTCGCTTATGTAATACATATTTCTTGCTCATATACCCACACGTTTTATGCTATAGTGCTATGCTGTTAAATTATGTGATTTCTTAAAGTCTATAATTAAAAGTATGTTCTTTTATGAGAATCGACTGACACAGATTAAACTTCAAGAGGGTGCTTTTTACAAAGGACTTAAATATTCAATTAAATTGAATAATAACAAAACCACACTTATCACACACTGTCACCCACAAGTCCCAACACCCTCAAATCTTTAATTTTGACAAGCTCCAGTCAAATCTGCGATAACAGTTTAGAGCGCACGCGGCAACGACGCCACGTGGCGTTTGACAGTTGACAGGTCAGGTCGAAAAGTGCCAAAGTTGACAAGAAAAAGGCGGGAAACGGCGGTCAACGCTTTGTTCCCAAAATTAACTTCCATTCAGTTGGGAATTGTAATAATGGCATGAGAGTCAAGTGTTTTGATGGAAGAAAAAAAAGTAAACTAAATAAAAAAAAATTGGTTGTCTGTAAAGTCGGTTTACGGACGATAGATTTACGTGATAACGTCATAATCATTTATGACTTTGACTTTGACTTCGACTTCGACTTTGACTTTGACTTTGACTTTGACTTTGACTATTTTATGTAATACAAAACTCAGGTGGAACGTTACGCGGAACGTTACTATTTTTCATGAGTGTTGCTGGTATTCATCAATTTATAAAACGTTATCACGTCAAAAAGAAGAAAAACAATTCCTAGACCAAACGAACTGGAGCAGAAGAAGTATGTTCATTACAGTATGTGTTTTTTTACTACGTGTATGTCAATGCTCATGGCAGTTGCAGTGCGACTTGGAGCTTGAAGCTTCAGTGCTCTGCGCGTTTCTGCACTGTACGCATCGACGGAATCTTACAATATATAATCACATATTTTTGTCACATTATTGGCCCAGTAATTTTTCATGCCGTGGTGGTACCGGTCTAGAATAGTACTCCCCCATCTCTTCCCGCGGGTGCCGTAAGAGTCTGCTAAGGGATCACGTACCAGAAGGTGGGCAGCAGCGCCTTCTGAGGATTGTAAATCATACTGCGCTCGCCAACCCGCATGCCAAGCGTGGCGAGTATTGGCAAATCCCCCCTATATGGGGGAGGCATATGTCCAGCAGTGGACGCACATGGCTAAGAGAAGAAATTTTTCATGTACTACAGCGCACACCACTCCCAAATTTAATATACACGCATGTACAGTACCTACACGTTTAAATAATGAAACAGCCATCACTGTTTGCGATGTGAATGTCCGTTCGTTTCTTTTACACGTACGCTTCTCCGATGGTTGGAAGCGGGTAGCATCTAAAAATCTTTCAAATTCTAATTTTAAATTTCTAAAAAAATCTCATTATATTTTTAGACGGTTGCAGTGGCTCTGTCGTTGGTGGTATGACTTCTGGTACCCGTCGATGGTGCATTTATGTGATGAGCACGGATGTTTGTTGTGATGTTATTCTGTTGTCCATGCCTTCCGCGACACAGAGAATTCTGGTGCGGGGTTATAAGTGTGGAGGGAAAACCATATATTTTGTGAACTATTTAGAAAATGTTTGCCTATTGACTGTGCCAGTGAGTTTATATAATAATTTTTGTATCAACCCCGCCCAACGACTAAGAGTCAATATCAAAAATCAATAGCTCAAACAATACCCGAAATTCCCTTCAGGAAACAATGAGTAGATGTCAATAACTCACCCATTCATAATCAATATCACTCCTCAGGGGTAGTGGGTAATCTTTAAGAAATAGGGAGGGTTTTAAACTCCTTAGAGGGTTGGGGGACAATGGCTGTTTTTCATATAAACCATGGATATTGACAGCGCCCCCGACAATACGTCCGCTGGGTGACAGCTGGTAAATTATGTGTTTGCGAAGTTTTCAACTTTGCCATGAAGTTTTGGTCGTAGGTAATTTATGTCTGTTGGTTATTTAGTTTAAAGTGTATACTTGTTATACACGGAACTTACTATTTTAACTGATCTTGGATGTACGGGTAAAACATTTTGGAAAATGCAATGCGGAACGTTTTATACTTTATCGTTTGGAAAACCAAATCTTAAACTATTTATGAATGTCTTTTTCAAGGATACGGAGCGCTTGTGGTCGTTGTCGCGGTGAATAAGACCACCGAATGTGGTTGAAACTATAATCGGAACCCTCTGACTTATTACGTGAGTAATGCCCGTGTTTTATACATTCTGTGTCAAAACCACGTCAGTTCTTAAACTTTTATTATTATGACATGTGAGTATTTTTTGGTGACTGAACAGAATCATTTGAGATGTCAATTTTAATGATTCATATTATTATGCTATTCTGAGATCGTTTATGTAGCCATAATATTATAGGTTGTGTAATAGTTGGTAATACAAAGAACTTTGACATCATGTAATATAATTTGAATACCATACCACCATCGACAGATGCTCAATTCCATGTGTAGAGAGTTATCCAGCAATAATCTGATTTGCAGCCGACACAATCCCTGTTATTTCATTTCATGTAGGTGTATTGAAATCGTATTGATCTTGTACATTTTTAAAACATAAAATTCAGTCTAGTACGATTTCACTACTAGGACAAGGGTAAAGACCCTCTTAATGACAGATATATTTATCTACTGGTTATAATCCATCTCGCCAATGTAGGCTGACTGTTTGATCATTGCACTTGTCTCATACCTATTTGAATTTTTGGATTAAGGTGGTTCGATTTCCATACAAACGTATTTTTCCATTTATGTCAGAAGAGAGTACTTATATTTTACACTGGTTAAACTGTGGTTGGTTTTGTGTTGGTGTTTATTTGCGGCAAATCTCGTTTCATTGAATAAAATAGTAGAATAATAGAAAAAATAACACCGAATATGAAATAAATTTTTGAAAATTCGGTGTTATTATTTCCATTACTGTACTATTTTATTCAATGAAACGAGATTTGTAAACTCTAAGGCTTTCACGGCCGGCGTTGCATGTTGTATGTATTGCTTCCGGGCTGTTTGGCCGTGGTCTAAGTGAAACTTGTGTTCCAGACGTTTCGTCGATCACTGCGGTCGACATCTTCAGTGGTTCAGGTCCGAGCGGCGACAAGAGCGTAGAACTCTCCTTCGCGGTGTCTTCTCTGATACTGAGCCGCAAATAGAGACTAATACAAAACCAACGACAGTATAACCACTGTAAAAATATACTCCTTTTTCACATAAACGGAAAAATACGTTTGTGTAACGAGGTCAGTGTTTGATATTTGATTAATGGGCTTATTTTTTAATGTAATATAGTTCTATCTGTGGGCTAGAGATAAGTAAGCACTTAGGTACCTTTTTCTATTTGACACCAATCTCAGAGAGGGATGAAAAGAGAAAAATGCTTCGCTTATCAAAATAGTGTCATTACCAAATAATGTGCAGTTCTTTTTAATGACAATTCCGCAATAACTCCTTCTCAATTGGAGCGTGTATTTATTAGCGGTGATATTGTTGTGAAAACAAACAGAACTGCATACGACGCAGGGTTTGTTGATTTTGCCGCGTTTTGTACTTCAACCAGGGGCCTGTAGTGTAGGTGCCCCGATTATACATGGTGTTTTTTTGTGAGCCTACCTACATGGGTGTGCATCCCAACACTAGTGTGTATTATTTATAAAATATACCTAAGCGACCATGGTCATTTAGATAGGTACCAAAAATAATTCAATTGTAATTATGTTCATATCTAGAAGTGTTGATAAAAAATTAATTTAGTAGGACAGTGGTAGTGATTCTCTTGTTCAACTTAAATTCTGGAAAATAAGATAAGTTAAAATATAATAAATTAGTAATATTATAATTTTTCTTTCGGCGTGATAAAATAATTTCATTTCAATGACATTTCAGCAGGTACCAAAGCTTGCACACTTTCATACAAAGATATTTTTTTAACAAGAATGTATAAACCTATAAGACAGAACTTGATGGATGTATTATTACTAACACTAAATTCTGATAAATACGTAAACATTTATTTTGTATCAATAAAATATGATTCTTTTTATGTTATTGCACTGGTTGACTAAGCTTGTAATTTTAAAGGCGGCGACTAACTAATAGTGATGGCGGCTATAGTTCGATATCGCGGTGTAGGTAACCTGGTCTTCTCACAGCGCGGTGGTAGGTTACTTTCCAGTTTAAACTTGGCTAGCTATCTACTTCAAGTTTGAATGACTGTGACTAGACATAGCGTGTTCAAACTGCTGTCTTTGAAATAAATAAAAACATTCTAGGCATAGCGTGATTCCATCTTCCAGCACGTCATCGCCGCCTATCAAGTGAGATTCTGGTCAAATGACTTAAAAATAATAAGTACAAATAAACAAAAATATTAATCTTTTTTTTCAATACTCATTCATTTTAGGAACATCATGTACCTATAATCGTACTCGCCATTAAAGTGGAGGGGCTCCGCATTGTTTATGTTATTCCACCGTATTTTGCCGATACAAAAGACAGGGCATTTGTTTATTTTATGCCAAATCACTACCTACCCTCACCGTATCATAATACCATAGATAATAACTGTAGTGCCCCGATATACTGGTTTTTATTCTGTGCCAATGATATCTATCAAGTGCGTACGCATATTTTATTTGAAAACATGAGGGGGACAGACACTTTTTAAAACTAATCAAAATACGGGTTATATTTTTTTACCGATTCAAATGATATTGTTTTTATATTACGTGCGAAAATATACTCACATATATCTACTAAGTATATACTCTATACATATTGCTTTTTTCATAGCTCGTTGAGCGGCTTTGAGCCTGCTCATATGGCCCATAGTCAGAGACCACGTTTCGTATACCTACCTGTATAGTGTCAATGTATAATAGGCAACTATAGCTCCGAATTGCCGTGGGTACCAGCTTAGAATAGTACCCCCCCATTACTTCCCGTGGGTGTCGTAAGAGTCGACTAAGGGATCACGTACCAGAAGGATGGGCAGCAGCGCCTTCTGAGACTCACATTTTGTACTGCGCTCGCCAACCCGCCTGCCAAGCGTGGCGAGTATTGGCACCCCCCCTCCTATGATAGTGCAAAATATGGTCCTTGTGGAAATCAATGGGGGAGGCGTATGTCCAACAGTGGACGTCCTATGGCTGAGATGATGATGATGATGAGAGCTCCGAATTTGTATGGAAATTTATTCAAGTGTCCGGGCTGTGTCCGTAGTACCTAAGGCACTCTTTTATCATAATTTATTCCAGAGCTCTGCAGAAGGAATTCTGTGAAATCGTATTCTGTGCTGATGAAGCTCTCTGGTAACTAAGGGGTCAGAATTCGAATAAAGTCGGTTGTATAATCCTTTGTTACTGTCAACTAAAATACTCGTAGAAAAGGAAATAAAATTGTAAATATTTACCTTTAATGTATTGTAATCGTGACTAATGTATTGTTAATGTCAACAAAAATAGAAAAGGCATATTGTTAATATTCTGATAATTAAGAAACTTTTTTTGGCATCCGTTGTTAAAATGGTTTTATATTTTGACCACTGGCGTATGTCTACGGGTTAAATTACGTATTTATAACACATTCAGCCAGTTAGTTAGATAGTAACTCAGTACTGCCATTTATCTGGTAGGTACAACTATAGCACTTATTGCGTTATTCAATTGTTCAAACAAATATACATTTGTGACGCAAGTAATTTCTACGTTATGCACAATTTTTTATTCCCGCCAGCATTTTACTCAAGCCATTATAACTCTATTCTAAAAAAAAACCATGGCTTGTAATAATTAGCCATTCTAATGTTCCAGTGGCGCTTGATTTGTTTTCTTAGATTTGAGGATTCAAATACGAGTATGTATCAGTCAGCCCAATTGAATTAGTATAATATAAAATAAGGTGTTTATGTGTTGTGATTGAATGTGTCCATACCTCCCGCGATACAGGGAATCCTAGTGCGGGGAACGAGTATTTTCAGAAAAAACTGTCAAGTATATCTTTTAGTTTTGTACATCAAAAGGCAGTGGTCGCTTTACTTGAAGATTTCGGAGAGAAACTAAGATGCGAACATTAGACATTCAGGTTATTTAGTCACACTTTCCTAAACTCGTGGCTTTGCATAGGTACTAAAAGATATTATCTGTGTGTAATACATACATTATTATATAAGTATATCTTTATATGATTAAAACTCACGTTCATAGTTACTGTATACTGTTTCTACGGGTATACCGTGGCACTTACGCGTAGTCGATATCACAATCGATGATGGGTTGTAGTAAATATAAATGTAAATGAAATCAATTGATCAATAAACCAATAAATGTTAATAAAACAATCGTAATATCAACTACGCGTAAATGCTACGTTATACCCGTAAAAACAGTATTATATATAACTTTATATTACAACCAAACGCCAACAACCAACAATCTAAAGCCATGCTCCGCTATGTAAAGGAACTGGGATGGTTAGGATAGTTGGCGGGGAAATGCACAATACACCCCAAGCGGGACGTCAGTGCAGGACTTATCGCCCCCAGCCCGAAAAATAAAAAAAAAAACTTTATATTAATAATCTATCATTATTACACGTTCCCATTTATGTATGAATAAATCTAAATGTACACTTTCCCGCTTAGAGAAAGCTTAGAGCTAGAACTTAGGCTGTTGTCTTATAGAATATTATAGAAAAAACTAGAACAATAGATTAGAAAGAGCTAAAAATATTATAGAAGTTAATGATTTAACGAAAAGAAAATTTTAATGGAAAAAGTAAGTACTAATAAGTAAACTACAGGCTTACCTATTTATAGCTCTGTTTATAATTGGGGCGAGTAAATTACGCTTCAAATTACGGGGCTAACTGATTAGACGGACTCTCAAAGTTTTTCAAATGTTCGAATGAGACAAAAGCGCCCACAGAGCGTCATCACACGTACTTATCAATTTAAATAGCCGAATATTCGACGCTTCGGCCAGGTGCCCCGGCGAATATTCGTTATTCGGCCAAATCACTATTCGTTGCATATCTACTAGATATCACTCTCAAGTTAGAAAAATTGACACTAAACGCATATTGTGTTTTATGTGTTTGTCTAAACACACTATGTGTTTAGTGTCAACTTTTCTGATGACAACTGTCTAGCTGTTGTTCAAGGCGTGAACCATAATCACTTAACGTATGGTGAGATAGTGGTCAAACGCAGACGTATTCTGTAAAAATAAAACTCACTGTTCTCACTCGTTTATCGTGATTCCACCTTCGATTATAAAATATCCCCGCACTAGGATACCCTGTGTTGAGGGAGGCACGGACATACACACACTTGGGTGTGTCCCGGGCAACCGTCGTATACAGAAATAACATAAATAAAAATACAGTTTGAATTTTAATCATTTTTATTAGGTACGCATATCTTCAATCAAGAACGAGACTCCTTTAGACCGATAGCTATTTTACAACTTAATACATATATGCTATAATAAATTACAATTCACTTATACAGTTCACGTACCTTTTACACAGAGAACAATCATATACGAACGTACTCACTAAATGCTGTCAGTTACTTTTATGATGGAATGTAAAATATATGGCAACACTATAAATGCAAAATGATATGGCTTCGTTTCGAGCAACAAATAAAAAAAAAATTGAGCAATATAACTCCGTTTTCTGGAAATCAGTGATTTACGAGTGTCGACCACGATACATATCTTTTGACGTGACAACGTCTTATAAATTGGTTTGCCGGGTGACACTTCAAGAAACTGCGTTACGCTCCGCTCACGTTATGCGCTCACAATGAGAGCGAGTGAGAGGCACGCGTCTCTTCCACTCGGGCATGGTTAGCCCGCCTAAGAGCGAGAGAGACAGACATAAAAAGTGAAAGGCACTCAAAGTCGTTGTCACGTAAAACTTTCGCCCGTATACCGACTTTACAGGCAACCATTTTTTTATTATAATAAAAAATATATATCGTGTTTGGGATGAAAACTTCCTTGATTTACCGAAATCTTGCAATTTTTATAGGTTCAGATTTTCTTGTGAATTACAAATGTAACCTAAGATCGTGTCCAAACTAAAATTATGGAAATATACGAATTCTTATTCGAAAATAGGATACAGTTGGTACAAGATGGAAGTACTTTAGTTAGGTACAAGACAAAATAAGATTATACGTAAACACGTATTATCTAAATTTGTTAAAAAAATTTTTTTTTCAATGTATCCTATTTTCCATCCATCCCAAAATAGTAGTTAATAAAACTCTATCTTAATAAGGGTTCTTCAAATAGGTACGAGTGTTGTAAGACCAAGTTATGTGCAGTTTACTACTTTATCTAATCTCATAAAATAGATGATAAAATGTACGTAAAATCACAGCATATGTTTGAATTTATTTGTAATCGTTTAAAAATCCGCCATAATCCATTTGCTGCTCGCGCATGCGTTTTGCGCCGCGTCCACAGACTATATGTAGAAAAACTGCATTGCAACCTCCTTGGTCCAGCTGAAGTTGTATCTTTATGGTAAAACAGTTAACATTTCAATAGAGTTGTCATAGAAGAGCTGTATTTCGATATATTGTCTATAAAGACTGTCATTAAAGTTCTGTTGTTGATTTTTTAACCTTTATATTTCAGTATGAGATTAGATAAATAGTATTTAATTTTAGTTCCTTTGGGATAACTACATTTCGCCGATAGGTAGGTAACGGAAAAATCTCGCAGTTAAAACCGCAGGACGCGGTATCGCTAGTATCTGTTTACCCTTAATCAGGTGTTGTATCAGTATACGTTTTAACTCATACAGAACAAGAACTATGTATTTCACACTTTTCTTCACGTTAATTTAAGTAATAAGATGATTTTTTACCAATTTTACTGAATCGGGATTTCAATATTTACACTATTTGCCACTAAAAGTCTCTTAAATTTAGATAAAACTCTGTAGTTAATACACCAAGTTATGATAATTACCTAGACATCTATTTTACATTTATTATTTTACAAAGATATTAAATTAACTTATCACTATCTACGTTAAGTAGATGCTAATATGTACAATTTAGTTGAATATAATTTAAATCGTTGTAATATTATCGAACTTCTATAAATTCGGACGACGTCGTTAAAGTTTAATTTACAATGATTATTCTAAGACATCAAGATTCAACTTCGAAATAATCTAAGCATTCTAGGTCTGGCGTGATAACATCTTCGACCACATCGTCACTGACCATCAAGTGAGATAGTGTTCAAACGCTAGTTCTATAAAGTATAAAAATATACTTAGAAACTTTTATGCTGTTGCAAACAATAGATTTTGTGCATTTTTAAATTTAAAATGTACATTGGACACTATCACGAGCTGCCGAATACAGAACTTATCTGTTTTATACAAAACAATTATGTAATTTAAGCTAGTGTTGAACAGAAATATAAACAATGGATAATGACGTCATAAGAGGTAAGCGTCATAATATATACCTCAACATTTGACATCATTGTTTTATTTGAACTGTCAATTCAAATAAATACATACATATGTAAGTACCTCGATACTTTTTTTTCAAAAAGTTAACCAAACCTTTGGTGGCGGTGACATTTCAACGTAATGGTAGTCGCATTGCTTAAAAATAAGTATTACCATAGAATGTGGTGAAATTTCCCCTCTACCAAAGGTTTACTAGATGAAGCTCCAAACTAGGTTGATGTTTTCGTTATTTTCTGTTCATGTATATTGATAATACGAATTATTTTAATTCATCCATGCTAACTAAGTTGTGTCAGCAACAAAAAAAAACACGACATGAAATATTATAAATTAATTATAATAATTGTCAATGTATATACATAAGTATTTAATTTCACATGGTAAAAGTACTGCTAAACTGGAGTGCCAGCAGTGTTTTTTCATATAGATATACTATTATATATCTACAAGGGGTGTAGTTACGAGAGTTAATAGTTTGATAGTATTGTGGTCGTGAGTTCAAATCCCCCTGGCAGCCGAATACTTTCCCCGTAAACTTTGGTAAAGTACAGTTTCTGGCCAATTATGTTTATCAACAGGTATTGATGACTTAAGAGTCTCAGTAGCTTAAGGGTAGAGCATCTAGGCCGGCAACTCAGAATAGTATGGTGAGCCGTTTGAGGCAAAAATTTTCTATCTAATTCTAAGATTTTTATGATATCATTTTGTTGAGCTGCTTAAGGTTTTTAATAACAATAATATTCGACCAATTCAACTTACAAATAATATATGAATGTACAGTGCAAACTTCTACTCTTTTTTCCTGCAGACAATATGTAGAATCCCAACAATTTTTGACTTTGGCTACTATTTATAAGCAATAAAGTCTGAAGGTAAAAAAGCCTTCCTTAGTAAAGGTACTTTTCGTTTTATGAGAAATTCTTGTTATACTCATTTTAACTTTTGGAAATCTTATCTTAGTGTTGACAAATGTGAAAGATTAATTTTTAGTAAATTTAAATACAATGTTATCTCTAGCATGATATTCTTATATAACCATATAATTCAAAATACATTAATACTACAAAGATTAGACAGAAGGAACTTTGGAAAATCACATAACAAAATATATAATAGTCTTTCTGAAGAATTCTGATAAGTAATCAAAGACAATTCCGATCGTGTTATTTAAGAAAAAACAACTTATAAATAATCTAATAAGGCCAGCCGTACACTGGGCTACAGTAAGGCCACTAAAGATCGCAACAAATCGCAAACTGAGCGTTCAAGAGGCCGCATCTCTATCACACATTTTTGGAGCACTCGCTGTTTGTGGACATGTTTTGTCTCTCATCTTGCGCACACACTGCCAGTCACCGGCGTCTGTTCCGGCCACCCGTGTCTCAGATACAGTATTACTAAAATGGAATCCAGCTAAACGAGGCCGAATGCGGCGATTATTAGCCGTCGCACCTAGTAGTGGCTACACAGAGTCAGAACTCATTACGCTTTGTGGCTGCCACAAGTGGCCCAGTGTGCGGGGTAACAAACATTTAATGTGTCCGCAAATTCCGTCAAATACGAATACATCGAACCACCATTATGAATTATAAAAAGACACAGACCAAGTCCTTATATCTATAGAACAGCAGCATACGGCTGTCAAAAATGTACAACAAAATTTTTAAAAAAACAATAACAACTCACTATCTGATCTAAGCTTCAGGTCAGAATATGACAGTCAGCGGCCTCCGAAACTCTGCTCCTCCTTGAGTTGATTGTGTATATTGTCCAGGGTACTGCGGCATGAGAAGGCTTGACGAGCCTTGGTAGTACGGGAGGGATGGGGACGGATTGGAGCCTGACGAAGAGCTACCCTCAGTTCTGTCCTGTGCCTTCGGTGTCATGTCAGGAGACTCGGCTGGCGAACGTGGAGACAAACTTGACGGTGCCGAGTTAACCGCTGAACTGAGCCCAGCCATAGCCGCGGCTGAGGCTTCTGAATACATCTTGCTGATATCCATGGGGTATGATCGCTGCTGTTGCTGGTCCATGTACATGTAAGCCTTGGATAAGGCAGCTGAATCTATGTAGCTCCGGGACGGGTCTGGGTACATTCCGTAACTACGATACTTTTCAGCCTCGAGCGAGTATTTAGACATATCCATCGTTGAGCCGACCTGCAACAATTGAAAGAATAGTGTTATTTTACAAAATATTATAATTGCCTTACGAGGCATATGATACGGTAGGTCATACGATACGTCATAGGTGAGATAGTGGTCAAACGCTTGCCTATTCCTAATAAAAAATTAAAAAAATCGTCAAGAGCATCCATTCGACATGGAAAGGGAAAGACAAAGTATTTATTCGGTAAATAGTGGCCACAGTGCATTTAATATACAAGTAAGCGATGATTTACAAATTTGTAAGAAATTAACGAGTTTTGCGTGGCAGTGAAAATATTAATATACAAAATAAGAATTACTGAGCAGAAGATTAAATTTATCTTATCTTTCATTATAATTAAACTAGTTTAAGTCTTTTATTAAATTATAATACAGCATACAATTTTCAAAAATATAATAATGTGACCACTCGGTATCTTGGAAAAGTTAAATTAATACTTTTCGTATAAATGCAATCGTAAGTATAAATCAAGAAAATGTCGAAACATTTACAAATCATCGCATCTTTCTTAAAAGCATTTCGTGCGATCTAAAGTTAATCTATCTTTATGAGAATTATTCACAAATTATATAATTCACTAAATATTAAATATAATTTCTGTATGAATGACTGGATTTCTATTGTAGGCCATTGTGGTTGTTATTGCCTGCCAATAAGGCTCACAATTGTGTTCATGTTACATTGTATAGTATTGTATTTTCCACGGTCAGACGCACAAATCAAAGCTAACAAAGGCGTCGAATAAAGCTTCGAATTTTAAATTTTTAATGAAGTGAGTCCTATACAATATTGTGGAGAAAATATCGCTTCCACGATACACACAGATTGACCGTCACCATATCATTACAGTTGTTGTGCTTATAACGTTAATAAATAAACATAATGTAACCTACAGGCCACCGAACTAAAGAGGCATTAAAGTTATCTTACGATGTCAATCGGCATGCGTTCGGACCATCGAGTTAATTATTATCTCGTAGAGTAATAAGTGTAAGTAAGAACTTTAAAATTAGTCTTTTTGGAAAGTTTTTGTCGTGCAATAAAAATGCTAACCTAAAACATTTGTAAATTAATAAAACTCGTCACAGGTGCTTATTTATAAGGAACAGTAACATCAATTATATTAATACTACTAATATTATAAATGCGAAAGTTTGTGTGTTTGTTACTTCTTCACGCTCAAACGGTTACACCGATTTCGATGAAATTTGGCACAAGGTTAGCTTATATCCTGGATTAACACATAGGCTTATTTTAATGATTACCATCATCAGAGTATTTGTCACCACGCGGGTAAATCCGCGGGGTTAGTTAGATATAAAAACTGTTTACGTCTGATTAAAATTGGTACATTTCATGTTGTTAGCGTAATTCTTTTCTTCAAAATTCTAAATCTAAAAATTCTAATTCTTCTTGGCCGTGGGGTACCGGTCTAGAATAGTACTCCCCCATCTCTTCCCGCGGGTGCCGTAAGAGTCGGCTAAGCGATCACGTACCAGGAGGTGGGCAGCAGCGCCTTCTGAGGATCGGGAATCATACTGCGCTCGCCAACCCGCCTGCCAAGCGTGGCGAGTATTGGCAAATCCCCCCTATATGAGGGAGGCATATGTCCAGCAGTGGACGCACATGGCTGAGAGAAGAAGAAGAAGAAGCGTAATTCTGTATCGGGTAACGTAACGGGATATGTTTCACAATGGTATGATGACGTAGCCTTATAAAAATATAAATACGTTTTGTATATTTTGTATACTGCCGTTGCTCTATCTACTGGCCACGCGGTAGCTATATTATCACTAAAAGAAATGTGCAATTATCTACCAACATCATTATTGCAAGATGTCAAAGCGGGAAAGTGGCTTTCTAATATAAAGACAATTGCATTTGTAGGTAGAACTGCTGTCCATATAGGTATATTATAATTAATTCGTTTTATAATTAGTTCGTTTTATAAGCTAAAAACAGAAGCCCCAAGGGCACGATTGTTTAAAATTTTATAATAAACAGTGAATGACAAAGTATGTTTAATGTCGTCAAATAATGTATGTAAGATATATATATAAGTATAGATATGACATAGCCTCCCCCATCTTGGAAATATTAAACCTACATAATTATAGTCATGTAGGTTCAATATTTCCAAGATGGGGGAGGCCTATGTGATGGGGGACGTTCTATGGCTGAGATGATGATGATGAATATTTCCAATACATATCATTTACTCATGGCAGCACAAAAGGCGCCCTGCCCTTTTATTACGAGTACGTCTTGACTTAATTATAACCGTATTTATAACTTAGATGAATTCATGACTTTAAAAAAACACATTTATTTTTTCTGACATTCCATAGATACACGACAACATTGGGGGGAATCGTTTGTGGTGTGTGTATGTATTTTACCACTCAGCACAAAAAGTGTTCAATAAGTTTACATGAAATTTGGAACACAGATTCCTTGGTACTAATAATGACCAATATACAAAAATACAGATACAACACTGTTTATTGTTTTACAAATAGTAGGTACATGAAACATAGATGGTCCTCCCTGCTGCTCTAGCGCTAGCTGTGTTGCAGGGTGGTATAAATAACGTAGGTAACCTAAAATATATTATATTAATCATTTATAAACTATAATAATATTTACCAAACTTTTTGTTGCACGGGAACAACACTTAGATTACATTTTAATTCATAAAACGAACAGTTCCCGTGAGATAAGTACATTTTCACAAAAAGCGACAGGAAAGTCGTAGACCACACCGATGAAACCGCGCCGCGCATCATACAAACGTACTTCTACTTAAAAAAATGTTGAATTGTAATATAAACTTATGTAAGTAAAAGGACTTGTTCAGCATAAGGATCCGAGCCATTTTAAACAAGAACGCGACACTGCGCGCCCGTGTGTCACCTCCCTACTTTACTACACACGATCCACAGATTCGCGGGCGCGGGCGCGGGCGCGCTAAATCAGGATTATCCGGACATCGGTACGTCTGTGCGCGGTTTACTGCTGGACCTTACGACTTGAACACTATTTTATTACACCGTGTATTGTAAACGGGCCCTTATACTTTATTTTTCTCTTGTGACGATATTTTCCATTTTGGAAATGTTTAGTGGGAAAGGCATGAATTGAACAGCATTAATGTGGTTTTATGTACCATTTTTGACAAAGGTTTGACGGCCAATAGCCGATATACTTTATTGTTAACTAGTTGCTATCAACTCCATCCATACTGTCATCATCATCGCAGCCATAGGACGTCCACTGCTAGATATATGCCTCTCCATATAGGGGGGGATTTGCCAATATTCGCCACGCTTGGCAGCCGGGTTGGCGAGCGCAGTATGGTTTCCTATCCTCAGAAGGCGCTGCTGACCACCTTCTGGTACGTGGTCCCTTAGCCGACCCTTCGGCACCCGCGGGAAGAGATGGGGAGTACTATTCTAGGCCGGTATCACCACGGCACATATAATTATAATGTGCCGTGTTCGGTGCTATACATCAAATTTAGCCCTATCGTTTACCAAATATTAGCGAAACTGCAACGCATCCTGATGTGATTTCACACCAAATTACCAGCTACCTCCACGCCACACTAATAAGCCCCCGAAATCGAAGATAAATCATCGATCAACATAATCGAATACTAAAAATCACAATGGTTCGTTAACCGGCGCTTTTTCGCCCAATCACTATTTTTAATACACGCAGGTAAAACGTGTTAATACGTACAGTTCTCAATGGTAGCTGATTATATTGTTCCTACCGAGTTTAGGGTCCGATTCGATACGTTAATCGAAAAAAGTGCGTTTTCATTCGATAGTTCGGGATCTATTAAGGTGGCACAATGGTCGTGATGGATCGGGACCGCCCCGGGACCTTTCGGTAGCGAACTTGCGCTGGGTTAATTAAATGTGAGCTTTCGGGGGGAGTGTTATAAATAAGTCTACTTTTTGTCGAAAATAAAATCGATAAGGATAATCGATACTATAGGGATGTATTCAATAATAATGATTATAATATGCAACAGATACTGTCAACAAAAATGTATTTGGTTAAACAAAAATATCCCTCGTACAATATTCCGTTGCTATCGGCCGTCTTGTGGAAATGTGAACCAGTTCTCTTTAAGGGCATACCAAGCGCCGATGACATTACATACAGAGGCTTGCGGGTGTTTACAGACAGAGGGGGCGGGACAAATACTGATGCGTGTAGATTTAAAATGTTTCAAATATATAATTTACAGATATAACCTACTGCTAAAAGAAATACATCACATTTTTAGACTTGTTAATTTTCTTTCTTCCGGTGTAAGGTACAGCACATAATATGTCGTTACCGCGAGAATTATTGATAACGGAAAAATATGGTACTCGAAATATTGTTTCCCTAATAAATTAATTAATGAAATCAAATTGTGTTCAATCGGTATTAAACTTGTCGAACTATTATTAGTTATATATATACTTATATAACTATTATTAGCTACGGTCATACGTGGTATTTTTTATGTTTATTGGACAACCAAATTACAAACAAGCTTATGTTTAATTAAAAAATGGTGAAGCCTTAAGAACGAATTACATTAGGAATGCATTCTATGATTATACCATACAACGTGTGATAATTATAATAAACGATTTTGCTTTGTAGATATTTATGATCAATTATGACCCACACATAAAAAAATGAATCACACACTAGTTGACTTTATTCAATCATATGGTACATCGGAAACGGATGTTTGATGTTTTTTTTTGATGTCGGCTAAAGGATCGCTTACCAGAAGGTGGGCAGCAGCGCCTTCTGAGGATCGGAAATCATACTGCGCTTGCCAACCCGCCTGCCAAGCGTGGCGTGTATTGGCAAATCCCCCCTATATTGGGAAGGCATTTGTCCAGCAGTGGACATGCTATGGCCGAGATCGGAAACTAAAAATGTTTCTTGTGAGTTGTGATATGATGAAAAGAAAAAACGAAATCCAAGTCTATACTTCTTTTTTTTTTTAATGCGGTATACTGACAAAGTTTACAACCTAAACAAATTTTAATGTACATAAATAATTAAAAATAATCTACTCTATACGTGATAATTATTAAAGCCTATCAATAGTAATTGGCATGATTCACTAATAAAATCATTAACAAAGGCGAAAGTTTATAATGAAAACCATAGACAACTATTGTTTGCATCACCTATTCATTTCAATTATTGTATTAATTTAACCTTATTCACAATATTGCTATACTAACATTGTTTATTTTGAAATAAACAACAACTATAAATTATATTTTTTATCAAAGGAGTTACGTCAATAAGTTTGTTTGGTGAGAACTGTTATTGTCGTTTGACATTTATCAAACATAGTTCGAATGATATAATAGCTTTCGACATTTTTGTCATTGGAATGACACAAGAGATTAAGTTGGTCAATGACAAAAGGATATTGTTGCGTTATTTAATTAAAAAATACTACTATTTAAGGCGAGTTTTCCCGACAAATTAGGTAAATAGCTCGCGAACATATCTGTTTCAAATAAGCTAGGAAAGTATGGGAGAGACCAGATAATCAAGCGTACATCCGACGTTGGCAGTGGTCACCCGTCAGTATGAGCGGGTGGAGAGCGGCGCGGAGTAGCCAGCTGAGGTCACGTGATACTGGGCGGCAGTAGGAATTTTACAAAATAAATTCGTGTCTACAAACTAAGTTTTGTATGATTATTATTATCAATTTGCAAGATATACATTTTTCAATATGTCCAGCTGTGGACGTCCTATAGCTGAGATAATGATGAACGATACTCTATAAGAAATGAAAGCTCAGTCTCTTGCATATGTTTTTTTTTGTTATTGTGATTTGTGTATTAACAGCGCCTTAATGAATATAGATATCAGCTATTATTTCAATGTTGGTTAAGATTTTGTTGACTAATGTCGTCGAAATGTTTGTTATGTGATTTGAGTGATTTTTTTTATAAATTATTTTTTTTATTCTGTATAGGTCTATCGTTTGACCACCATCTCAATTGATGGCCAGTGACGATGTGGTCGGAGATGTTATCATGCTTGACCTAGAATGCTCACTGGCTCTCAGGGACTGCTGCCTGAACACACTATGTGTTTGGTGACAGTTTTTCAAACTTGAGGTTGGTAGCTAGCCAGGCGGGTATTCGAAAGTACCCTACCACCATGCTGGAAACTTGATAACGATGCTACCTTCACCGGAAGCTCAAGCTGTTATTCGGGATCGAACCAGTGTCCGTCAGTTTGACAAGCGACGCTCCCCCCGCTGAGCTATCATCGCTTCAAAAGGCCATAAGCTATGATCAAGAAACACTAAAAATATCTGGCCTAATGACTGCACTTAGACCAAATTATAGCGTGATCTTAATATCGTTAGAAAACATGCTAAAATCAGAATAAAAGCTTCCGGCTATCCATCATACTAGAGTCATACAATGGGATTTATTACGTACAAAAACGTATACTTGTGTAAAATAAATTTAGAGACAAAAGGTTTGTAAGTGGTGCGGTTGTAAGTGGTAAATTTATTAAACAAGATGACGCATAGGTACCTCAGTCCTTATTTATGCGCCACGATATTTGATACGCATAGTTTTAACTAAAACTTGTATGAAAAAATATAATTATATTGTGTACTAATTATAATGATACGCTACTACACAAAAAAATAGATTAATATTTTACCGACCACGTTGTACGGAGATGATAGCGCCTGATCATTTCTAAAAACACATTTAAATTAACCTCGCTCAAACAATCATTTAAAACAAACATTTATCCCAATCCCATTTGTCAAATAAATTGATTTATAAACTCCCCATTTCCTTAATCCAATAAACCAGAAACAAAATCCACTAATACGCACCCTTGAGGATGCCCCTTAACTAGATTTTTATAACAGTATGGACATTACTATGAAAATAGAAGCTTACACTCATGGTTTGTCCCATATCGAGTTACATTCACAACTGTCACATTGTTATTCGTTTGGAAAATATTAATAATAAAAAAGAAAAGAAAAATCGTAATTCTTGACAGATTTTAATAAAACCATAATAGAAGAAAAGACAAAAAAGAAAGTACAACCGTTCAAACTATAAAAGTTTATGAAATATTTGTATAAATGACGAAGTTATGATGAGATAACAAGCATAAAAAATAGCATCTGAATTGTAGCCATTTTTTGAAAGTAACTGAAAATGTTCACACCTTAAAATTAAAACGCCTATGACGCCTATGATATACGACCGTCATCAAAAGGAAAATCTTTTTTGCAGCACTACAATTCAGAACACAATTTTGAAATATGTTTAAGATAACTATTTCAATAGCGGGCGTCTGCTCATACTGTAAGTACTGCTTACCCCTTAACGCATCGCCGTCACATACACAAGATTAAATGTCAAATATAGGAGTGAGGGGAAGATCGAGGAGTTTTTAAATGGGAGGGTGGGAGTCGTCGTGTCAAGTAGTGTTTAATCGCCGAGCTTGTTCTGAGGGCTGTTTATGGGGAATATTTCTGTTGATAGGATTGTGTTGGTCGATAATTTTATCACGAGTCAGGTACGGGAAGAAAATACATGTAATTATTTTCTGGAATCTATAAGTTTGCTTATTATCCCAGTTTATTTATTATATATATGACCTTCTACTTAGCATGACTAGCTCAAAACGTGTGAGAACGTTTTGAGCTGGGGACGCGGGCCAGAGAAGAGAGTTTGGCTAAAATCGACCAACCGGGCCTAATGCGGGTTGGCAAAAAGACTGGTGGTTATCCCAATATCGGAGTTTCTAGACCGCCCAAGCGCCTCTGACATATCCTAACTTTTGTTATTCTAAGACAATAACCAGGACGGACGGCTTAACCTTAACTCTCCCGCCGGACCAGGGAGACGCTCAGTTGAAAATTTCACTAGCGATCACCCATCCAAGGTGGCCGAGGACTATGTTGCTTCACCCTGTCGGAGATAACTTACTCATACCAATTTTCCTTGAAGCTTCATTTACTGAATGCATATGCAAGTATTTTCAGATGCATTTAGTAAAAATTTGAGACATTGCAAGCAATTCAATGTGTTTATTTTTATCGCAGACAATAATTTATTCATAAGAGTTTTACTTGAAGTTTATTTCTCAGTATGTTTGACACAATATACCACAAAGGTACCGAATAAGCACAAAGAAGCATATGTTACATTTCAATTACATCGAATCGTCCTTAATATTTGGGAGAGTGGGCACACCCTCGCTTGGCACAGAATCTTACACCCTCGTATCATATTGTTTTCATTGTAAAGATGAGTTGTTGCAGAATAATTAGCAAGTAGCTCGAGGGTGGGGAGACAACAATCGAATTGAAACGTTATAACTAAGCTGTTTAAGTTTAAAATAGACATGGATCTTTTGAAAGATGACGCGATTATGACGATATCGATTTCGTACATACTTCGAAGGTGTTTGAGATTTCATTTACTTTTAATAGATTTTGTTGACAAATGTTTCGTGTGCCGGTGTGTAGCAGGTGAGAAATTTGACAAATATGTACCTATGTGTGTTATGTTATGAACATTGGATCTCGGATTGGTCAGATGAGATTAGTAATGTCTGGTAAATGTTTTAAACAATTACAATAGTACGGCGACTGATGATATTGCCTATGGTCAATTATTGATAATATCATTCCTGGAAATATATTCTTCCAAGTAACCAAGAGGTAAGTAAGTAAGTAAGTAAGTAAGTAATCATTTATTCCCAGAAACACAAAATATACAAATAACAGAAACATATTCTATAAAATTAAAGTAACCTAATAAATTTAATTATTATGCAACGGGCCCCAAACTAGGCATAGCCTGTATCTTGGGCGCCCAAACCTACAGCTTTACTTATAATTTGTTGCGTGACACTGTACATATTCACTAATCGCTACTCCAAATCGATACAATAACATTTCATCTACAGACATCGAAAATCGTGTATTATTATTTACAGTGACAGGTTCGATTTTAATTGAAATTCCTACCAGCTGTGGTATCTGTGGTACTTTGTATATAATTAGTGTAAATATTGTGTATTTGTCATGTGAGTTGGGGAGTGTGACGAGGTACGTGTACGTTGATTAGCCCAGAAACTAGTATGGGTCATAGGTATTTAAATTCAATTCATTTGCTGGAAATTTTTGGTATAATAATTACCAGGGACACAGTATTAATTTTAATTGTATAAAGAAAAGGGAATCGTGACTGACTGAACCATTAAACACTTGTAAACTACTGAGACTGATTGGGATAAAATATGAAATTCTGATAGCTATTAGAACTTTAACATAGTCACAAATTAAATAAACAAAAATAACTTCAAACTCGTGCATCCGAGCGAACTTAGTATGCACGGGGGTGCAACTGCGGACTGCATCAAGGTGCCTTTGAAATCTCTGATGATTCATAGATTCACCACACGATCTATATGGATAAATCGTGTAGCGAGTCTACGAATCATTTGACATCACAAGTCTCTCTGTTTCTGTATAAAGGTGTAACAACTTTTCTGTAAAAAGGTATAACTGTTTTAAAGGTGAAATACTTTAAAACAGTTATAATGAAGCGGTCATATTAAAATTTTTAAAATAATATTAAAGAAATATTCGGCTACTGGTGTGCCTTGAATCCACGACTATGGAGTAGCGTCCTTATCGTTTGCTAACTAAGCTATGGTAGCACTGCACTAGTAGTTAGTAGTTCTAGCATCTTCGTTATTGAGAAGATTTTTTTCCTTCAGAGATTTGAACGTACTCGTAAGGTACGCCTAGAATGCCATCTACGTAAATTACAATATAACTATTCTATTATGAATGCATAAAACACGGGAGTTACTCACGTAATAAGTCAGAGGGTTCCGACTATAGTTTCAACCACATTCGGTGGTCTTTTTCAAGGAGAATACGGGGCGCTTCGCCTAGTACTGAAAGACCACCGAATGTGGTTGAAACTATAGTCGGAACCCTTTGTCTTATTACGTGAGTAACTCCCGTGTTTTATTCATTCATAATGTGTCAAAACCACGTCAGTTTTAATAACAAAACTATTCTATTGTTTAAAAATGGTTAACTATCTCATTTTACGAGCATATATTTTTTACTGAAAGGCGCTAACACGGTTAGTGATGCGAAATGGCGAATGTTGAAAAATTAAATCAGTTTTCACGGTTGCTAATGACGTCATGTCAGCATTTTAAAGTTTTTTTTTATAAACGTGGGTGTTATTTTTTAGCGAGGCATAATTGTTGTAGAATTTTCTTCGCACGAAGAGGTAATTTCACGGATGTAAATGGATCATCCCTTAACGAGTGAGATTTCACGCCGCCCCTAGTTAGGGGGTTGTCGACTCAATAATTAAATGGTATTAGAAGACATCGGCTTCTTACAAGTTGGTTCAGATGTAAGGTTTAAATATAATCAATTGGGGTATCAATTTGTGTTAATATTTTTTACTTATGAGATAACTTTAGAAGTGAGTAGATATTTTCTAGTAGGCGTGATCCGTTTTATATTTAATCATACTTTAATATCAATAGGTAAATGGTAATTTTTATATGCGTATAAAAAAATATATTTCTTCATTTTTTTTATATTCACACTCAGGCCTCCGCATTAGGATTCCCTGTATCGCGGGAGGCATGGACACACACAATCACAGCACACAAACACCCAAGATCCGGGAGAAACATCTACACTCATCGTGCAAATGTTTGCCCCTGCCGGGATTCGAACCCAGAGTCCCGACGACACAGAAGTCAATGTCACTGACCACTGCGACAGTCAAATTATTTTATTTATCACTATAAGTTTAATATTATGGCATTTAATAATATTGTGTGTGTAGACGCCACCCGCGACACAGGAAATCTTAGTGCGGGAATATAAGAGTGATGAAAAAATTCCTTCTAATACTTGCAATCATGCGTTGAGTTCAAAACAGTGTACAATGAAACTACTGTACCTACTATCAAAAACGGTATTTTGAGGACTGATTTCGATTGGTTAGTTATCAGTCATTATGTTTCCGAAAACGATAGACTCAAAAAGAAGAAAGCATACTGGTCAGCAAATCATCTTAACAAGATCTTTACCTGCGCGTTTGGCGTCAAGGCAGCAGAGATGGCGTTTTGTTGCGCTGCTGCCGCTGCTGCAGCAGCCATGCTGGCTCCGAGCGGGCCGTACGCAGCTCCGTAGTATCCGCCCATGGCTTGACCCATGCCCCCGCCCATGCCTGAGGACAAACACATTATTATTACTGTTATATATATAAAAAAGTAAAAAAAATTTAAAAATAGTCAAAGTAGTAGTCGCGTGTGCTACGGATTAGTTCATCATAGCGACTGTCTGTTAATTAGGTATGAAATGATGATTAGAGGATGTTAATTCGTAAGTTGGGAGTATAATATTGACAATAAATCGCAGGGAGTGTGCTCTGGAGTTACATAACTTGGTACCTCCTTCCCCATTCCATCAAAAAACGACCAGACGGACTGCAATGCGACATCCATACATGGTAGATGTTCCACCCTGTCGCACCAAGCGTTTTGCTTCCAAATTCATAGTGCGTACAGCTAACGAGTGGAACTCATTGCCTAAGTCTGTGTTTCCACATGAATACAATCTGGGCATCTTCAAGTGACGAGTGAACAGGTATCTTCTAGGCAGGCGTGAATCATCGTAGACCGCATCATCACTTAACATCAGGTGAGATAGTGGTCAAACGCCTGCCTATTATGAATATATAAAAAAAAAAGGTAAGGGCTGGATGCGGGCCGCTTCCATCCGCTCCAGCTTATGTCCAGCAGTGGATGTTCTATGACTGAGATGATGATTGACAGTAAATTATGCTTCCGAGTTCACATCGACCACAATGTAAAAAAAAATTCGAAGTGGGTAGGTAGGTAACAAGGCAATCAAAGATTTTCTGATATCCAAGGTAATGGTTTAACAGACAGACATACTTTTAATCTTCCCCATTGCACAACAAACATAGCTAGGACGTAGATATTGTTATGTTGTTATGTTAATTAATTTGTAATGTGGTCTTATGATAAATGTTTAATCCATATTTGTAGCCAGTGTAATCATATTATTATGGTGTACGGTATCAAATTACAACCATTAAAAAAAGTTAATGTAACATTTAAAAAAAGGGAGTTCGATTTTTGTTATTGTTTTTCACTAGGTAGTTATCGACCTGACCATACACCGGTACCGGCTTATCGTTGAATTTTGGGACACATTGTATACCTATATGTACATGTATATACAACCCAAGTATGTCATAAGCGCACTTACTGTTTTCAACTTCTTTTGCTTACCAATTCAAACCTCCGTTTAAAATGGAATATAGATTTATATCCCAAAATATCTAATGGTAAATATAGACATTATGCCAGTTAAAGCCAAACTGTGCAAATTTATTAATAGAAAACAACTCATTCTGCCCACAATTACAACAAACAACCCGTTTACACAATCAAAATTCATAACTGGGGTCCAACTAAGCCGTGTTTAATGAACAGCTAAGGAACTGACCGCCACGTAATAGCACTCGAGGGCTCGCGCGAGCACAAAGCAATAATTAATAGATGCTCGAGTCAGAGTTCCCGCTATTGTGCTCAATGCTCGAGCGGACCAGCCCGAATGGCCGACGGACACTTTGAGGTGTGAATTAGACGGAATAGTTTGGAATTCTTGATTCGTGATTGAAGTTCTTTATTTAAATACTATATGATTGTCATTGGTTGCCTTTTTTAGCTATGTGCTCCGAGCCAAGCAGCCTGCATACCAGTAGAAAATATCTTATAGGTATAAATGTGAAGTTTAGTTTGGATGGAGATTTATTCACACCAGAATGGCTAACGGGTAGGATCTATATAAATAAGTAACAGAGATAGAGTATAGTTTGGAATAGCGAATGGGCCACGTTTTATCTCCAATCGGTTCTCGTTATATTTGTTAACCGTAGTCCACGCGGGTGTAATTGCGGGCGCAACTGGTGAGATGTAAATTGTATAATTATTTAGTTGATCTGATTTTGAGATTATATTACCTAAATAAATCGAAAATTTCTAAATTAAAAAAATAGAATATAGCCTATGTCACCCGGGGATAGTGTGGCTTCTCAACAGTGAAAGAATTTTTCAAATCGGTTTAGGTTTCGGAGCCTATTCAATGCAAACAAACAAACAATCAAATCTTTTCTCTTTATTTAGTATAGATATTCCTATAACGATATTAAATTTTTAATATCGTTATAGGTATATCTATAAATATCAATAGTTTAAAAGACCTATTTTTATACAAGGAATAATTATCAACTGCACCTATTTTTTCTATAAAACTTGTTTATTGTTGCAATGTATTTGCTGGAATGTTCTTAGAAAATATATAATCTTATTTTTATATCGTAGGTACTAGGATCCAATAACTGTGAGAATGCTCATGTCTTCTATATTGGCAATCATCAATCCGAGCACAGGGTTGACCAATAAACAGCGCCGCGAGAATGTGAAAATGTAAGAGCGGCAAATGCTGCATCTATCCCTTTTGTTCTCATGAAAGTGTGTATGCAATGTATTAATGAGACTTCTTTATACTTATTCTGTGTGTTAGTGTACTTTTATTGAGTGACAATAAATAAATATATTTTTGATCTGTTTTGAAAATAGAACCGAATTCATTTATATAAGAGTTCCGATTTATCTACTTTCGAAAATAGCGAAGTGGTTCCGATTTGCACTCGATTACATCCAAATCAAAATCCCAATTTCATTGTAAATATTTCCAGTATGTCATAATCAAAATAGATCAAATTAGAATGTCATGTCATACTTGACACTCCTAATGTCATTAAACTCGAAAATCGAACACTCGATGTCTTGTCGCGTAAATATTCCCAAATAGAATTTAAATATAAAATAAATATGAGACACCCTCATTGTGATGACGTCAAACGTATTCTACAATATATTGTGGAGCTCGACAACTTATCTGCATGATATTGGCGATGGAACAACTCCTATTGAAAGGGCGTTACGGGTGAAAATCGAGTGGAAATCAATTTTCAACTTTAAAAGTAATGGATTTTTCAAAAGGGACGATCGTGATTTTTTATTATATTTTATAATTAAATTCTCTGTCATCTCTTGTGGGTATTGCGATGCCTCTGTCTGGTCTTGGCGTGTGATTGAAATTATCTTACGACTGTGGAGAATTTATCATAAAAATATATTGAAAAGTTTGATTTGATTGACTTATTAAGTATTGATTAACGATAGGAATCGTAATCATTATCAGCCAAATACCTTCCCATTGCTATGACACTAGCCACATAGAGGAGTGCTGGCCAATGTCGGCTGGCCGATAAACTTGCGCCCAATGTCTGATTACTTGCTGTTGCGGCTTATGAGATACAACCTACAGAAGGACGGGCAGCGGAGTGTTGCCACATTATGTTTTGACATAAATTGGAAAATTGACCTCATTCCCCTGTATTTTAAAAGATTTTCCTCGATATTATGAAAACTACTAAAAATTAGAACATTTTGTAATTTTAAATTTGGAACACCTCGGTAGCGTAGATACTCAATCAAACAAAAAATTCTAAATTGGTCAACAGTTAACTGACAAATCGGTGAACACAGACATACACATATACTTATAGAGTTGCGTTGGTAACCGTTTGGATACGGAACTCTAGAAATGATTACGAATAATTCAACTTATTTCAACTACATATACAGTCCGGCTGTTATGAAAAGTATCTTACGACTGTGTTGTCGATTCAATGGTAGTGATTATCATATTCAATTATTTTTGATTATCATAAAAAAAAAAATTATATATTGTAATAAGAATATATTTAGCCACCTAAATAGCAAACGTCGTAAAATGAACATCTGTTTTCCACCTCATAAGACTGCACAATTTAATAAAGGTGTTTTCTGTATGGCTCCCCTTATTTATAATCACTTACCAAATCATATAATCAACATAGATAGTATTGATATGTTTAAATTTAAATTGAAGCAGTTTTTGTTGGCAAAGGCTTATTACAACGTAAAAGAATATCTAGAAGACAATTTTTTTATGTGATTTTCTTTAAGTTTAGGTGACATGTATATGTATATTGTAGGTAGGCACTAGTTTTAATTATGTAATTGATTGACAATAATATACTTAGTGACATGTTTAGATAGTTATTGTAAGGACATTAAATGTTAAAGTTTAGTTATTCTTCTGCGAATGCTTTTTATGTTGCATGCCTAAAGGGTAGAATATAGCGGACCAATATATCTTTAATGTAAACATCTCTGTAATACCTATATTCGCAATAAACTATTTGATTTGATTTGATTTGATTTGAATTGTAGCGTAAACAGATTACGAGCCTTTTCATTTTGAAGAATTATAGTTTGGGTAATTAACAGAATTTGGGCCAATATCGATACCTATAACCTAGTAGCTCTCGTCTCAGCCATAGTGACGCTACCAGAAACATAGACTTGGGCAATTAATTTCACACGTTCGCTGTACGCACTATGAATGTGTTTGACGATCGTCGTGGCTCAGTGATTTGGAACCGCGATCCCGGGTTCGAATACCGGCTAGGACTAACATTGTGAAGAGCATATATATTTTATCTCGGGTCTTGGAGGTTTGTTTATTGTGATGATTGAGTGTGTCCATGCCGTGACACAGGGTATCATAGTGCGGGGGTGGAAAAAAAAGGAAGCAAATCGCTTCGTCTGACAAGTTTGAACGTCTATCGTGTATGGATGCCACATTGTTATCCGTCTGTGTGATAGCATATTTTACTAAATTTCGGTATAAAAACTTTTTTACTTAGCCGTATGCAAATACTCTACCTTTCAAGGGTTCATCATCCCCTCTATATATAAATCACCATACTCGAAACACCTGACAGCACGGAAAATAACCATTTTAACGTGAAATTTAACACATTCAAAAAAGGTCCGAATTGTAAAGGAAACCCTGCGAAAATCCCATTTCAGTCCCTTGTCCGACCTTCCTCCGATGGTCTTCGGACACAATGCCCTTCTATATTTAGGCATTAAGATATTATGTCCAGAGGAAGGCGGTCATTATGAATGGATATGAATGGACATCGACGAATATGGATTGTGGGAGGCTCGGGGAAAACCGGGAATGAAATTACACTTATTGTATTTCATTTCTTTTTTTTATTAAGAAACTGATTCTATTTGCGGTGTTGGTCCATTTTTTTCTATAACTTTAGAAGATTCAAAGTCCTTTAACTCGTATATATATATTAACTAGTAGCGCCCCGCGGTTTCACCCGCGTGGATTACGGTTTTCTCGCTACCTCAACTATCCCACAGGTTCTAATATTTTTCCGGGATAGAATGCCATGACTAGCCTATGTGTTAATCCAGGTTCAAACTATCTCCATACCAAATTTTATCGAAATCGGTGTAGCCGTTTGAACGTGAAGAAGTAACAAACATACACGCATACACACAAACTTTCGCATTTATGTTAATAGTACTAGCTGCGCCCCGCGGTTTTACTCGCGTGGTAATAATTGATATGATTATGGTGATGAAAAGTAGCTTATGTGTTATTCTGGTACCTGTTGTATCTACATACCAAATTTCAACCAAGTCTGTTTTACCCGCGTGGTGATGATACATGGTGATAATGGTGATGATAAAAATAATTCTATGTGTCAATCCAGGGTATAAGCTATCTTCATACTAAATTTCATCCAAATCCATGTAGCCGTTAAGGCGTAAAAAAGTAACAAACAAACATCCATACTTATTACTCACAAACTTTCGCACTAATAATATTCGTAGGATTGAATCTATACTTGGGTTTCCTACTACTGTGGGTTTTTTTTATGTCAGAGGGTAGGTACGTCACTACGTATGTACGTAGGAATAAGAAGTATTGCCTGCTACGTGCACCCGTAATATTTTAAGGCCTAAAATAAAATTTGTTATTAAAATATTTAGCCGACAAAGAAAGTCGTCTACCAGTTTTGACAAAAGTTTTTGTATAATCACGATAACGATAACTTCCAATATTATTGCACGGGAAAATCAACCTTGTTGTTTTATGTAAACCGTAGGACGATATATTGGGCCGACCGATTCCATAAAACAATTAAAGGTTATAATGTCACGATTAAGGTGACGATAATGTAAGTATTTGTTATAACAAATTATAATTGTTATAAGCCAGTCAAATTTTACATTTAATACCAAGATTTATGTGCCTATTATAGTTTTACATTCAATTAGTTTTACACAATGTTCACAATAATTATAGTACTATAGTACAGTGTAAACTCTTTACAACGAATGTCAAGGGACCGAGCATTTTTACGGTATAAAGAGTTTTCGTCATACGGAGATAAGAGAATAAAGCAAATTTAACCAATTACAACAATTTCTAATTATTTCTGTTCATAGGTAGTTTATATTACACGTATCAAACAAAATTTTTCGTAACGCTTTTCTTTTACTGGCCATCTTGACAGTTTCAATGTTTGTTTACGCGGTGACGATGGTGCGTGTAGCTGAGACAAAAATTTCCTACAGACAATGTTATCTTAGAGTAATGGCACATGTGTTAAAGCAATTAACAACAACAAAATCGAGTCGGCTGTTTTTGACCTCAGGTATCTTTCTTAGAAATTTCTGCATCTCTAAAGATTAGTTTTGTAAGCTGATATAGTAATATATTATTATTTTATTTGTTTCTTCTCAGACTTAGACCTCCGCACTAGGATTCCCTGTGTCGCGGGAGGCATGGACTCACACAATCACACCAAACAAATACCCAAGACCCGGATCCAACATCTACACTCATCGCACAAATGTTTACCCCTGCCGGGACTGCGCCACGGCGACCGTCGATGTAAGCTGGTTATAAAAACAATTACACTGTTATATATGTTGTTGATGTCTAATGTATGAAAATATTACTTCGTAATAAAGAATGGTTGTTGCGTTATAAAGAGTGAATGAATGTATGGGTTTTACGTTATAGTTACGTTATATTTAATTTCTACGTTATATAAAGTTTTTCGTCATAACGAACGACGTTATAAAGACTGCACTGTATATTTAGTGATTAAACGAACTTACCTGTAAGTGAAGTTCTATCATAATTATACGAGTGCTTCGTCCGAAGAGATTAGTAACCTGAAATATAATATCTTTATACATTGTAGTAACGCCTACGTGACACCACTCTTTGCACTAAGTTGAGAGTTTTTTTTTTTTTTTTTTTGGTTATGGAGGGTACTTTCTACTCCTTGTTCTTTCCCGTCGCTCATAGCGTCATTAATTTAGAGTCTGCACTATGTTATTAGGTACAGTGTTAATAATTTCCTAAACCATTTTAGGGATGGATAGTTACATAGGGCGGGCGGGTGTTAGGTACTAATCTCTTCGGACGAAGCACTCGTATAATTATGATAGAACTTCACTTACAGGTAAGTTCGTTTAATCACTAATTATACTTCGTGCTTCGTCCTCAAGATTAGTAACCTGAAATATAATATCTTTATACATTGTAGACTTTGAGAGATAGCGTGTTTAGGAAATCGTTAACGCTGCCTGTTATGTAACAAAACATGTGAAAAAACACAAGTTTTGTTTTCCGACTTACAAATTTATAAATCACAATTGATGTGTATACAATTTGTTACATTTAAATTTCATAGTGATATTGTTATAGACTTAAATAATTTCCTAATAGACAATTATTCTATTCAATCTGGATTGATAATCGCTTTTGCTAACTCTGCTTCGACAAAGCTGAGAATAGTTCTATTAAGAAACTGGGAAAACGTGTTGGAGCTTGGGCTCCGGCCGGCTGTGTTTGGGATCTGCGATATCACTACTTCAAAAACAATGTCGATAAATTTAAGCAACAAACTACTTGATATAAATAATGGGTATTAGTCATGTTATTCCTGGAAGACAAACTGAGAGCCAGCAGTCGCTGATGATAAAAGGCACCGTTTACGGTACGCAATTAACCGGTTAAGACTTCCGGAATTGTTTTACGATTGTATACCGAATTTCTAAAGGAATAGCTCTTGTATATCACTATCGAAAGAGACGTGAAGAGGTCCAGGTGACATGTCATCATGTCATCCGGATGTGATCGACAACCGATTGCGATTTCAGTTCTGTACTCGTACAATTCGTAAAAATATGACGAATTTGACGATCGTCAAATTTAGCGAAACGAGTTCTGTACTTGCACTGCTGGTTGCTGTTGACCGTCGGTGCGTGAGCTCGAGACGTAGCCGCGCGTCGCAGAGAATGTTGTATACCTTTAGGTAGAATACCTAAGACCTGATACCTGATCCAGCGGCTTATCGTATCGCTATTACAATAAGCCTTAATAAAACTAACAAACAATTCGATACTTTTCCATAAAGGTGTTGTTCTGTCTATGTACAAGATTAGTGCCTGAGCATGACGTACTTGTGGTTTTTCTTTATAAAAAAACGGCATTTATAGTAGATGTTAAATGTTTCCTACTTTCGATGAAATTTCAATTTTATTCATAATTTTAGTTAAAATGTTAATATTGTAGATTTTTATTTTATAAAGAGTCTGAACTCTATTTATTGTGATAAGAATAATTAGGTTAGCAATATATATATATACATATATTTTCGAGTTCGAAAAAGGTAAGTACATTTGTTTGGGTTCCACTGGGCAGTCTACTACTTTTCCAGGATTCCATGTCATATCACATTCGGGTGTAGGAGGTATTAGGCGGATGAGGCTTTTAAAGAACCTTTGGATTCTATGATTATCTGACATATACTGTCCTAAGATAGCGCAGCCCTATAACTGTTAAAAAAGCCATATTGACAACCACCGTTATACATTTTCGTTAGGAAATCAAGAACTCATTTACTAGAGGTTACGTAAATTTGTATGTTATTATCTTTGCAATAGGTGTGTCATTTTCTAATTTAAGGCCTGTACTGCCTAAATGATTTCGCTGACAACAGATCTAGCCTAATATCCGAAGATTCTGGCGCCGCCCGTCGGAGTAGCGCGCCCCGGACAATATCCCTGTAACTAGGGTCAGATTGGCCTAGATGTTCCAGCAGTTGAAATGAAAATATAATTGCTTATATATTGAAGATTAAAAAATAAATAATCGGGTACCAAGCTTGTGAGGCCACAATTGAACAATAATGATACCTGTTGCTTTATTGGAGATATATATATATATATATATATATATATATATATAGTTGTTGATCAAATTTTAAGCAGTATGGCGCAGGGGGAACGCGTAGAAATAATAACTATCTGATCGAAGGATCGTGAATGCATTTCAAATGCTTCTGGATCTCTGAATCATGATGTATTGTTTACTATTTTGACATTATTTTATTGCATTTTTATAATACTATACGCGCAAATAAATTAACCGTGGGAGGTCCGAATCTACTGACTATAGTCTTAAATGCTGAACTACTTTGTTCACATTCTTAATCGGGGTGGGATTTTCTAGATTCCGCATCCGCTACGATGTTTTCTTTCGATGATAACAAGATGCTAATACAAATACTCTTTTTGATTCGCACTATGGCCAAATGTTATTAGCGATGCGCGTTAGGCGAGAGAATTGAATGCTGGCCATTCGGTTTATAGGAATATGAAATGGCAGTAGCATCGTCGTCGCGAAGTAAAATTTCACAGGTTGGCTGTTTTGTAAAAAATGTGATTGAGAAATAAACTACTAATACTTTAAGTTGATTAATGTGAAGTTTGCGCTTTCGTTCCGACTAGGAGCCGCTAGCGGTTTGACCGCCACACGCAGCCGCTCCCCGTCGTTGAGGCGTCAGAAAGTATTTCAAAGGAGTAGTTATTGTCTCGAATCCTATGGCCAAAAGTAATTACGGCCTAACAGTTGCCGATGACACCACAGAAGCTCGCAGTCTACAGAACGAGAGGGCGGGACAAACACTGGCACGTGTTGATTCAAAATATTACAAATATGTAATGCATGTACTTTAGAGATGACCTAGGGGCTGAAAAAATATATTACCAATCACATTTTCGCCCCTCAACTTCCCTTCTTTAGATGTAGGTAATGACTCAGGTCAAGCGCATCCGTTGTTACGGCGAGAATCCTTGACAAAGGAAAATTATGGTAGGTAATCTAAAGTATTTCCTAGCTAATAAATTAACAAATGAACTCAAACCCTGTTCAATCAGAACCAATCTTTATGAACTGTTCTCGTATGTGGTCTTTTTATTTTTATTATTATTATATTAATTAAGCTTTCATAAAATAAGCTGAAAAGACTAAAAATTGTCTTTTTAGAAAATGGTAAAAAAGTTATAATGGCGCGGAGCCACCATTTAAAGTAGAAGTAATACAACCTGCCGTATTTGACAGCCGGACATGCAGATGATGAGTAATCGTATCAACTGTGCGAGTTTCCTGACTTTGGAGCTAGTCTTTTTAGAAAACCATTCTATTCTTGTTATTTCTTTTCTACATGAATTCGTTTTTCATTTGGCAAACCTATTATAATAGAACGGGTGACCCGTTCTATTGAGGTCTAAAAACTTGCATGAAGTGGAGGGAATCATATTGCTCTTTTTCGGATTTATTATTAGGTATATTATAATGTAATGTGTTTGTAAATTGTATTTTATAACCTTCAATGCAGTGTAGAATCAGTGATTCTTCATATCAGGGACCATTGTTAACGAAAGGGAGACAGACAATTGTTATGCGTACATTACCGTGTCTACTTGCGGCCAGTTGGTTTTGGCGGAGAAGACGAGCACCGCGAGTAGTTCGCGGCACACCGCGCTGAAGGCGCAGGCTCGCGGCTCTGCAGCGCCGCGGGCGCGCGGGTGGTCCCGGCACGGGCGTCCTGCACGCCCAGGCCTCGTTCTTCTAGTTTAAATATTCGCCAGCTTGGGTTCTACTGATTAGCGGCCCCGCCGCTGGAGTTTTTTGAACGATTTTCCCGGTAGCGGGTGCGACCCCGGCACTGGGCGCAGACGTCGACCGCTGTGGCGGTCGCGGACTCATACCCACGACGTTCAAATGGTGAACTCACATTTGTGGGTTCCCAGCTCATGCCGCTGCTGAGGCAGCCGCTGATGTAGTAATGGCCTTCGTCTAAGACGTACATAATAAATTCCAAATCATCCCCGCTAGGCGCTTCCTCCTGGGTAGGCGCACTTAGATTATTTCTGCCTTTATGGCGTCGAAATTTGTTAGTGATATACTAGCTCGAGGGTAGATGTGAAGTTCGACAGCGTAAATTGATAAATTACGCATACAGTTCGGTTCATGTACTGTTATCCTTTGATAGTCATCATAAAATGCGAAAGATATTATTAGGTAAGGCAACATTCCCACAGAATTACGCGCAAACCAAGTAGTTTATGTACCGAGTGAATGTAGTAAGATGTATCCCACAGGAGTACACGCAAACTGATTATATGGCATGTGGTGAGACAGTCCCAAGTACAGCTCGAGTCACATTAATAGCATCTACGTACTATCCGGTACGATAAAATTCCCACAGAATTACACGCAAACCAACTAGTTTATGTACCGAGTGAATCAGTAAGATGTATCCCACAGGAGTACACGCAAACTGATTATATGGCATGTGGTGAGACAGTCCCAAGTACAGCTCGAGTCACATTAATAGCATCTACGTACTATCCGGTACGGTAAAATTCCCCCAGAATTACACGCAAACCAACTAGTTTATGTACCGAGTGAATCAGTAAGATGTATCCCACAGGAGTACACGCAAACTGATTATATAGTATGTGGTGAGGCAGTCCCAAGTACAGCTCGAGTCACATTAATAGCATCTACGTACTATCCGGTACGATAAAATCCATTCCAATTTAGGACTCATTGATATGTTCCAATGTATAATATATTATATTATATATTAATAATTATAATCGTCTTTAGATATTTATGTATTTCGATAAAAATACTTTTTTACTGTTAGTTGTAATTTAAGCTTTTACTTATAGTCTACATTTATATAATTTTGACATGTAAACAAATTTTACCCAATAAATAACTATGAACTATGATTATATGGCATGTGGTGAGACAGTCCCAAGTACAGCTCGAGTCACATTTATAGCGTCTACGTACTATCCAGTAAGATATAATTCCCATAGAATTACACGCAAACCGGGTTTATGTAGACAAAGTAGGTAGGTACTAGGAACATTACACGAATACTGATTACTTGAGTCTTAAAATGCTAATTACCTGGCGAGATTGGTGAAGAAGGAGATGCTTCTTGCGATGGGAAGACGACGAATACTCGATGATACGAGTTTTTGATAATCATCACTTGTTAGCTTCTGTTCCAGTTCCTTGAATTATTATTATTATAATTTATTTATTTTTTTCGCGATGTCATATTCTATTTCGCGTTTCCTTGTCGTAATTTTTAACTAGGGGCGGTTAACACTTCGAAAAAATCAAACCGGCACTGAGTTTAAAATATAGTGTTGAGTGGTGGAGCACTAAAAAGCGAATGACGCTATGAGCGACGGGAAAGAACAAGGAGTAGAAAGTACCCTCCAAAACCAAAAAAAAAAAAAAAAAACTCTCAACTTAGTGCAAAGAGTGGTGTCACGTAGGCGTTACTACAATGTATAAAGATATTATATTTCAGGTTACTAATCTTGAGGACGAAGCACGAAGTATAATAATTAATAAACCTTCCCACGAGAATACCAATTTAAGAAATTGCAATGACATGTATTCGCTAACGTAGGTATACAGTGGATTACGTTAAAAAGTCTGCTTCGTTGTCGTCTGATATGTCACTTGGAAATTGTATTGATCACGTTTCATGCTTTTATTTTTCGTAGATTTTAGATAATAATAATATAGGACAACATTCACACAAGGTCTTCAGGTCCCAAACTAGGCAGAGCCTGTACTATGGTAACCTGATGACTGATATATATACTTAAATACATACTTATATATATACTTATATACATATACACACCCTATATAAATAATAATAAATATCTACTATATTTGAATAAATAGTAATTCTTTGCAAAGTCTGATAATTTCTAGTTTTCTTATTTAACTAGGTCTTAGATTATCTAACAAATAAGAATAAAAATAACTTTTACAGCGACCATAATCATTTACGCCTCGAGCATCATACTCAAATAAAATAATAAAAAAGACCAAATACTCTTTGAGAAGAAACTTTAACGTAATGTCGAGAGCAACTTGAGAACGACAAAATTGTTCCTAATCTATTATTGCGAGCCGTACATACGTACGCGATTATTACGACTGACGAGTTTTTATTCCATACATAATTATAAAAGACCGGAAAATAGACCGTCGTCCGTATTACATGTATACACAGTAATAGATATCTGAAATTAGCTATCTATAACTATATGTATATAGATATATGGTACACTAGATATCTATAGGCGATTGTCCTCACATACTATTGTTGTGACAATTCTAAATAAAGGCTTTTATCCTGAACAATATCGAAATATAAGCATCTCACATAAGTGACCACAAATATCATAAGCACCATTCGACAACTTTGCTGATATAAACCTTATTTCAATAGCAGTAATGCATTAGTCAATTAATTCAGGCTACTAAGCCTGTATGTGTTCCCGCGTGTATTAGAAAGTATCCTACCACCATAGAAATATCACAGTCACTGGGCTCGCTTAAGTGTGAGTTCAGAGTTTGAAACAAAAAGAAACTTCGCCGGTTCTTGACAAGCCATGGTTAATTAAAATAAGCTTAGATGGTTGATGTGGCATTTCACGGGGCTCCATCTGAAGTACTTAACCCTTACGGTAATTGAAATTTCTATAATAGAAACTCGGAAGCAGTACAAGCAGTGAAAAGGGTTCTTTTAACGTGCACTCACTTACCAGCTATGTATATTGATTTAGAGTTTTCAAGATATATTTTTGTTTATGTAATAAAGATAATAAAAATGTACTCAGTATCATTGCCAAAAATGTTACAAGTGCTCTATTCAGAGTTGATTATAGGATAATATATTAATTTAAAATGGACGACTCTTAAATAAGGGTGGAACATATCAGTTCTAAAGTTTTTTTTATATGCATATTCATATAAAAAAGAACCTTCAGAACTGATATGGATAAAAATTCTATAAAACTAATGGAAAGTTAAAGAAATCATTTCAAATTAAAAGCATCTGCCACATCGATTCATATATGATGGAGTTTGGAAGTAACAAACAACAAGATTCACAAACAAAACACAACATTCGGATTTCTTTTGAATTGTAACTGAAAAGTATCTTTCGCGTTTTTTTTCTTCGCGACTTCAAAAAGGAGTAATTTCTTAATTCGACTGTATTAGTTGAGAACCTCAAAACTTTTTTGTGGTTGTTAAGATTGTAATTTAGAAAAAAATATACAGATTATTTGTATGACAAAATCTTTAGGTTAACTAGTAAGGTACAAAACTTATTAATACCAATTATTAAATTATTTGAAGCGTTACCGTGCGTGATGTTACAAGGGGAAGCAGTAAATAATTTTCACACAGGTTCATACACTTCGTATTATAACTTAATGTAGAAAAAACACATGACAAAATAAACTGTGACATACGTATTTGGTACAAGAATTATTTTGCAATACCATCGTATTGCAAAATACGTAAAAAAACGTACTCGTATACTCTCTCTATATATATACGCAAAACGGCTACAATTCTGAGTAATTTAGAAAATGTATAATGCATATACAAAATAATTATAATATGCTGTCAGGTTTACAACTATTCTTGTAAGAGCTGCAGAATTGCACTCTATTCATTATTGCATTCCGCAATCCATTGCGGTGTTTTTTTTCCAATGAAAACGCCACCCAATTCTAAGTAATCGACATATTTTTTCCAGATGAAACGATCTTCACAATTTCACGGACGACGAAAAACCATTACCATTGCACCGGATCTCAATGACAAGCGAAAATTTCGCCGTTTCATACAACCAGCGCCCCTGTCTCTCTCTGAGCTAACAAACCGTGGATAAGTTGATAGATTAGCTACGGATTGTGCAAATCACGAATGAGCGTGATTGTTTAGACATCTCGTTTGGTGATTGTAATCAGCAAAAAGATATGGGAAAGTACACGGACTTGTATATTTGGTGTATAGTCCACAGCTTTCGATCTGTAAAGTTCGAGCAAACGCTTACTTAGGTCATATTTTCCTATTATGCCACTTCACTACAACGTCATGCGTGTATAATATGTCCGCACAGGGATGTAGATAGATAGATAATGCTTTATTGTATCACAAGCACATTTGTTCATGTTATTACAGTACTTAACAATTAATATAGTGAGACAATAGGCGGCCTTATCGCTGAAAGCGATTTCTACCAGGCAACCGTGAATGAAATATATTGTAGTACTAATAATTACAGGATGTGTTCAACAAAGTAAGAATTAAAAAGAATTACTTAGCTAATTATAACAAAATTTGTATGGAATCATACATATAAATAAACCTTCTCATATATACATATATGAATATATATATATAGAATGTATATAATATAATAAATACATAGGTATATGTGTAGATTAATGTGTGTAAAATAAAGATTAACTCAGTGAGGTGTTACTTAGACAGATATAACAGTTTAAGTTGATTTAATATAACAGTTTAAGTTGATGTAAGGAGAGTTCTGAAGCTACTTACAAGTTTTTTTTTATCAAAATAGACAGGCGTTTGACCACAATCTCACATGATGTTAAGTGATGATGTGGTCTACGATGATTCACGCCTTCCTAGAAGATACCTGTTCAATCGTGACTTGAAGATGCACAGATTGTACCCATGTGGAAACACAGACTTAGGCAATGAATTCCACTCGTTAGCTGTACGCACTATGAATGTGGAAGCAAAACGATTCGTGCGACAGGATGGAACGTCTACCATATGTGGATGTCGCATTGCAGTTCTTTTGGACGTTTTATGAATCAAGTTATGTAACTCAAGAATACACTCCCCGAAATGTATTCGTTAAAAAACCGATAAGCTAGCGACTCTACGTCGGTGCTGCAGGCTTTGAAGTCTTATCTCGACTAAAGAATCCTTGTTAATTAGCCTTTTAGCACGCCTCTCTATGGACTCAAGAGCCTCAAGCTGATATTTAGCCGAGCCGTCCCACAAGTGAGAACAGTACTCCATACTGTATCGGAAAAAGTACAAGGCTGGCTGGCTACCACCTTCTCTTTTGAACCACCTTCATAATTATCACCAAACACACGGCCTGCTTAGGCAATTTGCCTTGAGAGCCAGTTAACATTCTAGGTCTAGAGTGATTACACATTCGAACACATCGTCAGTGGCCATCAAGTGAGATAGAGGTCAAACGCTTCATCTATAAAGTATTTTAAATAGTGGCTATACTGGTCTTTGAGAGATCAAAAAATGAAAAATGGGATTTGCTGATCACGATGCTGATATAGCACAGGGAATATGGAAATCGAACTGGTATCATGGTGAACTGTACTGATGGGCCGAAAGATTCTCTGTTCGACAGCTTAGCGAATTCACAATTTGAACTGGTATCATGCGGTTGAACGGTCCGAAAGATTCTTTTAACCGGCATGAATAGCTTTGGATGTTCTGCGACAAATTGTAAAGGATTTAATGAGACAGATGGATACAAGCCGATTTAAAATAGCAATAATGAATATTATGACAGCAATACATCCAGTGTATCATCCAGCTAATCCAGAAATTTATGTCTTACCGCTGGCCTGGCATAGAGTAATAATATAAACAAAACGACAAGTCATTTCCCAAAGCCATAAACAAAAAATATTCGATCCCGTACGTCGTCTATCCTTAAGGTCTCGCGGCCAACTGTCATGTAAATGACGTCACGTGACCGGAAGCAGTTTGGCGGGGGGAGGGGCTTCCGGCAGCGCACGCGATTGGACACTTCCGGTGCGTAACAAACGGCTGGTATATAATATGCTAATCGTGAATAAGCATTTTATTGGATTATTGTGTGGATTAGGTATGTTTTGATGTTACATGTAAATGTGTATTACGCCATTATTCATATTAGAAAAAGGAATTATTTGTAGAGTAAAATAATTCAATTGATTAATTGGATTTTTTATTACAAAGTTCAAATTCAAATTATGTATTCATCAAAAATTATTACTAATAGATATTATCCTAAGTTACAAAGTTACAAAGTTTAGTAATAGTAAGTTACCCATATATGTATACACCTAGGATGGTCGTTGGTAGCTGTACTAGGATTCCCTGTGTTACAGCTACCACGATACCAGCCTCTGGACAACAATATATAATAATCTGTAGGTACTTACATAATATATTTTAAAATCAGATAATATAGGTGACACTTCAAAATTGTACCTTTCACGAATCTAAGATAAGAAACAAGAGTCATGCAATGAGATACAAAGTAACAGGAAAACGTGACAGGTCTGCTGCACAGTTTTTGTTCGTGTCAAAATGGATGATGGGTGTCTTGAATGTTTCTTGTATAATTTAACATTAAGCCGTTACGCTGTGCATTTTATTATGCATACATAATACGTATATTGAGCCTTTTTTCTTTGAAGAATGAGTGAATAATTGCTCGTACAAGTACTATAAGTACAATATAATGTACCACATTCAAATTACATCAATTAAAGTGGTTGAGTTACTTATAATAGAGCTTGCATTAGCATTAAGACCGTCGATAGCTAATAGTGTTAATTTGACATTTTATATTCTTTTGTATGATTTTTGCTTCGGAATGTCATAAAGAGTACCAATTTATATTGTACTAGCTGCACCCCGCGGTTTTACGCGCGTGGTCTACGGTTTTCCCTTAACCTGAATCGTACCACGGGAACTATACATTTTAGAATAAATAGTAAGTCGGAATAAAAAGTAACCTTTGTGTTATTCCATTTAAGCATTCTTCATTTAGATTTTCATGCAAATCTGTCAAGCCATTTCAGCTTGAAGGAGTAAGAAACAACGTCATACAAACTTTCACCTTTATATTTTTTTATATATATGAAAAAATTGGCAAACAAGCAGGCGGGCCGTCTGATGGTAAGCGATCACGGTCGCCTATATTTGTAACACTGGGGGCATTACGATACGTTGCTAATCCTTGCGAAACTCTTTAACTCTCCTTTTGAAAAATCCCTTATTGTAGCTACGCGGGAATACCGACCGCTCGTTCCACATTTTGCAGGTTGCATTTTGATGTATTTAGCATCAAAATGTTATTGTTATATGTGGATGAGCTTTTCGGCTAGTACGGTGGTACAACTTTCATACTGAAATAAGGTTGAAGAGTTAATACTCAATACTCAATACTTTATTGCATCATATGTGTACAAAAAAGGTTCTTAGGACTAATTATAAATAGAAACAACATATGACCCTGGTAGGGCAGGTCAGCAATATTAGTGCAAACGGACCGATTCATTTTATATATCGTCTTTAAATGTGTCATTGAAAAACTCGTTAATATTGTAGTATGTTTTGTTGCAGAGTATGTCCTTTAAGTGGCTATAAAATGTTACGTCTTTTTCGATGGTTTTAATGTTGTCAGGTAGTTTGTTATATATTTTTCATTTTTAGTTAGTTCATATATGTATGCCCAGTCCAGCATATGCACTACCGCAATGAATGCATGTCGCTGATTTTTAGTGACTAAATTAAACCTCTGTCCGTGATATTATAACTAAGCCCCAATTTACTTTTTATCTCTAATTGTCTATAACTATATCGTACATTTACAATACAATCAAATACGAATAATCGAATAGCCTGTACGTCAATTAGCTTAATAACTGTTTAACCATAAAACCGAAAAACATGTTGAAACTATTATAATATATCATGAACACGCAAATCGCCTGAAACCGCCATTGTGATATTCAAATTTGCATTACAATTAAAGCAGTTTAACAAAAATTGTATAATACAACATTTGTATAAAGCAATTGCAAAAGAATGAACTAATACATGAAACTGTATTGTTGACAATTTACATATGTAAGGACGCCAGAACAGTTGTTAAAACATTGACATCTAAAAAGTAATGCTTGTCAGTTTAATTATTATCATTGGGTTTCGTCATTGGATGTTTCTAAGGCCAGTTACTCACTGCTGTTTTATTCAGTGACAGTGACATTAAATACATGTCACAGAACTAAATACTATTCTCGAGAAAAAAGAACTGGTATTTTCTTGTAAGACAAAGGCATTTTTAGTATAATTATATTTATACATTCATTCATTATTTATAGATACCCTTAATGTAAACGAAGTAATAGTCCAGAAACACTAATTACGAATTTGAAATTTAAAATTTTGAGTCTATTTAGCTAATTTTGATGAAAATCCTAGATGTCTAGTAAACTTTGACGGTCGCCGTGGTGCAGTGGTCAGTGTCAGTGACTTGATTTCTGTGTCTCCGGGACCCTGGGTTCGAATCCCGGCAGGGGCAAACATTTGTGCGATGAGTATAGGTGTTTGTCCCGGGTCTTGGGTGTTTGTGTGTTGTGATTGTGTGTGTCCATGCCTCCCGCGACACAGGGAATCCTAGTGCTGGGGTCTGAGTGTCATAAAAAAAAAACCCACTTATGAGAACAGTTTATGAAGGGTAATTCTGATAGAACAATTTGGTTGCATTTGCCAATTTCTCAGTGAAAAATTATTTTCGAGCACCCATACTTTTCTGTTATCAAAAATTGTCGCGGTAACGACAAATTGATTGATTACCGACCTTGTTTGAGGCCGTAGGTCTGAAGTATATATTTGTAATATTTTAATTTAACATCAAGATCCGTCCCGCCCTCTCCACCTGTAAACACCCGCGAGCCGCTTTAATGTCCACGACAGTCGGCACCTGTTAAGCCCTTAAAACTCATCCCCTTTCCTTTAGTCTGCTAATTAATTAAGCATTATTTATAGTAGCCGTTGATTTTGATAGCATCGGCTATTATTATAATTATTTTGAAGTCAATTCGATCCCAGTTCAACCCTACCTAACGTGTCAATTGCATATAGTAAACTTTTTCTTGAAATATTTTGTAGGCTGAAGAACGTCCTGTGCCTGAGTACCAAAATTTAATTTTAGAACGAGCTTCCTCACTCGGTATTCCCAAATAGCTACAATATGAAATTCTTCAATAAGAGAGTTAACTGCAAGTTATCGGAGTCGCGTAGGCAACAAAACGATGACTGAGGAAGTAGGACAAAATAATCTCGTATAGCATGCGAGCGAGCAAAATAGAACTAACAACAATAGAAGAATAGTGTAAGCGACACATTACAAAAAAATTAATAAAAAGTCACGTTAATTGTAACCCATAAAAAAATTGGGCAATCGATTCTCTCTTTAGTAAATAATATTTATTATTATTTTTTTAATGAAATGAACTTATTTTATAAACACGAAACGTCAATAAGAAAAGTGTCATGAAGCTCCTACACGTTTTTTTGGATTGTTGACTTTTGTATCATATACGGTTTTTATAGGAAACTCAAATTATTATTTCGACCACTTACTAGAGAGTAACATAGTCTCAAAAGGATTGGCTATATATATCGTATGCCCCAGCGCGACAGAATGCAATGGTGGTCAATCAACATCGAGCGATCCGATTGATAATTAGGCACCTATTACAGAAAAAAAACATACGGGTAGAGTTGAGATACTGCTCCTTTTTTGAAGTCGGTTTAAAATGTGAGTAGACTAAGCAAACAAGAATTCAGCATAGCAGACCCGACACTCGGTATTAAATGAAAACTTAATATTAGACAAAATAATTCAAATTCGACTGTGATCTTGAGTGGTGTCACGAAAAAATTAAGAGAGAAATCTCTAACCCTGCGTACGAAAATAATTAGAGCCAAACCGGGAAGAAACGGCAAGAAAATCGGGGCCACTCTTTTCAAATTCAATGTTTTAGTTACTGTACCTACTTATTTATACAACATGTTATATAAATATGATGACTCGGCAGACGTGAAGCATTCCAAGTATATATGTTTTGTAATTAAAGTCATGCATCGTATGCTTTTCCAGTTTCATAGTCAACAGAATATGTAATTGTATTATACGGACAAAACGTTTAAATAAGTTATTTTTTGACAAAAATTCGAACATTCAACTTTATTCACCTGTATTTTTTAGAGATGTACGTCCATATCATAAATAATACTAAATCGATTTTGATAAAATTAATATGGGACCACGTTTGAAGTATGACCTACCAAAGAAAAAATAATCATTACAATCAATTCATAATCGGCGAAATGATCGCGTAACACACAAAAAATCGTCCTTTTCTTAACTTGTTTAAAAAAAAGGCAATTAAATATTAGTTATAGATAGATTAGTTAGATATACATAGATTAGCTTATAATTCAAAATTTATCAAAATTACCTATGAAAACTTAACCTAACTACGCTAGCATAGGAATAACAAACAATGCATACATTACAATAGATCTTATTATCTGTATTAATAATAATATGCACCTGAGTCAACGCCATCGGGCTAACTAACTAACTAACCGATAAAAAATATCACTACACTAGTTACCTGCCCGCTGATTTGCATGTCTGCAGGCCTATAGGTAAAGTAAACGATAAATATTTGATTACTCCTCCGTGACATTGCACTCCGTATCGCTTGGCACTGATAATTGTTTCAGATGAGGATCTTTTTCCAGTGGTACAATTGTAGTGCCATTATGGCACGTATACATACATACATGTAGCATCACTTCTTAGGCCGCTTTTTAAACGTTAGTTAAAGATGCGGTTTAATTCGGTCCAAAAAATAATCTGTGGATGATATGTAAAATGCCTAAGTTGTCTATTTTGTTTGACGTGATGCCTGCTGACTCTTCTAGATCAATGCTGGTTAGCTGGCTGGTGAACTATCGACTATAGCTACTCATATGGACACTGAACAACTGTTTTCTAAAGTCGTGACTGATGTTGCATCAATGTTTCTTGTTCTAATTTCCTGACTTGAAGAATAGATAAAGGTGTATGCAATGGAGACAGGATTTCGGGATCACAAAAAAACAGAAGAATAGCTTGGTATACAAGACTTGTTAAGCTATTGCATAGCTTCTATCGCGGGCCTTGAGCGTGAAGACTGAATCCGGAAATTCCGTAACGAAAATAACCTAACACTCCGACCGGCACAGCGGTGATACTTTGGTGATATTTTTTTAGTTTTGCCATCTATCGATGAATAGCAGAACTTTTAATGACTTTTTTGAAATATCACGCTTGTCTGTTTAGTTCAGCAACTCGCCTCTAGATGGCATTGGCGGCGTTACTGCATTAGTTATTAATATATTAATTGCATAAGTTGATAAAAAATGCTATGCAATAGCTTTACCGCGGCAGTCCCCGAGTGCCACACATCTTTTTTTTTTATACAATTTTCAATATCGTTAGAAGGCTTGCTTCGGTTTGTGGTTACTAGGATTTTAATACAGATCATGTTTTATTTAAAGAGACGAGTTTTGAAAATTGGGAAGTAACCAACTAGTAGTGGGTTAGAGCATTTGAGTTATCAATAGGCTGACAATAGCTAGTGGATTGCTCAAATGTTGTTATAGTAGCTGCAGTATTGTAGAAAATAAGACCGTTACATAAATCTATAAGTAGCGCCCCGCGGTTTCACCCGCTTGGATTACGGTTTTCCCGCTAAAACACCTACCCCGCGGGAACTATACTTTTTCCGGGATAAAAGTAGCCTGTGTGTTAATCCAAAGTTTAAGCAATCTCCATACCAAATTTCGTCGAAATGGGAGTAGCCGTTTGAGCGTGAAAAAGTAACAAATATACACACATACACACAAACTTTCGCATTTATAATATTTGTAGGATTATATTTAGATAAATAAATTAATAAGTGCAAATATATATTTTTGCGATAATTAATACGCCTAATATTTTTGAATCATAACAATACGAATAAATACCATCCTCATTTCATTCGTATAGCCAATTACAATGTGACGAAACCACAGTTTACACCTTTAGTGCTTTTAGCGAAGCCGACCCTAATATTTGCCGATGTGACCGTGTCCTTATAGCCTGACACGCGTTTGTCGCGTGTGCAATGGCCCTTTTTATTAGGCTTTTAGTTCATAGTACATAACCTTTATGTGTTTCGGTAGTAAATTAACTTTTGGAGTTTTAGGAGCGTTTAGAATATCAAGGCTGTAGTTTATATCACACGGCGGATATGAATTGTGGAATAATAGCCATAAAGTAGCCTTGATGGGAAAAGTTCTACAAAATTTTATGATTATAATAACGGTAAGCATTTTATGGCTCTTTTATACTCTTTTTGGAAGTTATAAAGGACAAATTATTCAAATTACACGATTTAAAAAAACAAGTCGAGTGTTTCGTTTTTATTGTTACATAGTGCGTAAGCTAAGTTTAAAAGTAAGTTAAAAAAAATTAAAACTTAAAAAGTTTTAATTTTTTTTTAAGCTTACCAACACAGATTGTCTAACCTTATCATCAGACCACCACAAAAAAATGACTTGTCGAGAAAACTTGTATTATCTAGGTGTAAGTCGACTATGGCAGCTAATCCTTGAAACAGCTGCCAATTCAGCAACCTTGGAAGGACAAATTCTAGATCTAAAGGTCATTGGTATTATTTCATATGTATACCAGTTTAAACTAGTTATATCAATATTGTAATAATCTCTCCAAGAACAAAATACCTTCTAATTATTCACCCCAATATTATCCGGAACATAAATTCACAAGAGCAATTAACTTAAAAGCCGTGTACGACCACGATGTGTCGCGACCCTTAAATAAGGGTCGGAGCACACGTGTCGTCTCCGCCCACGGTGGCCCACCAACCGCACAAGTGACATTTGATAATAAATCTTGGAAATAATTTGATAAAATTAAATTAATAAAGTTTAATTGAAATAAAAAAATACAACTATAGAATTATGGTATGATGACACTGGACAAATTACAAATAAATTATATTTTAATATTTTTATGACCTTTGACTCCAGATACAAGGCGTATTGGTTTCATTTAGTGATTCTTTTTATGACAATTTTGATAGATAATGAATTTATAAGTTCTTAGTTAATTGAATACTTTTCACTAATGATACGTCATTGCTTTTCACAGTAAGTTTTATATTTATTCATTTGAATATATCGTTATAATTTCATAAATTGCTATTCAATAAACTTATGATAACATACCTATTAGGTATTTATTTTTATAATCAAGAGGCTTGGTCTACCGTAAATTTCACTAAAATAAACCTTTACTATCACCATCTCAGTCTGCTTTCTCCATTGATTTCCACAAGGACCGGATGGTAGCTCCCAAATTCAGGCCTTACATGAGATATTAGTCAGATCTGTCCACACTTTTATGCAAGGCGCCAAAATGCTAGATGGGCAAATTTTTATGGGATATAAAACTGTTTTTTTATACGTGTATTTTTATCGTAGCTCATATAATGCACAATCTATTATATTGATAATATTGTAGAGTTTGAATAATTAAACGCGGTCAGCGAAGACTACTAACTGCGTAACGAATAAACAACCGTCTCGCTTTAATTCATCCTATGCCAAATTCAGCGCAAGAAACCTTAAAACTCACTTAAAGCCAAACAACCCTTTATGAAACACAATGACAACACTGCCCCAAGATTTTTCAATAATTTTAAATCCCATGTCAACGGCCTGACCCCAGCGAGGCGAAATTTGACGCACCCCCAACTAACCCCCATTGTCGCTTTACCATTGACAGGGAAAACTGTCAACTGTCAAAAGCAGCCAAGAAGGTTTAAACTATGCGTTGTATTTTCCTATTTATGCTTGCCGTGTGGAGTGGGCTTTGTTAACGCACGGCGGGCGTTCAATCTCTTATGCAATGGAAGTGGTGCATTGTCTAACATGTGTACTAAGCTTTACGAGGGCGTGAATTGTTGCTGATTACGCTGATGACTTTGATGCTTCTCTTAAAAAAAATAGAAGAGACGAAAGGCGAGACATTTCTTTTTTACTAAGTCTATAAAAGAAATATTTCTCTCGTTCCGACTGTGACCAGATGTGCAATATTTAATTCTCTACCAATAACAGCTTTTTCTAGTTTGAAGCCAAGTCGTCTTGTGAATACTATTGTGGTTGATTTATCGACACAGAGAAAGTGAGGTACAACCAAGTCCAAAACACTATAGCTACACAAGGCTATCAAAGACCCCTAGTAACCCACGAGAATACCCACAGCCTCGAATGGGGAAGTGTTATTTGTGACTGGGTACTTAACTAGTTACAAGGCATAATGGAAGTTGAAAACAAATATTTGTCTGTTGTATGTATTGCTTCCGGGCTGTGTGGCCGGCGACGTCTTCTCTGTTACTGACTACTGCTACCTCAGTATCAGAGAAGACGCCGCGAAGGAGAGTTCTACGCTCTCGTCACCGCTCGGACCTGAACCACTGAAGATGTCGACCGCAGTGATCGACGAAACGTCTGTAACACAAGTTTCACATAGACCACGGCCAAACAGCCCGGAAGCAATACATACAACATTCATCGCCGGCGGTGAAAGCCTTAGAGAGGTCACACACACATCAGTTTTCAGACATTGCGATGCATTACAGTACATTTATAACCAACTTCAAAAAAGGAGGATGTTATACGTTCGCTTGTATGTATTCATTTATGTATGTTCACCGATTTCTCCCCCATTTGTAGACCGGTTCTCAAAATTTTGAGAATGTGCGTCGTTGAGTGTATGCGTCCGAGGCTTTTCGATTTAAATTTCATCAATATAGGTCAAGCGGTTTTTATGATACACTCCAATAACTGAGAAGTGTTACATTTATGTTGACAACTTTCTTATTGACGGTGAATGAAAATAAATCACGTAAGTAGCAAAGGTCACGGAAAAGGAAAAAAATATCCAAAAAAATTTAACCCACTTCAAACGCGAGCAACACTCAAAAGTGTGAAATAACTTATGGAAGTCGGTACCATGCGCACAATTTTTTGATAATAGGTACTTTACTGTAAAGAATATAATAATGGTTTTCAAAATCGTCAAATATCACTGTTGATAAAGACATTCCGAAGAAATCAAACCTAGCTAAAATAAACACAATTTCCGCGCCCCGAATTGGTCCGTTACAAATACAAGAGCTAGAATATAATTATAACAAAAGGCTGTTGTGTACACGTTATCAGTCCATTTTGCGACCGTCATCGGAACCGATCCAGCATCGGAATTACACAACCGAGGTGCCTCGTTTGAACACTTCAACTAAACAGCGCGCGGTGCTCGTTTGGTGAGTAATAGTTACTTTTTGTAGAAGGCTCGTTGTCAGGACTGAAAAAGTCGTCTAAGATATTACTCATTGTTTTACCATTGCAATCCAACACAAGCGGTGGATAATAATAATAATAAAGTTTATTACCTAAAAAGTACAGTATTTCATAACATATAATAAGCGTTGAGAGTTATAAGAGTGTAAAAGTTGAGAGTATTATAAGCGTGAGAATTGTTATTTAGTTGGTCAAAATTATTAAAATTAACGCTGAGTTTGAGAACGTTTGGTTTATTGTACTTACCTATAATAAAAATAAGAATAATTATTACATTATTAGATTAATTATATATTAATGGATAAAAAAAAAACTGTAAAAGCGAAATTCTCTATAAACTTATAAGTATATAAAAAAAATATAAAGAAGATGAGCCACTTTATCATCTCTGATTCCACAAAGAAAAATAGGTATCTAAGCAATTTTTAGTAATGTATATCGCTAGTCGACGAATTAAGCAATTAAGACTAGACTTTGCCATTTGCATTGTAGCTGTCATTTGCATTGTCTAAGTTTGTATTGCAAAACTACTTTTCGCGGAAACGATTCAACATGATACGTGTACTTCTTGGAATATGTAGACAAATAGATACTATTATAGTAAATTAAAATAGTGATACAAACTGCGCTAATTATGACATTTAACTGTTTCCAATTGTTCATATTTTAAACCAACAAAGAAAAAACAATTTTATAACATTACTGTTGATTAGGCCTACTAGCTCTAATTTATGAATAAAACCATAGTAATGTTATGTTATGCTAGAACTCGCTCAACAACAGTTACAATCTAAGCGAGGCACAGGCGGGTCAGTCGCCTTACAACAAAACTACGCCTACGGATGCCAACAGTCACGATTTTTTATCGTGACTCCCAAAATAAAACTTTGTAAACGTAAATTCTAAAGAAAAGCCACTTTTTATGGTAAAAATTAAACAAGCACATAGCGTAACTGTAAACGTATTGTGCTGTGATTTTGAGGAAAATGGTACAAAACGTTTATTAGCGGTGCAATATTTATTACAGGTTTATTTCTTTGGATTTACAACGAATGTTACAGTTTTTGTACCTTTATGTTTAATCTTGGCTATCAGAAATTCAAAGCATCATCGAATTAAAGGGCAAATATTTGTGCGATGAGTGAAGGTGATTGTTTCGGGTCTTGGATGTGTGTGTGCTGTGTTTGTGTGTGTCCATGCCTCCCGCGACACAGGGAATTCTAGTGCGGTTCGATACTTTTTATGGAAGAAATTTTGTCGCAGGAGTAGCGTGAAAGCCTTAGCGGCGCTTAGACAAATGTTTGTATACCTATGTACATATTTCATATTTGTATGTTTGACGCCACAGCCTGTTCAGAAGGCTCATAGTTAGAGACCACGTTTCAGTTCCGTAAGTCATCACTGTTAACACACATTGTTCGAAGACCTTCATTTTAAAGTATATTTTCATAAGATATTTTCATTCCAAATTTCATGCAGATCGGTTGAGCCGTTTCAGCGTGTAGATGTAACAAATATGCAAAAGGACAAACAAACTTTCGCCTTTATAATATTGGTGTAATTATTTATTTAAGCTTGGGCTCATTGCAATTAAATTATATAAGTACACGTTGAAACTCGTGCGTAATCGCTATGAAAAGAAAAACATAATCCAAAATTCACTTTATATTTTATTGATTTGTCTTGTAAACGTACATTGTCAGTGAAGTGCCCTATTCTTCAAGTACATAATATATTTTTTTACGTCACCGTCATTACAAACAAAAACATTGTAACATACAAAGTTTTTGTTTGTAATGACGGACCAGAATATGCTTTTTAATTCCATGTCATTTAGTTATTTACTTTAGTCCGAACCCTTCAGTGGTAAGTTAACAGACTTTATCATTAATGATAGACTATAATGATAAACCTCACAATGATATAAATGATATGTGTAGAGATGTGATACATGGCAATATATTATCGATAGCCATTGATATCGAAATATGAAGAGAAATACATTTTACACATACCTGCTTTTAATAACTAAAAGTATAGAATAAATTAACTTTCTTCCATGCAAGTATGGTACATCTTGAAAAATATAATTTCCCATATATTATATTTCAAAATTTGAACGAGTAAGTTTATTACTGTATAAGAGTTTTATCATTATACTTTACGTAGTTCACACTGTTTTTAGTTTTACGATGGACGAATAAAGTCCTTAAAAAAGAACTCAGATCCATCAGGAATTTGAAAAGAATAAGCTGAATTCTTGCCGCTTCTACGCGTTAGCGGCTTTATTCAATTTCAATTTCAACACCGCATTAGTCTTTGAAATATTTAAAATAATTTCATTGGTGCGTTCCAGATTATATAGATTGTTAAGTTTTGTTCTAAAAACGGAAATATGTTGCATTATTGTACCGTGTGCTATTTAAAACTACTTGGACAACTAGTTTCCATAACAATAATAGATAGGTACTGTAAATTACGAAATACACTGAAAAAAAAGTGATTGGTGCAATCATTTTTTTGATTACCGTGACTATGTAGCCTAAAAGTTTTCAAACTTAACTTGCTATTACTATCTGGAAATATTGTAATGTTATTTAAATTTGTAACGTCATTATTGAAATAAATTATCTTATTATCTAATGAAATATAAGCCTACCGGAAATAGTCGTTGCAGCAACTATTTTTATTTGATTACGGGATATTTCTGGATGCTATCACAAAACTTAGTAGTGGTAACCAAATAAAAAAATTGATTGTTATAAACAAGTGCATCGTGTTTACTCATTACATGTCATCCAGATAGACTTGATCAAGTTTAAATGAAATGTTATTAACCTAACCAAGAAGTTTGATTAAAGCGAGTAACAAACTTGTTTGGATTGAACAATGTTAAGACTTGTTTTCAATTACAGTGTGACATTTTCAAAATGATCAGAAAACATGTTTGAGCGTTTTATCAAATGAACTCGTATTGCTATAATCATATTGTCCATGGTAAATTTCATCAAGTTGTAATTAATTTAATAAGGATCGCATCCATTGAAATCGCCAGTCAAGTAAAAATGACACTTGGTTGGCGTCCATTTTTAGTGATATTACCAATTACCTTCAATCTATGACAGGGTTCGGTTTTACCGTGACTAGAAATATCTAAAAAAGTATCGACATTAGAGTTTCTCATGGGCATCCCTACACACATTATGATATTACACACAGTTGCATGTAATTGTAATAAAATGCGCTTTACAACGCGTAATGACAAGTTACTGAGCAAAATGGCCGCGTTTTATGTCATTGTAAGGATTAGGTCAGAGCCACTGACGCGTTACAATAATCGAAATGCTCGAAAGAATGTTCAGAAACAGATACAGAAATGTTGATAGGCTGATGCAATTTGAGACTATTCATCCTGATATCCATTTCTGATATTGTTGAAAGACATTTAATTGGAACAAAAGGAAAGGTTTTTAAGAAAAAATATATTGGTTGACTAACTTGGTCACGCAATTCGGTAATTAGCCGCTATACATATATTTTAGTAAAGTGGGTCTATTTAAAAATGGTTCATGACTGATGCTTGTGTTAATACTTTTTTAATGAAAAATGGTATCCCACAGAGCATGGAAGTTCAACAGACTGGAAGCGCAAAACACGCGCACTACCGTGTACTGGACGAGAAAAATGTCAGGCGCCGCGTAGACCGCGCGCACTGCCAGCCGGGCGCATATGGCTCCTATAAAATAACCAACCGGAGCGGAGGCTGTATACTCAAAGTATGGCTCAAATTACATCTCAGATTTCACAGATTCTTAGACCTACTTTAGATGGGCTGCGTTTGCTTATTCCTTATTTAGTCTACCAAATTCAACCATAGATAAAGAAAACGGTTAAATTCGTAGCATTTTCGTAAAAAAAGAATGTTTAAAAAATGCTAATGTTTTGAGGTGACTTTTTGTAGAATTTATCAAAAAATTATTTTAATTTAGCTCAAAGAGCATGATATTGTTTTGAAATGGCAATAAGTTTATCTACTCTTTGGTCTATACAGGATATAGTATCTCCAAGTTTGTTTACAAACAAAAACCAGAACCAATTTAACAAGACCTCCGGCCGAAATCGTTTTATTTTCGAAATTTAATCATATCAAATACAAAATGTTTCGCGGTGGATCTTGATTTTTATTATATATTTATCCTTGGGTATTATACATACCATAAAATACAACAAAACATTAAGAATTGCAATTTTTTTGTCTCAACTGTGGAGCGACCATATTACCGCTGCAGAGCGACCCGCTCCGGGTCGATCTGCAGTCAACGGTATTTTAAAAGCGACCCGCTTTGGGGGGGGGGGATACTTAAATCATTAATATCGTTATCGTAATATCAATACAACGACAAAGATTCCTGATTTCCCAGATAATGAGGAAAGTCAGCTAATATATCATTTAAAACTCAACTTACCAGCTCGCAGCGCGTCCATCGGCACACTGGGATAGGGTATCGAGTAGGGATACCCTTCCTTCCTCAAGGTCTTCGGCTTCCTCCGCGGCCGATATTTGTAGTCAGGATGTTCCTTCATGTGCATAGCTCGGAGGCGCTTGGCTTCATCAATAAATGGCCGTTTTTCGTCTTCTGACAAGAGCTTCCATTCAGCACCTTAAAGGAAAAGATAGGTCATCTACATAATCAGGTAGAACTTCATATATCTACGTAATTATGCGAAGAGGAAACGTGTAATTAACTCGTAGATTGGTTAAACAATATTATAGAAATAATATTTTAAAATCGCAGAGCTCCGAGACATAGCTTAGGTATATAATATATATCTTCAGCAATATGTGTGGGTTACAGTCATACCTATACGTGTGTACTTTCCGTACATGCTAGCTTGGACCGGCGCGACGGCCAATTTTCAGATACAGTATGCTGAAGGTAGGTGAAAACTTAACTCACTTTTCTCAAAATCTCAGGGTTGATTTGTAATGCTTCAGGCTGCTCGCCAGTTTATGAACATCCCGCTTGATATCCAGGTCAAAAGTATAGCACATCACATATATCATCACATATATCCGCTACTAGGCCCACATTTAGTATAGTTACTGCATTAGATTTAAGAGAAACATTTTAATAGTATGGTAAACTTGTATGATTGCAACTAATTATTCCTACAGCTTATTAAACTCCGTTCAAAACAGAAACTCATTAAGCGAACTTGTAAAAAAGCTGAAAAGTAATTTGCGCTAACCATCGTTCATTGCATAGACAATGGCATTGAATCGATACAATATAATCGAAGGCACGAACGAGCCGTCTCCCCGATTCAAGAGACCAACCCTTTGTCTCCCCCCATTTATGGAAGGCTGTATTCATTCACCGTAGAGGGGCGCCATCGACCATTGAAACAGACAAGACAATCCCAATTCAGAGGAGCATAAAAGCGAAAACAATGTCGCTAACATAGAAAGGAACAATCCTATTCGAAGGACCAACTTTTGTCTCGCTCGTGCGAGGTGAGAAACCCGCGCATCGGAGAGAGATGGGAACAACAATGGCGGAAAACGCCACCTAATGACGAATTTGCGCTTTTCATTCCGCAACAGAAGTTTTTCCCGGTTCCTCATTATTCTGTCGATACTTTGGGGTGGTTGCTATTCTCGACTATTGTCGTATCTGAGATAGAATCGTATATTTTGCGACAATAGATACAAGAGATGAACGTACTGGCTCTTTTTTGATCAATCATGGAATGAAAATACGATTGCGGGTGCAATTTTTAGTTCAAATATGTTGCAACATTTTATGATATTACTTTTTATGTATGCAACAATAACCCTTCTAAGGTGGCAGACAAATTTTATGTGTTGTTTATAGATATCGTTAGTTTTATAATGATAGATTAAGGCTAGACAAAATTTACATATACAGCATGTTTGGAAATGGTTTCTACATTTACTTTTTTATATCTAACCACAAACCTAACTTTACAAGACCTTCTACTCTGAAAATAAACTATAAGGCCAGATTTTTTTTATGAACTTTTCATGGCTGTACCTACGTCCTAGATAAAGAAAACAGGGTTTAGATTGTTCACAGTAAAATGAAACAAATTTAAGTAGATACGTCCCTAAACTTGACTTTTCGCACTTAACAAATCTGATAAGTTCTAAAAATTGAATTAGCCTCATCGGATTTTTGTGGTTTAGGCTTCATTTTTCTGAAATATGTGGTTGAATTGAACACGAACCTCGAAATAAATAAAAAACATTGCTAGTTATTATTTTAATCTGATGCTTATTTAGATACGCAAACTTTTTTTTAGGTATTTTTTCCTTAGGTATCACGGCCATCTGACATTTTTGTTTATATTTTCATTCATTTTTATCATAGATATTTTTTTCAGTTCCAATAGCCCACTTTCGATACATAGGTACGTCTCTATCCGAAGCCATTTCTCCTTGCCTTGTCCATTGCCGGTTCGGCCGAAAAGGCTAACGTTATAAAGAAATAGAAACTTAAACAAATATACCGATGTATAGAAAGCCAGTGCTTAGTAACAGGATTAGTTCAGCTCGATTAGGTAACTCAACTTACAATGAGTGACGTTGCATCCAAACTACAATGACTTATTCAGCGATTTGGATTAGGTTGTGTATAACGATACTATAATAAACTGCTCGAAATACCCACTCTATTAGTACGTTATCTTTATTGTGCTATGAAGATAAACTTTCTACTCTTTGTAAACGCCTCTATGAGACATCTGACTGCTGTATGTAGGATGCAGACTCTATTTGTTAAAAGAGGCTTTATTTGGTTGAAGTATAAAAATTATAATTAGTTTACTTGGATTTATATTTGTGTTTTTATTTTGTTCGCTGTTTCGTGAAAAACTATGGAGGATGAATATTAAACCTAAAAATATTTGACTTAATGATTTTTTTTTGTCTTCGTGAATGTTTGGCTACAAAAGAGACACATACCTACACTACGAAACGCGCATCTTGAAAAAAGAAATTACAGAAGAAAATCGAATGGATGCAAATTTTAGGAACACCTTCCTCACCTTCTTCACCTTTCTATCCCAGCCACCATGTTTTTTAGTATTTTTGCAAGAACAAATATGCAAATAATTTAACCATCGATCATTCACGTGATGCGTAATTTAAATGAAGTGTCGTGTCGTGCATTTGGCATTTGGATGAACGAGCTTACAAAACATTTGAAAAACGTATCTTGCGAGAGGTTGAAACATAACCGCCGAAATTAATCGAGAGCCTCGTCTGCAGTGTTGAATTTTTGCTCACGAAGCATTTTTTCACCATGGGATATTAAAATCACAGAATGGAGCTGAATCTGGGCGTAGGATGGAGTAAGATTTGTACCCCCGAAGGCGTCAAATAGTTCATGGTTCTAGCAGCTGTGTAAGCGCAAAGTTTCCCGCGCGTATGGGTAGATGACGTGACTATTATTGCAAATAAATAAGTAAAAGATAAATGTTTAAAAATATTCAAAAAAAGAACTACACCCATAAGTGGCCAATGATTTCCACCGAGGAGATTTGTATTGAAATTAGCCTACAGTTTACAATAGTTTCAGGAATAAAGAGGTTGTATTCTGCGTGGCTAACGATTTTTGGAACAACTTAGATGAGTATTAGAGTTACTTGTAAACTTTCCACCTAAGGTAAATTAAAAAAAGTATAAGAAACATATTAATAAAAACCTTTCATTTGCACAACAAAGTTACTCAGTAGTAGTAGTAGCAAGTAAACACATAAACAAAACTAGTATGTATATTTGAAAGGAGACAACGACGACAATTCTGAATGAATGCATTAGCAACTTAATTTACAGCTGGCAACAAGACAAAAACAAATATATTCTGTTTCGAACAATAGTTAATGATGTATGAGTGTAGAACAAGTGTCTTGGAGGCATTATGCCAATTGCCGGCAAATACACGGCTGTCGGTTTGAATTATTGTTGTGCGCGAGTGGTGTGGCTACAGGACTAGTGATGTTCGCCTCAGTCTTGGAGGAATAAGAATAAGAAACCATATTGGCCTTATAACAATCATTACACTGGGCAAGTCAAAATTACAATAATAAGCTTATAATACATAAATAAGAACGTAGGGATTAATAATAAAATAAAATAAAAAACATATTATACTACGAGACGAATGAATATTCTTTGAGACGCATTTCAGCAAATTAGTGAAGTTTACTAATTTGCTGAAATGCGTCTCAACAGAGAGGAGGACTCATAGTCTTGTAAAAAGTATAACAAAACTTATTTCTAATAAAATGTTAAACTAATACAAATAAAAAAACCTTAAACTATACAAATTGTAGGTATCTACATTTATGTCGGAAACTTTGCATAAAAGTTATAATTTGTCAAGTACCATGTATATAGGTGCTAGCCATTACAGATTCTGATAATATGTCTCAATCTCAGGTTTCCGTAGAAATTTAGAAATAAATTATTGTAAGAATTTTTAATAGAAATAAAAAAAATATCATGACTGCTAGATAGTTAGTTTGCGGTCTCAAGGTATTACGGCGAATTCTATCAAAAGTCGAAGGAATTTTGTTTCGTTTTATTACAACTGAAATCTAACGAATCAAGCCTAATCTTATAATTACTTGTGTAAGTTACAATTCATACGTACGTTTCAATTATTTCTGTAAGAATCAAGATCGACTACGAATATGTTTTCTTAGCTGTTGCCAGATGATATTCTTAGTTATCGTCTTGTTTCTCGTCTGTTTTCCCATCCCTAGAGGCTAGTTTTGTCCGACGTAGTAGTTCCCGATTTTCTTTTTTCACTACATTGTCCTTAATACAATAATAGCATAATTGTAATGTAAATACGCATAGTACTTAAACGACATTCAGGTAATATAATTAATGCTTTTATTATTTGTGTTTTGTGCGAGCTAGGCAAAGATTAGTTATTCGTAACAGATGTGTTATTGTTGTGGCTGAAATGCCTACAATGGCTATATGTATATGGGTTATATTATGTGTATTATCAGTCCATTGCGTTCCCACTACTAGGTCACGAGCATTTTTTATAAGAAAGGTATGAGATTGATTTCACACAAAGTGCTACGGTTGGTGGTGTCCTTTATTTTTATTTATTAAATTTAATTATTATTATATTAGATTATACTAAATTCAAAATGTGAGTCTTTTCGAAAGGCCAAACAAACAGTACTGTAGAGAGTAGAAAAATTGTATGAAAAATTATTTCATTTTTTTTTATACTTACTTTGTAGATACAGTGTTTGACCATTATCAAACTTGATGGTCAGTGACGCTAAATCTATAATGTTAATTAGCTCTCAATGACCAAAAAAATGTTTTATAGAATTTAGGATGGTAGGTAGCCAGGCGGGTAATATAAAGTACTAGGGTACTTTATATTACCCGCCTGGCTGGTCCAAGGTTGTTTTTATATATATAATGTTGCCTTCATTGAAAGCTTAATCCTTGAGTGATGCTTGCACATAAATAGCATCCAGATTTTAAAACTACATTCAACAGACTATTCGGTCGATGACATTTTTTATCTTTTATATTCTAAATAACTCAGTTTTAAAATTATATAACTTAACAATCAATTAGACATACTTGCATACAGATCGCATTAAGATTAGTCGCAAGAGTTGCGTACCTACTGGTAAAGATTTATCATACGGCCGCGTACGGGTTATAAATCATTTGAAGCCATGGATCTGCGAGTGCACCACCGCGACCGCCCTGCCACCACAATTTCGTGAACCCACTCACTGAGTGAGACAACTGGCAGATTCACTTAATCAAATTTCTGAATTATGTCAGTGACTAAGGTTCATCTTTTTGTACGAAATTTGAATAAATATGAGATCAGTGTCTCATGTTTATTTAAATTTAATACATAACCACAAAATATAGCTCATCTAACAGTTTTAAATATTTCAAGTGTATTTATTTTATTACACACTAATAGCGCCCCGCGGTTTCAACTATGCTTTTTCCGGGATAAAAGTAGCCTATGTGTTAATCCAGAGTTTAAACTATCCCCATACCAAATTTCATCGAAATCGGTGTAGCCGTTTGAGCGTGAAAGTAACAAACATACACACAAACTTTCGCATTTATAATATTAGTAGCATTAACATTCTCGTTAAAAGCTAACACAATTATTAGGGGGTTAATTATGCATGTAGGGGAAGGTGGGGGAAACGCGAACGCGGAGTAATGCCGAATTCAATGGTTCTAATATGTTAGGAAGAGACATTCATATTTTACTTGCCGCTATTTCGGAGATCACGCCACTTCTAGCGCCAGTCAACAACACGGGAGACGCGGACTCACGTACTTATCAAGGCATGCATTTTTCAATATTTTGTATGTTTTCGATGTAATTTTTTGGTAAATTCAGCTTGGTGTAGCTTTGTTTCTATCAACAATAGTAATTCAGCTTTTACATAGTGGAATATTCATATATTAATCAGCTAATTGACAAAGACATAACTGCAGAATAAATATAACCTAATTTGTTTTTTGACATTATAATATTTTCGATCCCGCGGGGTAAAAGCGAACACTCCATGTCGGGCAATCTCGAACATTCGGCATTACCCCCCCTTCTGTTTGTTGGCTCCCCGTTCAACTTTTTTTTATTGTTACATATGCCTCTTAATTACAAAAGTAAGACCAAACTGAAATACAGTTTAGAAGATCTCAAAAAGGCTATAGCGATGTTAAAACCAAAAAAATAACCTTGGGCAAAGCAGCAGAAACTTATAATGATCCAAAAACAACTATTTGGACCACGTAAAGAAAGAAGTGTTAAGACAGCTAAGGTCTGGACGAAAACCTTACTTACCTACCTACCATTACAGATGATCAGGAAATGTAACTTGTCGATTATATCATAAAATGTAGTAAACTAATGCCCTAACTATAAAGAAACCGCGAAATCGCGTACTAATATGCCGAGAAGAACAAAAGTCCGCACAATTTCGACCGAGTGAAACAGCTGGCCGGAAAAGGCCAATTCTACAATTTCATGAAAACACATCCCAGCATATATCTAAGAGCTGACGCGAAAAAAAAGGAAAAAGGCGAAAAAGAAAATAGACTACTTTTGTATTTTTGGTCGAGATAAATATATAGATCCCCCCGTTAAAAACTGTACTATGTGCTACGTGTGAAAAAAATGGGCTCACGAGAGATGTATGGACGGACAGTCAACATCGTTTGGTTTTAAAAGTGATCTCTGTCGTTAATAATATTAGTTCGTAATTACCCCACTTGGTGTTCGTATTTACCCGACTAATGTCGGGCAAAGGCGAACACTAAGGGTTTTGTTTTTCTTTCATATTGTTGCAATTCATTAAAAAATAAAAATGTTGATTAGTGAATTGGTTAGACAGATAAGTAAACTTTATAATTAAAAAAATTAAAAATATCTGTGATCATATTCCACTGTTTTATATAAGTTTTCCCTTAGGTGTTCGTATTTCCCCCACCTTTCCCTACTATAGTTAAGAACTGGTTTATTAGCTACTAAAAATCTCATAAATAATTATTTGTTTATTTAATTCAATTATTATTCCCGTATTCCCTGCACATTTCTTTACAAAATAGTCCATTCACCGTCTCAACCGTCCAAGTGCAATTCTATGAAAATAATTGAAACCCCCCAAGCCTTGGCAATACATTGTTGAATTAACAGTTCCATCGACAAAAGACACGTGTCGATACATTACAAAGTGTTGCCAACAGCACAATAATTATTTCCTACTGCGTTGTTCGGTCGGGAAAACAATAGCGCGATCGCTGGCAACACTGAACAATGATTGTCCGGTACGCAGCGGAATTAGGTATAATTAGTTCATGTTTACCTACCCTACTGTATACTTTTTAATTTTCCTTATAAATGCAATGACTTCTGTCGGGTAGTTACGACAAGCGACGAGGCGGCAAGCCTAGACAGACAGTACTTCTGTACGACAGTAACTTCTATTGGAATAATCAGACACAAAAGGTCCTCAATTATAACGAACTAGCCAGCCGCCCTGATTCCGCAGGAATCCAGCAAAGAAATTTTGTAAAAGTGTAAAATACAAAGTAACACCTTACGTATATTAAATAATATAAAACGTGAAAAATAACTAAAAGCGTTTTGAGAAGAGTAGTGCTGAAAAGCACTGCCACTACTGTGCTTGTTGTTGTGGTAACCATGGTTACGACACAGAGAAATCGCTTTGGCGATTTTGGAGGTCTGAGAAGATTAACTTTTTGGCGAGTCAGTTGCAGAAAACTGTTTTTCTTTACCTAAACACGCGAGATAGCGATCAAACGTAAGCTTATATCATAACCTTTAAAAAACCAAAAGAAAACTTTAATAGGCTTTGTTGCACGTAAACCTTCTGTGAAAATGTATTTAACAAATGATGAAAACCGCATCAAAATCCTTTAGATCGAATGTGACAATAAGAAATTAAAATATAATAAATTGCATAGATACCAGTGATGTTTTACTAAAGATGACGTACATTCATACGGCGCGGTGCTCAGATTTTGTTCTTTTACGATATAAACATGCTTACTGCGACAGATAATACGGTACAAATAATATAGAAAAGAATAGCTATATGTTTAGACTTGCACTTGAAATACGCGTCGTAATCAAAATTACTACAATTGTCTTAATTTTGCCGCCTCAGTTTCCGCGCGCTTGTGCGACATCTACCTCATATAAACATATAATATCATTGATAGATACGGAAAAATGTCTAACGCAAGACAAGAATGGCGTGGCACGGACGGTCAGAGCGGAATGAAACGTACCCCTTATTGGAATAAGCATACCTACTCAAATAGCAATAAATTCAACAGACGTGATAATAAAATTAAAAAGCAAGACGCAATGCGCGGATCATAAAATAAAGAATAAGTAAATAAAATAGAAAGTATATAATTTTTCGCTTGTACTCGGATAACTACAACGCGATGCGCTCAGACGGAATTAACTGAATTCCATTGGATTAGACAATATAAAAAATAAACCAACTACTATCTATGAATAAAATATTAAAATTTATGAGTGTCTGGCTGCTCCCGGAGGTCAAAGACAACGCGGTAGCCCACCATACATACCTATGAAGATCAAACTGACTATTCTCGTCTAAAAAAAATAATAATAAAAAAATTATGTATACAATGTAATGTAATGTATTGTAGGAGAGAAATGAGAGATATTATTAAAGATAAATTTATGTAAAAAATTTGCATTAACTTGCAAATTGACGCATAGGAATAAATATATTAATAATTAACAGCAAATTTATAGTATTTGCTTAGTAGGACAATACTGTATCATAATGAAACATCAAATAGGTAAATAATGCCCGAAATCTAAGAGGATCACACTTATACTCGTATTATAAATGTGAAAGTAACTTAAACTGTATGTTACGTTGTCATTCCTAAACCACTGAGCCAACTGTGATGAATTATGGTATATATGGTATGAGACCTTGAAGGAGATAGATATGTCCCGGAAAAATACGGTTGTCGTGGGATAGCTGAGGTAGCGGGAAAACCGTAGTCCATGCGAGTGTAGCCATGGGGCGCTGCTAGTTCTAAAATAAAACAGAGACTTGCAGAATGACATATTAGAATAAAGTATTTAGTTTAGACGATGGATAATATTTCCGAAGCAGTAGGGATGTAGGGATGGGGGGGGGGGGGGGCACTTTGTTCATTAGAGCAAACGTGACGTCGAACCGTTCACATTCACCACATGTGCCATCGCAGTCACAAACGCATGTTTTTGATTCAAAAACAATATAAGCCAAGTCAAGAGAGGATCATAGAATGTTGGTTATAATTAAACAAATATTCAACATATACACAACACATCATATCTGTTTCATCCACAAACATTGGTAAAGGTACCTATCAGAACATTGAGTTGTCATTGTCCAACCTCTCTATCGAACAATACGCCCAGACACATCAACGAAGACACAGATCTTTTACATAACATAGAGATGTATTGTCGACAACAATTGCAAAAACAACAAACAACAGTACACGAAACACACACGTTAGGCACAATAACGTTGCCAACAAAGGACTTTCCTCTCTACGTTGTATTAAAGCGGCCATTGTACCGAGAATCGGACGAAAATGCTCTTCATTACTCTGAAAGCTTGTGTGCCGTGCGACAATGGTGAAAAGAGGGGGTGAAATGGGGTGGGGGGAACAAAGACGCATGGCGAAGGAGCACCCGCCACCCTTTCGCCCGTAAAATTGAAATGGTAAGAAACGCTATTTAGGTCATGATTTTATTAAATGTGTTAATAGATTTTCGGAGTTTGATAATGGTGGCTTTTTGAGAGGGTATTCAACGTAGGGTAGAGCTGTAACCATCTAACTTATCAAACGGCTGCCGCGGTCGTTTAATAACTTAGACGGCTGTTCCAATATTGTACAATGGATTTCAGAGAAGTCGCAATTACAAATATTTACAATCATACTCGGTAGGTATCATTGATGCACAACTATCATCAGTTATTGAGTTAAAATTAGATAGAAGATAAAGCTTAGATGAAATGAAATGTTTTGAATGTTCTTCCAAATATTTATAAGATACTAGTAGCAGCCCGCGGTTTTACCCGCTTGGATTACGGTTTTCCCGTTACATCAATTATACCACGGAAATCATAAATTTTCGCCGCATAAAAAGTACCCTATTTGTTATCCAGATATAACCTATCCCTGTGCCAAATTTCATCCAGATTCGTTCAGCCGTTCTGGCGTGATTGAGTTACAAATATCCATCCATCCAAACAAGCGAAATTGATCGTTGCAATTTCATTTGTTTTGCGACAGTTTTTTAAACCTGCCAATTATACAATGTTAATAGCCATACAGGCACTGGGAACCTACCACTACGCTGTGTCAGGCTGCCGGTTGATAATTACGACCTGAGGCTTTCATCATCATCGCTTCGAGTAATAAAACAAAGTCGCGATAAAATACAGAAAATTCAACTATGGAATGTTTCAGTTTGCTCATAAATATGTCATCATAGTCCAACTTTAATTACTAAACACTCCATACTACCAATACTCAATTAATTTAATACTACATTGAAATGAAATCGAAGCACTGCACTAGTTTTTTATGTACGTACATAGATGTAAGTATTATCGGAACAAAATTACACTAGCGATTGATGAATATTTATGTATAGTTACACGCAACTAGTATTAAGTCAATTGTAAGTTAGGACCCAAGATATAGGCTATGCCTAGTTCGGGGCAGGCTGTACAAATGTAACATATTAGGTTAAGTATATTATTAATTTTTTTTTTTTTTAAACCGACTTCGACAAATTATTTCATACTTTTGAGCGATGAAGTCGGTTACCTTTTTCATTAAAAAAAAAATCACCTTTTTCACTGACCTATGCTACTCACGGAATCAATTGTTATTGTGTATGTTCTCCGATGTCTTCAACCGCAACTATGATATCGTCGAGGTATGCGAAGCACTTTTCAGTTATTTGAGTGTAACTCTAAAACCGCTTGTCGGATTTTGATTTATATGAGACCACCACGAAAGTATACTCTATCAAACTAAAAAAGAAAAAAAAAACAAAAAAAAACATCAAAATCGGTTCATAAACAACGAAGTTATACTCGAACACATAAAAATAAATATAAAATATATACGGTCGAATTGAAACCTCTTTTTTTTAAGTCGGTTAAAAATAATATATATTGAGCATTGTATTTTCTGATATCACTTCAGATATTTGGTTAATTTTTTTTGAGCATTGTATTTTCTGATATCACTTCAGATTTTTGGTTCATTGCATTACCGGCATGCTAGGCGGAACTCAAGTTCAACTGTTTACATCAACATACAAATTTGAACTGCTAGTGGACTTTTACTATAGCTTAGGTAGCAAAGCGGTACTTTGTATTAGATTCAAGTCCTATGTTTAACCCGATGTTTTTCCCTCTAAAGTTTTGATTGTAAATTACTGCTTACTTATTCGCTGTAACTACTAACTTTATAGGGTTGAACCTTCTAATATTGGAAGTGACAACCCCTACAACATATTTACAACGGCCCCTTAAATTTAGGTAGTTAACTAACCAGCTATCGAGATTATACATAACAGTTCCGCCATATGTCGTATCTGTTAATTTACTCCGATTGAACACGGTCCTCACTTTTTACCAAGTTTTTTGTTTAAATCCCTGTTTTTTTTACAATTTGGCTGCATCTACTGTATCTATTGGTCTTTATATCTAAGGCATGGCCAATAGACCAATAGAATGCGGCTCTACAGATTAGTTATCAGTTTGTATAGCGTGTCAAATCGTCCACAGAACTCTTTTTAGTAAGAAAATAAGTGTACTGTGTGAATGGGGAATCTATTAAAGTTGTACCGGAAAGAATTTGGATAGAATGACTTACTATTTTACAGGAGGGATGGTTTTGTGTAGCAGATTGTGTAATAATAGGTTTTTTGTTGGAAGATACAGGCTTTGTAGTTCGTCTATGGAAAGCATCTGAGCTGATTTGTATGTTTTTTCTGAGGAAAATGTGGCTAGTTACGTCATCAGGTTGTACAAACGGCATTCTGGAGGCTATAATATGTAAAGAGAAATATAAACTCATTTCTTTTTTTTTTCATCTTCATTACACTCAGACCCCCGCACTAGGATTCCCTGTATCGCGGGAGGCAAGGACACACACAATCACAGAACACAAACATCCCAGACCCGGGACAAACATCTACACTCATCGCACAAATGTTTGCCCCTGCCGGGATTCGAACCCAGGGTCCCGGAGACACAGAATTCATGTCGATGACACAAACAACTACGCCACGGGACCGTCATTAAGTAAACAACAAAGCCTGATGATTGAGATCAAGCTAATTCAAAATTATTTCAAAACAAAGTCTCTCGCATATTCTGGAACAGTGGATCTGTTTGTGGTGTAAAACTGGCTTGGTATGGGCATATCATATGGAGTGATTATAAGATATCACTTAAAGAGTATTGAGCATGAACGTGGATGGATATAGAGGTAGAGGAAGGCCGAAGAAGGTGTGGATGGACTGTGTGAATACCTATCATAGAAGATAAAGACAAGAAGGAGAGTTTTAAAATAACTAACAAACGGTCGTTTGAATCTTTATGAAATTTGGTATATAATTATATAATATATAATTTGGTGAATACCTACCTGGCTAGCTATCACCATCCAGTTTGAAAAACTGTCGAACACAATAGTATTTTCAGGCAGCAGTCCAATAAATAATTATTCTAGGTTTAGCGTAAGTACACCATCTACCACAACGTCACGGATTATAAGTAAGATAGTGGTTAAACCTCGGATCTATAATACCTTACATATAGTTAATAATACTCATTTATTTATTTTGTTAACTTTCTTTAGGTTACTGATCGATGAACTCATTCGTGCGTTTATTTGTCAGTTATGGCCGCTGTGACAACCAACCCCGGTCTCCCCTATATTCTTTATAAGATATTTTTTTCAAATGCCTTTATTAAAATAAAACACTAACAACTAATTACAATACTGCAGCTACTACAATAGCATTTGAGCCATCCACTAGCTATTGGTAGCCTATAGATAACTCAAATGTTCTAACCCGCTACCGGCTGGCAGCGTGCCCAGAATGCTAGCAGCATTGCCACGTTGAATTGCAATGCTGATTCGTTGAGCCAAATATGTGCCAGCATTTTGGTCACGCGTCGCATCGATCAAACGCTGTGATAAATTTTGGAAAATCCGATGAGCTCCAGGTCCCCACGGGCCCAACGTCTCGAACCCAAACGGTTCAAATATGTAACCACTAGCTAGGTTAACATATTTTCACCGTTTCAATTGCTCCGCCGTATAAGCCGCGGCGCCAGCCCTAACATGTGTCTCAGGAAGATGTGACGGCGCCAAAGTGTCAACGCATGTAGCGTCCCATACTAAAGGCCGCCCTAACTTAATTCTTTATAATGTATACCTATGTGTTTATATATTCGATATCCTTGAGACGACTCCTTATTATATTACAATACAGTAATACCATCTCAGTATGCAAAGCAAACGGCGCACCTAAACCATCCATATACTACATAAGGGTGCGTTCACACCGCGTTATCGCCGCCTCGCAGGCGGGCGCAACAAAAATAGCTGTTGTATCCTTATTGTAGCTGTTGTCGCTGTTGTTGGCTGTTGTCAAGGGCCCGCGGTTTAATTACTAGCTTTTTGTGGCGCTGTGTAAACGTGATATTTTGTGGACGGCATTTGGTATTGTGGTGAAGAATGCTTTTGTGCTCATAGAATGGTGTTTGTAGCTGCTGTCGTTTTATTTAGGCTACGTTCAGTTATATGCTGAGGCAATTTTGTGTATCCATCATTATTTTTATGATTCTCCTGTGAAAATACAAGGTTTTAAAAAGGTTGTTCATCGTATTAAACATACGTTTGTCTACAGGCTGCTAACCGACTTTGTTATTTTCGGTTACTTAGTATTGTAGAGTATTTGTAAAAGATTATCTTTTTTTTATTGTAACCACTGCCTTCTGAAAGTCTCTTTTTTACAGTCTCAATATTCAGTCTCTAATCGTTGAATCGAACCTCACCTCCTATGCGATACTAATTTGAGCCATCGGTAAAGCTGTGATAAAGTAAACAATGCAAAAGCATGGAAAAGTTTATTTTTTATACTTTATAGTTTGATTAATATCTCACTTGGTGGTCAGTGACGATGTGGTCAGAGATGTTATCACGCTAGACCTAGAATGCTTACTGGCTCTCACGGACTGCTGCCTGAACACACTATGTGTTTGGTGATGGTTTTTCTAACTTGAGGGTGGTAGCTAGCCAGGCGGGTAATCGAAAGTACCCTAACAAAACGCTGGGAATTTGATAACGGTGTCACCTTTACCAGAAGCTCTAAAAAACACTAACAAGGTTGATAAATCTGCCAGGGAGTTGATTTTTAGGACTGATATGACCATCATAGAATTCAACGTCACTATCAATTCACTACTAGTTATTAAATATTGAATACATCTGGTTGTCCTAATATGATAGAATGGGGATAGCGAAATTCCATTATGTAATTCCAACGCAGGGTTTACGCAGAAACTATAAAATAGAACATCGAATTGTTACCTGCAAATCGTCAATGTATTCTTACAATTGTGAATTCATAATCAAAGATTAATACATACTTACACAACACATCACACAATTACCTAAAACACAGTTGCCTCAGGGAGGCAAGCGAACACTATCTCAATAGGGTTGGCAACCCGACACCTCGGTGCTCGCAAACCTATTACAGGGCCGTGTATTACGAACAATGTGCCCCCACCTTGATTAATATTAACTGAGCAAGTGAACGCCCCAACAGTTGGCTCTGATACGAATTATTGAGGGAAGGTGCATCAGACACTGATGAAAACAAACACGGACATACGGACAGACTGTGAGATTATTAATCATATTTAGTTAATGATAATTATTAAAATAACCATATAGAAAAAAGACTGCTCAAAGACCATTGGTCTTTGAGCAGTGTGTTACCAATGACATATTAATTATGGAACCGAAATGTAGTCTAGGCACAACTGTCTTCTTAGCGAACGACGATGAGAGCTATGCTTGGGGTTTCTGTAAAACTATACGAGACCGAATCATTAATCTAATTAAATAATTCATTTTGTAATAATTAATATTGGAATATGTTGTATGTATTGCTTCCGGGCGTCTTCTCTGATACTGATGATTGAGATGACTCAGTATCAGAGAAGACGCCGCGGAGGAGAGTTCTACGCTCTTGTCGCCGCTCGGACCTGAACCACTGAAGATGTCGACCGCAGTGATCGACGAAACGTCTGGAACACAAGTTTCACTTAGACCACGGCCAAACAGCCCGGAAGCAATACATACAACATGCAAAGCCGGCCGTGAAAGCCTTAGAGTTTACAATATTGGAATAAGTAAGTGCAAAAAATGAATTAATAAAATTGACCTATTTCTTTCTTGGTTTTATAGTAAATAGTATTATGTGAATTAACAATCTCTTCTTCTTCTTTTTCTTTGCCTTGTCCCATTATCTGGGGTCGGCTCTCCTCGTTTTCTTGCGCCAGGACAATCTATCCTGGGTTGTCAGAAAATTCAATTGGGCTTGTTCCAGGTACTTGGACATAGTGGACCACCACGTGGCAGGAGGGCGTCCTGCGCCTCTTTTCTATGTGAATTAACAATGGCATATGATATACTTTGAACTGCTAGAAATGACATCAGAGTGCGCATCGTGCCCACAAGATTAGAGAACAACCTTAGCGTATGCAGTAATTACCAAGGAGTTGACCACAGGCGACTTAATGCATACTATCCGTTTTTTTTTATATATTTGTGAACGAACTGAGGGCTATTTTATAAGCAACAAGTCGTAACCAATCTTACAGTAGCCTTACCGAGACTTGAAGCAATATCAATAAATTTAAAAATATACTCAAACAAAATTTTACCAATGAATCTTAAGCTACAAAATAATTGTAAATTAATGTTTTAATTAAGCTACCGTGTGTATCGCGCACTAAAAAGTTCCCGATTCTTTGTTCGTCGAATACCTTTTGTTGCACGCATCGACATTTGTCGAGCGACATGTCGATTGATTCCGTAAACAAAACACGGTTTTGTTGTCGATTCATTAGTGCCAATGACAATACTTTATTGGTACGTAAATTGATAGGCATAGCCGTGCACATGTTTGCATTAAGACCTGTTTGTTTTGATGTTATTTCATAAAACATTAGGTACTAATAATAATCTTAATAATATTATAAATGCGAAAATTTCTGTGTATGTTTGTTACTTTTTCACGTTTAAACGGCTACACCGATTTTGATAAAATTTGGTATGGTGATAGTTTAAACCCTGGATTAACACATAGGCTACTTTTATCCCGGAAAAAGTATAGTTCCCGTTGGAGAAACCGCGGTGCGCTACTAGTACAAATTCAAAAATCATTTATAATTAAAAACTCTTTAAGTAATCACGAATGTAATATCAAACTAGAATTTTGACTGATCGAGCTTTTGGTTAAGTTATATTGGCAGTGATTCTCTTGTTCAACAAAACTGAACTAGAATTCTGAAATACAATATAATCAAGATAAATCCTTACACGGTTATGATAAAACCTAATTTTGTATGACACTTATGATAACACTAGTTAAATCTTTTTTATTAAAATTGCGGGTAGTTTTACGTAAAATAAGGAGTTATACGAATTTGAATTTTGCAGCGTACGATTTTCTTTAGGCGATTTGCAGTCTTCTTGTAGTATATTAGTCTATGATTAAACGTAGTTGTATTGGGTTCTAGCAAGGTTTAAAATATTAACTCACTTTTTACGAGTACTAACTTAAGATATCAATTTATGGGCAGCCAATGATTGGCATTTTCTTATATATAAGTGACGATTGGCCGTGGTGGTACCGGCCTAGAATAGTACTCCCCCATCTTATCCCGCGGGTGCCGTAAGAGTCGGCTAAGGGATAACGTACCAGGAGGTGGGCAGCAGCGCCTTCTGAGGATCGGAAATCATACTGCGCTCGCCAACCCGCCTGCCAAGCGTGGCGAGTATTGGCAAATCCCCCCTATATGGGGGAGGCATACGTCCAACAGTGGACGCACATAGCTGAGAAAAATATAAAAAAAAAAAAAAAAGTGACGATTAAATTGAAGAAAACATCATAGGACGCCAAGAAAAAAAAACTCCAAATAGTTGGTCAAATCAATGCATAATTAGAGCAGAAACAGACGATAATTAAGTTAATCCGTTTGACAGAAAGAGCCAGATTGATATCGCAATAATGAATGACTCACGCCCAACTAATATACCATACACTGGCCATACTTTGACACTGGCAGAGGAACGCCACATGGCGTTTGAAAGAAGAAGATGAAGAACTAATAGGTGGTCAACCATATAAGTCACGTTAGAAACGATTGTGACAAGTGATTAGTTATTTTACCAACTACCATAGGACCTGTAAGGCTTAGCAGAAGATCCATTAAAGGGTCACAATCCTATCTCAGGTTGTATTTACTCAAATTGTCAGTTCAGGCCGCGTTACGAGCCCTTCAGAAAATAATTTCCCAAACAAACAGTTTTTATTCAGTACATAATAGACAGCGTGAATAATGCATGGGTTGTTAATGGAAAGCTTTTTGACGGCGCTTTATTTGATTTAACTTAAGCAGAACGTCTTTTATTTTACTGAACAAAAGTGGTCGTTACTTCAAGAGTAGGTAAGTTCGTTTGTTTGGAAAAAGATATGTTCTTATCGTAAATCAAATGTGTAAAAAATTTGTTTACTAAGTTCCGAAGTATATTCAAAAAGAAGCGATGATATCTCAGCGGTGCGTGCGTTGGCAGTCAAACGACAGACACTGATTCGATCCTCACCAATTGCTTGAGCTTCCGGTGAAGATAACACCGTTATCGATTTCTTAGCATGGTGGTAGGGTATTTTCGAGTAACCGCCTGGCTAGCTACCACCGTCAAGTTTGACAAACTGTCACCAAACACATACCTAGAGCTACACTACCTTACCAGATATGTAAATAGTTCGCGACATGCATTAAACAAGTGTCAGAAATTATATTACAGCGTTTCTATTTCCCTAAAACAATTGCTGGAAACTTAGATAATTATGGGATATAAATCAGTTTTTCATACGTGACAAAGAATAGACAAATCCAGTTCAATAACAGACGCTCCAAATGTCTGCGTCCTTTTCATAGCGGTAACAACTACCTGCACGATTCGCGCCGTGTACAGTTCGCAGAAAAAACGAGGGAAAATAGAAAATGGCGTTTCCTCTCTCCGTCACTGGCAGAATGGCGGCCACGGCAGCTTTTATTTTTCCATACTCTTCCGCCCGTGTCTCCATACATTTCTGGGTGGTTTTTTTTCTGTGCTCCAACATGGAGTTTTGGTTACTCTTGCTCGTTGATTATTTCGGTGGCGGGCGTCCCGCTGTGTCGCTTCTGTCGCTTGATTGCGTCTTATTTTTTTATCTATTTTGTAAGCGACTTTTTAAAGTTTTTGCAAACGACTCTCTTAATACGTTGTCAACTAAATTAATATCGGGGTTTGGGGTTTTTGCGTGTGTTAACGAAGTTGGACACTTATTTATAGAGTGTTATTTTGAATCATTTTATTCTTGTGGCAGTTTAATTAATAAAGGTCAGCAGTGTTAATATACGACATGTCAGTAGCTACTTACTATAGGTAATCGTATCTGAGCGAGTTCTTGTTTAGAAAGTTAATAATATTGCAACGAAAGTAAAACTAGATAATAATATTAATATTCTCACATGTATGAAATGAGCAAGTATAACACATTTTCTAAAAGTATAGACAATCCCAATTTCTGATTTGACATAAGAAGCTGAAAAGAAGTCAAATTTTCAAATACGCGATTTTTTATTCATAATTTTGGATTTTGGATGGATGTTAGTTATTCAATCACCCCAGAAAATCTCTACGCATATGGATAAAATTTAATACATAGAATACCTGAGATAACACATCTAGGCTTCCATCTTTGAAAAAAATATAAATGATTCCTGTGGGATAACTAGGTTTTCCCGACAGGTAACCGAACTGGTTACCTGTCGGGAAAACATAGTTATCCTCCTAGTTATAAAAAATCTAAATGATTCCTGTGGGATAACTAGCTCCTCCTAGTTATAAAAAAATCTACATGATTCCTGTGGAATAACTAGGTTTTCCCGACAGATAACCAGTTCGGTTACCTGTCGGGAAAACCTAGTTATCCCATGCGACTTGTCATACAATTCCTTAATTTTTTATTGACACAACGTTTATCTAAGGTCTAGGAGGACGCCTGGGCATCAATTCTACTAGAACATTGCTCATAGATTGTTAATGAATTGTCATTTTTGCTACTCGGAGCATAAATTAGAATGGCTACACAGATTTTATTCCTGCCATAATACAATTACCTACAATGCAATCGAGATGCAATTGTTATTTAGCGGAATACCAAGCTTTATCACGATAACATTTGAATCGCTATTGCATTGTTTATGGATTGCTTGTCTTAATAAATAAGAGAATTGGCTCCCTAGACTATTTTATTTCAATGTTGAAACCTGCATAAAGCTGATTTTGACGAACCCAACCGTCTTAATACAAATTATTCTACTACCTACATTTCCGTAGAAATCATAATTCAGTATACTCTCGAGACTGATCAATTTGCAATCAAAATGAGCCCTTTTGATCCCATGGATTATGAAGCGGGAATCACCACTTTGCATAATAGTAGTTCACCTGAGATTGCTCTCGAATTCACTAGTTCCGATGGAACAATGGTTACCACCTACCATTGGCGTATAGATATAATATAATGATAGAGGTGTCTACGAGTGTGTTATATATCATTGTGTTAGTTATGAATCTTCAATATCAATGATAGCGCGGAGAGAATTGACTTTTTATGCGACTGTACTAGAAAGGTTATGCTTATCGAATGATGACTGGACGGTTGGCGCAGTTGGTAGCACTCTGCCTTCTGATCCGCTGGTCCCGGGTTCGATTCCCGGACAGGTCAAATATTTGTGTGATGAACATGTCTGTTTGACCTGTGTCTGGGTGTGTATATGTATATAAGTATATATATCAGTCATCAGGTTAACATAGTACAGGCTCTGCCTAGTTTGGGACCTGAAGACGTCGTGTCAATATACCCTTTGTTTAAAACTATTAATATAAGTTATAAAATGAAAGTGTTTACTTTTGTTTTCTTTACTTACCTAGTCGTTTAGAGATCTCTGAATTGTGCATCTTTGGGTTATCCTGTGCTATTTTCCTTCGCTGCAGCCTCGACCACACCATGAAGGCGTTCATGGGTCTCTTGATATGTTCCTCTGGGGATTTCTTCTGCTGGTTCATGGAGATGGAACCCATGGTGCCAATAGCTCCCATGGACATACCCATGGGGAAGGGACCCATGCTGCCACCGAAGCCGGTGCGGTCGCACATCGCACCAGCGGCACTAAAAAACAAATGAAAATTTATTTTAGTGTAGTATCTAGTTTAGTGTGTAGAATATAGACACGCTGTCATAGTCTTAAAACTGGAAAAAAACCTGATATTCCAATACGTAATATACATACATTTCCCGCTCAGAGGTAACTTAGATGGTAAATACCGTTTGGAACATAGTACGTATATACCGTTTGGAACATAGTACGTATATACCGTTTGGAACATAGTACGTATATACTGTTTGGAACATAGTAAATATCGTTAACCTTTTAATATACACATAAGACACTTTGGTTTCCCAAAGACTAAACGTTGGTTTCTCAACGACTAGAGGTACCTGGAAAATCGTAGCCCACGCGAGTGTAGCCGCAGGGCGCATATAGTGAGTGATTAACGGCAGAGCAATAATTCTGTAGTCACAGACCAACAGAACGAAATATAACAGTAAATTTGAAGTGTAAAAGTTTGGTTACCGCTCGCAGAACTATCTACAGATATTGTATTTATAGAATCTATTTGAAATCAGAAACATGCAGCAAATAAAACCCCCATCCACAACAGCCAGATTAACACCCTTAAAAATTAATAACTTTGTTATACAAGGTGGTATTGTAAAGCCCCTTGTACACATCACGTGTTGCAACTTTTAATATAACTGCCACAATTACAGCGCGCATAACGCGTGAAATATTAAAGCTAAGACGCGGGAGATGATAAATTGGAGTGACGACGGGATCGCTGGAGCTGATTGGCTCTTGTATTAGGGGCTTAACTGTTAAGGTGAAATGAAAATAAATGCGCATTTTTTTATAATTTTTAACCGACTTCAAAAAAGGTGGTTACTCTATTCAACCTCATATATATATATGTATATATATATATTAATACAACAATAACAAACAATCGCCGTTTCTAATAGGTATCTATATGAAACATACACAGTCCATTATGTACTTTCAAATTAAATATACCAATGAACCGGCAGTGCATAATTAAATATGAACTAATTAACCACTTTATCGATTATCGAATTCTGAATTGGAATCTAAAATGAAATCCATTTTCGGTAACAAATGGGTATGCTTCCCACAATTCCCTTCATTTACGTAATGGTATATATATACTTATTATTCATTTGCGGGTAAGCTACTATTCATTGTATATTTATAAACAACTAGTATTGCACCGCGTTTTAGTGTGAACTATACTTTTTCGGGGATAAAAGTAGCCTATATATTATATATCCAGGGTTTAACCTATCTTCATACTAAATTTCATCGAAATCGGTACAGCCGTTTGAGCGCGAAAGCGTAACAGAGGTTTTTTAATAATATGCTCATCCCTCGGGATTAGCAATTATTTTCGGGATGAAAAGTAGCCTATGTGTTAATCTAGGATCTAAACTATCTACATTCTGAATTTAATCGAAATCGGTCCCCTTGTTTGAGCGTAAAGGAGTAACAAACATACACACATACAACCTTTCGCCTTTATACATATATATTTATTTATTTATATATTATGTATAAAAACTAATTATGTTCCCACTGATTAGATACGGTCCTTCCCTTCCAAAATCGACCATAATATATCGAAGGTAATAAGACCGCAAAGCATGCTGCTTATAACCAGGTTCAACGGTTAACATCGCATAGGCGAATTCCGCATCAAATCTAATACTATTATTAAACAAGGAGTTAAAAAATATAGAACTATATTAGCATTGTAAACTCTAAGGCTTTTACGGCCGGCGTTGCATGTTGTATGTATTGCTTCCGGGCTGTTTGGCCGTGGTCTAAGTGAAACTTATGTTCCAGACGAGTTCTACGCTCTTGTCGCCGCTCGGACCTGAACCACTGAAGATGTCGACCGCAGTGATCGACGAAACGTCTGGAACACAAGTTTCACTTAGACCACGGCCAAACAGCCCGGAAGCAATACATACAACATCTATTAGCATTTTATAGCTAAGTCATACACATACCTACACAAAAATATGTCAGGCTTTAACATTGATAAAGATTAGGCCACAGATAACGCAATACTTACCTAATCGGTGTTACCACTTTCTATGCATACGCTAACGTACTAACGTGTGGGTAACAAGGGGTGTTCTTAATTATATTTTATAATGCGGATTACCATCGTTAGGTGCGTTTTAACATTAAAACTTGATATTTCGTGTCTCACCATTCCGGGAAATGCGTATTTGGGTCATAAAGGGTGTTCTTTTCGGTTTTGTCTACGGTATGTGTCAATATTTGTCACCTGGCAACCCGGGGACCGTCCGGTTTGTGTTTGCGTGTTCTGTTATTCTTCAGTTAGTAAATATGCTCCCTTATTTTTCTATTAGGATGGAATCCATTACAATGGGTTCCATTATGAAGATGGTTTAGTGGGTAGTGTCTTGTTGTGGCTGCTTCTAATACGATTGTTGTTACAATTATTTTAAAGCAATATAATCTGCCGGGCAATATCCAAACTTATAAAAAAACAAGTCTTGCATTTAATCCACTACAAAAAAGAAGGTTCCCGTTTTACCTAGTTTTTTTATATTTATAAAACGATTTCTTATACAAATTATGTATAACATTTATGATGTAAAAAATTTTTTTACAAAAAATTCAACCGACTTCATCACTCAAAAGTGTCAAATATCTTGTTGAAGTCGGTACCATGATAGTTCACACAAAAGTAATTATCATCACATTAATGTGCTCATGGTACCGACTTCGACAAGTTATTTCATACTTTTGAGTGATGAAGTCGGTTGCATTTTTTGTTAAAAAATATTTTTTTCACTCTTTTCAGTGACCTTTGCTACAATGCAATGTCTTCAACCGCGACAATAATATCAAGATACGCGTAGCACATTTCAGTTCTTGAAGTATAACTCAAAAACCACTTGTCCGATTTTGATGAAATTTAAATGGGACCACCACGATTACGACCACCGATTACCACGAAGTATAGGTATTCTATCTAACAAAAAAAGAATTATCAAAATCGGCTCATAAACGAAGAAGTTATCCGCGAACACACATAAAAAAAAAACATTTATACGGTCGAATTGAGTAACCTCCTTTTTGAAGTCGGTTAAAAACTACAATCAATACAAATGACTACTAAGCGCTTCCGTATAAAATTGCCAGGGACCAAGTATTTCTGATCGGATCTACTAATTCCGGTGGTTAAAGGTATGTGGTTTAAGAATTCTGACTCAGTGCACCTTCGGTTTTGGGTAACTGTCCTTAAGTATAAGTCGATCGAGACCACAGTACCCAGCCCTACCAATAGGAGAGATTTACCTAGTGATAAAAAGCGTGAAAGCGATCTACTGTAAAAACTATCAATCAGATTTAGATTTAAAAAAAAACAGTTCCTATGGATGCGTCCGTAACCACAAAGGTAGGTACAATTCATCGGTTTCGTTCAAACTTCAACAGTTGCCATGTTTAGGTCGACGGTCGACTACCTTCTATGGCTTACAACAAAAACTAAAATTAGATATAATATATTATAACACAAAAATGCCGCTTTATTGAATGTATGTTGTTCTTGAGTTAGTGGCTAGCAAGATGGGCTCTAAAGTGCAATACCGTGCCGTGCGAGGATAAAGCTTTAACCCGCGTAAAAAGATTCTTTGAAACCTTTAATCTAAAATGTACCATGGCACTTATATGAATCGCTGTACTAATTGTTATAAAATATGTTGAACAATAAGGTATTAACTTACAGCAGCACCAGTAGCATAATCGAAAACAACCAGTGATCCATAGTGGTATTGTTTAATAAACGCTTCCGTGCTCCGTAAGGTATCTATATACGACAAGCCATCAGTCCAGGGTGTCTTATAAGAAAAGTCGTTAGGCCTCGTCCCGGAGGGCGGCCTGCAACTCCGCAAACGCACATCAATCATCATAGTGCATTACAACCTATACTCTTCGTTCTCTGAGAGGAAGGCTCGTCTCCCAACAGGGGGAACGCATTGGGCTAAGTACGTTATGTCCATATACTATTTATAAAGCAAGTAGCTAGCGTCAAGTAATTTCCTCAAAACACGCACAAACATTTGTTTTAAGACGCCGCCCGATGACGGCTATGATTTGACGGTAGCCCGCGAACGAACGTTCAAATATTTAGATGGCATCCGGCCCAGATCAGGGGGCAATTCTACTACGCGAGCAGTTGGTACTGGACTTTTGTGAAAATCGTATAAGACATGAGTAGGTACAAAAAGGTAGGTACCCTAAATGAATGTCACATCGGTAAAGAGTACGAGTAACAACCATACACATAGTATAATAACCGAATTACCTATCCATAGCACACTAAGATAAATCACTCACACCCAATTTCTTTGACACTTACATAAGCACCCCCTCACACACTAACAACACACAAAAACACCCCCCACACATACAAACATATACAGAGAGAGAAAAAAAATGCGCACAAGCGACTTAGAAAAAAACAAATTAAAGAAAGCGATGACTGTCTAGCAATAGTTATTTACTATAGAATGTAAATCCTTTTATTGGCTGTAGGTTTAGATTAATTGTCCAAAAATGTTAAATTAAGAGCTGTGGATTTTGTTTAATTAATAAATAAATAAATAAACAATCTACAAAATCGTCGGGATCGACAAGGGTCGGCTCTCCACGCGTTCACATCCCAAGGTGCAAGTCTAGTATGCTGTATATATAGGTACAAGGACAGTCCTTAATTCTAGGTTATCTGAAAATTTAATAAAATGTATCCAGTTGTCTTTGGACACAATGGAACACTAAGTGGTATGAGGGCGTATATTATCCCTCGTTTTAAATAGTCTTCATGGATACAGCAGATATGCAGACCGTTCATAGACTTAATTTTTTTTTTTAATCACACTCAGACCCCCGCACTAGGATTCCCTGTATCACGGGAGGCATGGACACACACAATCACAGCACACAAACATCCAAGACCCGGGATTAACATCTACACTCATCGCTCAAATGTTCCAGCCGGGATTCGAACCCAGGGTCCCGGAGACATAGAATTCATGTCGATGACACAAACCACTGCGCTACGGGACCGTCATTCGTCAAAATGCCAGCTCTGCTATATACATGTTAACCAAAGTGGGTTAATTATGGTGAGATAGGGTCTTTTGACATGATACCTTACACCTTTTTATCATCATATCGAGTACAATATGCCAAACGCAAATTATAAGCGACAATTTATGTGTACTTATGTACCTACAGGGCTGCTATCCGAGAGCAAACCAATAATGAGGAGATCGGTAATTAGTGTTGCGATGTAGAATTGTAGGTTTACGCAACACTAATCACTAACGAATAATATACATATAGATACATATAGGTTTTTTATACTGTATAGGTCTAGCGTTTGACCACTATCTCACTTGATAGTCAGTGACGATGTGGTCGAAGATGTTATCACGCCAGACCTAGAATACTCACTGGCTCTCAAGGACTGCTGCCTGAACACACTATGTGTTTGGTGACAGTTTTTCTAACTTGAGGATGGTAGCTAGCCAGGCGGATACTGGAAAGTACCCTACCACCATGCTGGAAACGCTGCGCAAACGCTGGCGTATGCTGGTTAATGTCCAACTTGTCCGTGGAAGGTATGCTAACCTGGTAATCTACCGTGCCACTTTGGTGACTTTTATTATTCTATCAACACATTACAGTACATTTTTTGCTTATATCGAATTACAGGATAAGTCATCAAAGTACCAACAAGGCAATCAGCGAAGAATACATTCATATTAGAAACGTCGGCAACACCCAAGAACCTTGAAATTGTGATATTTGCGCGCAACATTTTGTATTATTCTCCTTACGCGGCTTGTGTTCTCGCCGACAGCAAACAATCGATCAGCGGTGCGTTTGCGCAGCTCTTTAGCGGCCGCAGTTGCGCCCACGATTTCACCGCAATGACGTGATCGGTGAGACAAAAGATAATCGCCGTTTTCAATTTTGAAATATAGAACAACTAACGATACATGCTCATACTAAAAAATAGTTAATTGTTGGAACTTGAACACATAATATTACATTATTTGAATGTCTTGAAAATGAACTGGCACACGTTTGTGTGCACCGCACGTGCGTACACGCACTTACATGGCACCCCCTGAATGCCTCCTCACTATGCAGATGCATTGACTGAAGCATGTGCATCACAAAGATTATTTCTACATATATCTAAAATCAATTCTCGTAGATTAAAGCTATCTAGAGAGAACATGGTCTATCATAACTATTTGCCTCTAATATAACCTTGTATTATCGTTTTTTGATTTAATATTTTACATTGAATAATATGTACGAATATATATAATACGAGAATAGTACCCCCCCATCTCTACCCGTGGGTGCCGTAAGAATCGGCTAAGGGATCACGTACCAGAGGGTGGGCAGCAGCGCCTTCTGAGGTTCACACATCATACTGCGCTCGCCAACCCGCCTGCCAAGCGTGGCGAGTATTGGCAAACCCCCCCTATGATAGTGTGGAAATCAATGGGGGAGGCCTATGTCCAGCAGTGGACGTCCTATGGCTGAGATGATGATGATGATGATGATGATGAATATGTATGAATATGTACTTATTGATACGTTTTTATATCATTGTTTTTAAATACGGCGCAATACTTGACCTACTTATGGGATGCGGGCCGCTTCCATCAGGTCCTTGTGGAAATCAATGCGGGAGGCATATTATGTCCAGCAGTGGATGTCCTATGGCTGAAATGGTGGTCACGATGATCCTACTTATTCGTAGAAAATATCCAAAAATTTCTTGAAATTAAAGTGAAATCAACCGATCGTTTAAAATTGTATGGGAGCAACCTGCTTTGTTAGTCAATGTTTTTCATCACAGCTCGTTCATTAGTAAATCGATAGAAAAAAGAGTTCAATAATTTGTTTTTGACCAACCGATCCGAAAAGGCTCCCATATTTTTTTGGAGTTAGCTAACAAAATATTTTATATTAGTTTCACTCGCGTGGACTACAGTTTTCCCACAACCTTCTTTATCCCACAGGAACTATACTTTCTCCAGAATAACAAAAAGTCTGTGTTATTCCTATATGTTCATTCCAAATTTCATGCATATCTGTTTACCAGTTTCAGCGTGAAGGACTAACAAATATACAAACGACAAACAAACTTTCACTTTATAATAAGTGTAATAATATATAAATATACAATAATAATAAGTTTTACCAAAAATTGCTACATGCTTCGTAATCCTCAATTAAATTGAAGATTTGTATCCGGAAACGGAGCTCAAATGCTTATTGACCGGGTATGTTCAAACCATCAACCAGGACAAGAGTTTCCTATGGCTCTCATAGACTCGCCAATGTCCGCTTATAGGCAATTATTTCTACCTCTGTTTACCATGATATTATATACATTTGCAAAGGTAATTAGTATTTATTCAAAGTAAAATATTGAATTATAACATATTATACTGAAGTTACCATGGTGAATTCATCATTCATGTTTCACACACACACACTCACACACTCACACACAAACACACACACACACTACACAGCCACATCTATGTATTGAATATGCGCTTGATCATATTTGTATTTTTTTTTTATTCATCATCATCATCATCATCTCAGCCATAGGACGTCCACTGCTGGACATAGGCCTCCCCCATTGACCTCTTTTTTTTTATTAAGTGACTTTTATTGTATACTTTGGCGAACTTAAAGGAGAAGCCACTGTATCCCGAAACACAGTGCAAACTAGTTCGGGGTCAATGGGTTTACATATATATTATAGACCACAAATGTATGTAAAATTATGTTATTTATTTATATTTATTTGAATGTGATGAAACAAAAATAAAACATTAAATTAGCAAAACTAAAAATAAATGCATGCTTGCTCTTCTACCTACCCACTCAGTATTTGATAACTTTGGAGCTCGGTTCGTCGAAACCCAGCGACATTTCGTGGTCTGCCGCTAATTGTTTAAACAAAGAGCTAACTTGTTGCGGCCCCTAAGTAGTTTACAATCGCTTGTTTAGCTTCGGCGCCTAAAAGCCTCAGCGAGGCTGTGGCGGAAAAACGTACGCTTTCCATATACAAATGCGAAACTGGCTGTTTATTTTAACATCTGAAGCGATGATAGCTCAGCGGACCGTTGGCTGTCAAACTGGCGGACACTGGTTCGATCTCTAACAACTTGAGCTTGAGCTTCCGGTGAAGGTAGCACCGTTATCAAATTCTCAGCATGGTGGTAGGGTACTTTCGAATACCCGCCTGGCTAGCTACAACCCTCAAATTGGAAAAACTCTCACCAAACACATACTGTGTTCGGGCAGCAGTCCGTGAGGGCATTCTAGATCTAGCGTGATAGCATCTTCGAACACATCGTCACTGACAGTCGATATGCTTATTGTTGACCTATTAACCTTTTTTTTATTAATGACTAGCTGCGCCCCGCGTTTTTACCCGCGTGGTGATTATTGATGATGATGATGAAAAGTAGCCTATGTTATTCCGGGACCTGAAGTATCTACATACCAATTTTCATACAAATCCGTCCAGCCGTTCGGCGTGATTGAGTAACAAACATCCATCCATCCAAACTTTCACATTTATCATATTAGTGGGATTAGCTAACGTTTGACCACTGTCTCACCACCATTCTGCCTTTGAATAATTGAGGAACAAGGGCCCTAATTCTGTTAATCACACGAACTAGCTAAATTCACTAAAATTCTTCAAATTGAAATAGCTCGTATTCTATTAACGCTAAAATTCAAATTCGTATAACTCCATACAACGCTTTCACTAATTTTAGACGAGTTTTATTCCATTGCTGGCCAATTGCGGGTAGTTTTAGTAGGGACCAAATAAGTGGCGACTTAATTTCGCTAAAACTACGCGCATATTTAACAAATATATTTAATTTTTAGTAATGTTATTGATAAGTCTCATATTAATTTAGACTTTATCGTAACCCTATAAGAATTGATTTAGTTTTCCAACATTTTAGTTTAGTTCAGTTAATTAAGCGAATCACTACCAATATATTATTTTGGTGAAATTATAGGAATATGATGAACAAGAGCCAAAAGCCATTATAACTTTTGGCAATCATACTCTGAACAGGTCTTCTAATGATGCAATTACTAAGCAAGAGAAAGACATGTACTTAATCACAATTTTACAACCCAACTCACGATCACTCAAACTGATAGTCAATAAAACATGAATGCCATTATTAAAATGCATCAATGGTCATCATACACCGGGCGGCGAACACAAAGGTAGCTGAACTACCCTGGAAATCGTAAATATCTGTGTATATCTAAAGGTTTTACAATGGATCATAAAATGAGCTGAGATTGCACCTTCATTAGAGATTTTTTCACAGATTGCTCAATAGTTGGTACATCAGTAGGCATTTTTATACACGACTTTATAAATATTAGAATCTGTCAAATTTAATACCATACTCGTAAATCCTTTATTTTTACATTATACCAAAATCGATGAAACAGTTTAAGAGGAAAAGTCAAACCCACAATTAAATAGGTTTTAATGACGGGTGTAAGAAGGGCGAGGCCTACGTCCAGTAGTGGACGTCCTATGGCTGAGATGATGATGAAAGGGTTTAAGAGGTGCCGATTATATTACAGACAGAAGGCGCGGGACAAATAGGTAGGTAGGTACTGATGCGTGTTAATTTAAAAAAAAACAAAAATGTCCTTTATAGATGACCTACGGCTCAAAACAAAATACTAAACACATTTTAGACTTTTTAACTTTCTTTCTTTTGACGTAAGTTTAACTCCCATCAGTCCCGTTTTACCCTTTGGGTCAATGATGTTTTACTAAAAATGACGTATATTCATACTGCGCGGTGCTCAGATTTTGTTACTTTACGACATAAACATGCTTACTGCGACAGATAATACGGTACAAATAATATAGAAAAGGATAGCTATATGCTTAGACTTGCGCTGAAATACGCGTCGTAATCAAAATTACTACAATTGACTTAATTTTGCCGCCTCAGTTTTCACGCGCTTGTGCGACATCTACCTCATATAAACATATAATATCATTGCTTTGGGTATGGAACACTAAAAATGGAAAAAATGCTTTCCGTAACATCAACACTGCTCGGATTCTTTCAGATTGCCACAACCCACACCGCATTACAGACAGACTACAGACATACAAAAATCACTGACATTACAAAGAGCAAGACAGTGGGCATTTCGGCAATTTAGGTAGGTATATACCTACTATATAGATGACACGCAGAACTAATGGCCGATTAGGCCTTAACATGGGGCTTTGATGAAAGATAATGGACCGGTAAACAGAACAAACTTAAAATTCATGGAACATTCACCGGCAAGGTAAAACGGATTTTGTCATAAAGATTGAAGGAACAAGTTACATTGACTTGACTGTTATCAATCGCTCCTAGGTTGGCAAAAGATATATCTACACTAATATTATAAAGAGGAAAACTTTGTTTGTATGTTTGTTTGTTTGTACTGAATAGGGTCAAAAACTACTGAACCGATTTTAAAAATTCTTTCACCATTCGAAAGCTACATTATCCACGAGTAACATAGGCTATATTTTATTTTGGAAAAAAATAGGGTTCCCTAAGATATTTGGGTTTTTCGGACACAAGGTGTAAAAAATCAACCAGAAAAGTTACTTATTTTGCGTACGCTGCCTAAACTATAAAAGATAGAACCATAAAATGTTAATTAATTGTAGATCTTATAAATATCTACAAAAAAGTCCGGAACACACTATACCTATCTATGTCGAGTGAGGCACAGCAACCATTTTGACAATCTGTGCAGCCTGCGGATAATGACTGCGTTGTCAATGTTACTGTCGGTGTCTGTGAATTGACCTGGGAATCATTTTGCTGACCGTGTCTTTCCTGGGTAGGCTTTTTGCAGCGGTAACCGACATCCACGCGGGCGGAGCCGCGGGCGACCGCTGGTAAATAATACTTAGATATCATTTGACAGTCATGAAGCTGAAATATTGAGAATTTTCATTTGCAACGCATTGGAAATAGGTACCAATGGCATTGCCATTTTCCATAAGCAACGGTCACCACTTACCATCAGGTGGGCCGTGAGCTTGTTTACCGCTCATCACATAGCATAACAAATGCTTCTTTAATCCACATAAAACCAGTATCAGGGGGACCTACATAAAGCGACTTCGCGTCAATTGCATAATCGTCCAATCGGATTAGTAGGTAGCTATCTGTTTTGATGTGATTATGTGAAAGGACTCTTATAAGATTATTGAAATGTTATTAGTTTTGGCGGTCGTTGTGAAAAGTAAAAAACAATTAATGTTACCATTCAGGTAGTCGTGTTTAACGCTTCGTTGTTGGGTAAATATTTTTTTTTTCATTCTCTCAGCCTTGTGCGTCCACTACTGGACATATGCCTCCCCCAAATAGGGGGGATTTGCCAATACTGGCCACGCTTGGCAGGCGGGTTGGCGAGCGCAGGATGATTTCCAATCCTCAGAAAGCGCTGCTGCCCACCTTCTGGTACGTGGTCCCTTAGCCGACTCCTACGGCAACCGCGGGAAGAGATGGGGGAGTACTATTCTAAGCCGGTACCACCACGGCCTGGGTAAATATATTTTTCATTAATTAATTATCAACAATTGTTAATAATTATATGCAATTTTATTGTTCTTCTTTTCTTCCGTAACAGCTTTGAAGGGACTAATGCTGATAGCATCGACGTATAGTTTTTTTTTAATACTGTATAGATTTGACCACTATCTCACTTGATGGTCAGTGATGATGTGGTCGAAGATGTTATCACGCTAGACCTAGAATGCTCACTGGCTCTCAAGGACTGCTGCCTGAACACACTACCTTACCACCATGCTGGGAATTTGATAACGGTGTTACCTTCAGCGGAAGCTCAAGCCGTAGTTGGAGATCGAACCAGTGTTCGTCAGTTTGACAGTCGACGCTCCTCCCGCTGAGCTATCATCGCTTCAAAATCGAGCATCGGGCATTCGCCCGGGCCTCGCCATACGCCAAGGAACGTTTCAATAACATCCCGAGCCGAGCAGGTAGGTATGAGATATTAGGCCTACCTACTTCATTAGCCTAGTGATTTGAAAGTTTTGAAATAAACATTATGATAATATAGGTAGGCCCAACTAGATACAGATGTGGGTAGGTAGCTGATTTTTTTTAACTGTAGTAGGTAGGTACCTACCTATAGATCAAGCGATTGACCACTATCTCACTTGATGGTCAGTGACGATATTGTCGAAGATGATATTACGATAGACCTAGAATGATTACTACCTGAATACATTATGTGTTTGGTGTCAGATTTTCAAACTTGAGGATGGTAGGTAGTAGTAGAACCACTCACGCGGGTAGGTACTAGTAGAAAATACCCCACTACCATGCTGGGAGTTTGATAACGGTGTTATATCTTCGCCGGAAGCTCAAGACGTAGGTGGGGATCGAACCACCATCCGTCAGTTTGACAGACGACGCTAGCACCTCTGAGCTATCTTCTTCTTCTTGTTAGGTACCTCTGAGCTATCATTGCTTCAAAATTTAAAATTGTTCTAGCATATACCTATATCGAACCACGTAGATACTTACCTATCTAGAATAAAGCTAAACTGAGAATAACAAGGTACCTACCTTAACCCTATGTACCTACTTACCTACATTATACGTAGGTATATATATCTATTTACCTATAGATATCTATTTCCCATACCTATCTATCACACTAATAATGGGCCTAGGTAGGTATTATATAAATTTTAGTGCTTTAGGCTGTGGTTAGTTACATAGGTAGGTAGGTACCTTTGGATGCTTATTTTTATTGACAATCGACAAGCGTTGACCACTTTATCACCGCACAGATGACAAAGTGGACAATGATGTGAGATAGTGGTTGTTATGTACCTACCTATGATAGATGTAGCCTAATCACACCCAAACGGCTAAACGGATCATAATTAAACTTAGCACGAAGATAGATTACCTACCTATATTCTGAAGTATCACATGGCTGCTTTTTATGTGGAAATTGGACAGGGTATTAAGAATAGGTCTTAAGAGAACCGTAGACCATGCCGGTGAATACGCGGGCGCAGATAGAAGGTATTATTACTCGTTGCATATTATGATGTATTGCCTTGATGATAGGAAGTAGCTTAGCAGCCGTAACACAGGTGACCCTAGCACGGCTGCTAAAGGCCTTTTATATTGTTTTCACATACATATGTATTTATCTATCTTTATCCATGTATTGTAGTAATGTATAATGTATTTGTAAGTGTTTTGTGCAAATAAATAAATATTAAATAAAATTTAAAAAGATGCAGACGAGCAAAAACTCGTTCATTCATGAATCATTCCAATCAAGGAAACAACAAAAATACCTACCCACCGACACAATTGTCATCGATCAACTCAACAAAACCAATCGTGAAATCGATTTGTTCTCAGAAGTTCGTTGACATTGAACAGTTGAATCCGAACTCTAAATAGTGCTGTGAATCGAAATCTTGATCATTGTTTGGAACATTTTTCTTCAAATGCGTTTTAATTATTCTTTTCATAGGTTCCTTACCTCATAAAGTGACCGCTGGCACGTTGGTGTAGGTCCAGCTCCAGTTTTATCTCTCACTCACGTGTGAAGGAACTCGGTCCGTCGGCACTTCACAAACTATATATTCCGATTAAATCTCAATTGATTACAGCATAAAACTTTAAAGTTTACGTAAGTTTCATTGTTTATGTAATGGTTTCAATAGACGAATCACGATGTATTCGATTATCGTATCGAATGCGAATCGACCACGAACACGACGCGTCCGTCGTTCGCTACACACAATGGCGACAATCGACAATCGCGCCGCGAGACTGCGGCGGCAGCACTACCAACAAATCGAGTGATAAATCCGAACTGCTAAGCCAATCGGCGGCCGCCAATACGCCCACGAATACCCACCGTACGCTGTGATTGGCCAAGCAACTGCCATTGCCTTACGGATGTTATTATGCAGAACGAGACCAACAGTTCGAAATTCGAGTAAGAATTTAAACGTTTACTAGCCGGGCGTACAATGCAAATTGGTTGCGCGCGTTGTACAGCGTGGTCTCTTTCTGCTGCGTTGTCTTCTTTTTTGATGGGCTGTATGAAGCAAGAATAAGCATGACAGTTTCTGGTCGTTTCACTTGAGCCATTGTGCGGCCACTTAGCGTTATTTCATTACAATGCTTATGAATTATGTTAAAATGAAGCGAATAATTTATTTATTACCGCGTCTAAAGTATGAAAATATTTTCTAAAGAAATGCTTGTAAATATATTACTGATAGGAGTGCTTTTTTATGTCCTAGAATTGGCTTACTGCCTATATTATTGTCATTAAAATGTGGGCTGGTTCTTAACACATAGGTAATAGGTAAATACAGCACATTCATCCCACGTTCCCAGCAACGGAATCATGCCGTTATAAACGCAACGTTACTTTTATAATTATATAAATATTTAATATCCCATTATCACCGTATTTTAGTTAAGAATAATAAATATTAAAAAAAATTAGTAATAATTAATAATATTTAAGTTAATATATATAGGTACTATATACCTAGGTATACTTACCTATGTTTTATGTTACGCTATTGGGTTATGAAAATGGGTTAATACACGGGAGTCACTCACGTAATAAGTCAGAGGGTTCCGACTATAGTTATTATATGTGTAGGTATTATACATTCATAATGTGTCAAAACCACGTCAGTTTTAATAACAAAAATGGGTTATCATAATCACTTATTAAATTTAGAATAATGGTAGAGATTCCCTCGTCAACTAGGTAAACTAAATAAAATTCTGGAAAAACTATGATATATAAGATATATAGGTAGGTACTTACATGGTTACGATAAAGTCCAAATCAGTATGACACTTATCCATAACAACCGTATACCGTACCTATATCCATTAAATTTGATGTATTTATTGAAATTGCGGGTAGTTGTAGGTACATAAAATAAGTCGCCACTTATATAGAGCTTACCTACCTACTAAACTACGCAATTGGCCAGCAATTGAATAGAACTAGCCTAATATTAGGGATAGCATTAAATGGAGTTAAACCTACGAATTTGAATTTTAGGATGAAATTTATCCTAAAATTCAAATTCGTATTATATTTAATATAATAAGAGCTATTTCTTATTGAAGCAACTTAGTGAATTTTAGGTAGTTCGAGTGATGAACAGAAGTAGGGCCGATATGTATTTATATAGGTATCTACTATAATAATAATATGCATGCATGTATGCCTGTATGTGACCTCACCAAATGGCTCCAACGGAAGACCAGCGTTGGCTGGCAGCAGACATCAAGCAGAGATGGGGCCAATTAAGGGCCAAACATTTATTGTATGTTTTTCATTCTTTTTAAAATGTATATGTATAATATTTTGTAATTCACAAATAAACTATCTCTATGTTTATTTATTTCTATTTATAGATATATTTATGAGAGAACCTTATTATTTCTAACGCTTAAACCCATTGTAAATGGGATAAATCTAAAAAAATACGTAACATTTTATATTCAATTTGTGAATTTACATTAACAATACAGACAAAGCAGAACCTCTTTTCAGTTACAAGTCGGTTAAAAGTATCAAAATATTGTTAAATTTTACTTGTATCATGGCGATAGGACACGATAGATAAGACGCGTGTCGATTTTAACACACGAATAAGTATTTTAACGGTCTAATATAATCAAATGGTAAATGATCTACTTACGAGTGTCGGCGAAGTTTGAAGCAATAGAATATATTGTATAGGTACTTCATTGAAATTTTTATCTATCACAATACGTGAGGGAGATATATTTTAACATGTGTAAGTATTTCTACTCATCTCATCTCATCTCTGGAAGAGCTTGCAAGAACAAGGTATACAATATATAAAAATAGGTACTAAAAATTATTTATAGTTATTGCTATGCTGAAATAAAAACCAAAACTATGGGTCCCCCGTTTGAACTCAAAAAGGGAATAAAACAAGGGGTCACCTTGTTTTGTATATCGCCAAAATTGTTTACAGCTATCCTAGATGCAATGTTCCGAAAAATCGACTGGTCTATGTATTGTCTAAACATCAATGGAGATCGACTTCAACATCTCCGCTTTGCGAACGATATCGTAATGCTAGCTGAAGATCACAAAGAGTTGAAACTCATGCTTAATGCACTAGACATAGAGAGCAGAAAAATAGGCCTTAGGATGAACCTAAGAGAGCAATAAAACTGGATAATATCATCATAGAGTATGTAAACGAATATGTATGTCTAGGTCAACTTATATCGTCTCATGACTCTACAGCCAAAGAAGTAGACCGAAGGATAGCTATGGCATAGACGAAATACTGCGCTAATAAAGATGTATTTATCAGATCCGGATACCATTATACTTCAAAAAAACTATTAATGGATAACACTATCATGAGCCGTCTATAGCATTAATCAAAAACCTTGAGTCAAAAATAACCTAATTCCAGAGAGCAGCAGAGCGTTCTATATTAGGGATCACACTTATAAATAAAGCTAGAAACGTAGACATAAGACGCAAAACTAATCGCAAAGACGCTTTAACGACCCTCTACAGACTAAAATGGAAGTGGGCAGGACATGTCACCCGGAGCACGGACAGCAGCGCAGATGGAGCGAAACAATACTACACTGGTATCTCAGAGACGGTACACGAAAAAGAGGTGGACAAAGAAAAAGATGGCGAGATGATGTAGTGGACATCGCAGGAATAGCATGGCCGAGATCAGCTAGAAACCGAAGGACCGGGACCAACTTGAAGGAGGCTAATATCCGTTCATGGATGCCCGGATAATATAATTATATTAACGAAGATTGTAAGCTGTTTTGGGCAATAAAACGCTATTTTATTTATTTATTTCAGTATTTCTACTAACCAAAGACAGACATCGAGGTTTAATCCAGCAAATGTCAAATCTCACGCCACCAGTTCGACCGTTATTTTTGACAAGCTATTGAAACATTTTTTACTTAACTTATTCCATGTAACGTATGTTATCCTTTACAGTACAATGCGTATCGATTTCTTTGCTAAAAAATCGTTAGAATAATTTATAAGGTCAAGAGATGTTACGAATAATATCAGAATTTTCACATCAAAAGAAATCATAACGGAAGCTAAATTGAAGAATAACAATCTATTGAACTGCAAGTACTACCATTTCACCAAACGGTTAGCGATACTATACATTTCTTAAAAGGAATTACCATACGTCCATCATGCAAGATATGATCCAATAATATTACAATTCTTGTTAAATGCAAATTTCGTAAGCAATTCGAAAAGATTCATAGGAGAATGTAAAAAATGCAAAGTATCAATAGATTGCTTAATATTTAAATCAGAGATTGTCATGAAATCGACATGGGCACCGTAAAATGCAATTCTATAAAAAACCGAATGTGTTACAATAAAGGCGTTCGATAATTGAATTGTTACGTGTAAAACGTTGGTGACGCGAGGGCAGTGGGTCGCGCCCTAAGGGCGGATTGACTGCCGAATACAGCGCATCACAATGTGCGGTCTACAATGCAACATACGCAAATTAACTTCGTACGCATACAATTTTTATTGCCGATAAAAAATCTATTCACCGATTTTTTACACCCAGCACATGTGCCGTTGATAAAGAAATTTTAAATGTCGATAAATGATTTTTGCATATGACGCGGGCACGCCTCTGATAATGTATACACATGTAGATTTGTAACATGTGTACAAATGCAGGTAGGTTGAGAATTTATTGGTGTAGCCACTGTGATTTAAATTAGCTCGACGAGTTCACAACTGAATTTAACAGACCGTTACAAATTCGTTTATTGGAGAAGTGCTATAAATACTTAAATTAGATAATGGTAAATGGATATCCGTGCTGAAATGACTTTAAATTCTAATGCCTTCCACTTGACTGAGCTTAAATTTTAATTTCATTTCAAATTTAGGGCTTATTTTATGAATATTATTCGATTACTTTTACAGCTTACAGTGTTATTCAAGTTCTTGCTGATATTACTAAGCCTAAACCATATACCTATAGCTTGTTATATTATGTTTAATAAAAAGCTAAATTATGATAATAATCTTATAAAAATGTTTGTTAAACTTTATGTTCACGAAAACAAATGAATACAATTTTATTTTATATAGTACTAGCTGCGCCCCGCGGTTTCACCCGCGTGCACTACGTTTTTCCCGCTGACTCAGTTATCTCACGGGAACCATACTTCTTCCAGGACAAAAAGTAGCCTATGTCCTTCTCCAAAGTCCCATGTATCTTTATACCAAATTTTATCTAAATCGGTCAAGCCGTTTTCATGTTATGTCGTGACAACGGAAAACGGGTTTCATTTTTATATATATAGATTTCCGGCAAGCATATTGTTTGCATGGGTCTGAGACATACATTTTATCTCATTATCGATTATAAAACTTAAGTTTTTAAAATACGGATATAACATGTACCATGACTCACAGTCGTGGGCCATCTCGTAGTTCCTTGGCAGTCCGTTAACACTGACATTGGGATGGCATTAACCTATCCGCCAACTCCTATTGATCAGTTTGGTTGATTGTGGCCAAAACTACAGAAAAAGACTCGTGTTCCAGGGTTGGGAACGTTTTGGGCTAATTATGTTTACCTATACCTACTATCTGTCATAATCGCAGTTGCATCCCACATTATTTTTAAAAGCTGACGTTATTACACGAAGCATTACGCCCACTAAATATTTTCCGCAAAATCGATTCAACAACAAATAAATCGATCGATAAACTCGATTCAGCACGCCCATCACAATAAAGTAACATTAGCATACGCGATATAAAGCTGCGTCCACAACAGCAATGTCATATGGTAATGCGATTGATAGTCGATACGGATTCCATTTTGCGAATTTGTCGCGCATTGTGTCTAGTTTTGTATTACTTTGGTATCGAGCGCAAATCCGTTATTTTCATGGTAATTTAAAAAAATATTCAAAATGGAATTGTGCACTGGTTCTATTGTGGTATGAATGGTCTAGAGCATTGCTTGAACGATTATTCGAGATCGATCGGTTTTATTTTAATTTGCTACTGGGTGTGAGGTGATTGACATTTGTCAGCCAGTAAAAATGATTTTGACGTGATATGCAAATAGGTATACTGTGAATCTTTGACAAGCGTATATAATTCGATTCATTATACAGGCTAGGCTTAGAAATTAAACCTTTTTTCTACCTACTTGGTTTAAGTAGGTACATACTACTTAGGTCTTTTTATTGTTATAGATTTTGTAGGTCTGGCGTTAAACCGTTGGCACTTGATGCTAGTGACAAGATGGTCGAAAATAGCACAAAACAGATAGGTACAGAAGTCAATTCAGAGAGGTAAATAGGTAGGTCGTCGCAAGATTATGTATTTTCTGAAGGAAATTTCTAATTAACAGTTCAGTAAGTACTGCTTATATAAAAATTTAAATATTTGAGTTTTAGTGGTGTAGGCATATTTCCGTACTTCCTGTTTCGTTCTTAACAATAAATCCTTAGATTAATGGTCTCGCTGTTAACCAATCATTTTATCTAAGAATAAATCAAACAACTAATACAAGTGCCACTACTACGATAGTTTTTGTGCATCAGCCAAAGTTGACAACCTTAGCGCGACCGCCGGGCGTAGGTATAAAAAGTGAAGTAAGTACATATATGTGATTTCAAAGTCCATAAACGCTAAACATAAATGGTAAGTTAGGTATACTCTTGGGTCTTCTGTGTAATATACAGGGTGGGGCAAATTCTTGGCCCCTTCAGGGTAGCTACCTTTTCTTTTGTAGTTAGAAGATTTTGTTCTTAGGAACCTTCTATTTTATTTTGAAGAAAAATATATTTCATTTTTAGTTTTTTGAAAATAAGTAAGGTTCGCCCAAAAAATGACATTTGTCCAAAAAAACAAGTTGCTCTTAATCGACTCTATTTCCAACCAGGAACACTTTTCCCAAAGTAACATACCAAATCAAATCGTAAGTTTTGGCAATAATTTAAAAAAACATTCCCATACATTTTCTATGAAAAAACGAGTAAGTGAAAACAACAATGTCACTCATTCAATGGTTCTTAATTTAAATTCGTATGTAACTACTTTTTTAAGTTGGTAGGCTAATTTTGAAGGCTTATGTCTCTACCCATGTTCGCTCTAACGACGATGGTTTATGTAAAAATGTCTCCAGACCAAAATACGAAGCATACCTACCGAATTACTTCTTAGTAGCAAAACATGCCTATTTTATGGAGTTAAAATAAAAAAAAACTATATATCGGAAGCGTGTGGCTGTGGTCTATGCTGATGTAGCCTTTTCTGAAACCGGCTTGTTCGGAAGGCCGAAAGTCATCAAACCAACGCTCGAGACGATTCACGATGACTCTTGACAACTTGTAAATGTAGCTCAGACGCAAAATGAGCCTGTAGATCTTCAGTAATGTGTTGTCGCCTTTCAGAACACCACTACGCTTCTGGTCCATGCTTCCATTTATACAATACTATAAAACTTTATTGGTACTAAAAATAAATAGTTTAAATTAAATAATTATGGTACAATGCAGGATCTTATCGCTAACATCGATAACAGAAATAATAAGTAGGTAAATTATATCTCAAAAAATTCTTCATTTTTCAAATCCGTTAATTTATAATTGATTCAATCACTATATTACATGAGATGTCGCAACTATTTACACTTCTCACTAAAGTAGAGATGGGACATGTCGATGGCAATTACAATCGATCGATTGGTAATGGACTAATGGCGGTGTTCGTGACGTGGAGTGGATGTGCTGCTGATTTGTCCCATAAGTGGGACTTAATGTCGAACTGCTCTTTTGAGGGTAGAATTTATGAGGACTTCATGTCAAAACGTTATAAATTAAATAAATAAAGTTATAAAAGGTGCCCATTTCTATAACTTTATACAATGCTTATGTTGGTTTAATATGTTTCTTGTGGATACTACGTAAGTTATTGTTTTCATTGTTAATAAAATACGCGAATAGTATTAAAAAACTACAAAAATCAATTTAAAATGTTGTATATTACAACACTTAATAAACTCACCGATGCTCGACTGAAAATTTTATTTCATATGCACAAGTATGAAAGTGGATAGGGAAAAAAAATCGTATCAACCCCGCCCAGTGTGGGAAAAGGACAAGAAAGATGCACAAGTTTGAAAGTGTTTTTTTTTTAACAATAATTATAATCGTAAGTCATACTGATTATACCTACTTACTTTGCTGGTATTGACCCAGAAACCGAAACTACGAAAATAGAAGTTTTAAATAGGTACCTAAAACAATAAGAAATATTGATTGATATTAACTTACTGAACAAGAACGTACAGTAGATAAGTACCTACGTTCGAAGCGGTGATAGCTCAGCGGTGGGAGCGTCGACTATCAAACTGACGGACTGAGCTGATTCGATCCCCACTAACGGCTTGAGCTTCTGGTGAAGTTGACACCGTTATTGAATACTCTGCTGAGTATTCGAAAACGAAAGTACCCTACCACCATGCTTGGTGGTAGGGTACTTTCGAGTACCCGCCTGGCTAGCTACCACCTTCAAGTTTGAAAAACTTACCAAACACACCATTTGTTACCAAACACAATACATAGTGTATTCATGCAGCAGTCCTTGACCGTCAGTAAGCATTCTAAGTCTAGCTTGATAACCTCTTCGACCACATCGTAACTGATCATCATGTAAGATAGTGGTCAAGAGTAGTATCAATGCAGTATACAAATATATATATTGACGGTCGCCGTGGCGCAGTGGTCAGTATCAGTGACTTGACTTCTGTATCTCCGGGACCCTGGGTTCGAATCGATAGTAACTGATAGTAAGCTTTTTTTTATTTAGCCATATATACATAGCGTGAAAGAGTATCATCCATACAGACTTCCGCGCAAGCTTTATCGTTTATAATATTACTAGCTGCGTCCCGCGGTTCCACCTGCGTTGTGATTTGTATGAGAAAATAAAAGTGTTGCTTTTATTATTTTCCTCCCATTTTTAACGTGTTTTAAATCACTTAAATAATGCATATAATATGCAAAAAAACGGCCGAACTGGTTGAGGCGTTCTCAAGTTTTGAGCTTAGCAACGTTTCAAAGGCGACTCATTTTTATTTTTATATATATTTTAAGATATATAAAAATAAAATAATGGGAAACCTTCGTTGAGATAACTTGTTGGAGACAGATCATTACAAAACCCATTATAAAATATGTCTCAACAGAATCTCACAACCCGCTAATTCAATTATACCTATTTGACATACAGCTGATCCTATACTTGCAGCAAATAGTAACTTTGTCACAATAAATACTTACAACATTACTCGTCCTATCGCTACTTAAAATGTCAACATTTATTACGATAAAGGGCGTTAGCGCTAACATTTAATTTTATTAGCTCATTGAGGTACCAGTGGCGTTTTTGCTCGATTACGATTCATGTGCTATTGTGTAAACTCCCCCTGAAATTAGAACCTTTTCATTTTCAATCGCGCGTAAGACCTGGCCTTAATCTCGGTTGATCATTTGCACACTGTGTAGGGACTCAGGTGGTGCCGAATTTGGTGACGCTATCGGATGGCCCAAGGCATAAAATATTAGCGAGAGACGTTGATCAGATCATTGGTTATACTTTTTTTTCATAGGACAAATACCTTTATTAAAATAAAACACTAATAACTTAGAGTTACGTGCTGAGGCTCGCGCTCGCCGCCTGGCACGATCATAACTCCCAGATGAAGAACTGCAAATAAGTTCGAAACTGGTCGGAGAGTAATTATCCAGTGTTTACTACGTGAGTCCTAGTCGGTTTGTTACATTACAACTAATAACTTATTACAATACTGCAGCTACTACAATAACATTTGAGCAATCCACTAGCTATTGGTAGCCTATAGATAACTCAAATGTTCTAACCCGCTACCGGCCGGCAGCGTGCCCAGAATGTTAGCAGTGTTTATACTTTGATTTAAATACTAAATGAGAAAATCATTAGGTAGGTAGGTGTACCTACGATATGTCATGGCTGAGTAGAAAAATAAATATTTGTTGTTTTATTCTAGGCATGAATTTAATTTGGTGTTGCTTATGCGTGTTAAATAACTTAAGTACCTACTTTGAAAATACAAAACCAAATGCATGGATTAATAAAAAAATACTAATAAATTGAAAAAAAAAACATCTATATATGTATGGAAATGCAGACCAAGACAAACTCACTAGATAACGGTCGGTACATAATTTGAAAAATGAAGCATTATTTTTCGGCGTCTTGATGTTTATTGATGAATTACAAGAAAAAATAATTAGACTACGGAGGTTCGGAGCTCGTAGTTATCATAATAAAAGTTAATTCGGAATGAACAACACAAATTTTCGCTAACAGCAAAAATTTATGCTGCTAGCATTCTGGGCACGCTGCCGGCCGGTAGCGGGTTAGAACATTTGAGTTATCTATAGTCTACCAATAGCTAGTGGATTGCTCAAATTTTATTGTAGTAGCTGCAGTATTGTAATTAGTTATCAGTGTTTTATTTTAATAAAGGCTTTAATTTTCGCTTTCATATTTCGCTGTTTTTTTTATTTTCACCGTCCGCTTCCTGCAATAAATTAGACCAAACACTAGCAAGCAGCTAATAAAAGACAATATATTTTTCTATTTTTAACTAACCATTCAATTTCCAACTTTACGCCAGTAAGTTATAGTCTAATTTATAAGTTCCAGTGTTTTTCCATCTACCTTCAAATATTGGTTTAGGTGTAGTGACGAAAATGGAGCCGAGCCACTAAAATGTCAGAGCTACTGTACACGTACAGTGTACACTTTGTGGCTGTTAAATACACCATAAAATAACCTATGTATAGGACTTGTTTAATTGTATACATTTTGGTGTGGATACCACAGAACATGATGTACCTACTTGCGGTTACTTGCCACAGAGTATAACACACATTTCTAAAGCTAAAATTAAGACCCGCGAAAGCTTTAAATAAAGGTGTGTATAATTGTCGTGTATACTTATTACTATTGCCAATACTAGTGTACATTAATGTAGGTACTTCAAAGGTTGGGCGGGTCTGGGTTTATCCATTAAATAGTTGCTATGCCTATGCTTGCGGCGTTCACGCTGCTTGTTTTGGTTAAGTCCAGGCCTTCTTTACTCATCCCGTGATGGGTAGGGAGGTTACGGTCTTGGGGGAAGCGCAGGTCGTGATGATCCTCAAGGCAAGTCTGGCGATTACCTTCTCGCGGTGCTGCCTGTTCTTGGTCTAATTCCTCTGAATTAGACGTAACTAGACATCGTCCGGCGCCTCGCGTGTCTCATATCTATGTAAGTTTATTTATATCCATTTATTTATGTATGTTTATTATATTCAGGCCGGGACTGCTCCCGATAGGCTTTGCTCGCCAAGCCGACGAGGAGCGGTCCACTTGACGGTAGGTTGCGGTGCTGCTGCAAGGCACTGCAACTGAGGGGGGCAGCGGCGCCGTGTTGGACGGTGCTGCAGCTGAGGAGGCGCTGCGGCGGGAGTGATTCGTTTCGTCTCCTGCTGTGGCGCCGATATGGCCGCCGTCGGAGGGTGGCGGCCGAAGCGGCTGGCGATGGGGCTGCTACATCTGACCCATCGTAGGGGACCACGAGCGTCGGATGTGGGAAGTCTGGCGTTCCTTGCACTGTGTGGTCCCCGGGGTGGTGCGGCCGTGCTTTTGGTCCCGGCACGGTCGCGAGGGGGAGGGTCATCCTCCCCCCTGGAGGGGTCCGGAAACGGACGGCCGTGGTGGGGGCGCGGTACGCAAATGTACCCCGCGCTCCCTCCGTTATAGCGGCAGGATGGACACCGTGGGTTTTAGTCGGTAGTGGACCCTGGCTGCTGTGGGTGCAGTTAGGGTTGGGGGCCATGAGGCCCCCCAGGGAGCGGTGATGCTCGAGCGAGCCCGACACACCCCGCCTACTTTCCCGGTAGGCGGAAGTGCGTAAATGCATTTCGCCCACGTTAAAAAAAAAAAAAAAAAAAAAAAAAAGGTACTTCAAAGGTTAACAACCTACCATTATTCACCATTAACAATGTAATATACACTAATTTTGCAAAATAAAACGAAATTGAGATAAGGACATGTAAAGTTCCTGCCATGAAAACCACAGTGAATATTCCAGTTACCTATATAAAGTTGTAAGAATGGTAATGAAGAAAAGCGGTTCATAACGTCGCACATAGATATTATTGCTTTTCCAATTAAGTGTAACCGGGTTCGATCCCAATACTTAGTGGCGTCCTACCCGAACAATTTTATATTATACATACTTACCTGAAAACTGTAAACCTTTTCTTTTCTATTATATATGGTTTCTTGTTATTGATCTTCCATCCAAACAAATGAAACTCTGCTTTACCGCTAAAAACGTCGAGAGAAGCAAACTTGCTCAGGTATAACTTAGAACTATGCGTTTTACTGAAACAAACTCAACCCGGTATGAGAGCTAGGAACAAAATCCTTAGAAAAGTTGGACCTTTGTCTTTACAAAACCATGAATGGGTGAGATTAACTGCACGTTTCCTTGAGTCTCGCATCAATGGCCAAAATAGGCCAAATAGGTCCAAATCGCGGTTCCAATTGTATCCGAGAGAATAAGTGACCGGGTACTTTCACATGAGCAAAACCATCTGCTTTTTTTCTAATTGTAAGAAAACAGCCGAAAAGCAAACACACGCCACCAATAAACTTGTCAACCCAAAGCTATCATAACAATTAACTTAATCTACATTTCAAACATGCGAATACGTGCTTTATATAATCAGTAACAGAGTAGAAACCAGCATCCCACCATTCGATACGATCTATACAAAGTTGTAAAAACCACAATCAGTAGCAGATGTAATCGTATAACTGCACTCATGTCTTTGTACGCAATTTTGACCGATGTGAATTCAATTACATTCAGATTAAGCTGATACTTCATTAAAGAGAAAGATTTACGACTTTCTTCCTTTACAATTTTATCTCTATTGACTAGATAATAAAGGCTTTAATTGTAAAAATACCAGTTCAGACCGGATACTGGCCACATTAAGACCGTATTAAAGAAGATAACAATCTGATACATGAATGTCGATTTGCGGTGCTCTTAGTTGATAAAAGATGAATGGTTTTTGCAGATAAAAGTACTTGAATCTTTTGGTTACACATGCTTGAAGAGTAGACTAGTATTGAGTGTCAGAAGAATGGTGTCTGCCAGATGTCAATAGGTACTTACGGATTGTCCATTCCTGGGAAAATGTTAAGTTGGTTGCATTGTCGAGTTTAGCAGATCTGATGAAAAAAATATACATCTTCAGCTAGCTGGTCGATTTCACATGAGATGAAAATTTCAACAAACGAGCCTTTTCCAAGGACTATAAGTAGGATTTTGAAATTCATTGATTAATTGGAGCGATATGTGTATTTATTTTGGCAACAGCCAGACCACAGTAATTGTATCCTTCGTAAATTGTAATAAAATCAATGGCTATGGTTGAGAATAGAATATGGATTGTATATTAATTACTTATAAGTATTTAGAATGACTTCTTTCATAGCGTTTCTTTATCCGAATCTATTCTTTAATGTCATTCTTTCGCTATCTACGCTTCTAAAGAACTATGCGTAAAACATTTAATGGGTTTTAAATTTACTAAATATGTCAACTGATTATTATTCCCTTATCCAGTAGTGGCAAAGCATTGTCATAGCCCATACGATATTCATATTTTTTTTCAAACGTAGAAAACAATTATTGAATGGAATTTAATTCTTGATAGGTAGTCAATTTTAAACATTTTATTACCTTAATTGTGGAATCTATGATCGTTTTTGTTAGCCAGTTAATCTTGAATACCTCCTCAGCTGCCACTTCCCATTCATCCACGGAGTAGATCCTCTCCTCGATCCCTTTCATCAAAGAACATAATAAAGTACCCAATTTAATAAAGCCTGTACCACCGTCGGCACTTTATTAACAAACGAGTAGTTAATGTAAATACTAACAGATTACTTTTACCACAATACTAAATAAAAAAAACTGTTTGAAATCACATGAAAAAAGACGGATATTCTATTTTAACACCATCTTTGATCCTTCCTCACAAAGACCATTCAAATAACAACTCTATAGATATACTGTTATTTCACATTTTTCTTAAATTATAGTTTTACATTTTCAATATTAGTCGAGATGTAGAAATGTGACTTGGCTCCTGTCCGTTAAAGTTAATAATCGAATGACATGGAAGTCAGTTTTTCGGTAAGGCTTAAACTTCGTTTATCCGCTGGTAACTAGAACTGTTATTGTATTCAATATTAGATGTGGCTCGAGAACGGAAGCAGCCATGGAGACTGTCAAATTGTTATTTAGTCGAGTGGATATGACATAATGCTGCTAAGTCCGAACGTGTGTAAGTTATTCATTCATGAAGTCTTTTTGGTGGTTGTTAGCATAGCCGGCGAGCCTGTCAATGAGTTGAGCAGTGCTACGGGATGTGGCCGGCTTTTGGTTGGCTGGTCAAAAGCACTGTTTAATTCTCACGAGGAATATGGCACTGACAAATACATAAGAGTGGGTGCTTAACAAATAACTATGCGCAATGTGTTGGTAGTTTTTAACCGTTTTAACGTGAAAGAAAGAGGGCACAATTGTTTAAACTAAAAAAAAATTACCAAAAATGGAACTGACTTCAACACTCAAAAGTGTGAAATAACTTATTGAAGTCAAAGTGGTCGAAGATGTTATCACGAAAAATCCTAGAATGCTCACTGGCTCTCAAGGACTGCTGCCTGAACACACTATGTGCTTGGTGACAGTTTTCCAACTTGAGGGTGGTAGCTAGCCAGGCGGGTATTCGAAAGTACCCTACCACCATGCTGGGATTTTGGCAATGTTACCTTCATCGGAAGCTCAAGCTGTTGTTGGGGATCGAATCAGTGTCCGTCAGTTTGACAGGCGAGGCTCACCCCGCTGAGCTATTATCGCTTCAATCGCTCTTATTCGTAACAGAATATAGTCCGTAGAATTAGGTTATTAATTTTTATTTAATACTGACACACATTTTTTTTTTTGTACATATTATAAGTTTGCGTTTGACAACTGTCTCACCTGATGTTAAGTGATGACGTTGTCTAGGATTTAGCACGCAAACCTAGAAGGTACCTATTCACTCGCGACTTGAAGACTCCAGGATTGGATATTGAATATCAATTGTACACAAAATTTAGAATTCCCTTTAACAAATACTTCCAATGCACATTCTCCGAATACTATCAGATCGAAAACCAATAGGCACGCAAAACATTGAACCAAAAAGCCAGCCAATGATCCTTTGACTCGCTTTTCAATTGAATAGCCAAAGCCGAAGTCAATTGACTCAAGAACTTCTGTAGGTGAGAACAACTTTGAGTAAGTATTTGAGAACAAAGACCTACAACTTCTACTCACCATAGATTAACAATAACTATTGTATCTTTTACACTCTCGAGAACTACGTTAGTCTATATGGTAATGTACTTCAGAGGTTATAGAATATAACCATCAATTAGGATATTATGGAGTTCAGCGTCATGTCACGGGCGAACAATTCGGACCATTGACCCTAGCTAATTGTGCAGATTATTAAATAGTTTGTTCGCTAATCACGCGGATTAAAGTAAGGAGTTACTGAGATAACGCTTCGTATAGATTAGCGGCTAAGTTTAAATGACAGATTATATGAAAGCTGATCGGTTATGGTCTACGGTTACGCTAAGTAATTCAAGGGATTTCCAATGAGCTTTATTTTTGCTAAACATAGACCTAACCACTGCAATATTAATAGTTCAGGAAATTTGTATTTAGATAAGTGTGGGAATCGATGATTTTTGTATATATATATATATATATATATTATTTATTAACATTCACACACGGTGTTCAGGTCCCAAACTAGGCAGAGCCTGTGCTATGGTAACCTGATGACTGATATATATACTTATATACATATACACACCCAGACACAGGTCAAACAGACATGTTCATGCACACAAATGTTTGACCTGTCCGGGAATCGAACCCGGGACCAGCGGCTCAGAAGGCAGAGTGCTACCAACTGCGCCAACCGGCCAGTCAACGGAAATGGCGGAGAGTGAGGTGGAGAGGTAAAGAGAAGGGAATTTTGTTGATTCGATTAGATCGGTGTCAGACGGAAATTTAAATTTGGTTGCATGTGTATTTTACAACTATTACACCATATTTCTTTTTTTTAATATCTTGTTATTTCAAACCGCTTTATGCGTAACAGCGAATCCAAACTTGTTCTTATCCATCGAGTCCGTATTAATGTATACAACGCATACATACATGATTGGAAAGTTACTCTTTTTCATTATCATTCATGAATTTTGAAAAGGAATATTTTGTGACCTGCGGAAAATAAATACTAATATCTTCTATCTAATAATAATATCTTTAATTCTGATTTAACCTAGAAGTATAAAGATAGTAATAATGACCACGCGTACGTTACTATACAAATTATAATCTCTAACAAATAAATTTTATAATCATCAAGGAAAAGTCAGCACACTGAAAGTCGTAAAAATTTAAAAAAAAAATTAATTCTAAAAAAGAATTAATATAATACATAAATAGCAGTGACGACATATGTTTTGAAAACTGAACAGCTTCAACATCTAGGCAAATATACTCAATAGATCTCAAATACTATTATTAGCTTCCACCGGTTCACCATCTTTTGTACAAATCATTGAACGGCTGTCATCGGTAATTGCGAGTCCCGTCAGCTGGGTTCAGATTTGCAAAGCCCCTCAGTACAGTACGCGGTACATAGAGTAAGTACGGTAAAAAATCCAGACGGATTTCTCACGGAACTTATTGCGTGCCCTGTGACCTGTCATCTATTGCCCGATGTACGCTCCTATTTTTGCTAGTAGGGTTGTCAAAATAACATAATAGTGCTGCTAAAGTAAAGTAAAGCTGTAACTTATCAATTCTCATTGATACCTCTCTATGAGCAAGGTTGAAAAATTTCACATTATTGTTAATAAAAACTGAAATTTAAAACCATTATGTATAACTATTGTTACATATATCTATGCACGTCTTATGATAAGACGTGCATAGATACATGTAACAATAGATAACATTATTAAAATAAATGTATGATACAATTAATATGACCGCAATTTTATCAAGACTGCATGGCGATTAAAGTCAGTTTTGCTTGTTACACACTATCAAAGGTGTATCTATAATATATATCTATGCAACTTAATCGTATAACAGAAGAAATTCTTAATCTGATTGTGTACAGTAGTAATTTCACCGAAAACGGAATTTTCTAAATTTGAGCCTTGTAAGCAAGCCCAAGGTCGCACAACAAATATTGGAATATTCGCGGTTTATATTACGATATCAACTCAGAAATAAATAAACCCGTAAAGGAGCGGAAGTCACTGATATAGCCTAGCAAATTAGCGTGTTAAAATGGCAGTGGGCGAGGCATAGGGGAAGGTGGGGGAAATACGAACACCTAAGGGAAAACTTATATTAAACAGTGTAATTTGATCATACATTTTTTTGATTTCTTTAATCATATAGTTCACTTATCTGTCTAACTAATTCACTAATCAACATATTTTTTTTTTTAAAGAATTGCAACAACATGAGAGAAAAACAAAACCCTTAGTGTTCGGCTTTACCCGACATTAGTCGGGTAAATACGAACACCAAGTGGGGTAATTACGAACTAACATTACTAACGACAGAGATCTCATTTAAAACCCAACGATGTTGACTGTCCGTCAGTACTACTCTCGTGAGCCCATTTTTTGCACACGTAGCACATTATCCAGTCTTCAACGGGGGGATCTATATATTTATCTCTACAGAAAATACAAAAGTAATCGTTATTATATTCTTTATCGCATTTTTCTTTGTTTTTGGTATTTTGACTAGAGTCACTGAAGTCTTTTATATTATCGAAATTCTTTAATACTCTTTCAATCTCCTTTTTTGCGTAGGTGTCCTCGTACTACATTTCAGTCTTTTTATTTGGGTTCCTTTTTCGGCATACTTTCCGTTTTCTTCTTGATTTCGTCTGCTTTAGCTCTTTTTCTGTTTTGCTTTTCCTCTAACTGATCTTATATGGGTGTGCCTGTAAGAATAGTAGATTTTTTCTTCCTGAGATTGCGTTTTGATATTTTTGGAGATATAATAGGCAACGCAACGATCTCTAACAGGGAAACTGCATGCGTGCTTGCATCATCGCTTTGTAAATTAACAAGACCTATATCGGATTTTTGGACATCATGGTCTTCATCACGGGGATCTTGAGCTGCTGTGGTTATATCAGCATGATTGTGAGCATCAGGAGGTTAATTGATAGGACCTCTATCGGAAGTGGTTAACAAGATTTTCTGCACAGTGTACTTGGGCTTCGGCAGCTGTTTCGGCATGATTGTGGGCGTCAGGAGTTTGTTGAACATCAATTACTTGGTTATCTGAAGGTTGGGTATTCGTATGAATGTTTTGTGTCGAATTTATTGTTTCTTGTGCGGTATATGGCTGAATTGAATCTTCCTCAACGGGACGCAAGGGATATATTCCTGCAGCTCTAAGTCCACTTGCAGCTTTTTTATGGTTACTGCAACTGTTAAAAGCATTTGTCAATTCGACTTTTTCATATTGTGTAATGGGCTGTCTGGCTCGGGCTCACTGTCAATATGTGATTCTCACATTCTTGATTGAAAGTTCTAAGCTGTACTTCAGTTGGGTCTTTCTTTTGTAAGTTCGAGGCATCTGTAACAATATTAAAACATTTTAAACAGGGAGCCAATAAACGGGCGTGGGGTAATGCCGAACGTTCGAGATTGCCCGACATGGAGTGTTCGGCTTTACCCCACGGGATCCAAAATAATAAAATGTCGAAAAACAAATTAGCTTATATTTATTTTGCCAACTGAGTCACTGTCGTTTAGCTGTTTAATATGTGATTAATCCACTATGTAAATGCTGAATTACTATTGCAGATAGAAATAAAGCTACACCAACTTGAATTTACTAAAAAATTACATCTAAAACATTCAAAATATTGAAAAATACATACCTTGATAAGTACGTGCGTCCGCGTCCCTCGTGTTGTTGACTGGCACTAGTAGTGGCGTGATCTCCGAAATGGCGGCAAGTAAAATATGGTTATCTTTTTCTAACATACTAGAACCATTGAATTCGGTATTACCCCGCGTTCGCGTTTCCCCCACCTTCCCCTACATGAAGACCACGGACTAGTAATAGCACACCATTTTATTTATGACATTTTATTCATCTACTGATACAAATAAAAATTAAGAACACTGGAAAAAGTTACTTTTTCACATTTATTTTATGTGTGTTAAATGGAACATAAGAATAGTCTTTTTTAAAATTACAAACGTGTTATTTTTATTGCATGATTAAATTTTTGCTACTTACAAACTTCATCGTAAAATATGAGATTTTTATATTTACATAATGTTAGATTTCACACAAATATATTCCGATAGTTTTAGTTTTAGTGCTAAAAATATCCTGTTCGTGGCAACCCTATCGTGATGAACAGGAAGTACAGGGGTGTGAGTAAGTATGACCTCAAGTTACCCATCACGCACCCTCAAACTTATTTTTTTACCTTTATCGTTATCTGGAGCATTACACGGTAGTGAATTGAAATCGATTTCGCAAAAAAAAACGCAATAAATATCATTCGATTGTATTTAAAAGGGTTTTGAATTCAATATAACTTCAATTGGGGTTCTGACGCATTGTTGGAGACAAGAGTTGAAAGTAAGAAAAGATTGGACGCATTTCGACTTATTTTCAATTGTTTTCTTACATTCAAAGACGGATCTTCCCAAAGAACAACAACTACATACGAAAAAATAGTGATTTCAATTTTACCCTTATTCTTCGATTTTTGATAGAATAAGTACATTTTTTTAACGAATTTCAATCATACCGATAATTTACAACAGATTTTAACAAATATCACTATTTTTATTGAATTTTTTTAAACTTTTTTACTCTTTTCAATGTGTCTGAACAGATTAGAGATGCTCCCTAAATAAAAAGTGAATCGAACTGGTTCTTGTAAACCGGGCTTTAATCTTTAGTGACCGTTCAGTGGAGATAATCCCTAGTTATGTATCTCTCGTTAATAAATCGAGACGTAATCGAAAGTTTAATGAATATTAAACGGCATAACACAGGTTTGAATAAAAGTAACAAAACAGATTCGTAGCTTCTAATACTCATTGAGTGTAAAATAAAAGTAGTGAACCTATTACAGTAGGTAGTGTATGGCAAAACAGTATGTCCTAACCTAACCTAACTCTTCTTCTTGTCCTTATCCTATACTAGGAGGAGTCGACACAATATTTTTTTCTTCACTTTATTCTATCAGTAGTTATTTTACCTCTCATAAGCATATCATTCTTCATGCATGTAAACTCTAAGGCTTTCACGGCCGGCGTTGCATGTTGTATGTATTGCTTCCGGGCTGTTTGGCCGTGGTCTAAATGAAACTTGTGTTCCAGACGTTTCGTCGATCACTGCGGTCGACATCTTCAGGGGTTCAGGCCCGGGCGGCGACAAGAGCGTAGAACTCTCCTTCGCGGCGTCTTCTCTGTTACTGAGCCACTGAAGATGTCGACCGCAGTGATCGACAAAACGTCTGAAACTCAAGTTTCATTTAGACCACGGCCAAACAGCCCGGAAGCAATACATATAACATTATTCATGCAGTATATCCATACCTTCTTCGGCCTTCTTCTACCTCTGAAATGAAATGAAATGAAATGAAATGAAATGAAATGAAATCTCTATATCCATCGTTATATGTTTTTTATCCCTGCTCATGACAATAATCTCGACGACAGTTTTTTTAAAGTCAATATTACTAGCCACAGTTATAAATTCATTATGCTACATACATATAAACAATGTCCAATTTCCATGAAAAGGCATTGCACCTCAGATGTACAGACTGCCCTAGATTCTAGACTTCTGTATATTCTAAGAATCCACTTTCATGGATAAGTATTCCGTGTTAATTAGCTATAACTATGAGACATTCCTATAATCCATAAGTCACATACGTCGATAAATCTTACTAAGCTTCCTTATATTTTTACGATCTAAAAACAGTTCTCGATTTAGAAACTCAACATAAAATAATATTTAATATTAATCGGTTCTTATGAAACGAGTCTGCATTCTTCACTATGAATATCATATTTCGCTACCTGCTCAGTTTTAAATAATATTTTAATGACCATGTGTATTTCTAGTTTTATTATTATTGGCAGTATAACGTAGGCAGTAACCACTTTCTTGGATTCCGGTAGCTTGTAATCGAGTACTGTAACTAATTCTTTATGAATATTATTTCTATCAATTATATTGAATTTCATTGCAAAGTGATCGGAGTTTTTTGAGGGATCAAATTCGAATCGAGGTGACCTGACAGAGAACTAGGGTAACCGACAGCTCAAAGAGGTAACAGGCTGAGGTGGCAGTGGGCCGCTCACATCAGCTGCAAGAACGACGGCCGATGGAGCGGGCTAGACTTGAGTGGAGACCACGTGTGGGCAAGCGTAGTGTGGGCCGCCCTACGGCTAGATGGAGCGACGATCCGCGCAAGGTAGCTGGAAGTCGCTGGATGAGCAGAGCTGAAAATCAACTTCAGTGGCGCCTACTGGGAAAGGCATATGTCCAGCTGTGGACGGATACAGACTGATGATGATGAAATTGAATTGGGATTGTATGATATTTTTTTTTAGTTTTTGCAAGACTTGGACTATGTTTGTTTTAAGTTAATCATCGTTATCAATTCATTCGTAGGATCTCCGTTGTCCACTGCTAGAAGCCACAAGGACAATTTGAAAGCTATCCTTTTCTTTCTCAAGATTCTTTTTCTATGTGGGGACGATAAGTCCTGAACTGACGTCCCGCTTGAGGTGGATTGTGCATTTCCCCCGCCAACTACCCTAGCCATCCCATCTTTTTAAAATAGCGGAGTGTCGCTTTAGATTGCTGGTACAGCTGTTCCAGTCATAAGTGAGTGGTGATTCAGCCTTCTTGGATTCATATTTTTTCGAAAGTGATTTGTATATTACATCTTCATGTGATATGGTTATCCGTCTTATATCCGCCATATGTCTGCCTAACCGGTGAAAGTCCTACTACGAGTATGCTATTTAAATTTCATGAAAATCAGGTTGATGATTTTTATTATAACGTTTAAAATCTTAAAAAGTTTTAGTATCTTTGGTTCAATATAAAATAATGGTCAAATGTCTCAATACGGTTAGTTATAATTATATCATTAGTTTTTTTAAAAAAATATCACTTCAAACAATTAAAATACATACGTATTTTATACACATTACGTTACACAGTACATTACTTCCAAATTAAAAAGAATATACAAACCTTAGATACATAACAGATACAAACCTTATGCTATAGCCTACTCAAGATTAGTCAAGAAACGCATTCACGATTTTAATTGCAATATCCATAATTGTAAAATTGGTACTAGAGCCTAGTCTCACATGACCTTAGCTGGCTAGTCCGCGCCGCTCTCCACCCGCTCATTCCGACCGTGACTACTGTCAACGTCGCTTTCGGACCTCTGCGTGATTACAATATTGACAAAATAATTTTTATTTAAGCCTGAAGTGCGTATAATATGCAGCCAGAGCAGACCGGTGTCCGAGTTGACACGCGCGCCAGCCATCGCCTTCCTCAACCGATTTTTGTGGGAAGATGGCGACCCGACACGCGATACCACCGTGCACCAACACCTTTTCGTGAGCATGACTGTTCCATTGGCACACATCAATCTGACATCTTCACAATCTTAAATATGTTTCATTAGAAATGTAATCTATAGGTATAGTAATAAATAAGTATATAGGTTACTTATATTTATAACGTGGTTCAGACCATTCAATATTTTCGCCAACGTGCCCAAAATGCAGCATGCACGCATTACCCCACTTGCATTTTATCACGCGACCATCCCCTAAAAGCCTAAAGGGTGTCTGGTCTTCATCGGCCCAGAAGTTTAATTATTTATTTCTGTACCATAGTACTCATAGAAAATAAATTATATACTTACATATAATTAATAATTATAACATATAAATAAAATATGTTAAAAAATATATAACATATAAAGATATATCGCTCAGCACATATGCCAATTGTTTATGAGGTATTCATTATTTTATTAGTTTGTAATATTTTGTATTGTATCAACAAATCATCAATATTTTACACAATGTAGCAAACACTTAATGGTGTAGTATAATTTTATATACGAGGGTTGCGTTCAAAGACTATTAGAATTATTATTAAAAAATTATATTTGTAATGTGTGTTGTGAGTGTCTTGAATAAATGTGGTTTCTTTCTTTCTTTCTTATAATAAATTAACTAGGTTTTTGCTCTAACTTCATCTTGTCTCATGGGTTACACTAAACAGGTCTAGATCTGAAGATAATATACATAAGGAGCTTGTGGTGGTTCGTTGTCCCTACACAGAGCAATCATGGTATCGAATGTAAACTCTAAGGCTTTCACGGCCGGCGTTGCATGTTGTATGTATTGCTTTCGGGCTGTTTGGCCGTGGTCTAAGTGAAACTTGTGTTCCAGACGTTTCGTCGATCACTGCGGTCGATATCTTCAGTGGTTCAGGTCCGAGCGATACTGATGTATCAGAGAAGACGCCGCGAAGGAGAGTTCTACGCTCTTGTCGCCGCTCGGACCTGAACCACTGAAGATATCGACCGCAGTGATCGACGAAACGTCTGGAACACAAGTTTCACTTAGACCACGGCCAAACAGCCAGAAAGCAATACTTACAACATGCAACGCCGGCCGTGAAAATCTTAGAGTTTACAATAGTATAAGTATTAGGTTGCATGTGTAATATTTATCCGCGTCGTTATACGCACTCCAGCTAACAAAAGCTAATAGCTGGTAGTTTCAGTATAATTTCGCCATAATTGTCAAAGTCGCGAGTATGTCGTTGACATCTTTATGGCAAAGGGAACTTAACTTTGTCTCTTACTTTATACTTCTATATGAAAGAGATATACTATGTGAAGGGTTACAGAGTGATCGCAATATAGTATTAGGGTGAAGTGGGCGTAACTTTAATGTCAAATTTAATAAATTGTGCGGAAGATAATGTCTTTCCATAATATTATCTGAATAAATATTTATACGTATAGCGTTCATATCGTATTGAGACCAAATTGTGTGAAAACTGAAATATTTGAGTTTAATATAGATATTATTTATCGGTTATTAAAAAAATAACTTATATCTGTTCTCGAGGCTACACTCTCCTACTGTGAGTTTTTAACTTTTTTTTATTACCCTCAAATTGACAACCTAATTTTTGCGAAAACACATCCATTATGGAAATCTGATTTCCAGTATCATAGCATAATCCACTACTATAGAATCCCCAAGGATGGTTGGCGTGACGCAAGTGACTATACCAACTGAAAGTATATACATAGCTACTTTCACAAATGAGACAGAGTTTTACATATTCCAAACATGTCGTTATCTGGGGTTGTGTATACTCAGTGTACACAACCTTCTGCTTTTGTACACTTAAAACTGCTTCAACACTTGGATGAGCTATACCATCGCCTGAAAGCTCATCCACGTTATATTGTTTCTTGGAAGTCTCGTACATGCATCTGAAAAATGTGGTACGAGCTTCTTCCTTCTAATCTTTGAATTTTTTGGAGAAGCAAAGCTGATCTGGGAGTCTTCAAAAGGAGAGATGAGAGAGTCTTAAATAGTAAGTCTCAACAAAACGTAATGCCGCCAGTTTTTCAGGATTCCATAGACGAAGTTTAGGACTTAGATAGTTTAGTCTGCCACCTATTTCATAATAGTCTTTAGAGCCACTTTTTTGCTAATGGGTATTGTAACATCATTAATTTCAATAAACTAGTGGATTTAAATAATTGAGGTGTTTAAAATATCTTGAATGTTAGCCATCATTGTTTAGAAAAGTTGTTTGTCATAGTTAGATTCAATGTTTGAAAGTAATAATAAAAAAAAATCCTATCATTAATTGGGCAACCACTTCGAGAATCGAATGGCCAATTGATACTCGGGGATAGTGATTTAGTATTTTATTTGTTTTACGTAGATTTAGTTTTTAAGGTCTAACAGAAATTAGGCTTGTAAAATTATTATTAAGCTCTACGCTAGACGTAAATTTGTGATAAGTATAATATGTTGTTTTTTTTTCGGCCACAATAATTTTATTTTGAATATTAAATATTTCAAGCGTCTTACACTTGTTTCCTTCGGCTTATTGATATTACGTGGAGAGATTGAGATTATTACTTGTCGTCTGCCTACTAAAACTGCTTTATTTATATTTATAATATTTATATTATATACTTATATTATATATTATTATATTTGGAATGTACGTTTATATATGTATCGGAAAGATTATTGATATATATTATTGAGCTATTTATGTAGATACATTGTGTAAATATGTATATGAAATATTAGTAAATTAGGTTAATTATTGTGTTACATTTATGTGTATACGTTAGTTTCTTGTTGCACACCGCCGTGTGTCCATCTTTTTTATATCCATCCCAAGGTCGTCTGTAAGAGATTGCATTAGCGATAAGACCGCCGATTGCTATACTATTTTAGTGTAATATTTTATATCCCTGTTTCTTTTATATGGTATGCAATAAAGAGTATTTGTATTTTATTGTACGTATTCATATCCTGAAATATATGTGACGGTCCGCGCGTTAACTTTTTATATCATGACCTAATCATGCGTCTAATTGGAATAAATTGTGTCACTTACAGTCTACTTAAGGTAAAAGTACTTTACAAAACTGTCAAAGTAATCTAATAAGAGGAGATGAACTTAACACAATGAGTCATGAAGTTGAGATCTTACATGAGCTTTAATCTCATTACGAACGTTACGTCTAATTTTTTTTTTTTTTTTTTACGGTATTAATTATTTTAAAAAAAAACAGTGCAACATTGTTTTTAAACCATTTCCAAAAAGGAGGCAGGTTTGCAATTTGTAGTATTTTTCGTGTTGTATTTGTTATCTTATACGCTGCGAATTGTTTTTTTTTTAACACACTTAAACCCCCGCACTAGGATTCCCTGTATCGCGGGAGGCTTGGACACACAAACATCCAAGACCCGGGACAAACACTCATCGCACAAATGTTTGCCCATGCCGGGTTTCAAACCCAGGGTCCCGGAGACACAGTAGTCATGTCACTGACACTAACCACTGCGCCACGGCGACCGTCCAAATTTGAAAAGTTCGTATTTTATTCAGATTAGTCCAATGAAAACTATGAATAGGTTGTTACGTCATAACTGCGAAATATATAAAGTGATTTAAAATAAAAATGTTTAATAGGTGAATTCTAAAAGTTTGTTATACCATATACCTATACACATGGTCTCTGACTATGGGCCTTCTGAACAGGCTCAGAGTCGCACAACGAGCTATGGAGAGGGCTATGCTCGGGGTTTCTCTACGCGATCGAATCAGAAATGAGGAGATCCGTAGAAGAACGCAAGTCACCGATATAGCCCAGCGGATTAGCAAGTTGAAGTGGCAGTGGGCAGGGCACATAGCTCGAAGAACCGATAGCCGTTGGGGCCGAAAGGTTCTCGAATGGAGACCACGGACTGGCAAGCGCAGCATAGGACGGCCACCGACTAGGTGGACAGACGACCTGACTAAGATCGCAGGCAAGGGCTGGATGCGGGCCGCTTCCAACCGGTCCTTGTGGAAATCAATGGGGGAGGCCTCTGTCCAGCAGTGGACGTCTTATGGCTGAGATGATGATGATGATATACACTTCACAAAAATCAGACTAGTATTAATTGTTTTCAAGAACATTTTGAGAATCTTCTTTGGATAAGTTTGGATATCGGTTAACGTAAGTAATGTTTCATTTTGCATTGCTCTTCAAATACTATCACCATTGTTAAAAATAGGGTAAGTACCTTTAATAGTACCTACTATGTGATTTGAAGTAAGCAACGAGTTTTAATAAATATAGATACTTTTATTTGCGACATGGCTCATCTACGTGTAGGATTAGGATAATTATAGGTATACCTGTGGAATCATCGCGTTTTGCAAGTTAATCTAATAAGTAGTCCAAATATTTTGGTAATCGTAAACAAGATATACTTTATCACGTAAATTATGTATTTAGATGTCAACGGGACTTATCAGACTGAACGGTCAAGTTATAAACTTTTGACGATCGGTTTTGAAAGAAGATCGGTGATCATGTTGCCACTAGATAATGTCAACTTCGCAACTCAATGGGGGATTGCTGCAAACATACTGGTATCGCTGCCAACTGGTAGCAGACTGCACCATTTGAGCTATCTAATGGCTGGCAACAGTTAGAGAATTGCTGAAATGTTTTTGTAGTTCTGTATGTAGTAATTGAATTCCTTTTATAGGATTCGGTGGAAAGACAACCTGACTAAGATGGCAGGAATGGGCTGGATGCGGGTCGCTTCCAACCGGTCCTTCTCAATAGGGGAGGCTTATGTCCAACTGTAGACGTCTTATGGCTGAGATAATGATGAGGTTGATAGTATTTTAGCCAGAGCAAATATTTACACGTTTGTTTTGAGTCACTAATGCCAATTGGGTTTGAGTGTTCTTGGTTTTTATTTAATTATGCGTGCTCCATCGTAAACCGCATCATCACTTAACATCAGGTGAGATAGTCGTCAAACGCCTGCCTTTTCACAATAAAAATAATAAAAAAATATAGCTGTGACCACGAGTTTAATTTCACCCTTATTGTTTTTACATGGCTGTTTGCAGAGTGCATATTGCATAATATATACAATACAAATACACTTTATTGACACAAAATTACAGAAATTAAAAAAAGAATATTACGTTAATAAAATTAAGAATATTGAACATTTCTCATTGTAAATGAGAAATGTTCAATAGGCGGTCTTATCGCTAAGAGCGATCTCTTCCAGACAACCTTTGGATGGAGAATAATTGATAACAGATAATCTCGGAGGGTGGTGTGTCATAAAATATATTAAATAGAATTTAACAAAATAATAATAATAATGTTAATACATACCTAATATATATATAAAAAATATTAAATACATATAAATTTATATACATACATATTCAGAGAAATAAATAAGATAAATATTATCATATAGTAAATATTTTTGGCACTTAACCAGGTCGCAATACTAATCGTGGAAGAGAAAAACATATTGTGCCGTCCCCGAATAACGCGGGATAAGGACAAGAATAATCATCATCATCATCATCATCTCAGCCATAGGACGTCCACTGCTGGACATAGGCCTCCACCATTGATTTCCACAAGGACCTGTTAGAAGCGGCCCGCATCCAGCCCTTGCCTGCGATCTTAGTCAGGTCGTCTGTCCACCTGGTCGGTGGCAAGAATAATGATAATGCATAATAGTTTTTTTCTTTCCAAGTGATCATCTATCATTCGTGCCGGTGAAGAGGTTAACTTTCACAAGTTTATAACTTGCCACTTTAATCAGATGATTAACCACAAATTGTAAAAGTGACATAAGTCCTCAATCGCGCGAAAACAATCCCTCGATCTATATACGTATAAGTAGAGATTAAAATTGTTGATACTTTACATGAGTTAAACCACATTAAGAGATCACTTTCTTGTTATTAATACCATGATATATGCTCGTTACTGTTACTCCAGATGAAAGGATTAAGGAGACTTAAGAACTAAACATGTTTGCAGATCGCAGACAGGTGATTGGATCGTAATATTTTATCCTTTTAAATAAGTTTAGAAGAAATATTTAACGAGTTATTACGGTGTAAGCTATTATGATCTGCTGGGTCATGTTGGTGACTTTTATTATTCCAAGTAGGTATCTTTCATTTCTGAATCGATATCATAAACAAACTTCGAGCTCTCTTCACAAGTTGAATTTGCTGTAGATATTAGTGATCATTAGCAATGGGATACGTTTTAGTTTCAAATGGCATCAATAATGATATCAGTGATTGAAGATTTTGTCTGATCGTAAAATTTTCAAACAATTCTTGGCTGGTGTTTTGAAAACTTTTTACTTTGTTAAAGTTGGATATGCGGATTGGTATCTTTTCTCGAAAAAAAACCCTACTAGGTTAGCCAGAATTATAGCTGTTTTTTTTTGCCATTTTTTTTATGTCCAATGGCTCCGTTTGGTAATACGCTATTATATGTACAATTACAGTTCCTTACATTTCGTGTTTTATTGATATATTTGCATTTATAAATCTAGAAGCTTTGATTATTTTATGTAAATTATCAAAGCATAAAAGGTAGAATTAACTATGGCTTTTGCGCCCCAACTTGGAACAGCCGACAACAGTTGCAACGGAAAACCGTAAGAAAATCTGTAAGTAATAAAAAAATATCTAATTTGAGCATTGCTTTGTTTATGTATCATATACGAATTATTCAGACTTTACTTCGTAACTGTACTAAAACTTTTCTGTTTTACGAATTTTTAACCTTGTATTGTTTTTATATGAAAGTACAATGTGACTTCACCGAATCATATCGTTTCTAATCTTTTTTAACCGACTTCAAAAAATAAGGAGGTTACTCAATTCGACCGTATATATGTTTTTTTTATAAACCGGTACCGACTTCAACAAGTTATTTCACACTTTTAAGTGTTGAAGTCGGTTGCATTTTTTGTTAAAAAATTTTTTTCGATCTCAAACTCAAATCGCTGAAATATGTATTAATACCAACTACCCTACTTTGACTACAATACGAGAAAGGGCGGGCACACTAACCGTGCCTAATTAATAGCTCTATGCACCGTTACAATAAATATTAAGTCTGTGTTGCAAACAATAAAGTACAACGCCAGTGTTGCTAACAATAAAATATCAAGGAAAGTTTATTTATGGGCCGTGTTTTAAATCTTATTTTATGGGAACTGCGGTCGACGAAGCTTAACGGTGATTTAGCAGGTGAGGGAACGTCCGGTTTCGTCCAGTTTTGTCCGGTTACTTCTGGCATTGTCCAGTTAATGTAATGGCTAGATAAATCATTAAAAAACCAGTCCGGGTTTTGCTAAGTCATTTCTGAGTGTTTAGAAATTAGGGGGATTACGTGCCAACGCCTTGTTCTCGACTGTTTTATTGATTGTGAAGAATTGTAGAAGGGAATTGTGTGACCCATGCCTGACATAATAGTCTAGGAAGAAAGGTTTGCGTACGAAAACGCAGCAGCTGCAATTAGATGCATGCGTTGCTAAACTCTGCTTAGATTTGAGTCTGAAAACTATCGCGAGTTTTTTCCATAATTGTAATATAACAAATGACAAATGACTGATGCAGCGCAGCCGTCTCAACGCCAGTTACGTGCTGAGGCTCGCGCTCGCCGCCTGACACGATCATAACTCCCAGATGAAGAACTGCAAATAAGTTTGAAACTGGTCGGAGAGTAATTTTCCAGTGTTTACCACGTGAGTCCTAATCGATTTGTTACATTACAACTGCTTAGATTCGCAAAAGTGAGATGAAAGTAAGCACTTTAGTGCGAATTGTGCTATGCAATTCACTTTTTGTTACTATAGAAGCATTAGTGGTATAGTTAGGCATTGGTGTTTTTATTTTGACTTATAGTGGATAGGGTAGATGGATTTATTAATAAACTTACATACTTATAGTTACCCTAAAATATTTTTTTTGCCTACATTTATATCAGGTATTTAATAGACAGTTATCGTAACAATGCATAAAGTCTCGCCTCTTTCCTGAAGGGACAGGCAGAAATCACAACTACATATCTATTTTATACGCATATTTAACTAGCATGTTGTGGCATGGTTTTCTCAAAACGTCAATTTGATTAGATTTCTCATTTTTCATTTAGACTCAGATTTCAATATTATTGCACGTATATAAGTTGGCTATATTATGGATGTAGTACTCGTAGACATTTGTAGAATACTATTTATCCTATCTTATTTATCCTTTAAGACAAAATACATAAACAATTTAGGAACCACCTGTTACAGGGATACAGGGATTTATAGAGATTGAGCTTATTGTAACTCCTTACTATAGACTTGTATTAGATTTAGAGCGTCAAATGTTTCTCTTTTTGATGTAAGCTTACAAATAGCTAGAATTGATCGGCAATTTTCTCGTTCTGTAGTATTTTGGTCCTATATATAAGCGCATATATCAAAATAAACAACCAAAATATACCTTTTGAAGTGACAATGGTAAAAACGGAAAGTCACCGCCAAAGTTCCCACGTCGAGGCTTCACTGCGAGGCTTTCGGGAGCGGAGAAGGAAAATAAAAATGCCTCCGAGTGGACCCTTCTTGTGCATTAATAAAAGCCTTAATAAAAAGGAGTCCGCTTTGCGATGCGCGGGCGCTTGTAGATACAGTATACGTAAGAAATGTAGACATTTTTTCTACACCAGCTAGTATCGATTCTATCAAGTACATTATATAATCTGAAATCGATATGAAGATATATCTACTTATCTCATTACCTTTATACTAAATTAAACGAACAGTTCTTGTCCTCCTGGCTATTTCGGCCACGGCTGTATCAATTTCGATGAACGTTGAAATAGTGATATAAAACGTTATTCTTAATAAGTGTATCTTGCGTCACTTTAGGTAGACACCTAAAGGGCCTGGGAAAACGCTGGGTGAAGCTCGGTTGCAAAATGCTTAAAAAATTAAGAGATCACTTATCAATAAGTGATATAATGTTTAATCGCATTTTTTCAAGCAAATAAAAACATGACAGAAACAACTTCTAAATCATAGCCCTTCTCTTTTTTTAACGTATACTACATCGTTATACTCAATATATTCATAAAATATCATTCCTCACATTAAAAAAAGTAAAAAAGGCATTAAAAATATATCCCTCATCCGAGATAACACTTTATAATGACGTGGGTCAGAAAGGCGGTTAGAACAAACAGGCATGAACGCGCGCCATGTTTTTTCAACTTACTCATTCAGCTGTCTCACTCTATCGTGTAGTAAATGTAGGCGGCAGTGGGAGAGGGAAGAGGGAATAATAGTCAGGTAGGTGCCGCAGTGTCTGCTGCGGCAGACTTGGAGGCACCAGGGTTTGGTTCAGGAATGTTATGGGTTGACTATTTTGAGGAATATTAAGGGTTGATGTTGATACGTATCAAAGTTAATTGATTTTGGCATTCCAATTGATCAATTTATGAAGATATCTTCAGATTACTGTGATATTATATTCTGATAGAACGCGTTAGACTTCTTTGGTACTAATTGCTTGAAGTACGGTGGTAAATATCACACTTTAGCCACGATTTTAATTGATTTTGGTATTAAAATCGTTTCGAAATAGACAATCTTTTAGAACCTATTCCTCATTTCATTGCGAGAAATAAATTCCGATTCTTAGCTGCACACCAGTGCAAGGTGGAGGGCACTATGGACTACGCGGACGGTGACCAATACGATGCCACCATCATCACCATCTCATCATCAGATGAAATCTGCGGTAGGCGACCCCTTGAGTGTAACCATGGTGACCACCGATAGAAGGATATAGCGTGACATGGAGATTGATATGCGTAAGATCTGCTCATCCTGCTCATACTATACGAGAACAGCCTTTTCTTGTGCCTAACCAGTGCCCTAATAACTTGCGGCAGAATATTCGTGTTGCAATTGGATTAAAAAAAATAGCACAATTATTGCACTTACTAACACTATTTCTCTGTCGGAGGTGTACTGGATAAATGCGAGTTAGTACGGTTATCAATTGTACTTTCACTGTATGCTATGACAGCATAGCAATGAAATTGCTATATATAGTGAGTCCTGCCACAAAAATTCTGATTTGTGGTCCTGCTGCGCACACGGAGCCGTCGCCATAGCGCATCACTAGTGCCAAAGTCGAAGCGTAGTCGTGTTGCAGCTTCAACTGAACTTAGTACAAACTAGTATTTATCTAGCACAACTCAGAAACAGAGAATGAATAGTCAGTGCGAGCACTATGGGGTAAAGATCTGCTGTTTCTTAGCTAGAATAATGTATTAAAACGTTGTGTTATTCAATGTTTTATATACCTAGGTATATATCAAGGTTTTGTTTCTACAAATTTAAAATATGTCATGACCGGAAGTTGTTTAAATCAATTTGTCAGATGTGCATAGCAATCACCAAATCAAATTACAATCGGAAGGGTGGGTAGATGTGCGGTGCGACATCGTGACCTGCAGCATATGCTACTGTTTGATCAGAATTGTGTCCAAATGTCTACATTGAGTTTTGAATTCGTTCGATCTCATGGAGGGTACATAACAAAGAGAGGTGTTCATTCAAACTACCAAATTATGTGCAATAAAATGAATCTTTGTGTTTTTGCGATAAAAATTGTAAACTACAGTTTTCATTGTTCATTAAATAAATTATACATTTAAAATTGTAAAAGAACAACAAACGCCAATATGAAGTGTACGTTCCATTTGTTGAAAAGGGGTAAAAATCTAACTCAGTTTTAGGCAAGGTCATACATTTATTTAGTGCAGTGGACCGACATGGTCACGCTACACCTAGAATTTTTACTGCCTCGAAGGACTGGTGCCTGAACTCACCATTGTGTTTGATGACAGTTTTTTAAACTTGAGGGTGGTGGCTAGGCAGGCAGGTGCTCGAAAGTATACTACCACCGTGTTTGCAATTTGATAATATAAGGTTAAAGGTTCAAGCCGTTCACGTTGGTGGGGATCGAACCAGCATCCATTAGTTAGACAGCCGACGCTCCCACCGCTGAGCTATCATCGATTTATAAATGTCAGATGTAGTTAAATTCGATTTCACAGAGAAGTCAACACTGAGCAATCTAATTTCTATTCATCACATATCAAAGAGATCTCGAGTGGCCTTCCAAAGTTCCAAGTGGCCCTTTGGATCCGCATCTATGGAGTTTATGGAACACATCTAAAGCAAGAAGAACATAAAGCTATGTGGAGAGCACTCCAATACATTTTCCCGGTATTTTTCGTTCTCCCGAGCTATTGCTTTGGTGTCCGGCCATTTGGAAGTCATCCGACCGTTCTGTGAAAAGCTCAAAAAGATGAATTGCTGTGTTACTTAAATTAGCTTTTTGAAATGATATGGCCTCCATGGAGTTTGACTTTGTTGTAAGCGATACTTGTGACTTGAGAAAGTTGGGTACGCTATTAATAGCGTAATAATTTCACCGACTTTTTCAAGTCACATGACCCCAACATTTTATCCAAACATTAATGTTCATTTAGGATACATTTTATCCAAACTACTAGACTAAACTAGAGAAGAGACTCTAAACTAGAGTAGAGCTTATGAAAATAATATATGTGTAGCAGGGGGTAAAGGATAACAGGGCTATAAACAAAACTTTTATTTTACTTAGTTATTAAAACCGACGCAGTTTTGAAACATTATGAATGTATAAAATATGGGAATTACTCACGTAACTAGTCAGAGGGTTGCGACTATAGTTTCTTCCGACTATAGGTCTTTTTCAAGGAGAATATCTACGAGTACTTGCCGAACTGCGACCGAGTCGGCGAGCCCCATATCTTAAAATCTCATTCTTGATGTATGGAATTTGGACTAAGGACTTTGTTATCAAAAATGAAAGCATTCCTTCAACTATCAGCCTGTCATGATAATGGCCATCAGCTCCATAACAGAATCATACTATAATATGTAGCTTAAAGTTGAGGTCAAAGCTAAGTGACAGATTTACTGATTTGAATTTGGTAGGTAGCTAGTAGGCATAGGCCAAGTAACATTCTAGAAGCGTTAACGCTAGAGAAAATATAAAAAATACGAGATAAACACTTTAAAGCGATATAGTCACGTGGACAACGAATATTAATATTCATCGTTAGCGGTTAGAGAAAGAGAAGCGATACATCTTGTCTAGGTCTGCTGATGAGAATCACATATACAGCATACACTCGTAGCTTCAACAAAATGTCAAACCAGAGATAGGATTATATCCAGAGATCGTAGAATAACAACCATCATCGTTTGCTCGTAGCCACCAACTACACTACCATTTCGCTTTTTTTTTTTTTTACCATTCACACAAGGTCTTCAGGTCCCAAACTAGGCAGTGCCTGTACTATGGTAACCTGATGACTGATATATACTTATATACATACACATATATATACTTATATACATATACACTCAAAAACACAGGTCAAACAGAAATGTTCATACACACAAATGTTTGACCTGTCCGGGAATCGAACCCGGGACCAGCGGCTCAGAAGGCAGAGTGCTACCAACTGCGCCAAGCGGCCAGCTTTAAGTTGGCGCGGTAATTAACTTATAAGTTAACTAAGGAAATGGGTTTTTTTATACTAGCTGTCAATATACGAGTAAGCTAGAACCGGCTGACTTATGTTGTTCCTAATGTTCCTAACTTGCTCTGTACTATCACAAGCTAAATCTGTAATGTCAAGATACACTTAGCATATCTCAGCGACATACAGCTAATGACTTACCTTATTAAAATTAATTCTACAAAGACTTCAAAGGGACAACAATAACCCATAAATCGTGGTGGACAGCCCTTAAGTTCCTTACCCATAACAATTGTAGGCACCCACGTCCTTAAAACCTGTCGAACAACATGCCAAACCTGATCCAGCCCTGACTTCTTCAATCTGTCTCTCTCTATCCATTGGCAAGTGGTAGAGATGGAAGTATTATATTTCAAACTTGTTTGATAATCTTAGCCTCAGGCCGTTTGGTTAGGACCCGTCATGGTCCGACGCCTAAGGGATGAATGGACACTAACAAATGTGATAAACACCCCTTTTATTAAAAGTACGTTGTTTTTGATGAATTGTTCAGGGACCCGACTGTGTTTACTTTGCTAGTGTCACACGGGGTTTTTATACCTTTTTTACTGCGTAACAACTTTCTTTATAATATTGTGATTTGAACGATTCGAACACTTGTCAGCTATCGGCGTCTCGGTAAAATCACACGAGATATGAGTGACGAATATCACCTCCAAGAAGTCTTGTTATCAGATTAATTACGTTCCAATATGAATGCAATACTCCGAGACCTATGGGCAATACCTGAGTGTGATAAAAAAAAATAGATGTGTTGTTGCATTTCGGATTGAAATAAGTAAAGATTTATTAATCATCAAATGTCCTAGCTGCACTCGCAGTTCCACCCGTGTGGACTACGGTTTTGCCGCTACCTCAGTCATCCCATACTTACGGAAGCATATTCTTCTTCATAATAGTCTTCTCCAACGTCCTATCTATATACCAACATTCTTCAAAATTGGTTCAGTGGTTGAGGCGCGAAAACGTAACAGACAGACAGAGTTACTTTTACATTTATAATATTATTAGGTTCTTGTTGTATCCCAGAAAAACCAAAAATACCTTACGTGTTAATCCAGGTTATGAGGTACCAATTTCAAATGTCAGTAATTTTATTTTTATTTTTTTATACTTTATAGATAGCGTTTGACCACTATCTCACATGATGGTCAGTGAAGATGTGGTCGAAGATGTTATCACGCTAGACTTAGAATGCTCACTGGCTCTCAAGGACTGCTGCCTGAACATTTTATATAATAAATTTAACGATGTGAGTAAAAACCCATTAATTAAATGCAATATAACACTTGTGCCTATCTTCCTCCATATTGGGCTGGCCGGTAGCCTATGCGTAAGCCACATTTACGAGCTTGGTAGGCTGTGAAGAGGAAGGTCAATGGCCCAGTTGTGGGAACGCATCATGCTTATGTAAGCCGCAACATCATTTGTACAAGGGCATAATCGTCGTTCAATTATTTTTTTTACACCCTCACATTACAATATCATATTACTGTCACCCAACTACGCGAGGTGTTACCAGCACCATTGTCATGCTGCTATGAGACCATAAACATTTTTTTAACTTGTAGGCGGCACCGGATGCTATGGGAATGGGAGTCTATGGTAATGTCTAAGATTGTATGTGTTATGAGGGTGTCTCATCCTAGGACCCAATTCTGTGATTTTGGTTATAATATCCAACTACTCGTACTTGATAATATGTAGGAAATGTCAAATAAGACACTGTACACGATAACTGAAATCAATTCTGAAACATCGCTCATACGAATTTCGTGTGCGAGTATGGAGCAAAAAGACTATGGATCGGGTAGTGTTCCTAGAACTTTTTGAATGTAATTGTGGTTATATCTTTTATGAATATGGAATAAAGTAGAATCAGATAGTGTAAGATGGCATCTCTTTTCTTCCTGTTTATCGCACGCTAAGTCGGGTCGAAACAACATGTGTTCTTCAGGCAGTCCATCCAGACAGCTTATAGCTGCTTCTACTCCTATATCCATCTAGATACTCAACAGTTTTTTATGTGCATGGCTTTCATCCCCTCTCATGGCCATACCACGCTTGTTATGACTGTTAATATTTCGGTATCTGGTGGTTTTTATTTCTTATGAAAAGTATACTTACGAGTACATACATTGTATCGAGCGATCGACAAGTACTTCATTGGGTGTGAAAAGTAAATACCTATAAAACATACCAAATAAATCTATACGTTCATTTATTTATTTATACTTTAGCACTATTTAGTACATGGAGGACTTAACGCTAAATAGCATTTTCTTCCAGTCAACCACAAGGTGAAAGTGGTAGTGGTGCAATAGTAAAATAAACGAAAATTGAAAGTAGTGATGCAAACGTGTGGCGATTAAATAATATATAAATATATACCTATATTATAAATTTGAATACATAATAAATAAAATAAATATAAAAATAATATAAATATATATATATGTATTGTTTCATTTAGGGTCAAAATAACCTTCATACATGCAATCTGTTGTTTAGCTGTTTTAGAATATAATAGTACAAAATATATAGGTAATAGAATTCTTTATTCCTAAGACATGGTATTAATACAATTTTAGAAAGTTAAGTGTGGTTTTTAGATTTGGTCAGTGCGACGCATGTCCCGTTGTCTTGTTGTGTTTTACTTTTAGCGCTGAGTAGAGAGCGTTGAAACATACAATACAAACACACAAACATACTCATGCGTTTATGCTATTATTACGGAATTGTTCCCCGGAACAGAAGAGTTATTAGTTGATCCAGATGATAAGAATACTTCTTCTTTAATATGATTGATATATTATGTAGGACGATCATTTAAAGTTTCATACCTATATTCATTCTCTTGTTTAACCTTTACTCAATGTTATTGAATACACTGATACATATGAAAAACTTGCGTACGAATGTTTGTTAGTATGTTGTTAAAATAAGTTAGCATAATTTTATAAAAAATACAAAATTAATACCTTTTATGCTTCATTCTGAGAGAATAGATTTAGGTTAACTCGCCGACGCGCGACGACGCGCAGTAGTGCCCAGTTCATGGTATAGTGAATAAAAAGGCTTTTGCATAGAGTATTTTATTTCCAGCACCGGAGAGGTTAACCCCTGTGCTGATCTTTAGTAATCCATCGAGCTGGGGCCTAAGTCAACAGTTCAATATGGCGGTATTATCGCCTCACAAAGGGCGATATTGACAGCTTTGGTAGTCCGCTATTTTTAATTCGTACCTATTGAATCAATCTTCATTCAATTCTAGTTAAATTGTCAATAATAAAAACTTTACAGTCACCGTGGCTCAGAAGTCATGTCACCGACCATGGTGACATGACTTCTGTGCCTCTTTGAACCCAGGGTGGGTTCAAATCCCGGCAGAGGCAAACATTTGTGCGATGTAGGTGTTTATCCCAGGTCTTTGATGATTGTATGTTCATGTTTCATATACTACTAAGAATTAGTTAATTTATAACATAAATATGTCAAATTTAAATTATTACACTAGTAATATTTTTTTATCCCTCAAATAATGCCAATTAATTGAATTTTATCATTTTTTCTATTTATTTTATTTATTTTTTTACAATGTTTTACATTACATTACATTACATTATTTTACAATGTTTCACGGAATCGTAGTATGTATTATTATTATTAGCTACAACGGATTTTCTTTTTAATCGTTTCTTTATACTGGCCAAACATCAACAACGCCCCTGACCAAGTTGTGCAGAACAAAAGAAAATGATTAATTATGTTTTATTTGTAATGACCGCGAGGTAACACAGCCCATTGAATCTATTAATTTTCTATTAAATTCCGTTTCCAATTCACCTTACAATGGACACCGACAATGAATCTCAGTAGTCCCACCATTATTCCTTCGCGTTTATATGATTTGTTTGAAGTGCAACAAGCATTCGGTAGTACCAAGAAAAGCGCAAATTTCACGGCGGCTTACGTCCACTCCGTCCGAATTCTTTCTCAGAAAACCTATTCATTGCCACGTTCATTGATGCTTTTTTTAAGCGACTTCACTCCGCCCCGCAATCTATTGTCCGTTCTGAGGCGGTAGATATAAATTTCCACATAATCTTTTTTCCCTCTTTCGACAATGAAGTGTCATTGTTGTATTTTGTATTTTAATATCGCGTCGAACACACGACAGAGTCGGAATAGATAAATAATGCTTAGTGTTTTTTTGGTGTCATTTGTTCACTCGGTTCCAGAATGTCTGGCCGGCTCTGGGTATTAATGGTTAAGGATGGTCTCTATTCATCATGTATGGACGGTGCTGTGTGTGGATATATTCGTCATATTGTAGACTCGCCTTTACAAAGATCTTCTGACACTTTAAATGGTTAGCTCGTATTCGGGCCGAATCGTTTTCAAATTTGGAAATTTTGTCTTTAGTTTACGCAACTTGATTACGAACGGATGCATGATATCCAAACCATATACCTATACAGAGTTGTTTAATTTTTATAGTTCTAATTTTAAAAGCATAGGTACTGTTACATTTTTTGTCTGACTAGAACACGGCGCTTCTACTCAGATAGAGATAAGTCTATTTATCATCATCATCTTTGCCGTAGGACATGCACTGGACATTAGCCTCCCCATTTTTTCATTTCCACAAGGACCGGTTGGAAGCGGCCCGCATCCAGCCCTTGCTTGCGATATTAGTCATGTCGTCTGTCCACCTTGTAGGTGGCCGTCCTATGCTGCGTTTGCCAGTCCGTGGTCTCCATTCGATAACCTTTTGACCCCAACGGCCCTCGGTTCTTCGAGCTATGTGGTCTGCCCATTTCTTGAAGTATATTACACATTATATTCTAGGTCACAAAAGCACTAGGTTTCCCAATGCGCCATGTCAGACATACATACCTAGCTATCTAATACACTTTCTTAAATCCATCTACTAATATATTATACACTAAGTATTGTACTTAAATATTTTTTTACTAATAAATTAGAAATCAAATTTTGTTTAATCAGAATTAAGCTCCCTAAAAAGTAGTATTTTTGTTAAGTTTATTGGACTTGTAGGACTTTCCAGACAATAAGCTAAGTAGACTTAAAGTTATCTATTCAGTAAATGGTAAAGCCTTAAGTTTCCGATTTTGAAGTTTGGTAGGTACTAACCTGAACTAGGAGCGTTACCAATAAATCATGTTTTTCCTATTAGTATTTCAATAGATATGCGATAGTAATCACTACGGTCAATAACTTCAGAATGATATACAAAATACATTGGCCATTTTTCTCAATAGCGCATATCCCAATCTGTAGTATCACGGACCAATTGGCGCAGTGAGTACGTTAATCCCAGGTTTGAATCCCGCCTTTGTCACCATGTCATGTGAACTCTATTGTGGTGAGTTTAATCAATTAATTTCATCGTGCACTTAATAAGGATGATACGCCTCAGTCGCCACAAATAGATCTGTCCGGAAGATCAACAGACGCGGGCCAAGCGAGAAAAAGTGTAATTTTATTGGTATATTTTGTACATCGATATATATTTTTTAAAACATATATATACATAAAGATGCTGTCCACTATTTATTAGAATACAAACAACAGTGTTGGCTTATAAATACTATGCAATAAAAAAATAAAATAAAATGAAATCGACTTCAACACTTAAAAATCTGAAATAACTTGTTGAAGTCTGTACCATGAGAGTTCACAAGTAATATCGAAATGTTGTGCTCATGGTACCGAATTCGACAAGTTATTTCACACTTTTGAATGTTGAAATCGGTTCCATTCAATGGTAATAAAAAAAAATTCACACTTTTCAGTGAACTTTGCTAATCACGGGATCAATTTGTTACTGTGTATGTGCACCGATGTCTTAACCCGCAACTATAATATCGTCGAGGTATGAGTATCACTTTTCAGTTATTGGAGAGTAATTCAAAAATAGCTTGTCCGATTTTAATGAAATGGGGAAAAAAGGGACCACCGCGGAAGTGTACCCTATCAAAAAAAAAGAATCATCGAAATCGGCTCATAAGCGACGAAATTATTAGCGAACATACATATAAATTAAATATATACGGTAGAATTGAGTAACCTTCTTTTTTTGAAGTCGGTTAAAAATATAGGGACGACCTTATATGCCATACCAGGAGTAGTAGTATGCGTAGCTGTATAGTAGTGCGTGTCGAGAAGGTTTTATTTTTATTGTCTTTCCATAACCACTACCTCAATTGATAGTGATGGCCGAAAGTTGAACAAATTTACTAATTCTAATTTCAAGGAAAACCGCACTAACACACTGGGCAAAATATGGTAGATCACGCTTTAGGGTTGAATTAAAAGGCGTAGCGGAGGGCGTTTTAAAACTTCTTTTTTCAGGCTGTGGGCTTCATCAATATGTCTCTATACTGTTATGTATTCTGTGCAAAAACTTCAAGCGTGACTGAAATTAAAATATGTACTTAAGGGGCACAGATAGTTTGATCCGCCACCGGATTATAACATGCGCTCTTTTTGGACTTGTTTGGTCAATAAATGCTTGACTTGATAAAATCTGTTAAAAAATTATCTAATAACTGAATTTACTTTAGGTTTCCTGGACGGTTTAATATGAATTGGTTAACAATTTATCTAATCACAGCCCAGCTCCCGTGCCATAGCCAGGGCACACGTTATTAACAAACCTTCACACAATACCTGTTATTGTAAAGTACAGCAAAATACGGATCTTAATTAATTCCTATGATCACACAACATCCGTGTGGTATCTCAAATATTATAATAACAAAATCTAACTAGAATGATGTTATCACCAGGAACTAAAAAGATTAGTCTGATTACTCTTATAAGTTTATATTTTCATTCAAACAAGACACTTATGTTCTGATGATGATGATGAGTCCATGACACTCACAAATATCGTGGCTTTCTACTGGTATAAGAATGTTTAAACTCGGTTCAGTAGATCTAGAGATTAGTCCCTACAACCTCACAAACTTTACCTCTTTGTAACATTAGCATAGATAATAAGTCTAATTTTAGTTAATACCTTATTTTTATACCTTTTGCAAAAAACATATAAGACCTTGTTAGTAATTTTCTACATAATATAAGCACATAACAAGGTATTTACGCAATCCATAACCAAATAATGTAAGAACGTTTTCTAGAACTCTATTGTTTACCTAAAGGTACACTGAAATTATGTAGTACAAACTATATTCTTCTTATATGTATTTATTTGATACAACAAAACCTAGATTTTTTTTTTAATATGGGACAACATTCACACAAGGTCTTCAGGTCCCAAACTAGGCAGAGCCTGTACTATAGTAACCTGATGACTGATATATATATACTTAAATACATACTTATATATGTATACTTATATACATATACACACCCAGACACAGGTCAAACAGACATTATCATACACACAAATTGTTTAACCTGTCCGGGAATCGAACCAACTGCGCCAACCGGCCAGCCATTTTATTTCACATCTACCAAAGCCGTGCAGAGCAAAAAATGTTTTTATCATATTAAAATTAGTATAACGTAGAACGTAACTGAATATACGAATGTTAGCACAAATCCATTTTTACACAAAGAAGCCCAAAGTTCTACCGTCATCGGCATGTCAAAGCAATAACTGTACTAAGACTCATTCAGTACTACCGTCCTAATCCTACCTTACAAGTTTCTCACCACAATATAAAGTTTACACTTCATATAACACAGAGAATAAACGTTTCTTTGTATTATGTCTTTCTGTTAATGAAAGCAAAGAGAAAGATAAAAAATATAGCCAGGATTATCCAGGTGCCTTGCTGTCTGGCACACTATTTAAAACCGTGAAGTACCTTCTCAAAATAAAGTGTTTGATAATTGAAGTACAAATCGTACCAGGTAGAATTAGTACTGATATTGACAAGGTTGGTAGAAATGCAGAATGAGTATATAGATAAGTAGAATAAGCATGGTATGAAGAAATTGTTATAATACAGCTTCTGAATGATTGATCAGTAATTTGTCGGCTTTTGAAATGAAAGGTTTTGTATTTACCAATCTTCATAATGAAAATGTTAATATTAATTATGGAACAGCTCGTCATCATCATCATCTCAGTCATAGGACGTCCGCTGCTGGACATAGCGCTCCCCCATTAATTTCCACAAAAACCGGGTGGAAGCGCCCTCATCTACCCCTTACCTATGATCTTAGGTAACCTGTTCACCTTGTCAGTGGCCGTCCCATGCTGCGCTTGCCAGTCCGTGGTCTCCATTCGAGAACCTTTCCACCCCAACGGCTATCGGTTCTTCGAGCTATGTGCCCTGCCCAGTGTTACTTCAACTTGCTAATCCGCTGGGCTAAGTCCAATGATGTTTTACTAAATATGACGTATATTCATACTGCGCAGTACTCAGATTGTGTTCCTTTACGACATAAACATGCTTACTGCGACAGATAATACGGTACAAATAATATAGAAAATGATAGCTATATGTTTAGACTTGCGCTTGAAATACGCGTCGTAATCAAAATTACTACAATTGACTTAATTTTGCCGCCTCAGTTTCGCGCGCTTGTGCGACATCTACCTCATATAAACATATAGTATCATTGGCTAAGTCGGTGATTTTCGTTCTTCTATGGACCTCCATTTATCTAATGATATCTATTAAAGTACTACGATGGATAATGGCCGCATGTCCAAAAATTTAACGGATAGCACCTTCAGGCAATAAACAATAAACGATACCGCTGACCATCTCGTAGAGAAAGGCTGAGTTTATATCACTAGGTATGTATGGACATATTATAATGTGTGGTATACTAAATAATCTAATTGAAGATTATTTTTTACGTAGAAAGAATAACAGCTTTTATATTATGAATAACAAGACGATTGATATTACCGCTAAAACAGCAACTTTATGAATGAAAGTAGGCCTTTTGTAGTACTATGTTAACAAAACTGAGTTTAGCTGAGCTTAAGATAAGGCCATGAATAGAGTGAAGATATAAAGACACGCTTAAGTACTGGACAAACAAGAATGAAACTTCATTCATAGACAAGGACTCTGTATTGTCACACGCTAATACCACAGTAGTAAATATTTGTGAATGAAATAGAAAAGGGCAGTGGACAAATAATCAAATAGGTGAATAAACTTCAGATTGAGATTTTGCCGACAAGGATATTAAAGGAGTTCCGTTTCTTTATTAGAACTCAGTTTCAACTGTGAGATTACAATATAACTGAAAAATGCTGGATTGTATTTTGCTCAGCGATGCCTTGCTATATAGCGTTGTAATGCGACTACCATTTGAAGCAAGTTGTCGAAAATGCAAGATTATTTATACCAAATATTAAGTAAAATTATTATAGGTGGTTGAAGTAACCTTATGGTACTTAGATATTGTATTGTTCAGAAGGTTTTTTTTTATATTTTATTTATTAACATTCACACAAGATCTTCAGGTCCCAAACTAGGTAGAGCCCTGTACTATGGTAACCTGATGACTGATATATATACTTATATACACACCCAGACACAGGTCAAACAGACATGTTCATACACACAAATGTTTGACCTGTCCGGGAATCGAACCCGGGACCAGCGGCTCAGAAGGTAGAGTACTACCAACTGCGCCAACCGGCTAGTCATGAAGTCATTTTATCATATATATATATTCACATAACCTTATTTAAATTAAGTAAATACCTAATATTATTGACGGTCAGTGACGATGTGGTCAAATCAGTGAAGATATCACGCTAGACCTAGAATGCTCACTGGCTTTCAAGGACTGATGCCTGAACAAACTATGTGTTTGGTGACAGTTTTTCAAACTTGAGGGTGGTAGCTAGCCAGGCGGGTACTCGAAAGTACCCTACCACCATGCTGACAATTTGATAACGGTGGTACCTTCACTGGAAGCTCAGGCTGTTATTGGGGATCGAACCAGTGTCCGTCAGTTTGACAGGCGACGCTCCCCCCACTGAGCTATCATCGCTTCGATTTTATTATTATTTCTTAAGTATTGATGTAAAAAAAATACATGTTTTTGTTATAACAGATTTCAAATGTTCTTTTATACATTAAAATTACAAATTGTAATTCATAAATAGAGAGAGAAATATATATACATAGATAGAGATAAACTATTAAAAAAAAGATTACCAGAAAGGTTATTAAAACTGACGTGGTTTTGACACATTATGAATGTATAAAACACGGGAGTTACTCACGTAATAAGTCAGAGGGTTCCGACTATAGTTTCAACCACATTCGGAGGTCTTTTTCAAGGAGAATACGGGGCGCTCGCGGACGCGGTCGCGATTCGCCTAGTACTCAGTACTAGGCGAATCGCGACCGCGTCCGCGAAACGTCCGCGTCTTGAAAAAGACCACCGAATGTGGTTGAAACTATAGTCGGAACCCTCTGACTTATTACGTGAGTAATTCCCGTGTTTTATACATTCATAATCAGAAAAGGTATCAAATTAGATTTTATTTTCATCGTATTTCCGTCATTGTTCGAAACAATCAATATGTAAGCTAATTGACCTCAAACAGACACGCCGAAGCCGAAACGTATCAGAAGCTTCATCATGTTTTTGGCAATACTTCACGTATAATCTTTCAGGCTCCAGATATAACATATGGTATAAAATTACCAATAAACTCTTTACAAATTTATACTTTGTTGCTAAAATTATTGTGTGCACCCAGCAAAGCCCTTCTCGAATATTGAAGGCTGCTCTAGAAATCACATCCTTTACACCTTTACCACTACTTAACATCCGGACAAGGTGCTCAAACCTCAATTGTGCAAAATCAAAATGACCGGAAGTACATCAATACTTCCAACACTTTAAAAGTAACTGAGTATTGTGAAATCACATTAGATCTTATAAATTGTAGTGCGTTGATGAATAATATGCAATATCTTGACAATGCTTTCATCAAACCAAAATTGTATGGATTGTATGGAACCGGATACGTCGTGCCGCGCCATAGTTTTCACTATTTGTTTGTATGGAATGGAAAGATATATGAATGCATGTGGGGACAGTTTCGGATTGCAATAAATCTTATGCGGGGGTTGAACAGGGAAATGTGTGGAGACTCTAGAATGATTAAGAAAATGTAAAATTCAGATTATCAGCGGCCAATTTATAATATATTTGTATAGGCGATCGGTAATAGTGCTGCTCAAACATATTTTCTATTTATACTGCCAGCGAAGAGGTTACACGAGACACCCTTCAGTATCAATGGTATGAACTGGAGTAAAATTAGAAGATATTTAACAAATAATAAAGATATCGATGCATGTCTATTAAAAGTCGTTAATTCAATGAAACGTACCCATGCATTTGAAAAGCAATAAAGAATAACTTAATTATGATGAGTTGTCATACTTAAACAATGTATTATTTATTGAACGTTTACTATGTAGTCTATTTCAGGTGCTATAAAAAGTAAATTACTAAATATGAACTTTACTGATATCTTTTTGATATATGTAGGTTCACCAACATTTCAATCTTCATTCTTGTATGAATAGATATTTCACTATGCTTCGTTGATATTTCATCATCATCATCATCATCATGTCAGCTATAAGACGTCCACTGCTGGTCATAGATCTCCCATATCGTTCTCCACAAGGACTCGTTGAAAGCGGCACACATCCAGCCCTTTCCTGCGATCTTAGTCAGGTCGTCTGTCTTCCTTATCGATGCACGTTCTACACTGGGCTTACCTATTCGTGGTCTACATTTGAGAACCTTTCGACCTCATCGACCTTATTAGACATTTAACTTTGGCTATTATTATTAATCTGTAAATAATATTTATAAATAATTGATGCTTTAACACATTAACAACATTGTATATTCTCTACTATTCTATTGTATACATTGCTATATATCTTAAATTTTGCTTAAAAAAATATTCTGCTTCATCAAAGCACTTTATTTTCAGAAATGTGTTTAAAAAAAGTGATACCTATCCCACTTAATAATTAATGATATACACAATTATAAACACTTAATAATAATTTAAGTGTACCTATCTTTCGAAACAATGATTTAAAACGTATATACGCGAAGAAAAGCTTGGTTACCGATTTACTTCTGTAAAATGCAGAGTATAGAGCATATAGAGTATAGAGCAGCTGCATAGTATCTGCTTAATATTTGTGAAAGTACAGCATAAAAATATAAAGCAATAAGCATATGTATACCCGCCTGATAATCAATAAAATTAATTATCCACATTAATGATTTGTATCCTCTTAAAATGTAGGTATTTTGAAACCATTTTTACAGATCCTGATTTGATGCCTCTCCACCGCACTCTTGTCCCACCGACATCACGGAAGACGTTTATAATTTCATAATATTAAAATGTTTCGCGTGATCGGAGCACAAAGAATTGGGAACAATCGATACAATAGGTGTAGGTAACAATGACAACTATTGCAAACATGTGAGATGCCACACCTTTCTCTCATCCAAACGTTCTAATAACCATCCAAGAATCACTCGAACATAAGTTCTAAGAAATATCAGAAAAGGTCTAAAATTAAATGTTATTTTCATGGGATTTCAGTCATTTTTATATGGACACGGTTTCTATTGTCAATGGGTAAAGTACCATTGTTAAGAATAAAAGAGTAGCTAAGGATGGGCATTGTAGGTATTGTAGCGGGTGTGTGCGTACAATGGAACTGATCACGTTCAGTTTTGGACAATTCCTGGAGTTTTTGCGACGGATTGCACCTTGTTGGAAAGGGCCGGGCTCAGGATGCACGAGTAGGTACGCGTCAAGTTGTCAACATTATCATACTTTTAATATTTTGATATAGCATAAGGTTCTAATAGGAGAGGTGTAGGTTTGTTATTTTATTGTATGCTACACTAGCTAAAACCCACAGTTTTACCTGCACGGACTATGATTTGCCCCGTAGATAAGTGTAGAATATAATAAAATCTATGGATTTACCCAGTTATCTTTTCAGAATGCGCAAGATTATTTGTAAATATAAACTCATTAAAAATAAACCCTGTTTAAAAAAAACATTCTTAGCACATCCATTCTTCTTCATTCATTCTTAGCATACATACTGAGAATACTTATGTGTGCATAATTTTAGTCGATTTCATTCCATTTAGGTTTCTTTTGTATGTACAGATTCTGCCCACATACCTTTTACCGCTTCCAAACATTCGCATTTGTAATATTGAAAGGGACAAGTAACTGCGTTTCCTAATATTTGATTGTAGTAACGAGGTATAATATAGATACTGAGATATTCAATACTAGTTGATTCGGTTTTAATGCAAAGGAATGGAATAGTGAGGTAAAGTCTTCTAATGAAGAAACAGGACCCCAAATTTGAGGGTTTTTAAATTAATTTAATACGGTCAAATTACAATTTAAGCAGAGATTAAATTCATGTCACAGATACATCTGTGATTAATGAAATAACCTTAATTCATCTCTGGTAAATTAGTACCACCAACAGGGTGGTACTGCGAAACTACTTGTCACACCACAATGAAACGATTCAAGCGCGTCCAAGATCCACCCACCGCGCACCGTCCACTACGCGACACACTACTTCACACTACTATTTCACAATTCAAATGAAGAACATTTCTTGAAGAATCCAAAAACGCAATGTAAGTTTTAATTTGACAAAGTTGCAAAGTATTTCGTGTTTATGTTCACTGTACAAATCAGAAGCAGACATGCGCAAAATGTGGGCCATAGAGACATTAAGACACAATGAGTGCTGGACTATAGAATCCCACAACTGGCTACAATAGTCACGCAGGGTAACTACCACTTTTTCAAGAATTGCGTGAAAAGAAAATACCCATTGACTACGTTTGATGTGTGAAAGTTGTTGAATCGTCCTGATGATTTTGTTTGCAACGATTTTTATTACGTTTAAACTATTGGGAAATAAGACCATTCTAATGAGTCTGCTGAAGACATACAGCATTTAAAAATCGACGTGTTTATTTATTTAAAAACAAGTCGCTTCTCGCTATCAACCTACAGTTACCATCCAATTTTGATTATGTCTTTAATTTTGATATAATTTGTTTATCTATTGCAGTTGCATAGCGTTAATACTATCAATTGTTAATTTTTATTATGACCATGTTTTATTTTACCTCGTTTATAAAACCCGAAGTTGTTATAGTTATTTTTAAATGTAAACGATGCTGAATAATTACATTATCTATCAATAGTATTATCTCGGCTGTGTGCCATGTGCAGTGCTTCAGGGCATGTTTTACTGCGCTGTGGTACAGGTGTTAAGACAGCAGCGACGTAAGTAACATTTATTTTTGTGAACTGAATTACGTGTAATAGAAACTACAGACACTCAATTTCCCACCAAAAGCCGTCGTCATGGCAACGCAAGCCGGCGAGTTGCAAGCCGGAATAAATGTTAGCGAGTCGCAACATCAGCGTCATTTGGATTTAGTATGCCGCCACTCAATGCAAGCCTAAATGCAAGCCCAATTTAGGCCGGCAGCTTTAATGAGTATAATATTTATCTAAATATCACTCCACGGCGCAAAAGTAGCAATCAGATTCTACTTTGGATTAGATTTACTGAACTTACATATATTCTTTTGGCGGTTGTTTTAAAACTTTATTTAACGAGCTTTTCGGCTAAAACATGTCGTATTTTTGCGGCAACAATACATAACGGATTTTTTAAATGCTTATAATAATAACATCAAAAGACTTTTTGCTTAAATCCACAATGTAAAAATGTTTACTAAGTAAAAACAATAACTTTTCTATATCGTTAATTATCACGAAAGTGAAATTATTTCTTTTCAGAAATAGACATATTTATTATGTATTTTATGTGTTTACATTTTACATATCCTAATATAGTGGGTTCGTTATTGAAATACCAATGAGAAAGGAGGTGATGTGAATTTGTTTATGCTTAAAGATAAAGGTAAGCTTGCTGCCCAATTATAGTGTTACAGTTACCCGCTAGCCGCTTACATTATGCACCATCCCAGTATGAGCTCGAACTCAACAATACTTTACAGAATAATTTACACAAACAATAAACAATGCTGAGTTTTGTTGAAAACTGTAACACCATGTGCATTTTTGTTTCATTAATTCTAGCTTCAGGGCTCGCACACTTACTTTTTCATATTCAATGGGGTTATTTCTTTATACTGTACAAATTAAAATTGTGGAAAAATAATAGGTATAAAAAAAATTTGCCGAGATGACACTCAGCTGCAGTAAGTTACGAACCTCGTCATTAGGCTTGCTCCCAAAGGCTGCATCGCCTTGTGAACTTGAAAGGGGAGAAAAGTGACAAATCCGCTTATAAAATAGCTATTTTATCGGATTTCAACGCAATCATCAATTTTGTTTAACATCATTCAAATATAGAACACTGCAAAAATGTGTGTGAATCCGAAAGAAAGAGAGAAAGAATGATTTATTCAGACAAGCAGCAACAATATAAACAGAAACATATAAGTCAGCTATTGTAGCTACTTTCGTTATAATCAACTATAGATACACCTAGGATAGCTGTCATGCTTAAATAAATAAAAAAAATAAGTGGGGTTCCTGGTCTGAAATAGCTAGTACTGTTGGTTCCGAAAACGCTTTATTGAGTGATGATTTTGTTGGCACTCTTTGTCAACAGATCATTGCGGTTTTACACGAAATTGTGAGGAAGTAGTGTGCAGCAAAACAAGCAACGAATACTGTCTTTTAATTTGGATCACTGCGTACGGTTGGACACAATTACATAAACATTTCTTAGAAACGGAGGTTTAGATTCAAACCCAATTTCATTGTATGCTAAATTGATTTTTTTTTATTCACAATAGACAGGCGTTTGACCACTATCTCACCTGATGTTAAGTGATGATGCGGTCTACGATGATTCACGCCTGCCTAGAAGATACCTGTTCACTCGTGACTTGAAGATGCCCAGATTGTATTCATGTGGAAACACAGACTTAGGCAATGAATTCCACTCGTTAATATATATTACTGAAGCTGTATAAGTGTATAGGTGATACATAAATTATTCAGTATAGGTATCTATACTATCATATTTTCATATTTATGGTGGTTGTGACGATTTTAGCTTTATGGCCACCGCAAACTAGAGGGTTCTAGGAGATAAAATATATAGACGAGCATTAGCGTCCCACGTGAAAATATATACACTTAGTTAAAAGAAAAGTTAGGATCATTGATGGGAGAGTTGTTATACCAACCATTGGATATAATAATAGATGGAATGTGAATTTACAAGTGGATTAAGAGATGACTGTATAGGTATAGAGGAACGGCAGGCATCTGTAGATTGTTGTCAGACAGTTATCAATGATACCGCTTGCGTACTGGCCAAGGAATATTTTAGGTCCTCGAATCAACTAAGATACCTAAAACAACTTAGAAGACAATAAAGGTCTCCTACCAGAGAAATTCATAATTTTTTGTTTGCTTTATTATTTTCGCATCATCATCATCATCTCAGCCATAGGACGTCCACTGCTGAACATATGCCTCCCCCATTGATTTATATTGTCTTATCATTAAGGGGGGGGGTTTGCCAATACTCGCCACGCTTAGCAGGCGGGTTGGTGAGCGCAGTAAAAAATGTGAGTCTCAGAAGGCGCTGCTGCCAACCCTTCTGGTACGTGATCCCTTAGTCGACTCTTACGACACCCACGGGAAGACATGGGGGGGTACTATTCTAAGCCGGTACCCCACGGCCGATTTTCGCATAAAGATATTGAAAAGATTAATTTCTACTCACCTATTTACCCTGTCTAAATGAATGATTTGGTGTACAGAATTCCAAACTTTTTAATAGCAGTAAAAATAAGAAAAAACCCTCGTTTTTCTCAAATGGCATCTGTCGTCCTGACCTCGAAAGAGGCCGCGGATTTAGTTTATAAATAACGCACAAATGAGGCTCGTTGGTTGCGCTGGCTAATCCTGATTTACGGAGGTACCTGGGGCGGGCTCAACGCTCAACTGCCGATATCAACTAGGCAGTGGTTAGGTTGGGGCATATTGCGGGGGAAATATAGAATAAATACAATATATGACGTATAAAGAGGCGTCATAAAAAATGTCTTCTCAAAATACCATAATTAAAACTTTACCGTTTGCTTGACAATTTGTGTCCTATCAGTTTGTTTTGTTGAAAGTCCTACAGGTCTATTAAACATAAAAAACACACTTATGAGAAGAGTTCATAAAGGTTAATTCTGATTAACATAATTTTCATTTTATTGTTAATTTATAAGTAACAAAATAACTGAAAAAGTACTGTTAAGACACTGAACTTTTCAGTTATTTTCACTAAATAAATGAATTAATAGTAATTTAACAAAATCGAAAAATGGTACATTTTTTAATTACTTGGATGATCTTTAAAAATGTACTAATATAGAGAACATTTTTGAAATATTTTAGATATACACGCATCAAGATTTGTCGCACCCTTTCACCCTATAAACTCCACGCAAACCTTTGTATGTCTCCGGCAATGAGTCCTTAAAAAAAATATTTATTCTTAAATTAGGTGCATAGGCCAATAAATTATGTCGTGATAAAGACAAAGAAATGTCTGCCTCAGTTTTTTTCAATTATGAAAGAAAAAGGAAAAAGTAGGTAAAAAGAGTTGTATTTTTTTTCTGCAGCTATTGTAATTAGTTATTAATATTTTAATAAAGACATCAAAAATATCAAACACATGTACAAATAATTATATGCTACACTATAATTTTGTAAGTACCCGTTTATTTACTTGATCGCTTGCAATGAACAAGGCTTTACTATTAACAGATTATAGACCATGGTATGGAATTAAATTTCAATTTCTAAAGCCTTGCCCACATTAACACAGGGTCGACACAGCTCACCAGTTCATGATGTCAAAGACGCGTTGACTGAACCTCTCAGCTGATATATGTGACAGCCTCGGCAATTAATATCCAGGTTATAAATAATATTGACATTGGAGTACGTTTTACAGGGTTTACGATTTAAATTATATTCTTATGTGCACTGCGTCTATGATTTACAATGAAATCAAATGAAATTTATTTAGACCAATGCATACGGATCTTAAAAGTAATAATAAAGTGTCTTATCTTAGCTTTCTATAATAATAAATATATTGTGATCGCTAAATATTAGGCGGCCCGATCACTTGTTTGCCACCTATTGCATAAAAAACTCGAGTGCCTTTATAAAACATTTAGTGCCTTTTTATTCAAAAAAGCTTAAGACAAGTGTAAAATGCGAACACTCGATTCATTTTATAGGATTCAGCTGTAGGGTTGCACCAAACCAAGCAATATCCTAATGATACAAGGATTTCAAAACAGGGAAATAGTAAATACGCCTTTGTACATAAAACAGAGCGACCTCCACCGGGACCTTAAAATAGAGTTCGTTGATAATAAACTATGCAGAAGATCACCAACAAAGACTTCATCATCACGTTACTGTTCGTTAGTGTAGTGTAGTGTAAACCGTTCGAGTTAGTGTAGTGTTCAGTGACAGTGTGCTAGTGTAATGCGGTTTAAATACTGCTCACAGTGAACACATGAACAACTGTCTCTCCCTTAAATAGAGACAATAAGAAAAGTCTAATGGACACGTTCTTAGAACAGTCAGCAGTTGGCAGAACTGTTAGCAAGTTAAGTTAAACTTAAATCACTTATTAGCTTTTTTAGGCTAGATCGTAACACTTTTATAGGATGCCTTCATATGTAAACTATGTTAAAAAAATATTAAAGGTTCTTTTAAGGAATTGTTTGCTAGAACTTGTTCGTACCGAACATCCAATCCAACACACTTCAAGTTTCGATCGTAAAATAATAATAATCATATCGTAACTTAGTATCTTAACCTAAACTACAAAGTACATTCCACTGCAGGCCAACAAATCTGATACATTCTAAAATGAATATTGATCGTCCATTGTAAAAGGCTATAAGTCAGGCTCTGTCGCGCTATTTGCGCCATAATGCAAAAGCGCGAAGGTGTGACGTATTGAAGACGATTACGATTGTAATGTACGATTTGTTGTGTTTTTTATGAGTGATTCATTGAATTCTGAATTGAAATGAGAAGGCAGTGAAGCACAAATAATGATTTTAGTCATTATGTGATAAATGACGCTGCATAATACAGCTTTAATCTTGATGCAATATTAAAAATGTATGTATATATATAGTTATTGAGATAGAAATACAGTAACAGAACTGATTAACTGTGTTTTTAAAATAAAGTAAATCTTTCAATTATTCTGAGTTCATTTTTATTTTATTTGAAACATTATATTTTTCTTTCAGTGTTTCCTTTTAGGAGACATGTACTAGACCTTTTTATTAGCTTGATTTTGTTATAACGATACTAAAAATACCTTAACCTTTCCTCTATTTTAAAGAAAAATTTCCTAGATAACATTATTTTAATGCGACACAAAAGTTCTCGTGTAAATAATTTATGTAGAAGGGGACCAAGAAGTTGTACACTGGCATTAAATTTCAAAACAGTGACTTCTCTCTGAAGTGTTGTAAGACTAATTCAAAATCACTTTACTAACATAAACCCATCCTTACACGAGGAAACCCACAGAAATTATACATTTGGAGCCACTTCAACTAATGTAGTCTTGACCGGTCTCGTTTTCTCATGACCGCAGCAATATTTCATTATTAATTATACATTCCAGTACAATGTAAACATGACGTATTGTTACACACGCACTCTATCTATTCAACTATTTTGTCTATGGCATCTCAAATAAAAATAGTGCCCACCGTGCAAACTACATTATAATACACCTAATTATGCTTTATGGTAATTTTATGACAGATTTTTTAAATTATAAAAGGGTGTATATTTTTTAGTGCAAGTCAGTGTACTCGTATGGGAATCTGAATGCACTTTATGTGTTGCAGTGATGGAATTAGTGGTGGGATTACTATTTAGTTACATTGTTCAGGTGTCATAAATTGTGACATTAAAAATTGTTTAAAATGGATAATGAGTCAGCGATTTTAATCCTATTTTTATGATCTTGCGAATGGTCAACACCTAACAGTTTTTTATTGTGCTCTTCGCTTTATCTCGATTTGATTATCATTTAAGTTAAAATGCGCCGTAAAACCGAGGTTTGTGAACATTAAAATTAAACTTATACAATATATTTAAAATTGGTAATATGTAGAACTCTAGGTTTGCTCGTGACTTTGCGTTCGTGTGGTTATGTCATACCGATGACACGAGAGGTGATGTGAGCGATCAAAATGGAAATTTGACGACAATGTTTCCTATGAAAACCTTGTAAAATTACAGAAATAAAATTAATATATAATTTTGCTAAGGATATAATCAACACATAAAAGGCATCTGGCAGTTTTAAAAAAACATAAAATCATTAAACCAAAAACACCATTGATAATATTACTATTGATAATTAAAAATCGGGTTTTAATAATAACAACTAGCCACTTAAAATTTCTGGAAACAGACAAGCTCAATACTTGAGCTCAAGCTTGATACGGTCTTTAGAAAATTTTATCAAAATAATTTTAGTTAATATTAATTACATATTATTTCCCATACATACCTATGTAATTTTTTTGTGTGTATATGTATTTAAGTATATATATATCAGTCATAAGGTTACCATAGTACAACGTACTATGGTACGAATAGTACGGCTCTGCCTAGTTTGTGACCTGAAGACCTTGTGTGAATGTTAATAAAAAAAATTATTTCATAGTACATATTATAGCAAATAACCTTGAGTTTTACAAGTGAGCTTTATACAATAGCGTCTGGAATCCAAATATTATAAATTATAAATTATTTTTTACATTTGAAAGTATCGTGTGAATTGCATTCTGTTACATTCCCTCAGTAGCCGTGGGCGGGGGCTTCACGCTGGGCGGCCCGCCCTGCGTCTCGGAGCGCCCTGGAGAGGTAGGTGTGACTGTACAATGCGCAATGTTGCTGTGTTCTATGGGAATTCGCTTTACTATAAATAATTATGCCCTTCAAGTAAATAAACAATCTGATTTTAGATTAATATATTGCGATCATGATTTCGTAATCCGTAGAACATTTTCTACAATTAGTTAAAGAAGAATACTTGAATACTAAGATTTTAACGATATTCTAGAAGCACTTATTTTTTTTAAATAAAAAGGATTCTAATAAATGATGGACTTCTAGCTAACACACAAGCAAATTGTGAACATTTTACTTTTTTTGAAAGCCTGTTAAAATCCGTGAAATAGTAGTAATATAATAATAATATTTTAGACTCAAACTGGAAACGTAACTATCGGTCTCATATTGATATAACGATAAAATGCATCTAAAAATCACAAAATACATTCCTTAGGGAACGTACCCATACTACGTGACCCATTTTTTACAATATTTAGAGATAAAGATAAAAACGTATTTATTGCCAATAAAACAGAATTCGTAAACATTTAACGCAAAAAAGGTAAATTAATACATAATTATATACATAGTACACATTGCTTTCTTTTTGGAAATATTTGATGCCCCTCCCTCCCCTCGGTGACCACCCGTAGTATATACCCCCCTCTAGTTTCACGTAGTAATCTTAAATATATAGGTTTTAAATCAATTGTTACGGCCAAAAAAAAAACCATTTGTTTGATATTTATTTTGTTTAATATCGCTCGCCGTGTTTGTTATCTTTTGTATATTGTTAAAAACGCTGCGCGCCATATTTGGACATACTTAGCTATTTGAATGGGACCACCACGGAAGTATATCAGTATATCTAACAAAAAAAGAATCATCAAAATCGGTTCATAAACGACGAAGTTATCCGCGAACACACATAAAAAAGAAACATATACCAACCTCCTTTTTGAAGTCGGTTAAAAACACAGATAAAAACTTTGATGTAACTTAAACATTAAATTGCTAAGTGGTTACTTCAGTTATTTAATATGCAACAGATAAAAAACATTTTAATCCTAGTACCTTACTTAATTCAGCACTTGTACCGATAAATTAAATTCTAATACCTTTAATAATGTACAACAAAGTTACTCTTGACTCACCAGCGGGGTGCCCTGCACCCTTAACACCACCCTTAGCAAGTTCAGTGGTAGCTACCATGGGCGTATCGTCACGCAGAGAAGATTGGACCCAAGGTAATATATTAAATCAACACTAAGTACTCTACAATGAGCTGAAGTATGAGAAAAATGGGCGGAATCAAGGTTTTTAAAGATGGTTGTGATTTTTACTTTAAATTATAGGTTAACTGCTTTTAAGGGAAGGTTAAAATAATTGTAGTGACTAAATATTTTTTTCTAGAATTGCAAGACATTTTGATTTTTGTAAGATGTAAGAACTTTAGTTAATAATGTGTGACTACGATAGTACTATTCTAACTTTATTGATATGACTTACTAACTATCAACCTCTGTCGTACTTATAAAAATTAACTTAGTTTATTTATAACTTATACTTTCATTAAGTCGGATATATTATTTATTTAAGTATTCATAAAATTCTAAATTAAGTAAGCAGAGTACATTGTTAATTTTCTCTTGAATGTTTAAGTGCTATGATTGTCTGTGTCCATGCCTTCGACACAGGGAATCCGAGGGCGGGTGTTTAAGTGTAATAAAGAAGAATAAGTCAAGGATTTGAATATTAGACGATTCGATCAGAAGCTTTCAAGGACAGCTGCTAGAACACACGATACTTTTGTTAATAGGTTTTCATACATGATAATGATAGGTTATGGACGCACTCGCACACGATCTTACTTAGAATACCATTAATCAGAAACATTTTATGTCCACATTCGAAGTTCTATTCATGTTCTACCTTTTTGATATTTTTATTATTATTCGAGGAGGCCAATTAGTAAGTTTTTTATAAATCCTTATTTGTGTAATATTAAACATAATTGAATCCAGGGATGTTTATTACCCAATCACGCCAGAACGACAGAACTGATCTGGGTTGAATTTGGGGATATGAATAATTATAGCTAATATTAATAATTATGAGTAGCCTATGTGCTATGAAATAGCCCATATTGTTTTTTTATTCCAAAAAAATTGAACTGTTGTTTTTAAATATTAGGCTGTTTTTGCTATTTAAGGAAAGTCACACTTTTTGTCGAAATGTTTGACTGAACTATAGATCACCTAGGTACTGTTCAGCTTCAATGTCTGACGGTTGCCGTGGCGCAGTGGTCAGTGTCAGTGACATGACTTCTGTGTCTCCGGGACCCTGGGTTTGAATCCCGGCAAGGACAAAAGATTTGTGCGATGAGTGTAGATGTTTGTCCCGGGTCTTGGTTGTTTGTGTGTTGTAATTGAGTGTATCCATGCCTTCCGCGACACCGGGAATCCTAGTGCGGAGCCTGAGTGTGATAAACAAAAAAAAATGTCTTTTCGGCATTCATTCAACGTTGTGTCATCACGTCGGCCATCTGACGTCCATTTGATTGCTAATCAAAGATTACTTATGTATTAATCAAAAACATGTACATAACATGGTGCCAATTCTCTTATTTAGTACATAAATAATAATAAAATAAAGTTTAAAGATATCATAATAATTCATCAGCTGTATTCAACTGTGAAACTAGTTGTTCAATATTATAGGTATTGTAATAGGTATTATAATATACCTATAATAAGTGTATTTCACACTTTTGAGTGTTGAAGACGGTTCCATTGCTTTTACAACATTTGCTGCTCACGGTACTCACGGTATCAATTGTCATTGTTTATGTTCACCCATTTCTTCAACGGCAATTAGAAAGTTGTCCAAGTAGACGTAATACTTCAGTTATTGGAGTGTAACTCAAAAGCCGCTTGATCGATTTTGATGAAATTTCAATGGGACCACTTCGAAAGTACACTCTATCAAAAAAAAAGAAAAATTAGAGAAATAATTTTGAAAATCGGTCCAAAAATGAGGATGAAATCGGTGAACTTACAAAAAAAATACATATAGTCGAACATATAACCTCCTCCTTTTTGAAGTAAGTTAAAAATGAACAGGACTTCCCGAAATTTATACACCACGTGATATGGGCCCTGCTTACTGCCTCTTTAACTTGTCAATGCGCTGATCTATGTGTGCGTGGCATTTATTCTTTTATTTGTAAGAATTCTCCCATTTATGATTCCATCTAATTACATAACACATATTCATTTGCTACTAACATCGTAAGAAAAACACACAAAGAAAGTTAAAAATCAGTATGAATATTAAAAAAGCCGTATCCGGAACAATCCGAAATACCTGCAAACGTTGACAAAAGGATTCAAATTGATCATAGGTTTAAACCCAAAGGGATACGAGATTCAGGTGTCACTATTTCTACAAAAAATGCCATTCACAAAATCACAAAATCCGTCAACGTATCAAATCTCTTTGTAAAGAGAAAAAATGAAATAAAGAGAGAAAAAAGTGACAAAAGATTGCGCACGCAATCTAAGAATCCAATATGGAGTTACAAAAGAAGTTGTTATTTTAGGTTCGAGAGCTGCTGTGGGATCGGATTCAACATCGAGTGAGACTGCTACACCTCTAATAGAATCTTGATTGGTTTTCCGAATTAAATCTGTAACTGTCATGGGATAATAGCAGTTCATGCAAAATGCCCTATCATCGTTTGGTTGGCAAAACAATCTGAGATTGAAGAAGTGAGCACGTTTTAGCAGTTCTTTATTTTATAATGAAAAGAATACTCACTATGTTTGCAAACATAACTAAATCATAGGATTGTGTTTTTACCACGACTTTATTTCCTCACATTCATACCCCCGCACTAAGATTGCCTGTATCACCGAAAGCATGGACACATAACAATCACAGTACACAAACATTCAAGATCCAAGACAAACATCACATGAATGTTTGCTCCTGCCAGGAATCGAACCTTGGGACCGGGGACCAGAGGTCATGTTACTGACCACTGAGCCACGGCGATTGTCAATTATTAATTAATTGATTTATTTATTTATATAGACACATCAACGACGTATCCACACCCATTTAACATTAGCTTAAGTGGGTTTAATAAAATTATGTGAATCTATCATTTACAGGTAACTACAAATATGTACAATTATAGCACTAACTACACATTACACACGCATACATAGCTATGTATCGTTGTGGGAATATTTTGTGAATATGTTTGTTTTCTTCAAATATTAAATAAAAGTTAGGAGTAAGACTAAAATTTCAATGTTATAACGCACAAAGTGACATCAACGTATTTAAAAATTGTAAAATACCGATATAACTTATTTCTTTCTCGGGCTCCAATCGGCCTCACGCGCGATCCAACATGGCGTGCCGGTGACAGGCCGCATTGTTCAAACACAGAAACGACACAATCTTTCCTTTTCCTTTATTCTTTCCTTTATCTTTATTTCTTTTCTTTTATCTTTCATTCTATGTCGCACAATGGCGGCGCGCTGTGCCCGTGGCATTTTAGTTAACCACGTTTTTAGACTTTGTTTTTGGCGTTGATACTTTTGTACTTCTTTTTACTGTATTTGGTTTTTGTATCGAACAAAATGGTGGTTTTGTTTAATTTTACTCTCGATCTTGTTTCAATCTCAAGCTGTATTTTAACCCTGTCATAGTTGAGATATGTTTACGCTTGTCAACTGAAGTCTCATAGTAATAAGAAAGCCAAGCTACGAATAATTTCAATTGTTAAATTTCAAGGACGCAAAAAGAACGGTTGTAATTGGTGTTATCTCATATTTATACAATATAATGTATAATAATCATAACTAAACGAGTTTTATATTAGTGTTAACGTTTTGTATGATCATTGTATTTTTAGGTCTCATAAGGGGTCAATTCTTTAACATCTGCGTCCTCCAGCGCCTAATCTTACGATTGTACAAGCTCAAGGTCTCGATTTGGCGTTCATTGTCACTCCACAATAGGCACAATGAACGCTCACATATTATCCATTCATATCATAACGTTTATAAATACGTTTCACGGTGGCATTGTGGACGTTGTCTCCTTCTCCCCGAGGATACGAGCGAACAAAGAATCCGTCATAATGGCTGAAAGTTCGGCTCGTACAAAGCCCGTTCGCAACCCGTCATTTTCGTACCTATTGGCTATTTTATGAGAATAACTCTATTGTTGTGAGAAGAATTGTGCTCGATGTATTGTGCTCATCGAAATTCGCAAAACTGGAATTGTCTCAAGACAGCCCGGTCGTTAAGTGACGTCGCCGCGAGCGCACAATCTTCGTGTCTGCAAACGAACATCATTGTTCAGGTCGCATGTGTCAGTGATCGAACCCACGAAGCACCAGGTAAGTATTGTTGATTGGGTAATAGCACCTGAAACAAAGGCGTGTACATTACCTCTGATGTTCGAAGCCATTCTCTCTTGTGGGCATTGTTTGCCCTTGCGTTCGAGTCAAGCTGTGCGTGATAATATTTAGTTTCTTCACGAGCCAGCGAGCCATTGTCGCGTCTGGTCGGTCCAGCCACTTGAGACCAGGTATTCATTGTGCAGACATACGGGAAACTCTAAGGTCTGTTTGTTCAAATCTCTTTTCGGCTTCTGTACATTTGTGAATGGCTTCTGTTATATAAACATTACCAATTATGACGATGTTAGTCTGTGTGCTATGGACACGGAGTTTGTAATGGTCATTGTACAAACAGACTTCTTTCCTTGTTCTACGATTATTTTTAACTCTTTATATAACGTCAGTAGATGCATAATATTAAGTAGTTAGACAATGATTTAAATTCTTGAAGGTTGTTGAAGTATATAAACTTAATGCCCGATTGAAGCGGAGTGATTGGGTTTTTTTTTAAATATGATTAACTCCTAAGTCATAATTTTATAGCTGTATCTCATCAAAATACATGTTGAGTGCCACCTTAATGTGCACTTTGAACTGTCCATGTGAGACGACATTGGATAAAACGGTCTCAAAATAAATATATGCGTAATTAAATTGACTGAAGAACATAAAACAAAGTGAGTTCGATATTGGAGTAGCGTAATATTTTGGTTTATCGTAACCGTGAGAATAAATTCTCTTTCTAACACCCCAAGTATGAGACTATACCACTATTCAGCGAAGGCACTAGTCTGGAAAAATTAACTGATCCTATATCACGAATAATACGAACTTTTATTTTTATCTTTATCTGTTTTGCAATCGTCAATATCTTTCTTATTTGCACCATAAAGTCCAATATCCTCTGAATTAGTTGTATAGTAATAGTAAATTGTTGCTGGTGGTATATTATCTGACTATTGTGTGGCACCCTTTGCTTTTATAGCATTAGCCTCTCTTGTCTTACGCGATGGTGGTTAGATAACAGTAACTGTCAATGGGGTTTTAATTTGATTTTCGGTAGTGTGAGTTTGATTTATTTGGAAATTGACAATCTTCTAGACGGCTATAATTGTAACATAATATATTACTTGGAAATGATGAAAGTGTGTATTAATATGCTTGAATTATTTTTAATTTGAAATTGAAATTAAGCATATCGAATATAGATTTTGTATTATTTAAAAATTGCTATTTTTATAGTATTAATATTATATAGTATTTATATGGAAGTTTTTATGTGTGGATGTTTGTTACTCAACCACAAAGAAACTGCTAAGCGGATTTGTATACAGTAAGTATACATGTATTTGAGATTTTTTATACTCTAGAATGCTTTTTGTTTTAAATTGGTGTCCAGAAAGATATAGTAAAAATCATAAGCCGCGCAAGCGAAACTTATAGCATTTTGATGTGAATTCACTGAAAAGTGAATTAAAACGTTTTTGAGGATGATATCCATCATCATTAATATTCAGTATTCACAGTAAAGATGATTTTTTTTAAAGTTTTTTTATTGGTAATAGGCAGGCGTTTGACCACTATCTCACCTGATGTTAAGTGATGATGCGGTCTATGATGGAGCACGCCTGCCTAGAAGATACCTATTCACTCGTGACTTGAAGATACCCAGGTCGTATTTTTTCGGAAATACAGATTTAGGCAATGAGTTCCATTCGTTAGGTGTACGCACTAAAAATGTGGAAGCAAAACGCTTCGTGCGACAAGTTGGATCGTCCATCATGTATGGATGTCGCATTGCCGTCCGTCTGGTCGTCCTAAGATGGAATGGGAATGGCGGAATCAAATTATGCAACTCCAGAGCGCACTCCCCGAAATGCATCCAAAAAAAAATCGATAAACTAGCGACATTACGTCGGTGCTGCAGGCTTTGGAGTCTCCTCTTGAACAGAGAGTCATTGTTGATTAGCCTTTTAGCTCGTTTAGTGTCTCGTTAACTCTAAACCCGTTTAATTATTATTCGTATATAATTCGTACCCTTTTGTATATATTCGAAATTAGTAAATTAACCCAATTATACTATACAATTTAAATGGGCGCTGGCCGTAGCAGCCATTTTGCCATGCCGGTGAATTTGGATCTCATTTCATTGAAACTTCTTCCGATATTTTCACTAAGCCTAATGAAGTTGATCGATAGCGAACACATTCGCTTAATATTAATGTAGCAATATATCCATTTGTAATAATTTGTATGCAAACATACCTATTAAAATGATTAATATCATATAAACATATTTTCAATATTCGATTAGTTTAATTCAATAATTTAGTTTCAAACCAATTTAGATTTAAAACCAATTTCGTTTTAATAGTCGTGTAGGTAGAAACGTCGATCAACAACGGTTTCTTCTAACAAAAATCACTCGTCTCATTCATTATTGTGGCCAAACTAAGCTCCGACATCATTACGATGACTGTTTCAAGTGCTATTACATCGACAATACTGGACATTAATTGTACAATTATTTTCACTATTGTATTAAACGGTAGTTACATTTGTGGACCGTTCGAGTGGCACGTGGTAGCACAAAGAACCACTTCTTAGGCCACTCATTATGCCTTAATGGTCTTACCTTTTGTACGAAAAAAATTGACTTCTTCAGTGGCTTACAAATTTACAAATAACCATAAATCTATCAATTCTACACCTTCAGCATTGGAAATAGAAATGTTCGTAACTGCAAGGGCTATAACTGTGTTGGTTGTGATGAGATGTTATTTAAATTTAACGTTTAGAGTGTCAGATAAATTGTCGACCTCGAAATTAGTTGTTCGGGTTCACAGCTAGTAATTACTGTTTGATGTTTGTTTGGTATTTTAATTTGGAATCGTTTTCCCTCTCTCTTTTGGATGGATGACTCTGTGGTTTTGGAGGTGGATGTTCTTATTTGGAATGTAATAGTTTTTGTTTATCTCTCACTGATCTCTCGTATTAAATTCTTTGGCACTTTTGCTAATGGTTATTCAGCTGACTGTATCATTATATATATGAGTTTTGACGCTTGTCATTGAAGATAATATTAATATGCAAGTAGAGTTAAAATATTTGCTGACAGACGTAAATCTGGACGAGTGTTTATCCGTTATATATCTTCTTCTCTATCGTTTCACTCTTGACAGAGCGGTCGTGGTCATCATGAAGTACTATTCGATTTTGGGGCAGATGTTATTCGCCTCACAGTGTCTCGCCAACGCTGTCTATTAGACGACAGTCTACTGCATTCATGCAAAGGGCCGCCAACCGCTGTTTTTATTTGATCGGTCCATCCCATAGGTGATCTTCCTCGCGGTCTCGTGCCTTCTACTCTGCCTTGGACAACGAGACGCTCAATGGAGCTATGGTCCCGAGGTGATACACGGCCAAAGAACTTTAAAGTGCGAGTTTGTACGCTAGTTGATAGACGCTGCTTGATACCGAGTTCTTGGAGTATGGATGTCCGTTATATATATTTATATATAATACACTAAACGTAGGTATAGTGTGTTCAGGCAGCAGTCCTTGAGAGCCAGTTAGCATTCTTGGTCTAGTGTGATAACACCTTCGACCACATAGTCACTGAGCATCAAGTGAGATAGTGGTCGAACGCGAGATCTATTCAGTATTTAAAAAAATCATAAGATTACGAATTTATAACAGTTTAGTATAAAAGTTTAATATTTTATTAATCCTACTAGTATTATAAATGCGAAAGTTTGTGTGTATGTGTGTATGTTTGTTACTTCTTTTTCGATGAAATTTGGTATGGAGATGTGCTTGTACCCTGGATTAACACATAGGCTTATTTTCATCATCACCGTCATGATGAAAATAAGCCCATATGTTAATCCAGGGTATAAGCTATCTCCATACCAAGTATCATTCAAATCGATCATCTGTTTGACGTGAAAGAATAACAAATATCATTCATCATCTCATACATACATCTACACATACAAACTTTCGTATATATAATATAACCTACATTACCTTTATGTCCAATTTGATTGTAGTAAAAATAAAGGCAATTTTGTCCGACTTCAAAAAAACGTTTTTTTTTTAAATTATTACGTCATACCGAACTTGTATGACTGCTATCGATACGTCAAATAACTAAATTTCACAAGTGTCATGTGGTAACGGTGTGACCATACTGAAAAACAATAGATAATGTTGTTGGAAACCCCTTCAAATCCGATTATTGTAACGGGGGGCTGGAGTTGTTTTTTTAATCATTCATGGAACTAAACGGGTTACCAGTAATATAGAAATGTGTCTTACGATATCGTTCGGGCACTACCTGACTTGATGGTCAGTCAGTGACCAGGGTGTCAAGTCTACATATACGAGCACTGTGAATGATTCATGTCATTGTCTATGCGGTACTAGAAAAACAAATGTTTTGATGGTCGCCGTTGCTCAGTGGTCGGTGATATGACTTCTGTCTCTCCGTGGCCCTGGGTTCGAATCCCGGCAGGGGCAAACATTTGTGCGATGAGTGTATGGTTTTGTCCCGGGTCTTGGATGTTACTGTGCGTGATTGTGTGTGTCCATGCGTTCCACGATACAGGGAAACATAGTGCGGGGGCTTGCGTGTGAAATAAAAAAAATGTGTTGACATTATTTAAGCCCGCGCTGCGCTCCCCGGTTTCACCCGCGTGATGATGATGATGAATTCGGTTTTTTTTCATATGTTACATATTAATTACGTAGGTACCTATATGAAAAAAAAAAACGAATTCATCATCTCGACTCTCATTTAGATCATGGTCGGTAAATAATGTCAATGCGGGCGAAGATAAACTAAAAAAAAAATGACGATAATACTGATATATGACTAAAGATTTCTTAAAGTTCTGTCTACCCACGCTATAACAACTCATAATTTTGAAATACGAAGCGTAGGTACTGTATAAATGTTTAGAATGTTACAAACAGTTACAAGAGTAAAGTCCGATCGGCGACGTAGTGTCTGCCTTGGAACAAACCTGTTCGGAACCATGAATGCCGCGGCCCATGGTGCTTCCAGGGCAGTTCACTATTGATGCTTCTTTTTTTGTTCACTTGAAAACCTCTTTCGACTATTGATGTGTATAGTTTTTAAATGTCATGTATATTATATACGAAAAGCATTTGACTTGGTAAAAATAAGACTAAGTACGGTATGTATAGCCTATAATGTTTGTTCACAAATGTTCACAGACCTTAGGCTCTGTGAACATTTGCAAGACAGGAAGATTCGAAAAAGTTAAGCAAGTGTGCGAAATAGTTATACAATAATCATCATCATCATTATCTCAGCCATGGGACGGCCACTGCTGAATATAGGCCTCCCCCATTGATTTCCACAAGGACCAGTTGGAAGCGGCCCGCATCCAGTCCTTGCCTGTGATCTTGGTCAGGTCGTCCGTCCACCTGGTCGGTGGTGGTCGAAGTCTCCATTCAAGAACCTTTCGGCCTTGGGGTCGAAAGGTTCTTCGAGCTATGTGCCCTGCCTACTGCCACTTCAACTTGCTAATCCGCTGGACTATAGGTCGGTAACTTTCGTCCTTCTACGGATCTCCTCGTTTCTGATTCGATCGCGTATAGAAACCCGAGCATAGCCTTCTCCATATCTCTTTGTGCGACTCTGAGCCTGCTCAGAAGGCCCATAGTCAAGGACCACGTTTCAGTTAGGTCTACAATAATTAGGTCCACTAATGACTCAAAAATGGGTACCTACTGCGCAGGCAGACACATATTTAAGCTGTGGCTGCATACGATTATATACAGTTTTGTTATATGACATAGGATTCAGTTGCAATGCTTACCAGAATCCAGAGTTCAACCTCAAATATCTTGATCCTGAGCACAATCTATTAGAGGTTGGATTTTTACAAAAAAAGTACTTGACATGAACGTGGATGGATATAGACGTAGAGGAAGGCCGAAGAAGTTATGGATGGACTGTGTGAAGAATGATATGTTTATGAAAGGTGTGAGCACTGAGACGACCAATAATAGAAGAGAATGGAAGAAGAAAACATGTTGTGCCGACCCCATCTAGTGTGGGATAAGGACAAGAAGAAGAAGAAGATTTTTTAACTGTATTTTAGTCTGTTCTGTTATTGCACTTCACTACACAAATCCTTATATATTATAGTTTATATGCTTTTTTGTAAATACTGAACATATTAGATTAAAATATTCTTGTACACATTAATGACACGTTTCGGATATATTAGCTTCCTTGTACCACAAGTATCAACAAACGCAAATAGTGATGAAGCCGTGATCTACATGAATGTCGAAAATATAAACACTCAGTTAATTATATACGTAACCCTATCATTAAAGTGAACAAACGCCCTGTCATCCAAAATTCAATAGAACAACCGGTGAAGAAACTATCTTATATTGTCAAAAGCGCGTTCGGAAGCACTTCTTCTAAAACTGCTACGTCATTTTAATCAATTTTCAGAACGTTATTTATCATCGTCCCCTTCCCAAAGAATCATTTTTAAAATAAACACAAAGAATGCGTCAGAAAGAATGTGTTACGAAAATATGTAAAGGATTTTAAGACGCGTTCTTTTAACAGGTGTACGGCCTCATTGGTGTTGCCGCTTTTGTTCATCGCACCAAAAACACGTAACACCAATCTACATCATTCCAATTTAAAACGTATGCTTCAAGTTTACCCGCTATTTTCCTTATAGCAGTTAAGTAGAGTTATGATTTAAAATATGAGTTAAAAACGGCCAGAGTGAGGCTTGCTCAATGAACTTTTTTAGTGTCTACTTAATGCTATTTTGTTTTTATTTGTTAGCTACATGTGTTTTTCTATGATGCCGCGGCACATTCCTTTTGATAATATTATATACGGATGTATTTTTATTATAATGAGTAGTTATGAATATTATTAATTTGAAGATGAACGTGATAAGAAACAATACTTTCGTGTTCTCCCAGTCGTTAGTTACGCTCTTAACACAGCGATCTTCATGTTAGATAGATATATAGAAAACTTTATTTGCACACCATCTTCAGGGAAACAAACATAAAGGAAACAAACAAGTATAAATATAGTGATACAAAAGGCGGCCTTATCGCTTAAAGCTATTTCTTTCAGGCAACCAGACAGACAGGGCTGTTCATAAATTTTAAGGGGCGGCAATTTCTTTACCTACATTTTCTACACTTACATAGACCTACATAATATATACATAAATTATAAATATCATTATAGTGTACTTACATAAACTACATAATATATAACTACTGAATGATGAATACAAATAATGAAATAAATACATATCTAAGTGCAGTGCCGTGGTGGTACCGGCCTAGAATAGTATTCTCCCATCACTTCCCGTGGGTGCCGTAAGAGTCGGCTAAGGGATCTTGTACCAGGAGGTGTGCAGCAGCGCCTTCTGAGGGTCACAAAATATACTGCACTCGCCAACCCACCTGCCAAGCGTGGCGAGTATTGGCAATACCCCCCCCCCCCCCCCCCCCCCCCGCACCCCTACTGTGGGAGGCATATGTTCAGCAGTGGACGTCCTTTGGCTCACATGATGATGATGACATATTATTATCTACTAACTAGTGATACTTATTTAGCAAACTTGGCTTTTATTATCCTACTTCCTACGTATATTATAAATGCGAAAGTTTGTGTGTTTATTTACTACTACGATTTATACCTATACCGATAGCTTATACCCAAGATTAACACATGTGCTTATTTTAATCATTACCACCATCACCATTTTCATCACTACGGGAATAAAACCGCGGGGCGCAACTAGTTTATGATAACGCGATGTTAAGTAATCAAGGTCAAATATTATTACCTGATCCTCCAAGACAGACACCAAATTTCCTTTTCTGGATTTAATACTACAAATGCAAGGAAGTATGTATGTAAGTGTGATTGTTGGTCGATACGAAACACTAATCAACTTACTTTCTTCAACATCTAAAACCACTCATTGTAATAACAACGTTTCAACCCAAAACAGACACAAAAAGATCGCATAATATAAATTAATAAGCAATAAACTCGCTTAAATTCAACCTGTTAGTAAAACGAACACTCGGAAGTCCACTTTCACGGACCGATCAAATCAAATCAAATCAAATTCTTTATATACTAGAATGTTGTACAAACATGGTGGTAAATATAAATTACGTCCAGAACATTCTACCATTACAATGGCGTGTAAACAATAAACATTACATCAAACAATTAGTCATCATAAATGAAAATTGTAGATGTCAAAAATGAAATGTCATATAAAAATCACAATGTTTAAAATTTAAATGTTCAATAAAATAAAATTAAAAACTACATATTAAAAAAAAAAAGTCATATTCATATTAAAATTAAATTACTTATTCAGATACTTAGTCACAGTCCGAATGACCAAACCTTTACGAAATCATCACTTATTTATATATAGAAAAGTGCCTCAAATCACTTTATATGGCTTAATGATATATTTATCGAATTGAAAGTTGAATGGTCGACATTGTAATAAAACCGTTTCAGAATCCGTTGAGTGGTTTAGAGGAATTAGAGAATGTATTAACTAGACAAACACATGCAAAGAACCTTCCTAGAATATTAACGATATAATAAAACAAGTGACTTTATGAATTCCGTTTCCCCTAAAATATACAAATAAAATAAAAAACAAGTTTTGATTATTTGTGTATAATACTATTTATTTAAGTTTACATTTCAACTATTACAATACCTAAGCATAAGAAATTTTTTTTGTAATAAAGTCATTTGCCCCATTAAAAAAAAAATAGCAAAAGAATATAAATTCCATATTTGAACGGTTTAGGGTCGAAACATTGGGCCCGTGGGGACCAGGAACTCATCGGATTTTCCAAAAAATATCAGAGCTTTTGATCGATGCGACGCGTGACCAAAATGCTGGCTCAACGGATCAGCCTTGCGATTCAACGTAGCAATGCTGCTAGCATTCTGGGCATGCTGCCAACTGGTATCGGGTTAGAGCATTTGATTTATTTTTTTATCTATAGGCTGACTATAGCTATTGGATTGCTTAAATGTTTTTGTAGTAGCTGCAGTATTGTAATTAGTTATTAGTATTTTATATTAATAAAGGCATCAGCCCTCTGAAAAAAAAAGCAAAAGAATCACCGGCACTTCAGTATAAAGATAAAATAGGAAGTAACCCATCACGAGGATGTTACCGACAAAAGAAGCCGATCATAACTCGAAACGGAAATATCATATCCTGAAACTTTTATCAATAAACTTTTTGCCACTTATTCCCGTGCGCATGAGTTGATTTGTGCAAAGAGATGTTGATCAAAGTCGGTTCTGAGAAAAAAATGGAATATAATTTTTGAAATTATCTTTTTTGGCCAAATATCTACGATTGTTGAACTTTAAAATCCACACAAACTCGTACCTTACATCTCGCTAATACGACATCATTTTCAATAGATATAATGGTTTTATATTAATTCTAAATCATTAAGCATGGTTCACATGCGCAACTAAAAGCCGCCCGTTTAATGCCGCCCCATTTAACCGTATCGAATCGTAAGTTTGCACAACAATCGATCTTTACTCAAATCGACAGTTTTTTTTCGATTTTTAACGCGCACTTTTATATCATTGTTCCGTAGATAATGCAACATGTTACGAGCTTTATGCTCGTTGTTTGTTCGCGTGGAAATTTGATTAGTTTTGTTGTGCAGATGCTCCCTAATATGGCAGTTTACGCTATTTCTATAAATCATCAAAACTTATTGTTGCTTTATAAATCTATCGTACAACATAAATGCTGAGTTATATCATTCTGTTTTTTCTTTTGTATTAATTAAACGTTTAGCTGATTTATGACATATTTGTTAATGTAGAATGATGAAGACGTAAGCAAATGTCAACTAAATGATCTTGAAGACAAATTTAAGAGTCAGCCATTGGTGCTACTCTATTCAATTATGCAATTAACCTTGAGGACCACGTTACTCAATTACCGATCGCGATCGCTTTGGAAACGTATTCATTGAATGTATTGGTAATTTTACAAAATACACATGTAGTGAATGCATATTTGCGCCGTTTGTTTAGATTTCCAAATTTTTCGATTTTTTTTTTCGTACGTAATATAACTTTGCGTTTGACAACTGTCTCATAAATAAATATAATTAGAACTTCTGATCGATGTGACGTTGTATACTCTAGGACTTATTTACCCTGGAAATGTACAATTTAAAGAATTTTATTGCTAAGCAAAGTATTTTTGAATTGAATTGATTGATGTGGCGTATGGCTGAAATGCGAGCACATAATGTACTCAATACATGTGAAAATCCGTAAGGCTCTATCCCCGTAAGGCTGAGAGTTAATAAAATATAGACTGATGGTTAATTCCACAGTCAGGTCAAATGTCTTCAGTTTCAATCAATTATTGCATCATATATGTATTTATTATGGACAGACGACCTGACTAAGATCGCAGGCAAGGGCTGGATGCGGGCCGCTTCCAACAGGTCCTGGTGGAAATCAATGGGGGAGGCCTATCTCCAGCAGTGGACGTCCTATGGCTGAGATGATGATGATGATGATGATGATGATGAAGATGATGATGATGATGATGATGATGATATGTATTTAGGAAATTAAAATATTATAACAGTTTATATAAATATGACCCTGTATGGCAATATGGGTGAGAACGAACCAATATAATCTTAGTGAGTCTATATTATATCTAAACTAGTTGTCATAATTATCCTTAAAAAATTCGTCCAAAACATAATGACATTTTTTAATAAAAATAATTTTAATTTATTTTCAAAGTCCCTGTCATTCTCTTCTTCAGTACCTTAATGGCAAATCTGGAGACGCTTGAGAGGAATTTAGGATATGTCATATACTAGTTATACACGCACGGAAATTAATACATACTTGTAAACAGTCCAGTGGGGCATGATTGACTGGCCTGGTCGACATTCTATGGAGACGATAGTATATCATATTCTATAGACGAAAGCATCCAGACCGAAAATCCAGAGGATTGGATTAGATACCCCCTTAAAAATTATAATTACTATGATAATTCATGATCATGGTTTTTAAAGTACTAACACCTTTGTTAGTACTTTAAAAGGCATTCCACCTCCAATGAATGCTGTTAGCTAATTATATAAATATATTTTCATACATTTATCGAAGCGACAAATATTAGCTACCATACCATAACAAAACGAGAGGAATCATTTATCCCCGCACCGCACGGCAAACAACAAAGATCTCGAATCTTTTTTTAAAAGGCAAAATATTCATATGAATTCGGTCCGATTACCGGATACGGCGCGAGATGATAAAAACCCTTTTCGAGTGTTAATACCGTGACAAATGTTGAATTTATGCGAGTGTGGTGGCTGGAGACGTCCCGCTGCGCGTGCGCACCTCGCCTAAGGACGGTCCATACTGACCCCACTGGTGGAACGATTACAAATGTCAATGGAAATGTGTTGCAAATTGTGTAAATTGTACAACAACGTCTTACATATATCGTCAACATCGTTTTACATAATATAATATAAATCTTTTGAAGAGATGATAGTTCAGCGGGGGGAGCGTCGCCTGTCAATCTAATGGACACTGGTTCGATCCCATCAATAGCTTGAGCTTCCGGTGAAGGTAACACCGTTTTCAAATTCCCGGCATGGTGGCATGGTATTTTCGAATACCCGCCTGGCTAGCTACACCCTTTGAAAAACTGTCACCAAACAAAGGCAGCAGTCCTTGAGAACCAGTGAGCAATCTAGACCTAGCGTGATAACATCTTCAACCACATCGTCACTGACCAACAAGTGAGACAGTGGTCAAACGCTAGATCTACACAGTACAAAAAAAAATTATGAAGAATCTCTGCGACGTCTTATCGCTCAAAACACCACAAAGCTTCCATTCGGTGATCGGTCCATCTGCAGATCAATTGGTGAGACTTATTTCCAGGAGTTGACGTCGTATAACTGAGGTGATGATGTCGATGATTAAGAAACATTTTAAGAAGTATTTTTTGTTTCTGTAACAAAACATTTTTTTTTATATTCCTATCCACATCGATTTGTAATTGTATTCTTTATATGACGGAAAACCTATCTACCATTCTATAATAATACAAATACAATTAAAAATTACATTTTTCGTATAGTGTCGTTTTCAAGCCTAAGCCGCTGAACTACCAATTTTGGTATAGAAATAGATGAGACTTCGGAGAAGGATATAGCTTACTTTTTATCCTAAAAAAAGTTTGGTCGGATAAAGGATAACTAAGTTATTGAGAAACCATGTACCAGGCGGGTGAAACCGAGGCTCGTAACTATAACAAATACAATAGCTTAACTACATTATACAATAGGCCAAATACATATTTTGGAATTCTCACTGAAATCGAATTTCTTTAAATCACTCATCTCTCAAATCCGAGGAGTTTCTTTGAACTACCGTCTGATTGTGTATAATTTCCCAACACACTCTTTACATTACCTTGAATTTATGTCTTAAGTTTGTCTTCCGACACACGTATGTACCACCGAAATTGTTCCGAAAAAAACGTGTCAAAGTAACTTTTCCAAAATGAAACGCATGTGTTCAAGCCCTTACATAGGATACCTTATCACAAATATATCTGACATGTCGTCCCATAATGATTTGGTTGGTTTTATTACTCAAAAGACGGTAACGTGTTAGCGGAAAGCTTTGGGATACCTGATATCTATGACGTCATGCGGTAAACAGTAGCATAACAAAATAAAGACAGTCCCGTGGCGCAGTGGTTTGTGTCATTGACATGAATTCTGTGTCTCCGGGACCCTGGGTTCGAATCCCGGCAGGGGCAAACATTTGTGCGATGAGTGTAGATGTTTGTCCCGGGTCTTGGATGTTTGTGTGTGTCGATGCCTCCCGCGATACAGGGAATCCTAGTGCGAGGGTATGAGTGTGATGGGAAAAAGAAAAAAAAAAAAGAGAGACGGACGCGTTGTTCAGAGAACATCTTCTCTGAGTCTCTCTCTCTTCGTGTGACCAGAATAGAATATATCAGAAGTTGTTCTTGAACTTGAACTATGAAAATGAAATGAAAATATATTTATGTAGGTAAATGGCATTTCCGTACATAAATGTAATGGAGCACCTGGATCCCAAACCGGGCTCGAGACCCGTACTATGAATTCCAGGACTCTTTCGTCTAAGGAACGTGACAATATAACTAAACTATACATCAATTCTGTACTTAGATAAGGTTTACCATTATATGACTTCAATGAAAGAGCGCCATTTAGTACAAAAAATAAACAATAACTCTTAATTAAATTTTTCACGATGTCATGTTAAGCGGAACTTACGTTTAAGTTAGTTGGCAAAGCGACAGGACGGTATTCTTTAGTCGTGGGTTCAAGTCCAAACAGTAATGGAATTTATTTCTTCAAAAAAACCTAACGCTACTATGCTACGTCTCTAGACTGTTTATAATTTATCATATTGATAATAACGAGTTATCTGATATAATTATAATAATATACATTGATAATTACAATATAATTAGTGATTAGTGATACTCTCTGGTCTTGGTAAAACAAGGGGAACAACGGCGGTAAGACGTTTTAGAATAAATGAAGTCCCTGGACTGGCAAGTTTAGTCTACGAAATTAACTGTGAGCAGATAAACTAATTAACATCGGCAGTGGCTGGATTCATAGCGTTTCCAAACAGTTCTTATGCAAATGATCTTATCTAGCTCTGGACAATCTCTGGACTCTAGATTGCTGGACATTTAACTGATATTATGATAATTATTTATAGAGACCACGGACTGGCAAGCGCAGCATAGGACGGCCACCGACCAGGTGGACAGACGACCTGACTAAGATCGCAGGCAAGGGCTGGATGCGGGCCGCTTCCAACAGGTCCTTGTGGAAATCAATGGGGGAGGCGTATGTCCAGCAGTGGACGTCCTATGGCTGAGATGATGATGATGATGATGATAATTATAAATAAGCAGACATTGTGAAAACATCGACCATATTGTAATTATCTTTTGTTCGGTGGAAACATAACAAAATTATATTTTCTAATAAATCTCAATTTGTTTTTAATTTAAATCAAAGTTACCTTATCTCAGCGGGACATGATATACTGTGACTGAATCAAAATATCTTTGATTTCTTGTTGACATATATAAAAGGAATGTCATAATTTATCACCACTGCATTTTAATTCTTCACGCCAATATATAAAACCACTTTTTGAATGGTATGTTAATTATTTCTACAATCCGGTGGCTTATTTTTCTTAATTTAATTTGTGTGACCTTGTGCGGTGATTAATCGTATAAAGCGGCGACATATTTAAATTATTTCATTTAAACTTAAGGTTCGTGGTCAGAATATCTAATTTATTATTACATTAATTATGTCAAAGCAGGTGTACCTTATTTTTTGCGGTTTTTATAAACCGCAGTAGTGGCTGTTGTGCATTTCAGATAAAAAGATTCTATGAAATCAATTGTTGCGGCAATGGAGAGATAAATATTTCGTATTTTAGTAATATTCTACGGTTAATATAATATTTGGGGATTGTTGTTCGCTTATTAATTTACTTTTAATTTATTCTTTACATTTTGATGTGTCATATAAATGTTTTACAGACGAAGCTCTCATGTGTCATTAAGGCTTGAGGATTTACTAAATCGACAATTTTGAGTTTTCATTCAGCTTATATTGCTGAAAGTCCTACGTCCTTTGAAATTATCATAGAGTATTCCCTATCTCCAGCGTGAGATTTCGCTGTAGGTAACGTTGTTATCATATCCACAGTGTGATACCTAACAGGATACGTTCCAGTATCTGCCTGGACAGCTACCACCCTCAAATTTGAATAACTGTCACCAAACATGTGTTAAACGCTTCAGATGTCACGTGTTTTATTAGGATAACATTATCTTCGTATTGCGTGGATATATTCGGGAAAATTTAAAACTTTCACAACCAAACATAAAACATATAACTTAATTCATAACCTTGTCTTATTTAAAGTAGGTTAAAACATCTAAAATTGACAATTATCGAAACTACGAAGATTATAAAAGTATTATAACTAAGTAACTTGAAGATAATACTATAAAATCATTATATAAATTGCGCACGATCTGATTTCAGACTTAAAGTACCAGAAATGGCAGTTTGACATTTAGGCTTAGCTCACACTCGCATCACACGGGCCGAGAGTGGTCCGGAAGCCGGCCAGGAATGTTAATTGAATGCGATGGAATCTTGATCGCAACTTGATCCTATCTTGTAATAAGACATTGTGTGCATCGAGTGTGCTCCCGGCCTTAGGACGTTGTTCGGTTTTTGTGCAGCCACGTACTTTTGTTATAATAGGGGGATCGCTTTTCTTGATATTTATGATGTGTTAATTACTAAAATAGCGAAAATTATTGGCAAAACTTGGCCCTATCACTGCTGTAGGGAATAGCATATCATTTTAATAGTGGATAGTGATTAACCTAGATCACGCACGTATTTGTCTTATAGAATTGGCTGCTAGCATTCCCTAGGTGTGCCATCGGGTGAATGGTCTGTAGGATGACAAGAAAGCTAGTAGGTAGGCTTGTGTGTGGTAGTGAATCAACTTTTTTTATACTGTATAACTCTAGCGTTTGACAACTTTATTTACCACCGTAATTAATTTATATTGAAATGAAATCGCATCAAAATATGTTATACTAGCTGTGCCCCGCCGTTTTATCCGCGTGGTGATGATGATGATGATGAAAAGTAGCCTATGCGTTATTCCGGGACCTGAAGTATCTACATACCAAATATCATCCAAATCCGTCCAATCGTTTGAGTGTAATTGAGTAACAAACATCCATACAAACTTACGCGTTTATAATATTAGTTATGATGATGATGAAAAGTATTATGTATTATTACGGGACCTGAAATACAAATCGAATTTTATCAAAATCTGTCCAGCCGTTTGGGCGTGATTAAATAACAAACATCCATCTATCCATCCATACAAACTTTCACATCTATAATACTCGTATTATAAAGTGGGATTTGTAATGAAAATATATATTGTTCGAAACGCATGTCACAAAACTTATTTATGGCTTGTGAAATTATTGGAATTCCAAAGATTCCGCCATTAATTACGGACCTCTTTGTCAAAACATGTGACCATTAAGATAAACACTTTATTTCTCAATCGTGTACCATCAAAAGAATAATTACAACACAAACAATCTCATCAAATCGTCCTCTAAACGTTACAATGAATTCAATAAACGAAGAAAAACCCGTAATTACGTTCTAAGTATTATGTTAAGATCTTATGTGCTAATTGGGACGACTGAAGACAACTCAACATACACCACGTGTCTCAAAAACACCCTGAAATATAAACCTTACATTGTAAGACATACATCTCAAAATTGATAAGTACTGTGCAGTGTTCTTGAATTGTATAGCTTGGAGTAATAAATATACCGTAGGCGGCGATGATCGTGATTCCAATCCTTAATTAAAAACGTTTATGGCGTCATAAACGTGTCTAAACGATAGCCAGATTTATGGACACTGTCGCTTATTAGAATTGACGTGCAGATATGACCTATATTGGACGAGGGTGTGACGATTTGTTCACCCGATTTCAAGGAAATATATTGGGCCGCCTCTATGTTAGTTATAATCATTATAATACGTTAAATCATGAAATTTACTTCAATGTATACACACAATGTATACGCCATTCAGCGTGGCAATGCTGCTAGCATTCTGGGCACGCTGCCAGCCGGTAGCGGGTTAGAGCATTTGAGTTACCTATAGGCTACCAATAGCTAGTGGATTGCTCAAATGTTATTGTAGTAGCTGCAGTATTGTAATTAGTTATTAGTGTTTTATTTTATACACACATATATGTATATATATGTTTTAATATCATTGTCTTGGCGACTTGCCTAGGTTAATACGTAGGTGATAAGCCAATTTATGTAATTAACAATCTTTTCCTGGAAACTACTCAGGCTTCTAAAAAACAGGCCCAGCCTAGTTTGGGGCCGAAATCAGCATACATTCTCGTAACTGTTACATTAATAAATGATCTTTTCTATTAAATCTGTCAACAATGTTTTGTATGACTCAAAAGTGAATGATAATAATTATTCAGTACATTTTTACATGATAGTTGACAAAAGTAACTATCATCACAATATTGTGCTCATGGTACCGACTTCGAAAAGTTATTTCACACTTTCGAGTGTTGAAGTCGGTTCCATTTTTTGGGAAAAGTTTTTTATTCACCCTTTTCAGTAACCTTTGCTACTCACGGGATCAATAGTCATTGTGTATGCTCACCGATTTCTTCACCCGCAACTATAATATCGTCGAGGTATGTGAAGCACTTTTCAGTTTCTGGGGTGTAACCAAAAAAACGCTTCTCCAATTTTGATGACATTTAAATGGGACCAACACGGAAGTTCTCACCATAATCATAATCTCAGCCATAGGATGTCCACAGCTGGACATATGCCTCCGCCATATAGGGAGGATTTGCCAATACTCGCCACGCTTGGCAGACGGGTTGGCGAGCGCAGTATGATTTCCGATCGTCCGAAGACGCTGCTGTTCACATTCTGATACGTATACCACGGAAGTATACTCTATCAAACAAAAAAAATGATCAAATCGGTTCATAAACGACGAACCCACATAAAAAAATATATACGGTCGAATTGAGTAACCTCCTTTTTTGAAGTCAGTTCAATAAAAGATTTCGTTTTACCTGACGTAGTTGGTAAATTTGACGTAGTTGGTAAATTTGACGTAGTTGGTAAATTTTTTTACCACACGTAGTTGGTAAATTTGACGTAGTTGGTATTTTTTTTTTTACCTGACGTAGTTGGTATATTTGACGTAGTTGGTAAATTTGACGTAGCTGGTAATTTTTTTTTACCTGACGTGTTCAGGGGAACTGTTCCTTCTACCCGTTCCTATGTCTTCGCGCCGGACCCCCAGTAGCTCATCATTAGGGCTCGCGGCAAGTTTAATTGGTGACTATATATCACGTCAGTCGGTCGTGTCCGTCTGTCCGAACAACACCTGAGTTTTATTGAACGGTAGCAGAGCTATAAACTTGTGAAACACCAGTATTTTGGTTGTAAACTTGTTTTATGTACGAATGTTAGGGAATTGATGCTTTGATAAATGATACGTGAAATAATACATTAAACAATGTTTTGGTATTCGTACACAAAAATGAACTTAAAGCAGACTACAGTTGAGCAGGTATTCCAACAAAATTTGTTTCACCACTTGACAGTTACACTTTGCACTACATCCAAAGCTGCAAATGGCGTCTTACTGAAAAATAACAAAAAATTCTTCATGAACAAAGTGTATGTAAGTTAGTTAAACTCCGGTGTATTTTTACCGACTTCAAAGAGGAACAGGTTGTCGTCGCGGTAGTATTTTTATATATTATATTTTTACCTCAGATATATGTACGAACCGAATTGAGAAATATAAAAAAATATATTAATATAATATCGTGATAACATCTTCGGCTACATCGTCACTGGCCATCAAGTGAGATAGTGGTCAAACGCTAGATCTATTTAGTTTAAAATATCCTTTCATATTATGAGTGATTTTACATAGAACTGTTAAAATTGCTACTCACGGGATCAATTAATGGTCATTGTGTGTTCTGCGATGTCTTCAACCGCGACAATAATATCATCAAGATACGCGTAGCACTTTTCAGTTATTGGAGTATAACTCAAAAACCGCTTGTCCGATTTTGATGAAATTTGAATGGGACACCACTCTATCTAACAAAAAAAGTTAATCAAAATCGGTTCATAAACGACGAAGTTATCCTCGAACACACATAAAAAAAAACATATATACGGTCGAATTGAGTAACCTCCTTTTTTGAAGTCGGTTAACCAATATTCAGCCTTAGACTTAGACATAATTTCCCCTCATATTTACCTCAACAAAGACAAGTTGCAAGTGGCCCGCAACCAGGTTCCCTCTTCCTGTGATCTTGGATAGGTCATCTGTCCGCCGTAGGTGACTGTCCTTCGCAGCGCTTGCCAGTCTGTGGTCTCCATTCGAAAACGTCAATGTATCTCAGATTTATACTGGGTATGTTCATTCGTATTGAATCCTCATTATTTAAGTAATAACTTGTACGCAACCACATAGGCAAATCAACACACATACATATCTCGCATCCGACTACATGCACACTAAGCGACATAAAATCGCTCGTTTTTTTAATCACACTTAGACCCCCACACTAGGATTCCCTGTGTCGCGGGAGGCATGGACACACACAATCACAGCACACAAACACCCAAGTCCCGGGATAAACATCTACACTCATCGCACAAATGTTTGCCCCTGCCGGGATTCGAACCACTGCGCCGCGGCAACCTTTAAATATCCGTCCTTCGAAAACCGACTTAATAAGTTAATATGTTTTCCATTCGAAAGACTTTAAAAAATATAAGAACCTCGTGCTTTTTTCGAAAATTGGTTGCATTATGCAAGAGAACAAATGAGAAAAATGCCTCGTTCCACAGATAAAAAGCTCACTTTCTCGCACATAACAACGCATTCAACCTTTACAAAGGAAACAATGTATAAACCAGACACGATTCATATGATTAGTCATAAAAATAACCGTGTGATATGACTTATAGCCCGTCACAGTATCGGGTCGCGGCAAAGACAAAGACATCATCTGGAGAGTGAGAAACTTCGGATACATTCACGGGTTCAGTATATTAATATTTCACTTTTGTGCTTCATTTGATAGTAGCTACGCCCCGCAGTTTCACCCGCACGGTGAACGTTTTTTTTTCTAATAACTTTTATATATATAAAGTGACATCCAAAATACCACAATGCCTGAAAACGAGGGTCTTCGAATAGTGTGTGTTACCAGTGATGACTTACAGATCTGAAACGTGGTCCCTGACTATGGGCCTTCTGAACAGGCTCAGAGTCGCACAACGAGCTATGGAAAGGGCTATGCTCGGAGTTTCTCTACGCGATCGAATCAGAAATGAGGAGATCCGTAGAAGAACAAAAGTCACCGACATAGCCCAGCGGATTAGCAAGTTGAAGTGGCAGTGGGCAGGGCACATAGCTCGAAGAACCGATGGCCGTTGGGGTCGAAAGGTTCTCGAGTAGAGACCACGGACTGGCAAGCGCAGCATAGGACGGCCACCGACCAGGTGGACAGACGACCTGACTAAGATCGCAGGCTAGGGCTGCATGCGGGCCGCTTCCAACAGGTCCTTGTGGAAATCAATGGGGGAGGCCTATGTCCAGCAGTGAGCGTCCTATGGCTGAGATGATGATGAGATGATATAAAGTGATACATATAAAATACTATTTACAGTGAAAACTGCAACCATATCAGTTAAAGCCGTTTGTCAATTTAACGAGCACACACGTGCAGGCTAACAGCCAAAAGTTATTGCAATGATTATTATCGCTTCTATAGCATTTGATCAATTCCCCAATACATAATCTTCCTCGTACATATATTTATGTATATCTTCTCTGTATCAACAGCGATCGGTTACATTTAAATTAAGTTTACGTTTAAATATAGAACACTAGTAGCGCCCCGCAGTTTCACCCGCGTGGATTTTAATGCTTTCTTAATGCGTACTGCTAAGGAATGGAACTCGTTGCCCGAGTCTATGTTTCCCGACTTGTACAATCCTGGAGTCTTCAAGTCGCGAGTGAATAGGTACCTTCTAGGTTTGCGTGCTAAATCTTAGACAACGTCATCACTTAACATCAGGTGAGACAGTTGTCAAACGCAAACTTATAATATGTAAAAAAAAAAAAAAAAAAGGATTTCGGTTTTCCCGCTACGTCAATTATCCCACGGGAACCATACTTTTTCCGGGATAAAAGTAGCTTATGTGTTAAACCAGGGTTGAAACAATCTCCATACCAAATTTTATCGAAATCAATGTAGCCGTTTGAGCTTGAAGAAATAACAAACATACACACATACACACAAACTTTCGCATTTATAATAGTATTAGTAGGAAAGATTTAAAAAAAAATTGTCCTAGAGAATTGAACGAACACTTTTTTACAATGGTAATACTAGCGACCCGCCGCTGAAGTGGCCCGCATCCAGCCCTTGCCTGCGATCTTAGTCAGGTCGTCTGTCCACCTGGTATGTACACGTAAGTATGCTACTTCTTAAAATTAAGACTGTGGTCCTGGCTGCGACATTTTATTAATTATCCTCTCCTATGTACACACATACGTTCCGAAGCAATCCCAAATATATAAAGCTTATATCACACTTATTTAGCACCATTTTTTTATACGTTGTAGATCTAGCATATGACCACTATTTCACTTGATGGCCAGTGATGATGTGGTCGAAGACACTCCCACTCACTCACATTAGACCTATAATAATTACTAACCGTCCAGGACGGCTCTCTTAACACACTATGTGTTTGGTGACAGTTTACCAAACTTGAGGGCAATAGCTAGTCAAGCGCTAGCTCCACCTACACTAGGCAAGTTCTCGAAAGAACCAAACCACCAATACTAGATAAAACGTGAAAGCAAACAAGTACTTTTTTAGCATTTGATTTACGATTAACATTTTAATGTAAAATAGTGAAAAAGATGTAAATTCTTTATGATAAGTAATACACCCATTTATACAATAGATTGGATATTTATGTTCAATTGACGAAGGATCTCCGAATATGACAAAGCATTGGGCAGCCGAGAGCTCTTTTGTCAACATCAGTGTTGGTTATCAGGGATCATCTTAAGAGCACCGATCAGGAACAATAAGTGAATCTTAAACGTTGTGCTTATCAGCGATATCGGAGTTAAGGTGCGGTTCCGATACTGCAACTTCACATTTTGAGTTGGTTAATGAGTGACAAAAAACAAAAACGTGAACAAAAGTTTTTCCTAAATTAAGGATTCAGTTTGTTTAGTGCCAACAGTAGTTTTAATATTAATATTGTCATTGAACAAGTACAATATTTACTTAGACCCCATTCGGTGGCGCGCGCACACGCGGTCTCGATTCGCCCAGTAGGTACCGCATAGTACTACCCTCTAGGCGAACCACGAAACTATAGTCGGAACTCTCTGACTTACTACGTGAGTAATTACCGTGTTTTATACATTCATAATCTTATTCTTAAAGTATTTTTTTCGCTACTCGAACAAAAGCTGAAAAATGTACAAGTGTCAATCAACCAACATGATACACAATTATAATAATACGTAGCCTTACAATATTCGTAATATTGTAAGGGAATCTGGATGCAGCCGGTACTAACCGGTCCTAGCGGAAATCAATAAGGGGGCAAACATGATGATGAAGACTATAACCACTATTATCACTGTAGTGCAATATTGAAAGTGTGCATAAAGTGGTAGTCCCTACAAATCAAAATATGCTTTCAGAACCTCTCAATCAGTACGCTTTTTTTGAAACATTGGCTTAACTAACATCAAAAGCAACCCGCGTGAATAGAACAATCACACAACGCCATTCGATATTTTTGTAAATATTTTGCGTCAATGCATCGAGTCACCAGTTTCGGCTTGAATGCGAGTCGTGACGTCGATTATATCGGGATGACAACCGGTACTTAAGTGCTTGTGACATAGTTTCATTACTCACAATGAGATTTTTCAATACCTATGAAAAATTATTAGTTTAGTATATTTTTAACAACACTAGTAATATGTTGGAGAACAATTTTCTTTTTCGAGTTCTGTGATTTAGTATCTGGGCCAGCTTAATTGGCCATCTCATTTATCAAAATTATGTTTCGCATTTTTTTATATTTGTGACCTTGATTGAGGAATTTTGTCCATGTTTTTAATAATCTACCTGTCTTCAATAAAAGACGATTATATATTTGTCCAGTAAAGACCAACCGTACTAAAAATTCATTCATTTCCGTTTGTTATTTGAATACCGAATCAATAATAAAGCGGACTCACAGCTCTAACCGTTCCAAATTCGAAACGTTTTCTTTTTATTTTCAACTTCGGTTTATAAGGTGAGCTGTTACCAAAAAGGCTGAATGCGCCTATAGTACGCATTGTGGCACTTTGGCCCAGCGATCAAACGACAAAGACGCTTAAAAATACTCTAATATACAAAATTTACCTTTACAGTTCAATTTTCCTTATTCAGCTTTTATGCGTGAGGGATAAGGTTGACTTTTCAATGAAAATTTGTTAATAAATTAAGAGTTTGAGTAGTAATAGTAGATTCTCGTAATAATGTTATTATTTGAGTCTTTAGAATGAGTGGGCTGGTGATCATAGCCTATTCTGTTAGAAAGAAGTAAGCATGAAGATTTTATTATAATCTAAAGTGGTCAAGTGCGAGTATGTATCTTTGTGATACTAGTGATATCATGTTGTATTTAGACGGCAGGTACCACGCACTAGGATTCCCCGTGTCGTGGGACATACATCTATACCTATACATCACAGATAAGTGCCCCGGCCGGGATTCAAATCCAAGACCGCAGATTTGAAGTCACTTTCGCTGATCATTGAGCCATGACGATGGTCATAGATTCTCACTCTGGAAGTTCTAACCATCAGCTTTTTCTAAGTACCTAGAAAAAAAGGTATTATACAAGAAAAAAAATCCTTTTTTCAATGGAAAGAATATGTTTTTTATCATAACTGTATATTTTAAACAGTTGATATACTTACCTACTATAATTGGCAGTTGTGTACATACCTAATTATTTGGTAGAACTACTGATTGTTAAAAGTAAATAAAAATATATATTGAAAAGTTTGCTTTTCTATTGTCTTGTCCTAATTATTTAATGAATTAAATACTTTTATGATACCGCACTACGATTCTCTGTGTCGCGGGAGGCATGGACACACGCAATTACAGCACACCAACATCCAAGATCTGGGACAAACACCTACTCTCATCGCAAAAATATATGCCCCTGCCGGAATTCGAACCCAGGGTCCCGGAGACGACCGTCAACTAAACCACAACAATCCTAATAGTAACAGCCTTTGGGATACTGCATACAAAAATCGATGTCAAGAAACCTATTCTCGAGTGTAAATAATAAAATTTAATGTGTTTTCCAATTCCTTTTTGTGTATTGAACCCTAACATAAACGTAAGCTATACAAATATTATACGTTGTTTGATGATCAGATCAAAGCCGTAGCATAGGATAATTCTGAGCAGATAACACTCACAGAGCACCCACAAATAATATATTCTACGGCATCAATGTTAATGTATCGTAAATAATCATAATTTAACAAAACTTTTGAAATAATCTTACGTCTAAATTATGTAGCATCATATCAGTCATAAGACCTCCATTGCTGGACATAAGCCCCCCCCATAGATTTCCACAAGGACCGGTTGGAAGCGGCCCGCATCCAACCCTTGCCTGCGATCTTAGTCAGGTCGTCTGTCCACCTGGTCGGTGGCTGTCATATGCTGCCCTTGCCAGTCCGTGGTCTCCATTCGAGAACCTTTTGGCCCCAACGGCCATCGGTTCTTCGAGCTATTTTCCCTGCCCGCTGCCACTTCAATTTGCTAAATCGCTGGGCTATATCGGTGACTTTCGTTCTTCTACGGATCTCCTCATTTCTGATACGATCACGTAGAGGAACCCCGAGCATAGCCCTCTCCATAGCTCGTTGTGCGACTCTAAGTCTGCTCAGAAGGCCCATAGTTAGGGACCACGTTTCAGTTCCATAAATATGTCATGTCATCAGTATCACCCATAATATTATGTACAAAGTTAACTATAATTCTGATTACATTGAATTGCAATGAAAAAATTACAATAGGTAAGTAACAATATAAAGTAAAAGTAAAGTAATAAGCAACATCATATTAGAAAAGTAAGTTAAAGAAAAGTAAAAGCAAGTAAAGTAGTTAAATATAAGGTAATGACTTTATATAGATGAAAATATATATTTGGAACAATAATCGAACACAACACCAAACGCGCCTATTTTGTTTATTTCAGTCCATACGATTTGGGCGGACTACCTGCACTACGCGATATGTGAGTGAACTGAGATTTCCCGATACCCTAGCCCTACCCGATTACTGCATAGGCACATAAATGTTTGAAGTAAAAATCATATTAGTTACTCCAATATCCGATTTCATGCAAATCCTATCAGCCGTTATAGCGCAGATTCGTAGCAAACATCGCTCATTATTTTTGTCATTTACATTTCTATGTACTAATTATTATTGGAATTAAAATACATCGTACCATGTAAAGACTTTACTACGTGCTCCTATCTCCTCAGTAAGGAGTGGTCCCGGACCGCATTCCTCGGACAGAGCTAGACGTGTTGTCGCCACGCACACCACCGTACTTTCGTAAGTCACGGTGTTACATCAAATTTGTTCAATCATACTTTTTACTTACATTAAACGAGAAATTAGGAAACATGTCTTCATTACCAAGATAATATTCAGTGTCATTATAAAAGACTAATGAACACAACACATAATAATTTACGATTTTATTTCTTTATGCTAATTTAAATTAATGAAAGATAACTGTTTTATATCTATTAATATTTAATAAGGAAATAATTGGACATTCGCAACCAAATATGTCATTCTTACTAATTGTTAACTATGTGCCCTTAAAGATTTATTTATTACTAGCTGCGCCCGCGGTTTTACCCGCGTGGTGATGATTGAAGATGATGATGAAAGGTAGCCTATGTGTTAATTCCAGGGTTTAAACTATTTCCATACCAAATTTCATTGAAATCGGTGTAGCCGTTTGAGCGTGAAGAAGTAACAAACATACACACAAACTTTCGCTTTTATAATATTAGTGTGATTTATTTCATATGATATGAAGCGCTTCAAGCGCATTTTGTCGTATACAATCTCAACAGAGAAGCTCCGCGACGTCTTCTCGCCCAAAACATTTACATTAATACAGCTTCATATGAGAAAAAATAAATGGTGAATAAATTCATAAATTACGTAATAAATGTTATGAGGTGACAAACATACAAAATACAACAAAGTAAACATTATTTTTCATGTAACCGAACAAAAATCGATATTATTATCCGGTGTTACAGTATCATCATCATCTCAGCCATAGGACATCCACTGCTGGACATAGGCCTCCCCCATTCATTTCCACAAGGACCTGTTGGAAGCGGGCCGCATCCAGCCCTTGCCTGCGATCTTAGTCAGGTCGTCTGTCCACCTGGTCGGTGGCCGTCCTATGCTGCGCTTGCCAGTCCGTGGTCTCCACTCGAGAACCTTTCGACCCCAACGGCCATCAGTGTGGGTAACAGTAAAGTGTTACAGTAAAACTATCAAAATATGTGTCATCATCATCATCATAATTATCATGTCAGCTATAAGATGTCCACTGCTGAAAAAAGGCCTTCCCCATTGGGGTTGCCAATAATCGCCACGCTTGGCAGGTAGGTTGGAGAGCGCAGTTCTTTTTTCTTTTTAAGCGATGGTAGCCAGCGGTGGGAGCGTCGGCTGTCAAACTGACGGGCGCTGGTTCTATCTTCAGTATCGGCTTGAGCTTCCGATGAAGGCAATGATAATACAGCTGGGGTATTATCATTGGCTCAAGGCAACATAATTAATAAATTCCAGTATGGTGGTAGGGTGCTTTCGAGTAGGTACCTGCCTGGCTAGCCACCATCCTCAGTTTAAATAAACTGTCACCAATCACATAGTGTACTGAAGCAGCAGTCCTTGAGAGCCAGTGTAAGCGTGATTACATCTTCGACCACATCATAGCTGACCATCAAGTACGTTAGTGGTCAAACGCTGTTAGATCTATAAATTATAACAATACTTAAAAAAATCTTCCTAGTCACACTTCAATATAATTGAGTGGTCGTTGGTGAGACATTAATCAAATATTGGTCGACCAATATTTGCCGTAGATAGCTGTCGAACTCAGTCCCCCGTTTGATTCACATACCTATACCTTCTACCGCATAAATATGCATATATACGCACATGAAGCGACATCTTTCAACACAGAATATGCATTTCCAGCATTGTGTAAGCTCCTGGTGTGTATGCTAATTCATATGTGATGTGAATATTAAACACAATTTCATGAAAACTAACTCTGACTTAACTAATTCTAATGTATGATAAAATATTTGAATTGTGATACAACTCTGGCAAAAACTTTACTACTACTACTACTGTATTAACACAATGGCAGTGATAGAGGACGAATTCCGACTAAATTGGTGTCATATAAGAAAAGTTTTTACTTGGTTACGACAAACCCCAAATGAGTAGCTATGACATTTTGATAGCTAAGATTGGATTTTTTGTTAAAATGTGGATAGTTTTATGTACATAAGTGTGTTATTTGATGCACACTCAAACTACCCACAATCGATTTAAACTCTAAGGCCTTGTGACCATCAGTGTCTAGAAACAGTTCAATAAACCTTATTTTGTATCTAAAAATGTATGATATAAAAAATGGGTAATTATTATTTCGAATACTATTTTAAATTATTATTATACTTTTTACCCGACTGCGTTTAGATAACACAAAACAGTTCCAATGTTTATTTGAACACTTGTGTATAACAATGTTTCAAAACATGAAGATAATAAAGCATACAATAGAAACAAGGAACAATTTGTGGCCAAAATTGGTCCCTGAAGGGACACCCGCATCCATAATGCTTTCCCCACAAAAATAAGTACTGGAACTAAGCAGAAGTCAACCTTTTCATACAACTTGTAACGTACTATACATTTATTTTATGTCAAACACAATGAAGCATGTCCTAGAAATTAAGGAAACAATGTTTTAAGCCCCCCGCGGATCGAAATTCGGAATGACAAGAAAAGGTGTAACAAATCATCCTGTATTTCGGTGTCAATGTTGTTAAGCCATTTTGAACTATATGGTGACCATTTACCGATATATATTGTCCTAAGTTAAAATAGAAATTAAGTAGAAATCAAAATTGTTTAGGCAACATTGACGATAAGTTCAAGCCCATTCAAAGCCTGTTCGTAACCGCATTAGGTTGCAATTTATTCAACAAACCAAAAGGATAGTTGTTCCGCATACTTTGTTGCATTTGTGTTTATTTTTTCGCGTGCGGAGGATCATTACTGTATATTGTTATATAATTTCACACGTTTGACGACACTGCGGGCGTTTTGAAGGGAATTTGGCGGGAATTCTGAAGAATAAACGATATGAATAAAGAATCGTATTGTGCACCGTTTTGGTTAACGGTGGCATTGGCTTACACTAAATTTGCAAGAAAAGATTTTTGTAAAGGAGTGCCCGCGGGTTCTCGACTTGTTCCACTTCTATTTTAAGCTACCGGTACCTTTGTGGCTAAACAAAAATGTAATACCGATAAAGTTAAAGGTTTTTACGTTATTGGACTTTGCTCACTGTTATGATAGATATACGAGAAGGTGGGCAGCAGCGCCTTCTGAGGAACGGAAATCATACTGCGCTCGCCAACCCGCCTGCCAAACGTGGAGAGTATTGGCAAATCCCTCCTACCCCTATATGGAGGAGGCATATGTCCAGCAGTGGACATCCTATGGCTGAGATGAACGAATGAATGAATGATAGACAAATAACAGGAAGATTTGACAATTATAATTCATTCAAGTCTGATGCTTTAGTAAAAGTTATATTATAAAGTGAGTATTTACCAGTTTGAACTATAAAGTTTTTTCTTGTCATGCTTACCATCCATCAGATAAACGCAAAGTCTATATCAAACAACCTTTTGATGCAACGGCAGGTGTACTTTTTGTCCCCCGAACAATAAATCTCCAATGATTTGCTTGACAATAGATGCGCGCGCGCAGATCCAAGGTGCGTTCTATTCGCCTGTATCACTGACCAATTGAACTATTGTGCAATTGTAAGCATATATCAACTTTTGTGAAATAACTATTGGCTGATTTATACCGTGTAAATAGGATTTAGTATACTGCTAATTTCTTTATACCTTTTTTTCATTTACTCATTGTTAATTTATTTTGTGTTATATAAAATTTATTTATTTCATAGTTAAGTCCCATGAGTCAACCAGTCAACATTCTAGGTCTATCGTTATTGCAACTTCGACCACATCGTCACTGACCATAAGATGAGGTAGTGGTGAAACGTTATATATAAATATTTTGTCATCGAAAGTGGTATTGCACAAGAACTAGATGATTTATTCAAATATTTAAAAAATGTGTAGTTTAAAAAAAAATGGCTAATTATGTGTGACCATACTTAGTTCTGTAGCTTTAACTGCGCACTTCAAATAGGGTATACTTTTCTAAGGTCAGCGAAATATATGCTGGCGTCTTCAATACTTCAAGTTTTTTTGAGAGCTCATATTATTTTAATAATGAAGAGTTTCTACGAAGGCCTATCAAGAATTTGTATCTTCTCACATAATATATAACTTAACTGACCTTAACCCGAGAACAAAGTATGCGGTTGCGAACTGAACCCATATCGGTTGCTTTTACTGCGAAACCCAAAAATGTCATCATCATCATCATCTCAGGCCGAAAATATATCGATGCATGTTAATCTGTGACTCGCACGTGTATTTTTTGACACACTTATAATATGATTTACCTATAAAATCTCTGCTTGCGTTATTAGATGAGTATTTAAATAAAATTATCTTTATTATATTCACATTTGAAAATACAATTCTTAATGTTACCAATCACGATGCAGACGATACTATGTTCGTACAAAACATAAAGCCACTCCAACTTTGGCCACAGAATAGTAACACTATTATATACATGTAATAAAATATTCGTCGGATTAACGAAACGTAGCCACAATATTCAAATAAAATAACCTCTCCTACAATCGAGTAAAAACCTCAATGAGATTTAACAAGCAAGAATAAAATATCGACTACCAGACGGCTCTTGGAACACAACCATTCCAACCAGACCTGCAACTCTTGACTCCAGCCGTAGAAAGTATTTCAATGATTTGGTCTCAAGAGGGTCAAAATACATTGGTTCTGTATTATGCCTATTTTATTATAGAGTAGGTTTTCGTACAATCGAAAACGGCCGATTCGAATTGAAAATGTAGGAAGTCTCGAGGGAGAATACTCTGAATTAAGAAGGGTGACAAAGTAATATTACTACGTTTACTCAGGGACTGCTTTAAACAATTTAATGTCGAAATAAATCAGTAAGCTAATTAAACAGTGAACATATCTGTTCATATATAAATAATAAGGATATTCTTGATTTGCAAGTTCAGAATCGTATAGAAATCGTAGTAGGACCTGTACCATAGCAAATGATAGTATAGCTCAGAAATTTCCCTAAGTGATGAATTGTACGATATCTGTAAATAGTTATTATAAAAATTACCATAAAGAGTAATAAATTAAATGATATATGGCAGATATATCATTTAATTTAAGAATACTTTCAGTATATTAATAATGCGAATACAGCTTAAAAATTATGGTTCAAATTATTTCACTACAGAACGTTGATCAAAATGAAATTTAACGTAGGTATTCTACAATTTACTGATTTTTAATAATATATACATTTTTGACATTTATGTGAATGCACATAGAATGTTGTTCAAAGAATTTTCCCAAATAATTGACCGATTTTATAGCAAAACTGTATGCCGTATAGAAATGGTCAGATACAGTACAATAAACGGTACTAAAAACTACTTTAGATAGAAATCTACTTTATTTTGTAACAAAATAATGGTAGCACAAGTCGAGTTTCAACGCAGATATATTTTATTTCACATTATCGTCCTGACCTTTCTACGAGTAGACTCGGTACTTGATGATTGTTATTCGCATAAAGGTAACTGTTTTCTATCCAAATGTACATCTAGGTCTTGTTGAAATGAATTAATTGCAACACTGAACTGTGTGCGCCATCTATCTCTTCTCTGAGGAACTATGGAGCGATATATTGTCTGTGCTGCCTACTACCATTGTCTCTCTTTTTTTTGGATTTACCGAATAAACTTCAATAAACGATTAATTGCTCAGTTTGCGTATACACTTTATTTTTCATAAATATTCTTTCAATTCTATCAGGTTATGGGCTATATATGTCCGAAAGTGTTTAGAAAAGTAATTTGATAAGAAAGTGCTGTGATTCAATTAGATTAAAGAAATAGACAATCTTGCATCCGACCATTACCGGTGTGGTCGTTCTTTTTTAAGCGTGGTTTTTTGTAGAAAAATACATTAAAATGGTATCTCAAATAACAATGGGCACGATTGAGAAGCTAATTGGAAGAGAAAATTACCAAAGTTGGAAATTTGCCGTGAAAAACTATCTGGAACATGAAGAATTGTGGCAAGAGATTGAACCTGACGCAGGTTATGTAACCGACAGCAAGAAAAATACGAAAGCAAGATCGAAAATAATACTGTTGGTAGATCCAGTTAATTATGTCCATGTTCAGGAGGCTACAACAGCGAAACAGGTTTGGACAAAACTCGAAAAAGTATTTGATGACTCAGGGCTCAGTAGAAAAGTAGGTTTATTGAGGGACTTGATCAACACCAACTTAGAAAATTGCTCGAATGTCGAGGAGTATGTTAATAAGGTAATTTCAACAGCTCATAAGTTACGGAATATCAATTTTGTGGTAGGAGACGAGTGGCTAGGTACATTGCTGCTCGCTGGCCTCCCTGATTACTACAAACCTATGATAATGGCTTTAGAGAGCTCTGGTGTGAATATTACTGCAGATTATGTCAAGACTAAGTTGTTACAAGAGGTCAAGGCATCAGATTCTGTTGCTTACTATGCCAAGTCACATAAACAAAATTATATGTCAAAATTAACACTGAAAAATCCACATAATCAATCACAAGAAAAAAAGCAACCCAAAGGCCCACGGTGCTTTGTATGTAATAAGTATGGGCACATGAGTAGAGACTGCTATTTTAAAGATAGAAAGAAGGGTTCCTCGTACAATAATAATTCTAAAACTAATGGTTATTATGCTGCTTTTCCAGTTGCTGCCGAGTTGGACAGAAACTGCTGGTATGTTGATTCCGGAGCGTCATTGCATATGTGCAATAATATAAATTGGATGCATGATGTTTCTCCATCTACAATCAACAACATCAAGGTTGCAGACAATAAAACAGTAGCAGTAAAAGGCAGTGGCAAAGTAGATTTTCAGATAAGAGATTCAGATGGCATATTACGAACAATACAGGTCAGAGATGTTCTATTTGTACCCACATTAACAGTAAATTTACTTTCTGTAAGTCAAATGGTAAATAATGGTTGTGAAGTGAAATTCGAAAGAGATGGTTGTCAGATATATAAAAATAATAAATTAATATTGACAGCTTTGCATCGCAATAACATGTATATATTAAATAATGTTTCTGAAGCACCGGCATTGCTATCAACAATAGATGAGCGAGACATCAATTTATGGCATCAAAAGATGGGCCATCTCAATTTCACAGACTTACAGAAAATAACAGAAAGTGCAGAAGGGGTAAAATTATTAAAAAAGGGTAATCAAGTTTGTACTACTTGCTTAGAAGGCAAGATGAGTAGACAACCATTTAAATATACTGGTACTAGAGCTTCTGAATTGCTCCAATTAATTCACTCTGATTTATGTGGCCCGATGGAGACAAGCTCTATTGGAGGTGCTCGATATTATGTCACCTTCATAGATGATTATAGTAGGAAGGTATCCGTCTATTTCATGAAGAACAAGTCTGAGACTTTGGAAAAGTTTAAAGAATTTAAGAATTTAGTTGAAAATGAAACTAATAAAAAAATAAAGATATTGCGCTCAGATAATGGAAAAGAGTATATAAATAATGAGTTTAAATTGTTCCTGTGTAAATCTGGTATCCAGCATCAAACGAGTAACCCATATACACCTCAACAAAATGGATTGGCAGAGCGTATGAACCGCACATTAGTGGGGAGAGCTAAATGTTTAATTTTGAACTCCAGACTTCAAAAAACTTTTTGGGCTGAAGCGGTTTCAACAGCGGCTTATATTACAAATCGTTCACCAACAAAAGCTTTGGATTATAAGACACCATATGAAATGTGGACAGGTAAAAAACCAAATTTAAATAACATGAAAATTTTTGGTTGTCATGCAATGGTTCATGTGCCAAAGGAAACCAGACTAAAATGGGATTCAAAAGCTATTAAAATGATATTTGTGGGTTATTGTGATTACACTAAAGGCTACAGGTTGTATGATGAGAAAAAAAAACAAATATACAAGAGTAGAGATGTTGTTTTCTTAGAAAACACAGTTAAAAATAATTGTGTTATTATGCCACTTACTAACTTGCAACAACAAGAAACTACAGCTATACGAAAATCTGACACAGATACTCTAGTAAATGAAAGTTCAGAAGAGGAACAATTGTTTGATGCCACCAGTGATCCATCAAATTTAGAACAAGATAATGATCCAGATTACACACCAGAGAGCCTTGAAGAAGAAGATTCTGTGCCATTTAGAAATATAACTCTGAGGCCGAGGAAAACTAAACCTTATACATATTTTTGTCATGAAGAAAAACCAACAGAGTCAGCAGTATTATTAAAGGAACCAGAGACCGTGGATGAAGCTCTCTCAGGCCCAAAAGCAAAAGAGTGGAAAGAGGCCATGGACTGCGAATATGAATCGCTCCTTCAGAATAATACATGGACATTAGTAACTCTACCCGAAGACAAAAGAATAATCCCTTGCAAATGGGTTTATAAAATGAAAACTGATGCAAATGGTCAATTTCTACGATACAAAGCAAGATTAGTCATAAAAGGTTTCATACAAAGAAAAGGAACTGAATATAATGAAGTTTTTGCTCCTGTAGTACGGCATACCTCAATAAGATATTTATTTGCAATGGCTGTAAAAGAAAACTTATATATAGATCAAATGGATGCAGTAACAGCATTTTTGCAGGGAGATATAGATGCTGAAGTATATATGAATCAACCACCCGGCTATGAACATGGACACGAAGTATGCAGATTAAATAAGTCCATTTATGGTTTGAAACAGGCAATTCGACAATGGAATTTAAAACTCACTTCCGTGTTAAAAAAGCTGGGATTAAAAAGTACATCTGGGGATCCATGTGTGTACTACAAAAATGAAAATGGAAGCATTCTCTTTATATTAATATATGTCGATGATTTACTAATTTTTTATAACAATATAGAAAAAGGTGAAGAAATAAAGCAACAACTTAAAAGTAAATTTGTTATGAAAACGCTTGGACCTGTGAATCATTTTATTGGTTGGAGAATAAGTCAAAATGTGGCCAGAGACCAAATCCATATTGATCAGACTTCCTATATAAATAAAATTCTACAAAGGTTCAATATGACAGATTGTAATCCAGTTAATTCACCCTGTGACCTTAGCTCCACACTAATCAGCACAGGAGAGCAAAATAATATTGTTGGCAATGTTCCTTATCAAGAAGCAATTGGGAGTTTACTTTACCTATCACAGGGTACAAGACCAGATATATGTTTCATAGTAAATAAATTGAGTAGCTTCAATAACAAACCAGAAATACAACACTGGCTAGCAGTAAAAAGAGTGCTGCGCTACATAAAGGGAACAAAGGATTGGAAATTAACATTTAGTCAAAACAAAGAAGAAAGAAGAGTGTTTGGCTACTGCGATTCAGATTGGGCATCAGACACTAACAACCGGAGATCATGCTCTGGCTACACTTTTCTGTTTCAGGGTGCTTCAATCTCATGGTGTTCTAAACGTCAGAACACAGTTGCATTATCAACCATGGAGGCAGAATATATGGCACTGGCTACTGCCACACAAGAGGCTATGTGGCTAAGGCAATTAGAGTCAGAACTACATTGGAAGGTTACAGTCGCGCCTACCATAATTTATTGTGATAATCAAAGTGCAATCAAATTTGCAGGTACTGACTCTTACTGTGCTCGCAGCAAACATATTGATATAAGGTATCATTTTCTTCGAGAGAGAGTTGGCGAAAAGGAAATTGAACTCAGCTATGTTGGGACTCAGGACATGGTTGCCGACGTACTTACTAAACCAATTTCTCAAAAGAAGACTGAAGACTGTTCTGTGGCTATGGGTTTGCAATTAAGAAGAGGATGTTGAAATGAATTAATTGCAACACTGAACTGTGTGCGCCATCTATCTCTTCTCTGAGGAACTATGGAGCGATATATTGTCTGTGCTGCCTACTACCATTGTCTCTCTTTTTTTTGGATTTACCGAATAAACTTCAATAAACGATTAATTGCTCAGTTTGCGTATACACTTTATTTTTCATAAATATTCTTTCAATTCTATCAGGTCTAATCCAAATACAATTCAGTTCCAAACACATTTAATTAAGTTCGGACTACTTTCTCTAAACTTGAGTGTTAATATTGCGAGCAATGTCATATTTAGGCATGTCTAACTGTTTGTTTATTTCCATTTATGATAGATGTAACTTAACAAACAATTTAAAACACTTTACATACAAATGGCTTTAGCTTGTGGTACCACCGGTTCATATACAATTTTGTAGTGCATAAAATATACATATATATATTTCGTTTATTTAGATTCTTTTTACGATTGGTACGTTGTCAGTTATTTACGCGATAAACATTAAATTCTTATATGACCAGCCTCAGTTTCTCTAAGGACTGGGAGTTCATAGAATTGATGCCGTCATAAATGTATGGATCAAAGTCGAGAATTTCGAACTTAATCCATACATTTGCTGTCTACACTCTTACTGTGGAGATTAGAATATGTGGTGTTTTTGTAAGAACGAACGAGGAATAGTGGATAGAAAAAGAAAAATTTGGATGAACAAATGGAAAAAATGGAAAAGTCTGAATGAAATTACATAAATTGATAAAAGAGATGAATGCATAGGTATTTATAAAGAACGAATAAAGCGAGATTGACAAAGCAGTCGTTAAAACGCGCGGGAAAGGCGCGAGCGAGTGGAAAGCTGATACCTAATCAACAGTATTCTGGCCAATAACATGTTCCGAAAAAGGTTAATCTAAGAATAATATGAGTATTCTCAACACAAAGGCGTAAGATACTATGTTGTTGTTCCTGTTATAAAGATTAGTACAATTTGTCATGAATTATTCGTGGTGCAGACACTAGTCACTGAATAAATAATAGTCAAAAAACTAAAAGACGCTTTTGTAGTTAGCTGAACACTAGAACTAAAAAGATAGAACATTAAAAAAATAGCTAAACCTAGAAATTATTGTAAGTAATGGGACAAACTATTTAAATTGTCATGGGTTCAACTAAATGGACAAATATTCGATAAGTAAAAATGGGGGTGAAAACCTCTTTCAAAAATTTCGTTACATAGGTAGATGGTGGAACTAATGTAAAGGCGTTAAAAACAAAAGTGCGTTCAATAAGTACCAAAATGTAAATCCTTAACGAGAGTACAAGATTTCAGAAGTAGATTTTTGATAGAATCAACAGCGGGCCGATGTGGAGTGGTGACGATAATGTCCCCTCTTAGACCGCGCTTTGAATGCAAAGTAAAATTCGGTTTGGTTTGGAGACCTCTACAGCGGAAAACTTATAGATTGTTATTCCAGAAGGGTTCCAAATTTGGTTACAAGATTTATATTCCGTTATCAGGTTTGCTATTCAGATTTACTCTTGGTGAAAAGTGGTGTTTGTTTGCGACCTGGATAGAACGCGGTGTTTATTTTAAATTGTATGAAATCTACTTTCGTTTATTTTTCTCAGACAGGTAACGATTTTGTGATTCTATATTTATATGCTCTGATTATGCAGATTACTATAGATTAATCTGCCGGTTGGCGCAGTTGGTAGCGCTCTGCCTTCTGAGCCGCTGGTCCCGGGTTCGATTCCCGGACAGGTCAAACATTTGTGTGTATGAACATGTCTGTTTGACCTGTATCTGGGTGTGTATATGTATATAAGTATGTATTTAAGTATATATATCAGTCATCAGGTTACCATAGTACAGGCTCTGCCTAGTTTGGGACCTGAAGACCTTGTGTGAATATTGTCCCATATTATTATTAATATTTCTTTATGTCTATATATATATATTTATAAGTAGTAGGTAATATATATAATAAACTGTAATAATATGAAACAAATTATAATTACTTTATTAGGTCACTTGTACACTTTGAGCATACAGCCTCCGCATTTTATCTGAGCTTGTACCAGTGCACGTGAGAGTTTATGCAGCTGTCCTTGAGAGCCAGCAAGCATTCTAGGTCTAAGGTGATAATATCTTCTACCACATCGTCACCAAGTGAAATAGTGGTGAACACACACAAATATACAGAACCTATAAAAATATATTTGTATTTTAAAGTTAGTTATCTGTAGAGTTATCTTTCATATAAAATGTATTTTGTGCTAATCGTGCATTTTACTCACGATTGCTAGACCCACAAGCCACGCCGATTTGGCGTGTAATGTGCTTTTTTAATTATCACTGTAATGCAATGATATTATATGTTTATATGAGGTAGATGTCGCACAAGCGCGCGGAATCTGAGGCGGCAAAATTATGTCAATTGAAGTAATTTTCATTACGACGCGTATTTCAAGCGCAAGTCTAAACATATAGCTATCCTTTTCTATATTATTTGTACCGTATTATCTGTCGCAGTAAGCATGTTTATGTCGTAAAGCAGGGATGCACAGACTACGGCCCGCGGGCCGCATGCGGCCCGCCGGTCGAATACTGGTGGCCCGCCGACAGCAAAAATAATACTCTCGTACATTCGAAAATATTGAGTTCTATTCCAGAATAAAACCAATAACAAATGTTCGAAAAGTAATTTGAATCTCGCGCGCGCGCTCTATCAATCTTATCGGTGCGCCGTGCATGCGTCGGTAACAGCGGTCGGTAATGTTCGTGCTGATCTCGGTTAAATTCGAGCGAGCGAGATAGCAATAGTCCCAAATTCCCGATAGCTCGCGTAGGTAGATACACGAAGCTTCCAGAGTCGGTTTCGAGATTTCTCCAGACAGTTTTCGACTCTATGCGCGTGGTATAAAAGCCACGCTAACCGCAGCGACCGACAGTTCGGTTTTAATTTGAGTAAAGTGTCGTTAGTTCTAGTGTAGATTTTAACTCGACTAGCCGGTGTCATAATTATAATATATTTTGATCCACATTCAACGTAGATTTCCCGTCAAGTGCCGTGTATAATTGTGTTGTGAAATCGTAAGTAAAACTGTTATTAATTTTATCTACATATTTTATCAATTATTTTTGGTAATTAATTAGGAACTGTAATTGGTAGACATGGGCGTTTTCGTTATATCACCAAAACCGTTACACCGCTCTTTAGTAAGAAAGAGAAGAAACGAATATCAATCCATTCAGTTGTGTGCACGGTTTTGCGTTTTGGTTATATCGTTTGCAGTTTTCATAACGTAGGTATTCTCGCGCGTGTTTTGATATCGTCTCGATAATATAGATATCATAGTTTTTGTAATATCGGTTATGTGCAACCGTCATATCGATATGATACGATATGAAACTCATATCGGTTATTAGTTACGTTTTGATATATCGAACTCATGCCTAGTAATTGGTTTTAGGTGCTGTGGTAATCCTAGTCAGGATTAAAACGCAACATGGACATGCCAGGAACTAGTAAAAAACGTAAGGTTAAAGATGAAAATCGGCAGTTTCAAGAAATTTGGACTGAGAAATACTTTTTTGTATGGTCGCATAACAAAGTCGTTTGTTTAATTTGCAAGAATTCTGTTGCGATTGCAAAGGAATATAATGTAAAAAGGCACTATGAAACGCAGCATCCTACTTTTACGAAGTTTATAGGCGAATTAAGATAGCAAAAAGTTTTGTCTTTAAAACGGGAGCTTATTGGTCAACAAGCTATGTTTACAAAACCCATTCAAGATACAGAAACAGCTACAGAAGTTAGTTATGAAATTTCTCGAATGATAGCAAAGCGGAGTCGCCCCTTCAATGATGGGGATTTTGTAAAAGAATGCATAGAAATTGCCGCTAAGAAAATGTGTCCAGAAGCAGCAAAAAAGTTTGAGAAAATTCAACTGAATCGTATGACCATCCAAAGACGAATTATGTCTTTGTCAGATAATATTGCGGAACAATTAAATGAAAAAACTAAGATAATTGATTTTTTTTCATTAGCACTCGACGAATCCACTGATATTAGTTCCACAGCTCAACTTCTTATATTCATACGAGGTGTTACTCAAGATTTTGAAGTCTTCGAAGAGTTATTAGGAATGTGTTCATTGAAAGGTCAAACCAGAGGAGTTGATATACTCAATGTACTTTTGGACGAGTGTTCAAAAACTGATTTGGACTTGTCGAAATTATCGGGAGTTTCGACTGACGGTGCTCCTTCGATGATTGGTGTCAATTCTGGGCTAGTTACTTTGTTGAAAAAGCATTTGCAAGAAAAAAACTTAAACGCTGAAGATCTCATGCAGTTTCACTGCATTATACACCAAGAAGCCCTCTGTTCTAAAAAAATTGAATTTGAAAATGTCATGAAAGTGGTAGTTTCGACTGTGAATTTCATAAAATCACGAGGACTCAATCACAGGCAATTCAAACAATTCCTTGATGACATTGAATGCGAACATGGAGATTTACTGTATTATACAGAAGTAAGGTGGCTAAGTCGTGGATTGACACTGGAACGATTTTTAAATTTAATAGAAGAAATTGATATTTTTCTGGCGGAAAAGCAAAGGGACGTCCCGGAACTTAAAAGTCCTGATTGGTTGTGTGATTTGGCTTTTTTAGTTGACATTACAAATCATTTGAATGTCTTGAACACACGGCTTCAAGGCAAAAATCAACTGATATCCCAGCTCTACGCACATGTATCATCCTTTCAATGCAAGCTGACACTTTTCAGATCGCAATTGAATTCTGGAAATTACAATCATTTTCCGAATTATAAGAAAATGGCTGAAAAATTCAAAAAAACTGCTATTAATTTCAGTTATGTAAAAAAGCTAGATATTTTGATTCAATCTTTTCAAGACAGATTTTCGGAGTTTAAAACAGTGAAACCTCTGTTGGACATATTTAGCAATCCTTTCACGATTTCAGTTGAAAATGCGCCAGAGTTAATGCAGTTAGAAATTATCGACATTCAGAACGACCAAGATTTACGCAACAAATTCAACGAAGGAGACTTGCTGAACTTTTACCGCTGCATTGATAAAAATACGTACAAAGAGTTGCGCATAAACGCTCTGAAATGTGCAAGCTTATTTGGTTCTACCTATATATGTGAACAAACCTTTTCAATCCTAAATAATAATAAAACAAAAAATCGAAACCGCCTTGCAAATGAAAGTTTGGAAGCAGTTTTACGTGTTGCTACAAGTAAATTTGAGCCAAATATAAAAAAGATTGTAAGCACTATGCAGTGCCACGCTTCAAATTAATAAATTCTTTTTCAATTTGAATACATTATTATCAATTTTTCATTGTCTTTAATTACCTATACTTCTGGTGGCCCACCATCAGTTCATAATTTGCCCGAGTGGCCCCTAGTCTTAATAAGTCTGTGCATCCATGTCGTAAAGGAACAAAATCTGAGCACCGCGCAGTATGAATATACGTCATCTTCAGTGAAACATCATTGCTGTAATGTATGTACGTTCCAAGCAGAGCTGCTTAAATTAAGAATTTCTTCGGCTCGTAAAATTTTCCCCAACAACAGGAGAGCGCATTCCTTTGTCATAGAAAATTAAATTTACGGCCGTGTCATTGTTTAAGCACCACATTTAGATGTCACTAAAAAGCATTCCCATTGCCGTAAATCACGGGTTCAATTTAAAAACAGGTCCCATATTATTGTCATTCTGTTGTCTCAACCTTTAGTGGTACATAAACTTTATTGTAACAATGGACACTTGACTTTTGAATCCTACGAACCACACGCCGAGAATTCTAGCCCCACCATTTTGACGGACCCCTTCTTCAGCGATAAATGTTTTATGATATAGCTCACATTATCTTGGCGGATGACAGAACAATTTCATAAAAGTGAATTTATTATACACATATTGTTATCACGTAGGCTGAGACGTCGTTACAAACAATAAAAGTAATTTTTACGAGTGGCAACCCTTGCGTTAATAAATTAAAAAGTTAGCTAGGGTTGTGAAACAATACCACTTACCCCGTTGTCGGAGAAACTTAGTTCGCTTTTAAGATTGCTGTTCAGAGTTACCACAGAATAGTATATAACCTAGATACCGCAAGTTGTCTATCCACTTACAACAAAAGATAAACAAAACTGCTTTTGGTTAAAAAAATGAGGTTTTAGCTTTCGCAGAGAAATGGTTTCCTTTTTTAGTGATAAATGTATAATGATTGACACGAAAGTTTCCATACTATGCATAGTGTAATTACATGTTTTTTTTTAATATATTGGTGTACTAGGAGGTAATCAAAACATTTAAATAAGTATATAATAATTCTCAAAACTCCAGAATGTATTGATAGTACTTTTGCTTTTATAGTAACTATACCATTGTTATGTAGAACTTAGCTATAACACATTTTGATCTTTTTCATACCAATATCAATTCTTTTTCATACCAAGGTCAAGTGACCTTTAACTCATATAAATCACTAAGTAACTCGAATTGTAGGCCAAACTTTTCTTTTATGTGAATTTATGGACGAATTGGTTACTCAAAACCACCCAACGCATTTTATTAATCTAAATCTCTTTGCAAAAACAAATAACTTTTTAACAAATGCTCTACCTAAATAAAATAAAGCAAGCAACAACGGAATTTAAGAGTAAATAGACCCGATCCATGCAGAAGTGTTCGGTGGTTATCTTATATCCTAGAGGTATGAGTAGGATTCGCAAACAGAAGGTATCACTAAGTCAGAAGAACTTCTATTATTATTATTTCTATATCTAATAATATATCATTCGAAGCAGTACCTACCTAGTACCTACGATGATACTGGGACAAAGATCTCTAAAGAACAAGTGTAGATCAATGTCATGCAGATCTAAAGCTCAAAGCTTGAACTGCAACTGTTATTGGACAAGCGTTGTGCTGCAAAAAAAACCGGTTGCACTCCGGGAGTGCCGGCAGAACCGAAAACTTGAACATGATTAATGATGATGATGAAAAGCCTATGTGTTATTCCGGGACTGGAAGTATCTATATACCAATTTTCATCCAAATCCGTTCAGCCGTTCTGGCGTGATTGAATAACAAACATACATCCAAACTTTCAGATTAATAATATTAGTGGGACACATAGAATTAACATGATGACGTTTTTTTTTTTTGCAACAATGAAATCTTTCCTCTTTATAGTATCGGCGTTTTGATACCCTTAATAATACTTTTAACAAAACGATTTTATCAAATAAAACTACCAACAAACGAAACTGTTCCTTATTCGTAACATTATTAAGTTTAAATTTCAACGTCGATCTCTTCTCCCTCCATCTTACGATCTGACGATCTGACGCGAGTATAACATTTTTTCCCCATACAAAAGTGCACAATGCCGCTAAAGAAGCTTACACTTCAATAATTTGGGGTAGGTGTACATACCCCGAATAAATCTTTGAGAACAAATCCATTAGCGAGTGAATGTTTTTTACTCATTGTTTCGTAACTACTTTACCATAATTTACGCGTGAAACTCGATTGAAGTCTTTTTCTAAACTAAACTATGGGGCGGAGAATGCACGTTGCAAACAAATATTAACTTTTCGTTTCTTGCAATGCACATACACCTTAATAATATAGAAATAAAGATAAAAATTGCTCAAATATTTGAGAGGGAATGTTTGTAACATTGGCAGTAACGTGTTTTCTTGTCAACTCTATGATTTATGCACGCAATTGTCTATAGTTCGATGCGTGTAAAGAGAATTTCTATTTGTACCGGGACAGTGCACAGTTTTTGTACTTTTTGTGCTGGTTTAATTTGACATTGTTATGTCGGTGGCATTTATGGCACTGTATTTATGGTCGAAGGGTTGACTGTTTGGATGCTTTAGGAGTTTTGTCTGTTCATTTTGCATTATAAAACTGGATTGATTAGCTGACATAACCTTACATATAGCAAGATTTAATTTTACTTATAACATAAATATTAACATTTTACAGGTTCTTTTGTTTTATATTACGTTATCGTAGAACATACAAACATACGAACGCCGAAAGATCGAAAGACAAGCAAGCTGAAATGGCAATATTACTGCAGCTATGCCGAAATATTGAGCAAATACAACAAAAAAAAATACACGGTAAATATCGCGGAAATAATATTAATTCTGGCAATATTTATGCCTAGTTTACGGAGAATAGATGATAACTGGAATGTAAGAGAGTGAGTGAGTGAATGTAAGAGAGTGAGAGAATGTAAGTGAAGAATACTTTGATATAAACGCACAATGTGCCGCACATGAGCGGCCGTGGCTGCGGAAAACTTAGACCACGAACCACTTTGACACACACGTTGTAAAGGAACAAAATCGGCAAGCAGATAAAGGGATGGCAAGAAGCCGGAAAACAAATCAGTGTCGATCATTATCATCGTAACGCAGCATAATACAACTGAATTCATTATGAACACAGAAAATTGATACTTTGTGTGTGAGTTTTCAATTGTTTATACGGTGACGATGCGAACTAGCAAATTATTTGTGTAACAGTGTAACGGAGGCTCACCGTGAACACACATACAGTTGTAGTGAAAAAAAAGTCGTGTTCGCTTTTAATTAGCTAAAAGCTATAAAGAATGAGCTCTGAGGTGTACGCAATAAGGATAAACATATCAGCTATGAAACAAATGTCATTTTATAATGAGATTTTCATTCAACCGTAATAATTTTTTTTGTATTTTTATTGATGTAAGGATAAATATAAAATTATAAATCATTTATTCAAGAGAGTACCTATTACTAACAAAATACTTACCTCATTGCATTCGGTTCAAATATGAATGATAAATAACATTGAATTAACACGTTTACCTCTCTGTTAAAAACAACAATGTATCGCCATATTTACAAGTTATTAAAAAACGAATAAAGCCAAGCGTACACCGGCGATTCGCAAACATCGAGCGCTATTGTTTCGCACGTCAGCTGTGTACATCGGCCTAAATGCCCCATTCTATATTCATGTTGGATAATCCACACAATAACGTGTGTGCGACGATCAAAATAACTATAAAAATACAATAAGCAGCTTATGCGTGTACCCTTGTGTGCGCGACTGTACAGGAGGGATGTGCGTCACTGCTCCATAACTGGATAGGCCTGAATTCAATAAAATACATTTATCTAAAAAAAAAAATTTACCAAAAAATGGAACCGACTACAACACTCAAAAGTATGAAATAACTTGTTGAAGTCGGTACCATGATAGTTCAAAAGTAACTGATATCAAAATATTGTGCTCATGGTACCGATTTCGACAAGTTATTTCATGCTTTTGAGTGTTGAAGTCGGTTCCATTTTTGGTAAAAAAATTTTTTTTACTTTTTTTGGATCAATTGTCACTGTGATGTAGGTATGTTCACCGATGTCTTCACCCGCTACTATAATATCGTGTAAGTACAAGCACGCATTTTTTAGTTTTTGACTTGTAACTCAAAAAGTGCTCGTCCAATTTTGATGAAATTTAAATGGGACCACGGGAAGCACTAGCTTAAAATCGGTTCACCCAGTCGGAAGTTATGCGGTAACAAACATAAATAAAAAAACATACGGATCGAATTGAGAACCTCCTTCTTTTTTTGAAGTTGGTTAAAAATAAATAATGAAATTACATAAAATAGTTAATCATGAGTCTGTCAAGAATCCAAACTTAGGACATACAAATTAAATTATTGAAAATGTAAGTACTTAATGACAATTTAAATGTGACCTGCTAATAAAATATTTTACCACTTTCACCCACGACTGTATATTTCTCGCCATTCGAATTTTGAACTTCGAACACTAAATCCATATCAAAATGGCGGCCTTTTGTTAACAATTAGGTGAAGTGTACCAGTGAAGATTTAATCCTATTGGATGCATTGTGAGCTCAATTATAAAATGCGTTTGCGCCATATTGTGCGCACAAAACGTTTACAAAATCTATTGTGCATACACTTTTATAATTTATTGTGATATGGATTAAGTTTTGAGCAAATTGGGTCATTTTTTTAAACATTCTTCATATATTGTTCGAGCCGCATAATAAAATAAGTACCTATGTAAAAGTTTTTACTTTCCCGAAAAGTTTACATACTCTTCTTCAAGCTTATAAGTACGAATATAAAAATAAAAAAAGTTTGCGCTTGTGAAATTGTCTCTTCTACATAATGCTGGTGATATTGACAATGCTAAGTTTAAAAAAAATGAGTGCCATGGTTCTGGAAACCACACATTTCCTCCAATTAATTATCTAAATCTCACAAAGTGCTACATGTTCTAAAGCGCCAAGTTTTTACCTCATAATGCACATACATAATTTTATAATAAGTAGTCCCAGTATAGATATACGTATAATAATTATATTGATGACAATGATATTATATGTTTATATAAGGTAGATGTCGCACAAGCGCGCGGAAACTGAGGCGGCAAAATAAAGTCAATTGTAGTAATTTTCATCATGACGCGTATTTCAAGCGCAAGTCTAAACATATAGCTATCCTTTTTTATATTATTTGTACCGTATTATCTGTCGCAGTAAGCATGTTTATGTGGTAAAGGAACAAAATCTGAGCACCGCGCAGTATGAATATACGTCATCTTTAGTAAAACATCATTGATTGATGACCATTAAAAGGTATGCCAGCGGTTGCACCAAATTCGACCGTATAATGCTAACCATAATGATGATAAGGTAAATACGAATATGTATTGTTACGCCTTCGCGGACTTAATGAAAATTTGTCTTAATTTTTTAGGTATATTTTATCCGTTATATATATGTGAACATATTATAATAATAAGATCATTGTAAGGTACCTGTACCTTGTTTTACTCTACTACTACTTATCTGAAAACTCTCTGAAGTATCTAATGTAATCTCAATTACGTTAATATCAAAGATATATGTTTCTATTTAATTTTGTCAATATAATAGATAAATATATCACACTTTATTGTACAAGTACATCAACTTAAAATAATATTTATAAAATTAACAATATAAAATACGTTGCGCGATTGGCGGTCTTATCGCTGAGACAATAAATACATGATAACAATTATATTATTTTTATGTAGGGTAAGTGCCTAAATTAAAATAAAACACTAATAACTAATTACAATACTGCAGCTACTATAATAACATTTGAGCAATCCACTAGCTATTAGTAGCCTATAGATAACTCAAATGTTCTAACCCGCTACCGGCCGGCAGCGTGCCCAGAATGCTAGCAGCATTGCCACGCTGAATTGCAATGCTGATTCGAGCCAAATATGTGCCAGCATTTTGGTCACGCGTCGCATCGATCAAACGCTCTGATAAATTTTAGAAAATCCGATGAGCTCCAGGTCCCCACGGGCCCAATGTCTCGACCCCAAAAGGTTCAAATATGTAACCACTACCTAGGTTAGCATATTTTCGCCGTTTCAATTATAATATATATATTATATTATATAATATATAATAATATATATTAAATAATAATTATTAACTATAATCCTCGTGTTTATTACATTAAATTATGTAAGGCATGGAAACAACAGATCTCTGACGTAATGTACTAGGCTAACATAAAATGTTCTCACAAATCTTTAAACTGTGGTCTTTAACATCAATGATAATAATAAAATATACTTCGGAATCCATCAGATTCCATTTACACTATTGGCTAGGCCAGTCAAAACCACAAAAAAATATAAAAAGATCGTATGACGTCATATTAGGGCCGCCACACACAGCTGCCCCTTATCTCCTCTCACATCTAAAGCCGATGTTGTACTTAGCGAAAATACTCATTTTTATCTTAAACACGGATCTGGATCTTCCCTAATCTGTCTTTTGTGTATGTATGTTTGTTTGTGTGATTGAATCGGGGAGGTTTTGTGCAATTAGAGTCGGAGAGATTAATGTGGGGTGTCAATATATGATCGGAGCCATTACGGGTCTAACGATTGGTTCTTTTGATCGTTTTATGGATTTGTAAGGAGCTTTTTTTCTTTAGGGAAGTGGACAATCATTTGTTTGGGCGATCCAAATAAGGTTGTAAGTGCGCAGATGTTGATCAATATAGTCCAGTCACAATTTCCTTATTATGTTCTTAGCACAGATCTTGGTTCTTACACATCATATACCATCGTGTATACCATCAGGCAGTATGTGCCTTGTGGTCATGCATATAGATTACAGAGATTAGATTATTATATACAATGATATTGTTTATATGAGCTAGATGTCGCACAAGCGCGCGGAAACTGAGGCGGCAAAATTAAGTCAATTGTAGTAATTTTCATTATGACGCGTATTTCAAGCGCAAGTCTAAACATATAGCTATCCTTTTCTATATTATTTATACCGTATTATCTGTCGCAGTAAGCATGTTTATGTCGTAAAGGAACAAAATCTGAGCACCGCGCAGTATAAATATACGTCATCTTTAGTAAAATATCATTGATTATATATACATTAGATTAAATTAAATAAAATACATTAAATTAAATTAAATACATTGGATTAAAATTTACAAATGCATATAGATCATTGTAAAGTAATGAAGGCCCAGAGGTAATAGAGTTGGCTGCCAATAAGGCATCTTCAAGCACGACTTAAATAGGACTGTCTAGAAACTCTTGAAGATACTCTAAGCATGCGTGATCCGTCGTAGATCGCATCATCACTTTACATCACGTGATATATTGGTCAAACGCATTGTGAATAAATATGGCAATTATTGAGTAGGTTCTGGTAACTTCTTTATAGTTAAGGCATAATCGTGATAAAATCCAGAGCATGGTTGAAAGGCACAATCAAGGGCTGCTTGGCTGACTACCAAAGTTAAGACAAAACATCAGACACAGTTCTTGAGCCGGTATTCTAGAGTGGTAATACTTTCGGCACTTCGTCATTGACTATTGAGTTAGACAGCTCTAAAATACAAAGAACTACGAATAGTAAATAATTCTACTATTATTATAAATATGAAAGTTTGGATGGATGGATCGACGGATGGATGTTTGTTACTCAATCACGTCTAAACAGCTGGACGGATTTGAACGAAATTTGGGATGATACTTCAGGTCCCGGAATAACATATAGGCTACTTTTCATCATCATCATCATCAGTCATCACCACGCGGGTAAAACCGCGGAGCGCAGCTAGTATAGATATACTTGTTAAGCAGACTGTTGTGTCATCTGAAATGTAGTCAAATAAAAAAATAATAAAAAAAATACATCTTAGAAGGTCATTAGTGTCTCACAGGTTGACAATAGTCATCAAAGTCTTAACTGGGTTAATCTTGATAGCCAATTGATTTTACATCGGTTACGAAAATTTCACTAAACGTATCATCTCGCAGCTTTATTTCAATAATAATCTACAAACCGACTAGGACTCACGTGGTAAATACTGGAAAATAAATTATTTCAATATCCTATAAATCCAGGAGGTGGGCAGCAGCGCCTTCTGAAGATCGGAAATCATACTGCGCTCGCCAACCCGCCTGCCAAGCGTGGCGAGTATAGGCAAATCCCCCCTATATGGGGGAGGCATATGTCCAACAGTGGACGCACATAGCTGAGAAAAGAAAGCTAAATAGCAGAATCAATAGATATAATGAACTTAACTCACCCAATCATCCGGTCTTATTCGTTCTGTCCAATTTTTTTTCCTCAGATCTGCACATGACAGTAAATCTAATTGATTGTTTTTCAATGTTAGGGTTCCTTTACAAAAACGTAGAAACTATTATTCCATTTTTTATATGGTGCAGTCTGAAAATAATACAGCTGTCCGATTCCGTAAGCCGAGCGAGATGATCGCGAATCAGGGTAAAATCTGATATGAATTTTACATAATATAATCTTTATATAATATTTACAAAAATCGCTTATCAAAGGCTGGTGGTATACAACTGTGAATCACGCATGCGATTGTGAGTAAGAAATTAAACGTAATGACTTTTTTATGACAGTTGTTCTGTATGCCTGCCGTAGCAACAGTTAACAATAAATAATTATTTAAAATGATAAGTATATTGATAGTTGAATGTGCCTAGGACATACCTCACTTCAAGTTGGATGCAGATCATATACTTACATGTGCTGGGAGACAGTTCATAGAAATGATAATCCGTGAACTCTATTCATAAACTTTTCGTCTATATTTGCCTTTGATGAGATAATTTTATGTGAACAGTAAATTTTAAAGCTAGAGTGTGCACTTTGATGTTTGAGTGCAACAACTAGCATGCGTCCCCACGCACTTTTTTACTTTAAGGATTAAATATAATATTTTGGAGGTCCAAAATATTATATTCCAGTCCAATCCAGGTGGATACGGATACAGATATAATATTAAACTAGTTTCAAATACTGTTACGCTCATTATATTCCTCATCATCATCATCTCAGCCATAGGATGTCCACAGCTGGGCAAAGGCCTCCCCATTGATTGACTATATTATTTGGGATTATTCGCTTAGGTACGATTTTTTTTATTTATATATTAACATTTACACAAAGTCTTCAGGTCCCAAACTAGGCAGAGCCTGTACTATGGTAACCTGATGACTGATATATATACTTGTATACATATACAGCCAGACACAGGTCAAACAGACATTTTCCTACACACAAATGTTTGACCTGTCCGGGAATCGAACCCGGGACCAGCGGCTCAGAAGGCAGAGTGCTACCAACTGCGCCAACCGGCCAGTCATGATATTAATGTAAACATTTGTATCGAAATCGATTACGGTGACGGAAAGATTTTTATTTTGGATATTCAGTTTGGGCTACGGTGGTGACGCTCTATAGCCACCCCAGCTGTACCAAGCAACGACGACCGGTCCTCTAAAACGTGGGATTCGATCGCACTTGGCTTGTTTTTTATGACAGCGCGATTCTCCAAGAAGTTGTGATTGGTATTTCAACTATTTAAATTGAGAATAGATTGGAAATATGCTAATAGAGGTTCAACTCTGATAAGTATTTTCTTGATGTCCAACTTTCAGAGTTTTTACGTGTTCAATATTTTTGATATTGTTTTTTTGTTTCAGCAGATTGATTAAAGAGTGTTTAATTGATCAAAATCAATACAGACAGCTATTAGTGTCACAATAGCGTTATCTGACGATTAATAAAGTGTTTATTTTATATTTCTACATATATTTTTCTATCTGTGCCCTGCGGTTCCACCCGCAAGGACTACGATTTTCCGCAACCTCAGTTATCCCACGGGATACGTTCATTTTACTGATTAAGATTTTGGATAAATATCATCATCATCATCATCTCAGCCATAGGACGTCCACTGCTGAACATACGCCTCCCCCATTGATTTATATTGTCTTATCATTAAGGGGGGGTTTGCCAATACTCGCCACGCTTGGCAGGCGGGTTGGCGAGTGCAGTACAAAATGTGAGTCTCAGAAGGCGCTGCTGCCCATCCTTCTGGTACGTGATCCCTTAGTCGACTCTTACGACACCCACGGGAAGACATGGGGGGGTACTGTTCTAAGCCGGTACCCCACTTGGATAAATAATTAGTGCATAATTAATTATATTGCTATTCTTAAATAAGCTGTAGGTATGAATTGCCTAGTTGAAGTATGACCACTATCTCATTTGACGGTAAGACACGATGTAGTTGCAACTGAATACCTGCTAAACCTGGAATATGCACTTTCCGTACTATAGGAGAGCTGGCTGAAAACATCGTGTTGACAGATTTGTAGATTAGTCAGGTGAGCACTATTGCGTAACTTTTACCCAAAGCACATAGGTGGATTGCGATCTCTAGACTGTGTGATTGGCGCCCGACACTCGCTACTTCCAGGTGATAATCGCTCCAAAACCCTGGGCTCATGCTGCCGAATACCAGCCGACATTTTCAGTAATTTCTTGCACGATTTTCAAAGCGAAGTGAACTGTATTTTCAAATACGATTTTTCATTTCAAAATCAAGTGACATTGTAGTCAAGATGAATACTACGTGATTCTTGCTGCGTGTTATTATAGGTATACATATATATGTATTACAAGTTATGGATTGTTCACATGCCGCCCATGTGGAATACCATCCTCAATGAAATAATAAAACGTATTCAATATATTTTTCCAGTAACTAAGAAAAAAATTACTTAATCTCTAAAACGCTGAACTCATTTATATGAAATAAATGACTTTTATAATTTTACGCTAAGAAAAAGCAAAAATATTGAGGCAAACACCACTCTCGCATTTATAACATCATTTTAGTAATAAAATAATATCGCTGATCGACTCAAAAACTATAAAATCCTTTTTCATATTTTCTTTTCAACATTCTTTTGAATGATATTACGGTAGATGATTGAGATCTCATAAACTTTCGAGTAAATTGCACAACAAAAACAGACTCACACTACCCGCGCATTGTCTCCGAACATCTAAATAATTGGTCACACATTTCAAAACGGTCGGTGGCGATGTCTTTCGCACTATTTGTAACGGTTTAAATGGGTCTAACCATGACATTTTCCAGAACAAAATAATTATCCTCTTTGTATCGACAAAGACGACGTCTGGACATCACTATTATACTGCTAGTCGTTATACAACACTCATTAGTGCGGTACCGAAACAGCACGATACCAAATTTGATAAAAATTACTTTGAACTTTAACGAAGGTGTCATAAAGTTACATTTTGTTTAAAAATTTGTTTGCAAGCGGTCAACCTTGTGGGCTACTCCAACCGTTTCATTACTAAGAACTTTACAAGAAAAACAAATAGAAACAACGAAAAATTTAAAGAAATGTCCACAAACACGATTGTAACAACACAATGCAAATAACGCGTTTGTGCATTATGAAAAGATGCTGTAAAACCGTAAGTTATGGAACAATAGAAACTTTACCGAAGGACTCTAAAACAACAGCTAAGCGATAATGTTTTAAACGGGCTCTTTGGAATGTGTCTTTTCTTTTATAATGCCTCTCTATTGTTGTATACATGTCATAAAAATTAACTTTAGAAACATCGGCGAAAGCTTTGATGGTTAAAGATATTGCTGCGCGGTACTAAATCAGAAACGACACAAATCCCTTTTCGAATTTACGAATTTAACATCTAAGTTAACGTATTTAAATATATTTCTAATTGATTGTAGTTATTAAGATGGGTCTTTTGTGATGAAATATGAATCTTTTGTCTAAACAATTACAGCGTGTATTGTAGCAAGCATTCATTTGTGTTTCTTGTTCTATTGATACCTGTTTTTGTTGTCTGGGTGTCCGAACCACATCATAAATCAGTCGTTACGAGAATACAGTAATTTGCATTTGTTTATAAGAGTGTATGTTAATCCATTTTGGACCTTCTGACTATAGAGGTTTTATCGTTGAGTACTTCTTATGTGTAAATATATATTTGTGTAAGTTTTTCGACTTATAATATTTTTTAATAGTGATGTTTTCATTTTGATTTTGCAAGATGATGTTTTAATAAATCATTAGTATGCCAGTTCCAATCGTAGAGTTCACATGGAGTTGAAAGTTTGTTCGATGAACGATCATTTAACAAATATGTATACACATTTTTTCTATTCTTGTAAAGATAATAGAGATTTTAATGCTAATATACATGTTAGCATTAAAATATTAAAGTATATTGATATGCATCTATTTGTAATTGATGAATGAATGAATGTAAGATTATTTGCTATAAATATGATAGATTAACATGGTAATAAATTGTAACTATAAAATAAAACTATACAGGGCGTGTCATTTTAGTACCACATTACATAGAAAACAAATATAAAACTGTAGCAAATCGGCCTCAACCCAGCGTTGTGCTGATATTACGATCAGCGCTGATCTTCCGTTGAAGCCATAGCGCTGACATCAGCGACGGTTATTCAAATTAAAATAATAATATACTGCGTTGCATGTTAAAAGATACACTTTGATTAGACATTTCGAAAACAATTACATTCATGATAACAGTATCTGAACTATATTTATGAAATGTTTTAAGTGCACATTATTTTAAAAGTTAGCCTTGATGGTATATAAAGAAAAAAAAAGTTGTTTATATGTCTGTAATGTTTACAGGTGGCATATGTGGAATAAAGTAGTTATATTATGATGTTTTATTGCATTAAATTATTAAATTTATATATTTTGATGTTAAAATAAATGATTATCTTAGAAATAATATAATCAACATGTATTTATGATTAATCTTAAGTATCATACTGTTTCTTTCAGTCTTGTAGTATAGTTAATGTTTTTGTTTAATTATGTTTTTCTACTTATCGTTTTATAAGTGTAATAGGTAAATAGTAAATATACAATATACAAAATAGTAAATAGGTTAACTGGCCGGTTGGCGCAGATGGTAGCATTCTGCCATCTGAGCCGCTGGTTCTGGGTTCGATTCTCGGACAGGTCAAACATTTGTGTGTATGAACATGTCTGTTTGACCGGTGTCTGGGTTTGTATATGTATATAAGTATATATATCAGTCAACAGGTCACCATAGTACAGGCTCTGCCTAGTTTGGGACCTGAAGACCTTGTTTGAATTGATTATAAAAAAAATTAAAAAAATTGGTGAAAATGATGCTATTATTTTTACTTCTAATCTAAAGGGAGGGTCCTGTATGATGGCACACAGGCGATGAGATCAGTTTGGCGACAGATACCCAAATATTACATGTGTGAAACTCTGGCTCTAAGAGAAGAAACTCTAAGAGTTTTACATCTTAAATGACCAGAGAGTGAGTGCGCAATTTTTCTTGAAGAAACTTTTATCTATTTATTAAATTAGTAACACAGCGCCTACAGCGCTAGCCTCGATAGGCACCACGATGCGTCTTCTGCCCGCGCAACAGCTCGGCAGAGCCCGGTACTCAGTTGGAAAGCGTTTTCGACAAGTGAATAGCCACTTCAAAAGTACGAGTAAAGATATAGCTAAATACCGTATGCATTATCCAACATTATGAAGACGTCAGTTGGTAAAAGCCGTTATTCTGAAGTACAGAAGTAAATTGGCTATTCAGTGCACAATGCTGCCTGATGATCATCATCTTCAGTGACCGGCCACAGTGAGTGATCGGGTGTTTACGCGTGTAATTACATTTATTCTTGTATTCGGGTATTGACTGGTCAAACTTAAATAGCTGTCAAACATAATCAGTAAGTTAAATGACATGACTTTTTAAGATATTTTTCAAGTATAGACTGATGGTGTGGGTTTTTCTGGTATCAATGACAGCGTCTTGATACTAGTTGCGCCCTGCGGTTTCAGCATTGTGAGTAGGTACTTGTATTGAAAGTAGTTTGAAGGCATACCTTACCCTACCTTGCGAGTAGTAGCATATTTTATACAAATATGTTTATTTAAACAGTAAATACAGGATACAAAAGCAACTTAAATATAATGTGGTAACGAAAACAATTACAAAACTATGGCGACTAATGTTGCTATCTATTGTGTCGAGCAAAACCTACACTAAGATAATATATTTCTTGTGTCGTAGATTCTGCGTTTCCTTCTATTATATTACATTATGTAGTAGCCTAAGGCCGTGGTGGTACCGGCCTAGAATAGTACTCCCTCATCTCTTCCCGCGGGTGCCGTAAGAGTCGGTTAAGGGATAACGTACCAGGAGGTGGGCAGCAGCGCCTTCTGAGGATCGGAAATCATACTGCGCTCGCCAACCCGTCTGCCAAGCGTGGCGAGTATTGGCAAATCCCCCCTAAATGGGGGAGGCATACGTCCAGCAGTGGACGCACATGGCTGAGAAAGAAGAAGATGTAGTAGCCTAAACTGGATAAGGGAGATCTGACTAAAGGTGAGCTTATATAATTGTATTATGTACTAGTTATTATTGTGAGAAAAAAAAAAGATCTAAAACCATTATTTGTGTTGTACCCTATGTATGCGTAGTGTATTGCGGGGGTGTGTTATTAAGTGTGAATGGGTGTGGTGCGGGTGTAAATTTGTATTGGGTGGGGGCTGTATGTTATTGGCGTACCTTTAAACTTTTGAGTTTATGTTGTTATCTGAAGCTGTTGTTCGGTGTCAATGTAGCTGAGACTTCTAAGCCAACTGCTAATGGCCTTTGCCTGACCTTTGCCTCTTGGTTATTCAAATGGACAAGTCCATTAATAATTTTATAACCTTTGTTGTATAAATATGGTCCTAAGAATTGAAAGTGACGTTGGACTACTTTTGAGATACATTTTGATTTAATAATGATTCTGTTCTGATTTAGTTTTTCTCAGCTCAATAATACACCAAAGAACGTCACTAAAGTGACGATTACAACGGATGAATTACATCGAACGATTTATCGTATTATCTAGGAATTGACACTTCGATCGCCTAGCTCACATATTAAACTAATCACGAGAAAAGCTGATATGTGAATGAGGACGGTAGCACACTAATCATAACGTTGAAATTACATTCACAAAAAAGTATGATCTAGGGTTAACTACAGAGGTTAGTAGGTAGAGCGACAAAATTTAAATAACAAGTCGGGAATCTGCTCTGAAGAGAGCGCTTGTTCTAATGAAAATGGACTAGCGGTCACCTATCCGAGGTGTGACTGAGCATGGCATCGGTTAAGGCTCTAACATTAGCTTAATAGACAATTTGAAGTCTTTAGAGCTTATTAATTTAAAAATTCTATATGTCTAATTAATTTCAATAAAAATTTAGGTATTTCATTTGCTATTTTATCTATGAAAAATATCAATTTCAGAGTAACCGTATTCTTCCTCCATATAACATTCTCGCGGTAACGACAAATGCTCTTGCACTGTTTTTACACCAAAAAAAGGACATTATTAAGTCAAAAACTGCGATTGCTAATATTTTTTCAGCCCATAGGTCATTTAACACGCATCAATAAAGTATCAATAAATAAATCAGTCTTCAAGTCGCGAGTGAATAGGTACCTTCTAGGTTTGCGTGCTAAATCCTAGACGTCATCACTTAACATCAGGTGAGACAGTTGTCAAACGCAAACTTATAATATGTAAAAAAAAAAAAAAAAATCAAGATTTGTCCCGCCCTTTCTGCCTGTAAACACCCGCGAGCATCTGCAAGGGCATCCGCACATCTTGAAATCAAACCGCAAAAATATAAGATCGCTTGGCGAACTCGGCTTCGAGCGCTTCTAGTAATAAATTTGCTCGTTCCGTCCACATGGGAATGAATCAATTTCGTTGTATCTCATTGTACAGATTACATCACGCATCGGTGTACACAAGCAAGCTAAAGGAAGAATCCATAAAAATAGGTAATGAAAGAAAATGGCAAGTAACTATTATCCAACCGTACCCGAAACTTTGAAACCTTTGAACAAATAAAACAATGCCATTGTACCACATCGAAAAAACTTTTATTAAATTACAGAATTTAAGTAATGACCTTTGTAACATGTTGAGTAATGAACAATGAAAAGCAAAAGATTATTTAACTTTTTTGTGGCAAAGTTTCAGACAAAAGGCCGACTTACACAAGTTATGAAAGTTACTACAATTTGTTTCATGCGGAGGCTTTAGGGCTATTGTACAAAAAACAATTAAAAAAAAAAAAGTTTGAAACTTCACAGTGCAAAGCCTGAGTCGCTGTCTTATGTAGCTCCGTATTTATATGGAAAGATATTGGCTTACACACTGAAGATATTGGTTTACTGATTTACAATAACTGATTAATTGGTTGATGTTTCAATTATGTACTTTATTATCATAAATACAAACATTATTTTTACAACTCACCGTCACAATCAAAGTTACAACTAGCATAGCATTATGTTCGTTTACAGGCTAGGACCGCCTTTTGAAACTTGCAAAATAATTTATTGTTTTAGTTTAAATAGTTCTCATTAAATCAATAAGTAGAAGATAGGTGTAACATATCATAATTTTTTGTCGTGATAACGTTTTATAAATTGATGAATACCAGCAACACTCATGAAAAATAGTAACGTTCCGCGTAACGTTCCACCTGACTTTTGTATTACATAAAATAATCAAAGTCAAAGTCAAAGTCATAAATGATTATGACGTTATCACGTAAATCTATCGTCCGTAAACCGACCTTACAGACAACCAATTTTTTTTTATTTTTATACGTACTACTCCGCTTTTTCGTACTTTTACAGCACAAATGAGTTTAATATACCAGTTTATGCATAGCATTATCATCATTATTATAACCTACGCTTTATAGTTATACAAAATATATCAAGTATCCGGCTTATTGATTTACAATAACTACTAGAACGCCAGTTGTATTATATAACAGGAGTCCATGTGTCAAAACTACTAGAGTTGGAATTCCTACATTTGCGAATGCTATTTCGAATATTGGAATCAAACACAGCATAGATGTTTGTCCTGGGGTGTTGGATGTATGTGTATCATGATAGGGTGTGTCCATGACTCCCGCGGCATAGTGTATCCTTTCCTTGGTTGGATTAATCGTTTATCTAGTTGCGTCACCATATCAATTATTTTTTTAAATAAAATATATATAAATAATGGCTAAAACCTTGTTAAATAAATATTTGTGTTTCCATCTATCAGTTTATTTATAGGCAAATCAATCCAGTTACAACCAGTTGCAGAACATTATCAATATTTTTTTTTTAATTACCAAAAAATGGAACCGACTTCGACACTCTAAAGTGTGAGATAAATTGTTGAATTCGATTTCATGATAGTTCAAAAGTTATTATTATCAAAATATTGTGAGCATGGTAGGTACTTAACTGCCTTCGACAAGTTATTTCTCACTTTCGAGTGTTGAAGTTGGTTCCATTTATTGCTAAAAATATTTTTTTCACCCTTTTCAGCTATCTTTACTATTCACGGGATCAATTATTGTCGTTGTGTACGTTCACCGATTTCACCACCCGCAACTTTAATGTCATCGACGTAGCACTTTTCAGATATTGGAGCGTTACTCAAAAATCACGGTTTTTAATGAAATTTAAATGGGAAGCACCAGCATTCACTTACAAAAGAACGATTAAAATCGGTTCACCCAGTCGAAAGTTCTGAACTAACAAACATAAAAAAAAGAAAAACAAAAAAAAAAACAAACGGGTTAAATTGACAACATTCTTCTTATTTTTGTAATCGGTTAAAAACATTAATTTATGTCAATAAGTGTTTTAACCGACTCCAAAAAAGGAGGAGGTTATATGTAAAAATGTATGTTTTTTTAATTAAGTAAATTTTGTAGAGTTCAAGCGGTAATCAATATTTGAATTGGTACACCTTATTTACCGAAGACCCCATCTCTCCGACGCGTGACGCACTAATCGCCTCAACTTTGTAAGAGTATCTTTTGGCTTTTCCAAGCCCTCTGTTCAAACTCTGCGATGCAGTGTCACTTCATAAAACTTTACCAATTTTCTTTGCCACCCTAATTCCTTCCACGATAAGGCTGAAAATGGTGCACGTGTTATTTTAGCTAAAGAGCAGTCGAAGTGTCAAGTTTAATTAAAATTTATTTTCGAGTTGATGTTTGTGTTGATAATGTAAACATTCAAATTATTTAATGGCTGGATTGTACAGCTTAATGAGACTGTATCTTTAGGCGTCTTTAAATTATTACTTTTTCATGATCTTTCACTGACATCTTTTTATCGTTAGAAGCAAAATTGTGTTTTAATTTTTTTTACAAGATGCTTGTTATTTGTTTGATTAGAAGGTATTATCATCACTAAAACAAATAACGAGCCTAATTTTGCGAAGATTACCATTTCGTAACATGCATACCTCCGTAATATATACAGACGATCTGACTAAGATCGCAGGCAAGGGCTCGATGCGGGCCGCTTCCAACAGGTTCTTGTGGAAATCAATGGGGGAGGCCTATGGCTGAGATGATGATGATGATACCTTCGTAACCTCCATAACGTCTTTTCGTCCAATACATCCAAGCCAGAAGACAAAGAACTGCGATCAGAGTTCAAATGCAGGATAAAACTGTAAACAATAACATGAAAATATTATCAAGATATTCATGAAACTGTTATTAGATTACCTGTAATATAATCTGTACTGATACGTAGGTACCTTTACGCAGGTTTACCCTGGTACACCAACTTAAAGGTAACAGTACAGAAGCTAGTCAGTGTGCATGTCAGACTGCTGTAATATGCTACTGCTAGATATTACTACTGCTTACTGCTATGTACTGCTAGAAAAGTAATTGCTCAGCACAATGCCGTGAATAGTACACGGAGCGCGGCGCCAGTTTCAGCTCTAACCCACGGCACACATGTGGTCTCCTGGTGGTCCTCGTGGCCTGGTGAGGAAGCTCAAGGTCACACAACGAGCGTTAAGAGAGATATGGCCGGGCTTTCTCTACGAAGTCGTATCAAAAGTTAAGAGATCCGTAGGAGAACTACACAGTTACTGATATTATAGCCTATAGCAAATAGTTTGAGTCAGAAAATGATCGCGAGTTTTTTCCATAATTACTGGTCGGACAGTAATTTTTCAGAATTCACCAAATGAGTCACACGTGACGTCACATGAGTTAGTTCGTAGGTTATAATTACAAGTATAGAAAGTAGTGATAATATTCAGAACATATTTCTCGTAGATGGCTGAAAGGATCAGAAGTTTCCCCAGTTCAAACTATGGACTGGCAACTTGACTCCAAAAAGTCATATTTTTCATATTCGTATTTTTAATGGCTTGCGGCATCAAAGACAATCGATTAGGTCGATTAATCGATTATTATGTAAAAGCCATACATAATTCGGATCGTTGATTAAAATTAACCATTGCTAATTAAATATCGCTAAATTAGTACTGACGGTAACCAAAGGCAAGTTAACTAAGTAAAAATTAAACGAGTGAAAAGCTTAATTAACGCAAACCGCGTTTTATATCAATACATTTTTAGTTTAAGACACCCTCTCGAAAACGTGGAGTTACGAATCTATAAAGCAGTTAGTTTGTTCAAATGTTTAAACTATGTTATTAATTACGATTTGTTTAATTACCACATACCTAATAATAGCCATTGAACATTTTAGACAGAGGATTTTCTCAAGAAGGTAATCATTATTTTAAAAATCTGTAGTTTTAAGAACGGACGGAAGTCACTAAACTCAATCGCTCTCTGTCTGTCACTAACGAAAGTACCTTAATATTTAAGAGGATTTTTATTAGGATATTTGCAGTTATGACCCTCATCACATTATAGATTTAAATATTTTAGAGTTTTTTACTAGGCGTGAACTTGAAAATTAAAATACTTCACTTAATTAGAAGCAAAGAAAACTAGCTTAGACTTTAAACAGCTTACTTGAACAAAAACGCAATTCCTGTAAAAATGACAAAATTCGCACGTTAATGTATTTTTTTATGTCACATTACATAACACACTGATTGTCAAAACAGTAAAACATCATGGTCGCTACTTTTGACTAAGATATGTATATGCAACATGAGCACGAAAGACTTAAAATGGACGAACTACGATATGGTTACATTAGTTCGCACAAACTGTAGTTTGGGTCCCTGTTCTTGCCCATTACAAATCTAAACACACTAATATATTATGTCTAATTATATTAAACAGGTCATTACGTTCTTTAACAGGATAGGAAAAATAAAAAAAAATAGTTACACTATATAACTCGACAACTCATACACATATTGGTTTGGAGACAGATTTTTTTACTTTATTTCTATCATCACATTGCACAGCGATTCGAAATACAAATAAATCATTATATGTAAGTATTTGATTGTTGGTGGCGAAAGGTAACGACCTCTTAAAAATTTATTGCCGGTTAAATGAGTGACTAAAGTTGTGTTTTAGTTCTGTTTCTTAATTTACCTCGTTGCCCGCATCGCTCCATCATGCCACATCCAAACCCTGCTTCGCACATCCCAACTACTCCAAGCCATAATTGCACAAGGCGCGAGAGTGCGCGTCGCCACCAACGCCAACTAATTGCCATTCAAAAAAGGCGAAAGCCCGACTGAAAACATTTCCCGTACACCTTTGATGTATTTTTTTTCTAAAACCAGCCTTTTACCCTCAAAGGTTGATAAGCTACACTACGGAAAAGCCAGTAATAAGGCACTTTGAAAGCAGGTGTGAGTCGGGGTGCACAGATGATGAGTGTGAAACGAGCTTTGTGCTCTCATCTTGTGCAGGTAAAGGTTTTCTTTTGGGCCGTTGTAAGTGGTGGAGAAGAGGGTTCCGCGTGTAAAAACTCCTCTTTGAGGCTAATTAATTTTTTTTTATTGGCTGCAAACAAACATATAGCAAACATTAATCTGTCATATGATTATCTATAGACAAAATTATTTGTTATGATATTTCCATAATGCAATGTTTTCCTACTACTATTGTAACTAAATTAATTACGTGTTCTTTGTTTTGGAATAACTTGTTTTTATTTATACGGATTTGCCAAAAAAATGACTATGTATTTGTAATTAGAATCACGCTCAACTTAAATTGTTGAGATCAATATATATTATTATATATAACATAATATTAACAATATATCAAAACGATATTCAATTCGAACATTTCATTAATAAATCTACTTGCTACTATTAATAACATAGAAATTAGTCCACGCTATGACCCGATCTACTAAAGCTGTTGATCCTTTCATTCGAGTCATTCAGGTCATCTACACATGTCTTTTCATCTCAAACTTTCAACCCATTCTGGTCTTTAATATCGCCATTGTACAACTTATTATAGCATGGCAAGGGTGTCAAGATCCTGTAATCGATAGGTCCTCAACGCACGATCGTTGACTGGAGACGGAGGTCAAACAACCTTTGACTTGTTCGAATCCTTAGAAACATTTGCCAACTTGTTCACTGATTGTCAATAATGTCTGCCCATTGTTGTTATATTAAGCCAATTTAGTAAAACTAAAGGGTGTTAACTAATCAAATGGGGTAATGTACGGTTACATAGCTTATAGGGTCGTTTAAGACGTGGTTTAAACAGGACCACTAATGTGGCCAACGAAAAAGTAATATCGTCATCTCAAATTCCCGCCATAATAACTGATAAATATTGGACTGATATATATTTGATAGATATATAAATGAATACTTGACGTCGTCACTGATATTACTTAACAAATTAGTCACGACATTCCACGTTTTATTTATTTAATAAATAAATAATAATAATACGTTATATATATTACCACAAAAAAATCTTTGTCGTTGTAAAGAAATTACGTAGACCTAGCAAAATCACTTGCATCGTCTTCGAAAATACTACTCGGGAAATAGCATAAAATTCAATTAAAATGCTTATTTCCCAGTTCATATTCTTTCATAAACGTTTAACCCAATGAGTATGTAAGCGCTGGTTTAACCATTCCAAACATATTCTTCCCTCAATAAAAACCATAGAGTAATGCAAACTTTTTTGCGTTGCCATAGTAACACATACTATATCTTTAGTCGCGGCATTTCTTCACTTGCCTGGTGACTGACGAATACGAGACAACATTCCATTTTTAAAACAAGAACACACACATATTATACACCCTTTGTTCTATAATGTCGGTATAGTTAAATGTGTGAGAGGACAAAAAAGCCATCGAACAATAGTTTTAACACTTTGCTTTGTCGAACGGATGCTGGCCGTCACACCTTCTCATTGTGACCGGGTACCTTTTAAATAATACTAGAGTACGCCCACGGTACTCTAATTATTAAAATACCTGTTCCGGCTACCTTGCCTAGCTAGCGTTACCAGAGATTATGTGGACGACGGGATCTTTAGAAGGTACGAGATATTATCGTAATGTTATGTCGTTAATATCGTAATGTAGTAAATTGGAAAGATTTTGGTAAAAAAAAAAATTTTTTAGGCAAAACGGTGATATTAATTCAATATCTGATCTGATTATATGAAAAAAATAGTATTAATGAATGATTTATCTGACCATTCGCAATTGACTTTATTTTGGATAGTTATAGCTAATTTGACATCTCAATTAATGTATTTGAAAATATTAAAAGAAAATTGCATCAAATTTTTACACACATATGTATTTAAAACTTATTATTAATGTAATAGATGTGACCGTCTTTTTTTATCGTTTATATTTACATTACGATAAGAATCAATTGAAATTATTTTGTTTATAATTTGTTTGATTGTATAATTTTTTATAGCTTTTTTATGCCTGAAATAAAGACCTTTTTTAATTTAACTAACCTATTATGGTATCCATCCAGTGTTACCTCACTTTCGCATTTATTTATATCATTAGTTCGAATTATAATTACGTAGTAGGTACTTTTTTTTTTTTTTTTTTTGTTTTTTTTTTTTTCTAACGGACTAATGCTGTTTGCCTCTACCGGCATTTACAGCTTCACCGGAGGGGGGGCGAGCACAGATGGTGCTCAGCCCGGTATTTGTGCGGGCGCAGAAGGCGCACCGCCTAGTGAGGCTAGCGCTGACGGCGCTGTGCCACTAGGAGAGGACGAGGCGACTAGCTCAAGGGCACCACTGAGGTTCGGACCTCGGCTTGAGCTGTCGCCAGGACAGGGAGTTATCGGATCGACTTGCCCCGGTACCAGAGTGGTCCGTAAGTGGGCCCTAAGGATGTTTGCTCTTTGACTATTTGGAGAGAATCTAACCAGGATGTTTTTGCCTCGAGCTCGCCGCCGAGCTCGGTGTCTGACTGAGTATACCAGGGACTCTCGACCTTGTATTCTACCGGGATGACCGTGGGACGACGCTAAAGCTAGCGACAAGGCGACAGCGATGGGGTCGTCCGGGTCATCCAATACGTGCCTAGGGCGGCGTCGTCGGGGGGGTTGAAGGTGCGGGTGTGTCGGGGTGGTGGAATAGTTGGCAGCTTGCACTACCAGAGGATTGGGATGGTGGGGAGCCGCGTCAAAGTAGCGACGGGAGCAGGTCTTAATGAATTGGGTTATGGACTCTAATTCGAGGTCGCAATGCATGTCGGTGTTCCGCATATACCACGGAGCGCCGACCGCCTTGCGAGCGAACCGATTTTGAATTATTTGGAGACGGTGGAGATCGCGAGGGTGACAATGAGCAAACGCTACGGAGGCGTAGGTTATGATTGGGCGGACGCAGAGTTTATACAAGGTGATTTTATTTCTAAGTGAAAGTTTACTATCTTTGCAAACAAGGGGACCGAGGCGACCCAATACGAAGGCCGCCCTGTTTCGAACTTTAGTGATGTGCTGCTCGAAAGTGAGTTTCCGATCAAGGATCACACCTAAATATTTGGCAGAGTTAGCCCACGGTATGGGCTTGCCGAAGAGGGCTATGGGGTTGGGCTTTTTTAAACGGCCTATCTCGGTAAAGTACACAGCTGTACTTTTATCCGGATTGACAGAGATCCGCCATTTACGGAACCAGGCACCGATGTCGGTGATGGCTCTCTGTAAGGCGGCTCTCTGTCTGACCATGTGCCACCCAGTGCAGTAGATGGCTGTATCATCTGCAAACTGGGCGATCTGAACTGAAGGTTCAGATCGTGGTATGTCGCTGGTATATAGCGAGAAGAGAATGGGCGAGAGCACGGATCCCTGAGGGACGCCGGCAAGGATAGGGTGGGGGAGAGAGAGCGTTCCTTCTACGCGGTAGCGAAAGCTTCGATTCCTGAGGAAGTCTTGTAAGATGCGTACAAGACGGTCTGGCACTTCAAGTTGGTACAGCTTGAATAACAAGCCGTTGTGCCAGACTTTGTCGAAAGCCTTCTCTACATCGAGGAAGACCGCTATAGTCCCTTTGGGCTTGTAACTGGCGTTAAAGCCCTCGAGGATGTGCTCCGTTAGGCGGTGCACTTGTTGAACACAAGAGTGTCTGGCTCGAAAGCCAAACTGCTCATCAGGCAGTAAGTTGTGGGACCTAACATGGGACCAGAGACGATTGACTATGAGTCGCTCGTAAATCTTCCCCAGAGAGCTGAGGAGACTAATAGGGCGGTAGCTGGTGGGCTGTGAAGCCATCTTCCCAGGCTTGTGGATGCCAATGACTATGGCAGATTTCCAGTCGTCTGGGAATAGGCAGTTGTTCATAGCAGCATTGAAGATGCTTACTAAAAGGTGGACTAAGGGGACTGAGAGATGCTTGAGCATCTTGTTACTAATCTGGTCGGCAACAGGGGACTTGCGGGGCTTGAGATCCTTGATCAGATTCGCCATTTCAGCTGATTTGACGGGAGGTAGCGGAGGGAGGTCCGATATGGGCACGGAGCTTTTACGTGCGACTTCAGACTCCACCGTATCGAGGTGAGTCTGGTCGACGTGATCTGAGTTAAGGGAGCACTGAGCCTCGAGGCTATCAGCTAAACACTCGGCTTTATCTTCGTCAAAGAACGCGAGAGATCGGGGGACCGGCCTAATGAGGGGGGGCATTGTTGTCTGTCCGTCGGATTTCAGGCTGCGAGCCAACTTCCAGTATGCCTGGTGAGTTGGCTCGAGCCCGGCTAGTGTGTCTTCCCACCTTTGATTGCGCAGCTCACTTATGCGGTTACGTACAGCACGCTGATAGTAACGCATGGTGGCTTTGTTCTCATCGGTGGGGATCGAGTCGTACGCTCTAGTAGCTGCATTCTTCGCGTTCAGTAGCCGCCTGGCATCGTCGGGTAGTTCGAATCGTTGGCCGGTGGCCACAGGGATCTGCTTAGAGCATTTCCCTACTGCTGTTCGCAGGTGGCTACTGAGCGCGTCGATTGCAACGGAGACGTCGTCTACTGTTAATATGTCGTCAGGGATCCTATCTAAGTCAGGTGAGCTGATAGCTTGGAGGGTTTCCCCCAGTTGCTTCCAGTTCACTACCGACTTGGTGGGTGGAGAGGTAGCCGTGTCGGGGCCTAGCCTGTATATGACGGGACGGTGATCTGAGGTTAACTCGTGCTTTACTTCTATAGAACGTAACCGTAGGGTGACGTTCTTGAAGAGAGCAATATCGAGTATGTCGGGTCTTTGGTTTCCCTGAGGGGGATATCTAGTGGGCTCTAATGGTGGAATGATGTCAAAATTGAGGATGCTGGCTAGGCTATCGAGACGCGTACCGCTAGGATTAGTGGCAGTGCAGTTCCAGAGAACGTGTTTACTGTTGAAGTCTCCCAGCAGAAGGGTCGACCTTCCGAGGGAGAAGAGAGCTTCAAAGTCGCACTGTTGGAGTTGTAAGTTGCCGCGGCGGTAGCAAGAGGCTATAACGATAGGTTGATGGCCGGTCATCCCTAGTAGGCAAACGGATGCCTCTAAACTAACTAAAGTGGGAGGAGTGAGAGGTATGCAGTGCAAGGACCTTTTGTAATAAATAAGTGTGCCACCTTTGATGGTGTCCAACCTATCATTACGAACCATACGGTAATTTGCGAACCTAGGGTTCTTTGTACCCGGTTTCAAAAAGGTCTCTTGCACGCATAGGATGTCGACCTGATGGGTCTTACAGAATTCGAAGACTTCGTCTCTTTGGTTGAAGAAGCCGTCAGCGTTGAAAGTCGCTAACGTTAAGGAGGAGGGTTTAACTCTTAAGGTTGTAGTACCCATACTGTTCCTTAAGAGTTTGTGGGGAGGGCGTAGTGCCTAATTGCACTGATAATGCCCGCGTGTTCAAGCGTGGCTTGAAGACGAGCGTTGGGAGACGTCGCGGTACGAAGTTTGCGTGCGAATACGCTAACTTCGGCCATGTCTATCGCCATGGCGTAGTCCATTACTAGGGCTAGGTCAGCCGCCATGTCCGACTGACATGGCTGGCTGAGCCTTGGCATGGCGGGCGCGGGTTTCGCGGAAGGGGGCGCGGGCCTGGCGGCAGGCATGCGAGGGGGTTGTGGCTTCGGGGCCGGGCCCTTAGCCGGCGGCGGAACGGCGGCGGGAGGTGCGGGGCGGGTCGGGGGAGCTACCGCGAGAGCGGGAGCAGGCGCGCTCGCTCGGACCATGCTCGGCGGCTTGGTCCAAGCGTTGTATGTCGGAGGAAAGAGCGGGACAGAGACAGCTGTCTCTGTCGGCGGGGTCGTGCGGAGCTTGGAGCTCGGGGCTACCGAGGGACGGGGAGCGATAGGTCTCCTAGCCGGCGCTTTTGGTTTTGGTGGCGCCTTGGGGCAACCGCGATAATTCGCGGTGTGCCCTTGGGTACCGCACAAAACACAACTGGGCGGGTCGGGAGAGTCCCTAGTGCGAAGGCAATTCGCGGTTGCGTGGTCGCCTAAGCACTTTACGCACCTAGGGCGCGCGTAACAGTAGCGAGCAGCGTGGCCGTAAAGTTGACAGTTGTGACACTGTCCCGGCGTGCTGCTCTTGTGGGGTGCCTGCACTTCAATGCCAGTAAGGTTGACCACCTTATTGGCCTTGAAGATCGCTTTCCCTTCGGGGGTGCGGTCTAGGACAACCAACACGAGATCGTAAGGAACACGGTTTTTTCCACTGTACATTCGATGTACTTCGTGGACAGGGTATCCCTGGTCTTTGAGGTCGGTGTGTACGAGGTCGACCGGCACCTCCTTAGGGATTCCGCGTATGACTACGCGGAGGACTTTTTGCTCCTCAAGCGCGAAGGTATGAAAACTTATGTTTTCTTGCCTAAGGAACTTGGTGAGCGCCCTGTGGTCGTCCGAAGTGGGGACCTGAACTTTAATTCCCTGCTGGGTGAGGCGGGCACTGGTATAGTGGACCTTGCGGTCCGTAAGAACGCGAGAGATCGCGTTCCATTTGCCTTTGTCCTGAATGAACATAGGCGGCGGGACTTTTTCGCGTCTCACGGGAGGCGCGGAAGTATCGGCGGCGGAGGAGGAAGCGGGAGGGCCGTTAGTCTTGCCACCTTGCGCGGTGCAAGTGGCTTTCGGAGGAGGTGAAGGTGCGGGTGAATCGCACTTGGAGGCGCGCTTTCGCTTCCCGTGGACGACGGGAGTGAAACCGTCCTCCGAGTCCGACTCGGCGGAGGGCGCGACGGGTGAGGGCTCCGTTTCCATATCGGACGTGTCTGAAAGTTGTTCCTCTACCGCCTGAGTGGCGGTATTGGCGCGGGGTGGGATCGCGGGCGAACGAGATCGAGAACGGTCGATACCGAGCGAGCGAGACGGCACGACGGGTGACGCGGGCGAGCGAGAGCGGTCTCGGTCGAGTGAGCGAGAGTGCGCGACGGGCAACGCGGTACGATGGCGGCGGAGCAAGTGAGACGGGGGATCGGGGCTCGCGGGTGAGTCTAAACTTACGGCAGTCCTGCTAGAAAGAGATAGCTGCGTGTCCGTGAGGCGGCCACGGCTGCTTTTATCCCGTAGGGATAAACGGAAGCTCTCGAGGAGCGAAGGGTTCGACGCCGCGATCCAGCGGAGAAAGGCCTGAGCCATTTCTCCGTTGAAATCGTCGGCGGCGAAGGAGGAGGCGGTGGGAGGATTCATCCTGAGGGGTACACTCAGGATGAATTTGAGGTGAGACTGACGTCCCTCACCGGGTTAGGTGAGGGAAGTGAGTACCTACGTGTTGTCCCTACTATGCGCCCCTCTGCCGATCTTATTGTGCAGAGGGATGTGTACCTAGCGCGCTAGCAAGCGAGCAACCCGAGACCCTAACGGGGGAGAGGAGAGACGCCCCAGGACCGGGCGTCTAACCAAACACACTCCCGAGGAAGGAACGGGGGGATGGGAGGTGGGATGGAGCTCTCTGACGTTGACTAGGAGACACCCCAAGGCCAAGCTTGTTAGAGATCTTCCGGATTCTGCTGTCCCAGAAGGGGAGGCAGGCGCTCCGGGTCCGCGCCCGACCTGCTTCGTTAACACCGCTAGGTATCAACAGGTCGACCACACAGAAACAGTGGCTTTGCAATCGCTCTGAGAAGAGCGTTTGGTCGCTCTGAAAAGAGCGTTTTAAGAAACAACGAGCAGAAACAAGGAGTTGTTAGGACTGTTGTTGAACTATGCTATAAGATGTTTCGGACGTTGCGACGACTATTCCCGCGCCGACTCGCTGCGGGGCGCAGCGATCTGCACAGAAACAACACGTCGGTTAGTCTTCTTATCGAATTGAAAACAGCTACAGCGAACTGGAACGACACTTCGCGCCAAAAGCAGGCTTTTGGCGCGTAACTTATCACTGAGCGGAGAGCGCATGCGCGGAACGACTGTTCACGGCAAGCGCGCGGGGCGGAATGACGTAGTAGGTACGCAGTTACGTACGTATATAAGTAAAGAACCTACTATTCGTTGGACATTTACGAATCAGTATGTTTTAAAAAAATTTCGACCTAAGCATCCATACACCATTCTATTCAATCGATATTTACATATGATGATATATGATTTTTATTTGATATCACTAGATTTAATTTAAAAATATGTTAAAATATAATGAACAGACAAACATGTACTGAACATGTACAATAGCTGTGTAATAAAGTCCAGTCACACAGCAACATCTGCGCACGCGTTGAATTCTTTTGTGTAGATCTTTTGTTTTGACCGAACCGTGGCCAATAGTAATTGACCAGCACTAATTTTCGCAATTACATTGTCGAAGAGGCCTGTTATTTAGAGGAAATGTATTTGTGAATAAGTTTGGTCCAGACAAGGTTTAAGACAGTTTCCAGAATATGACTTTTTTTAAAATATGTAGTTTTTAATTTAATTTTATTGAACATTTAAATTTTTGACATTGTGATATTTATAGGACATATAGTTTTTGACATCTACAATTTTCATTTATATTTCTAATTTTTTGATGTAATGTTTATTGTTTGCACGCCATTGTAATGGTAGAATGTTCTGGACGTAATTTATATTTACCACCGTGTTTGTTACAACATTCTAGTAAATAAAGAATTTGATTTGATTTGATTCCGTGCACGTCTAGACTCGATATAAATAATTAAGTACTTGAAAAACTAAAAACATCCACTTTATATTTGGAGGGGGAAATCAAAGCGATGATAGCCTAGCGGTGGGAGCGTCGCCTGTCAAACTAACGGACGCTGGTTCGATCCCTATAAACAGCTTCTGTTTCCGGTGAAGGTCCAAGCTTGTGTTTCCCAGCATGGTGGTGAGGTAATTTCGAGAACCCGCCTGGCTAGCTACCACCCCCAAGTTGGAAAAACTGTCATCAAACACATAGCGTGTTCAGGCAGCAGTCCTTGAGACTTGAGGTCATCGACCACATCCTCACTGACCAATGAGATAGTGGCCAAAAGCCAGATCTATAAAGTATATAAAAAAGACGACTACCGAGACGCTTGGATCAATATTCCAGCAAACTAAGCACTGAAGCGCTCAGTAGGAAATGTCATTAACGTTGCAACAATGATGTTTTACTAAAGATGATAATATATATTAATACTGCGCGGTGCTCAGATTTTGTTCCTTTACAACATAAACATGCTTACTGCGACAGATAATACGGTACAAATAATATAGAAAAGGATAGCTATATGTTTTGACTTGCGCTTGAAATACGCATCGTAATGAAAATTACTACAATTGACTAAATTTTGCCTCAGTTTCCGCGCGCTTGTGCGACATCTACCTCATATAGATAGATTAGATAGATTAACTCTTTATTGCAAATCATAAAATGTACATCAAAAGTGTATTTTATAAACATACTCATATAAACATATGATATCATTGCGTTGCAAGATATAATTTGCATAACTTTGTATATCGGTCAAAATAGCATGGGTTAACTTTGCTACCAGCGCTTTACTATTTATCTATCTATCTATTTACTTAATTACATTATAATACGTAGTTACATGTTAATGTAACTACTTATTATAATGTAATTAAGTAATCAAATTTAGGTATTTGTAAGCATATTGTGGTAAGAGTTTTATGGTTTATTGCATTAACAACATGCTAGGCGGAACTTCCGTTCAAATTATTGGAAAGAAAAAATTCTGCTCCTAGTGGGACTTGAACCCACGACTACAGAATACCGTCCTGTCCTATTGTCTATCCTATCTGTCTATCCTATCCTGTCTATTAGTAATATCTATCCTATTTATGAATTGCTTATACAATTAAAGGTAGATGGCCCTAATAACAACATACACCTCAGATGTTAAGGGAAGGTAGAAATTCGGCGCTAGTAGTAGATAGAGAGTAGACGGTATTCTGTAGTCGTGGGTTCAAGTCCCACTAGCAGCCGATTTTTTCCCTTATAATAATTTGAACATATCGTGGTAACCCTACAACCATGCCTAATACCAGTCGGGCACAATGCAACATTGTCTTGAACACTAAACTCCTGTTCAATAGTTATATTCTGACGGTGTTGAATAATTACTTCCCCGCTACCGTTCCTATGGTAACACTGTTATAATAAGCAAGTGTTTCGACTTAACTGAAACATTTAATAGAAAAACTATAGCAGGAGTTTGCGATGTGAAGATAGGAATTTAGCTTTATTTTCCATAATGTGTATTTCTTTGGCTTAAATCCGATGGATGGTGTTATAACGATGGATTATTTAACTTTCAAGTGTTCGTAAATTGCATGAGTATAGGAAACTGGAATAAACTAGAAAATCTTTACTTCTTTATTTCCCGATGTAATCTCCTTGAAAAGTGTACACTATTTCAGAGAAAAATAAAATTGTCTATGTGTTTTGTATAATCTTGGTTACTATGCCAACATACTCTGTGTAAAAATAAATTTTGCATACTTAACACATACGAACATTATAAAATATTCCGGGCTTAGAGTTTCATTAGACACTTCATTAACTTTGGCGCGAAAATAAACAAAAATATTGATTTTACTGTATTGAGGTAGGTTACAAATAACATACGTTAACAATAAACAAAAATATCATACTAAGTGTGTAAATAAAAAAAAAGATAATCTACGTACATTCATCATTTTAAAGCCTGACACTGAAAAAAAACCCAAAAAAACAAAACTGTAGCATGAGTTGCGTTCCGCACACCTTTGGACTCGCCGCCGACTCACCGACACTATTTTGTTCCATTGTTTTCAAATCGGTAAGAGATCCGCCACTGGAACACTCCGCATTAATTACATCTAATTGAATTTCGAATTGGAACGATGACATTTGAATTTTGGCGGGATCCGTTCACTCGGTAGTGATGTGCAACAAAGAGGCCGATTGCTCCGATCGAGACCGCCCGCAGTTCTACATAATGGTACATTAGAATCGACCGACAACATCTAATAGTGAAATGTGTGTAATGAGAATTATCCGATTGCTTCTGTTGTAACGGCAGGCTTGAGACTGATAGCCGCCTTTATTAACACCGTGAATAGCTCTTTGTAGCGCCCTTCTATTCTAAAAGATTATTTTACATTGTGTTCGCTTTTATTAGGAGGAAAATAGTAATCAGTTAGTTTATTAGGTGCATTACTTGCAGATTTGTTTCAAGAATCTTTTATATGAGCTTACACGCGTGGAAACTGTGAGCAATATTAATTGATTGTCGAGGTGAGGTGTATTAGTTAGAATCGCAGTGGGGGGGAATAAAGCTTGAGTATTACTCATAATTAGCGGAAAACTGCGCACGGTGTGCACTCATATTTCAATTATGCTTGTCAGACGAAAGAGTCTTATCGTGTTTGATGTTAAGTCGATTTTGGTTTGCATTGATTTGGTACTTGACAATGAGGTATTATCTCGCGTCGCTGGGCACGTCCCTAGTGAGACGGCCACGTGGGACACCCTGCGGGGCCGATGATTGTCGGCGAGTGTCGCTTCACGCCGGTTGAGCAGCACTAGCTTCCAAATTTGAATCGTGACTCGAATGAGACGTGATCATAAGATAGAGGACTTTATCTTAAATAAAGAATACATCTACGTAATATAATTCCCACATTTTCTTAGAGTTCATAAATATAAATAAATTATTTGAGTATTTACATACTCTTTGCATCGTTGATTTGGCATCAACTGAAAATAATTTCTAAACAAATATAACATATTCTTACTAATTTCAAGCAATTAAGGTCATCATCATCATCATTTTAGCCATAGGACCTCCACTGCTGGACATAGGTCTCCCCCATTGATTTCCACAAGGACCAGTTGGAAACGGCCCGCACCCAGCCCTTGCCTGCGAACTTAGTCAGGTCGTCTGTCCATCTGGTCGGTGGCCGTCCTATGCTGCGCTTGCCAGTCCGTAGTCTCCATTCGAGAACCCTTCGGCCCCAACGACCATCGGTTCTTCGAGCTATATGCCCTGCCCACTGCAACTTGCTAATCCGCTGGGCTATATCGGTGACTTGCGTTCTACTAAGGATCTCCTCAATTCTGATTCGATCACAATAGAAACCCCGATAGCCCTCTCCATAGCTCGTTGTGCGACTCTGACCCTGCTCAGAAGGCCCATAGTCAGAGACCACGTTTCAGTTCCGTAAGTCATCACTGGTAACACCCACTGCTCAAAGATCTTCGTTTGCTACCTATTTTAAATTGCACTTAAAAAAATTATTAATACTTACTTGCAATTAACTTATTTCAATTAAAAATTTAATTCATATTTACTGTATGAATAACATTTTTAATAATAATTTCCAATAATATAACGAAGGTTTGGCGCAATACAAAACAATATTAACAACTTTAAAATAGGCATGAAATTATACAACTAATTCTGGCACCTTTTAATTATGCTGGAAACCCAGTGAGAACAAATGGTGGTGGCGTTTGCGACGCCGGCGGTACAGTCGTGCAAGTCACGCGGCGGGTGATTTTGGCTAATGATTCATAACGTCTTCATTCATGGATAGTAATCAAGTGGGTACTATTTTTGGAAAAGCGAAATGCAATTTTGTAAATTAAGTAGGAGTGGCAGTGTTTTATGGATGCTCAAAGTCAATAGTTAACCTAGAATTTTACCGTTGAGCTTTAAATAACCACGTATCCATTATCCGTTATAGAGCAATTTTTATTTTTATTTATTGCATTTATAACCAATTTTATTTTATTTATACTTTAATAGTTTTAGTTAGTTATTTATGACCATTTATATTTTGTAATTTATGGGTCCTTTTGCCTGCAATAAACGTATTTTTTTTTTTTTTTTACATACACATATATATATATTATAATGTGTGTACATATTATAAAATAGTCTCAATGTATTGTTTTGCTGCTATTATTTTAGGTTAAGGGACATAATATTATAACTATGTTTTTCAACACACTTGCTCTTAACTCGTAAAGTGAGCCTTATTAGATCACTTTTAAGGCAATAAAGCGAGCTATAACACGCAGGTTCGTAATAACATTACACACTGGTACGTAATAGAATCGCAATACTCCGCCCTCTTCTGTAAAATCTGTAAATCTTTAAATAAAAAAGTGTTTTATTAAAGGTGAGCTTTTTGCTCCTATTCATTGCATACAAACCAAGCATTGGATCTCTAAGGCAATCGTAGCTATTCTAAATTGACCACATCATAGACATAGAGTTTGTGTATGGCTGCACGCCAACACGCTCAAACGTTTGGTATCGGTATATCTCCGAAAACATTGTGCAGGGTTTGGACGAAAGACGACGTCCGAATATGGAACGATTGGATGGTGTCATGCCGCTATGTAACCAAGTTCATATACTACAATAATTTAAATGATAATTTCTCAATAGATTTATTAAAGCAGTCTCTGGTAACGTTTATCATATAATGATGTTCCAGAATTCTTATTTAAGGAAATTATAAATAATACAATACAAACCTACAGTTTGTTAGTTTTTTAAGATTATACGCTTGCGTTTGAATGCTGTGATTTTAAGTGACGACATGGACTAAGACTTAGCAGCTTAGAAAGTACCTATACACTCGTGACTTGAAGACTCCAGGGTTGTTAGTATTGGGGAACACAGACTCTAGCAATGAGTTTCACTCCCTGGCAGTACCCGTCATGAAAGTGAAAGCAAAACGCTTCATATTTATAATTGGTACACTTACCATGTGCAGTGGCGCATTATCGAACTTCTGGTCTAACTTTAGAATTTCTAAATTAGTAGTAGTACTTAGTGTAATTTTAATGCAAGTTAAGTTGATGTTTTGATGTGAGTTCCTATGCTTTGACTACACACATCTTAAAACGATGGATAATACCACATAGAAATGATGAGGATTGCTATTTGATATTCATTACCTTTTATGAATCAAGGTGAAATAAAAAGCCAATCAGTAAGTACTTTTATGACTAATGATTAGTAAAATGCCTGTCAAAATGAAACAGTTTCTCTATATGTATTAAATTTTAATTTAATATACACAAACTTTAGATCTTGTTGCACATTACATCCACAATATTTAGTCTATCCTGTCCATCTGTAAAATATTGCATTAGTGATAAGAAAACAGATTGTATGTATAACCATAAGCTACAATTAGTTTTATAAATTTTCCTTGTAATTTATGATTTGGAATTAAAAATTATATTATTCTTTGTGCAAACTATAATTGTATTAATTCTCACATTCAATGTCATTTAAAAATATTGTTTCAAGATTGACGTGTACCTTCACATAGTTGACATAACGATCGTCAACTATTTTAATCAAAAGCTTCTCCAGAATCTTAAGTGAGATTATTACAAATGCAATGCTCTATTAGGCGTAAGTTCATATTATAACTACACGTGAAATTCATAAAGATAAATGTGTTACTATATGAATCATATTTAAATGAATCTTGGTCACTTATGCATACCGCCGTCCCAGCTCTGCACCCGTCAGCGCCACATACAAACATCGAAACCTAATTTCCTGTCTCAGATACAGCAAGCGCTCTAAGCCTAAAGACAAATACGTACCTGAACTACTCTCACATGACCTCCACTCCCGCCCTCACTTTGTTGGAACACCAACAAACTTAGGGTAACTGATAGAAACAGATGGATCAAGCTTTAATGGTCGTCGCTATAAACAGTTCTGGTGAGATAGAATCGTGGTTGAAAAGGAGTAAAACTAGGTATGTTTCGTGCAGTTTGATAACACCTATTCTCTATGTACTACTATGAGAAATGGCGTTATGTTTTGATTAACGAAGTGTTGGCTGTTTTGTAATTTTTTTATATACTAGCTGCGCCACGCGGTTTGTCCCGCGTGGACTACGGTCTTCCCGCTGCGTCAGCTATCCCATGAGAATCATTTTTTTGTCACAATATACAAATAGTAGCCTAGTCCTATCTGTATCCCAAAATTAATTAAAATTGGTTTAGTAGTTTAGACGTGAAAACGTAATACATTACAGTGTATAGACAGAGTTTCTTTACATTCATAATATTAATTAGGTTTTTGTTGTATCCCAGAGGAACCCTAATTTTTTTCGGGTTAAATCGCAGCTTGCATTTGTGTCAATCCAGGTTACATACAGAGCCAGCCATTCAGGTGTGAAGAGATCACAGACACATTAATATTCGCAGTCTGATTTATAATGGTACTAAGTAGCAAGCGCGTTCACGCTCACACCCCCGCCCTAAGATACCTTGAGTCGCGGGAGGCATGGGCCCAATCACAATACACAAATATCCAAGAACCGAGAGCAATCACTCATTGCTCATCACAGAAATGTTGACCCAGCCGGGATTAGAAGTCGAGGTCGCGGTTCTAGAGTCAGTGTTACTGAGCCACTGCCTTCGTCTTTCTGGTGGTATTAGGTTAGTCTTCGTAAACGCATGCGATTAGCACTTACCTTAAAAAGGCGTTATGAATATATTTCATTTATTTAATTATACTTTTACTCATTTCTTTGTTTAATTTTTAATGTTTTTGTTTTCATTGGTTGTTTAAATACTATAAAATATTTTCAAGGTAAAATAACTGTACAATACTTCAGATATCGACAGGATCCAGCATCGGACCAATGGCAGAGCGCTTCTCCGTATAGAAGGAATTTCGATTCATTTCCTACAAAAACTCTCGGTGGCTTGGTCAACATGAGCAAACGAAACTTTATATAAGACCAGGTAACTTTTTAGTGTACCTTCAGACGCTGCAGAAGCTAAGCTTTCTTTTGGGAATCAGTATCGAGACCTTGATACAGCTAACGGTACGATCCATTTATGAAAAGGTTCTTAAAAATGGTAATTTAGAGTAGTTTTCTCAAAGGACTAAGAAAAATTCGTAGCAATATTTTTTCTAAATCTTAACTATGAGATTAGTATCTGTTTAATTCTTTGTAGCTTGATTATTAAGCATCGTATCGTCACTCCATAATAGTCATATTGTTAAATTATCCTACTATTATAAATGCGAAAGTTTGTGTGTATGTTAGTTACTTCTTCACGCTCAAACGGCTACACCGATTACGATGAAATGCTATGGATATATAGTTGAAACCGTGAATTAACACATAGGTTACTTTTATGCCGGAAAAAGTATAGTTCCCGTGGGATATTTGAGGTAACGGGAAAGCCGTAAACCACGCGGGTGTGAAACCGCGGGACGCTACTAGTAGGTTATTATATGTGATCGCTTATCAACCTTTTTGCATGTACGTATGTATGTCACGAGGGCGGCCATTAATTAATTATTAATAAATTAATTGTGTAATCAATTAGTTAACAATTAATAAATAATAATAATTGTTAGCTTTATTGAAAGTAAAATATTATAGCAATAGTTAAAGCAATAATTGTAAGCGGATGAGCCCCAGGTTGTGTGTGTATCGGTTTGAACGGTTGCTTGAAAAGTATAAAAAGCAGAAATCACCTACATCATGGATACCTAGATTTAGCATTTAAGACTTTATTGCACAGAGTGTATTCTCGTGTGTACTGCCTACTGAAGAAGATTTTAAAACCGCGACCGTACAGGCACTTTCAATTCTCTACTTCAGAGTTGTACTAGATGTACGATAATTGATGATTAATATAATAAAATAATTGTGTATTTTCAACAAAATACTAAAATACTGCACTCTTTTGGAAACATTATAATTACAATTAACTGTAGTAGATGCAGTATTGTAATTAGTTATTAGTGTTTTATTTTAATAAAGGAAAAGAAAATTACAACTTGAATATATAAGAAGTTTTATATGGCAAAAATCAAAGACTGCTAAGATTTCGTTATGAGGCATATTGGTTGCCACAAATAGATTTCAGCAGATTCAAGATCTGGCTGATATTAGCGCAAAAAATTTGATGACAGAAGAATGATTACGAATAGTTTTGTTCTTACATTAATATTTATTCAACATTTGTCAAAAATAAAAAATGTGTTTTTATCAAAGCAATTTGGCTAATGATTAAAGTTCATCGCGCGCTATAAACGTTATCAGGTTTCGAAAAGTTTACCAACGAGATTTTTCCGAATGGTTTTGTTTTTTTTACAAATAATTACGGCGAGCCCGGCGTAAATTTAAATGAGAATTCGGACAATGGACTTTGCCCCAAATGTTCGGAACTTGGAATTTGTTTCATTCGTTGTTTTTGGACTTAGCTTGGTTACGACTTTTACAAGACTTCAGCACTTTCCGAACTGAATTTTGATTACTTTTAAGCACGAGTTTGGTATAGAAATAAATCAGAAGTTTCATTTGAAGGGCTGCCGTGAGAAAACGTGTGGTTCCCGGTTACTAGGTTGCGTAAGACACTTCTGCCATCCCGTTTCGGTACTCGGGTTAGCCATGCACTACTAGATATTCTGCCCATAATCGGAAGTACGCAAGGGTAAAAAGTGGAAGTGTGAGGTCGAGAACGAAGTCCGATTAGAAGTTCGATGAACGATCAGGTTAGAAAACATTGTACAGTTATGCAGATATTCAAGAGAACATGGTCATGTCATGTTCTCTTGAACATCTGACACATGACATGGTCATGTTCTGACCACGTGCATGGTCATGTTCTGTTGTCGTAGCTATGTGACCACTTGGCAACACCATTTTTAGTCACGTTCGTGGAAGCTGATGCTGGCATGCAGCTGGCAATTCAACAGCATTTGTCGAGTACTTATTCTATTTATACTTTTACCTTTAACTAATTGAGTTTGACAGTCGCCGTGGCGCAGTGGTTAGTGTCAGTGTCATAACTTCTGTGTCTCTGGGTTCGAATCCCGGCAGGGGCTAACATTTGTGCGATGAGTGTAGATGTTTGTCCGGGTCTTGGGTATTTGTGTGTGAGAATCCTAGTGCGAGGGTCTGCTGTGAATAAAATATATATATGTAATACTAGTTACGCCCCACGGTTTCACCCGCGGGGTGATTATTGATGATGATGAAAAGTAGCCTATGTGTTATTCCGGGACCTGAAGTACCTATATACATACCAAATTTAATTCAAATCCGTCCAGCCGTTTGAGCGTGATTGAGCAACAAACATCCATCCATCCAAACTTTCACATTTATAATATTCGTGTGATTTAAAGGTAGTTTTGTGTGTGATAGATGTAATTGATTGTATTTATATCGTTTCTATTCACAACAAATAATAAATTGAATTAAATTTTCAAATTTGAAGGTGGTAGCTACCCGGGTAGATACTAGAAAGTTATCTACAACTATTCTGTACATTTGGTGTTAGTATATAGCTACACCGAAAGCTCTAACTAGGGGAGAGGGTGAACCAGTACCTGTCTGTTGATAATCTGCACTATCCTACTTACATCAATAAAATAGGTTAGTACTTACACACCCATCAGGTTTTATTAACCGACTTTAAAAAAAGGATGAGGTTTCGATCCATAAGTTTTTGGTTTTTAAAGAATAGTTGGCAGAGCAGCAAATCTGAGTAATACAGTATTTGGTTACAATCGAATCATCAGCAAATAATATTTAAAAAAATGAGTGTATACATTAATGGAATGAAGTTGTATATATACTTATGAATCAGGTCTCGGGTGGAAGGCATTGGTAGGCCATTCCACACGACAATCCTTTCTTGGGTACTATTGATCCCCCAGAACATATAATAACACTAGCTACATAGAATATATTTTTTTATGTAATAAACATCACTATTTCATTATCATGTCTTTAAATTATTGATAAAATTGTTTATTGTTTATTACATGTTTATTTATACTAAAATAAACTTTGCAAAACGACGATCTAACCGTCTTTATTTGCATAGTTTGTTCTGTGTATTTGAGTTCGTCTACGCAAAAAACTATTCTCACGGGGTGACTCCCATTCGTCTGTTATCAAATATGCGTTAGCAGAAAAAAAATGACACGGGTCTTACGTTGATTGACGCAGACATGTACGGTTCTATTACAACAGTTGGAAACAATATCGCAGTTCAGAGGTCTTTGCGGAACTTTTGTGTGCACGACCTTCTTTGTATGCGATGTCAACTATAGATGGAAAGATGTTTGTTAGTTTGTTTGATAATGCATCTATTGTTGCTTTTGACCAGGGTTTTAGATAAAGATGTTGGTAAAAGAAACTGATTTTAATATAATAGTGTATATATTTTTTTATTAAAAAAGGTCTTCGAGATCTCATGCAGCAATCCTAGATTTCGAAGCGGAACTGAAGAAACTGACGGATGCTAGTGCGATCCCCCAGAGGGTTTAGCTTTCGGTGAAGGTAACCCGTTATCGAATTCCCATAATGGTGGCAAGGTACTTTCGAGTACCTACCTGGTGAGCTACCATCCTCGAGTTTAAAAAAATGCTACCAAAACGATAGTGTACCTATTGAGGTAGCAGTCCTTGAGAACCAGTAAACATAGGTCTAACTTGATAACATCTTCGATCGTTTCGTCGATCACTGCGGTCGACATCTTCAGTGGTTCAGATCCGAGCGGCGACAAGAGCGTACAACTCTCCTCCGCGGCGCCTTCTCTGTTACTGAAACGAAACGTCTGGAACACGGGTTTCACTTAGACCACGGCCAAACAGCCCGGAAGCAATACATACAATATAATTCTTAATTGTTTGAAAATCTAGGCGGTGCCTAAATTTTTAAGCAATAACTATAAAAAGCCACTTGAAGTTCTTAGTTTCGAATGATACTACATCGTCACTAATTATGAAGTGAGATAAGACTCAGAGCCAATCAATGCTAAAAATATGAACACAACATGCTTTAAAGCAATCCTTCCGTTTCTCAATTATCATAAGAATACATGTGCAACAGACATCCTCTCAACTGCCCAACGGTCCTGAGAACTATCTAGGCAATAAATAATATTCGTTATCATACACTTATTAAATCATTCCGAGCCATAAATCTGCTACAACGGGAGTGACCCGCTCTCAAACTGACGTTAGGCCGTGTACACACTCCCTTTAAATATATATTATGAGCTAATAATGTATACCACAAAGTGCTTTGCATATAAATCTCCTAATTACGAGCATTGAAAGTGCACTAATCTCGACTAGGCCATTCTTTCATTTGCATAGAACGCTTTTTGGTGACAATTGTGTTTTGATTTAGGGGACCGGAATTTGGTGCAGCCGTGATGCGGATGGAGTCCAGCTTTGTACAGGCGAGCTCATATTTGAACTGGATACTATCATAGTTATTTTTTTTTAAAAAAAAAGCTTGTAAGTATAGAAACATAGAGATAGTATCAGATAAGCGTGAAATGAACAAGTGGAAAGGAAAGACATTGGCAAATGTATTTTGCAGGAGACCGGAAGAGACCAGGATATTAATACTCTTAAGAAACATGCATTTTTGGAAAATTTGTTAAGTTTGAGGCGATCAATAAAAGTATATCATAATGGCAGAAAATGTACAAACTCATGATCTTACTTTATCTTATTATCTTGAATTGGAAAACGTTTATAGTGTAAAATAAATATGAAATCAATTTTAACAAACATGTATTTTGACTAAACGTGCAATTATTAAGTTATAAAAACCTTTAATTTAATAGGCGTAACAAATGAAACCATAAAAAACAGATTCTTGACCCTTAACCTAAAAACACTTACACAGCTAATCCTTAAACGCCATACACTTTAGTTGTCGACTGTCGCAATCCAAGACACTACACTCGCGACCTGCAATAAAATGGATTAGCGCAATTGTCCCCATTCTATTGTCCCTACGGACCATCATGTGTCCTCGACCTTACACACGGTTATATTAAATATAAATTAACATATTATTACGCAAGCTCTCATAGTTGTCACAAGATTTATATATATAAACAAGTAGCTATAGTTGTTGATACGTGAGATAGAGTACCTTTGTACTAAACTATCATACTGCTATCTCATTGTACAGTGATAAAAGGTAGGCTAACGAACTATTGTTACATAGATGAGTTATAATAATGTCATTTTTTATATCTCGAACTAGATTAACCGTTGATGCGTTTGCACGCTATCTTGTCTTGGTAATTATTTTTTCAGACGAAAGGATTGTATTCAATTAGTTGATTCATTGTGTTTGGTTGAATGTTTTGTACTTGAATTCAATGGGTTTAATATTATTTTTCTTTATCAAAACACTTTTTATGTAATGCTTGTAAAGTATGAAATGTGAATAACCTTTATACTGAAAATCGACTCAATTTTTTCATATGATTCCTAAGTTTTCACTAAATGCGGATTTTTCATTTCATTATAGGACATTGTAAATGATTAGAAATAAAACGATATTAAACAACCATAGATATGGCTCTTGAATTCAAAAGCACAAAGCATTGCCATCAACTAAAAATAGGTTTTCATACAAACCATAAATATATTCCAAAATTTTGAATCCATTCTAAAATTTGCAATCTAAAATACGAGTAGGTACATGCAGTATTGTATAAAATAAACGCAAGTAAAACATTTAAAAATATATTTTTTTTCACATAAAACAAAACACACGCCTCAACGCATAGAAAAGAAACCCCTGATACACCTCAAAATGTGTTTTTAAATATCTCATTGATATCAAGTTCCAGACCTAGATGGCATGGACACATGATGAGACAAGAAGAGCTACTCGGCGAAAATAATGCTCAAAATAAACATCAAAGAAAGAACAAGGGCAGCCACCAGCCACTTGGTGGACCACTGTTGCAACAGATCTGAAGCAGCATAATTTATCTTATCTACAACCCAGGATAGAATATCCTGGCGCACAAGCACAAGTAGGACCGACCCCAATAAAATAAGAGATAGGGCAGGGAGAAGAAGAAGAAGTTTGATATGAAGTCCCAACACTGGAATCAATTGAATGAGTCTCATATACTTCATAAATGAAAAACGTTCATAATTGATATACACTAATGGATACGTTTAGTTGATTTCAACGATCTCACATAATTGTGAAATTTCCGAGAAAAAGGAACCCTAAATACTACATTATTTATTACAATATACGCCTAAAAAGGTTTTACAGTGAATAGGTAACTTGTAGGCTTGCGTGGTACATCATTGATCAAATTATCACTTAACATCAGGCGAGATAGTAGTCAAAAGCAAACTTATAATAGTTTAAGAAACATGAACATTATGCCAAAGTAAATAAATAGAACAAAAAAGCAATATTTTAAACTTTTATAAGCGTAACATGGAACTGTGTAAAAATAATAAATTATAATAACATAATAATAATTTAAACTTCGAAGAGCTCATTTCATCTAAGCAATATAGTAAACGTCAAAAAGAGATTGACCTGTATGCGGATTAAAACCTCTTTACTGTTTTAAAGATTTCACATTCGCAGTACTAACAACAAACACAACTCTGCGCGAAACAGAACGCCCGGTCCAAGCACCCTCACCCGCGTGCCGGTTTATTTGCCATCAGTGTACTCTACACTGCCGGACAATTAATTCGCCAATAAAATTAAGCAGTACACTTCAGGGCGTTGGATTATCCGCACAGAATGGGGTGTGTGATATACAGAATCTGTGGGCTTTGTCATGGTTGTTTGAATTTGTTGGTGCGTATGAGTGCTCGGGCAACAAACTTTATTGAGTGGTCTTATATTTGAATTGAACTTATTGTAATTACATTGTATATACAGCTATGTACATTTGTATATGTATATTATACATGCAAGTTATCCTACTTATATTATAAATGCGAAAGATTATGGTGTCTATGTTTGTTACCTTTTCACGCTCAAATGGCTACACCAATTTCGATGAAGTTTGGTATACCTGGATTAACACATAGGCTACTTTTCATCATCATCATCAATCATCACCACGCGGGTAAAGCCGCGGGGCGCACCTAGTCATAAATATTTATTATATCGTCTATTGACGTTTACATACGTGAGTCGTAGCCAACTTCTTGCATTTAAACCTTAATCATTTTAAATGAATAACTACCGTGAACACGGTGATCTCGAAGCCAAAACAAAAAGTTAAAAAAAAACTACAAGCCGAGTCGCACCTTCTTACACAGTATTTTGTACCTCGTACAAAATATAACACTAAGCACATATTTTATATAACATGTATTTGTTTGTGTCGCCATCGTTAAAATCGTGGAACGTAAATTATATAGATAGATAGATAGAAGATATATACGTACTTACATATCTTCTTTTTTTTTTTTAAATCCTATAGTTAAAGCGGCAATAGTCCATACTCTCAGTCACCTCCCTATTGGCGCTTATATGATACGGTCCGCAGCCAAACGGACAGACAGTGGCGACTTAGGGGCTATTTATTATCTATAACTAAGATAACTAAATCTTATTACAAACTTTGATGTTTGTGTTGTTTACACATGCATGATACGCGAGCAGTACTGCAGAACTTAAAACAAAAGAATTACACCATTAATACCCAATTTTTTTACTGACTGGCCGGTTGGCGCAGTTGGTAGCACTCTGCCTTCTGAGCTGCTGGTCCCGGGTTCGATTCCCGGACAGGTTAAACATTTGTGTGTATGAACATGTCTGTTTGACCTGTGTCTGGGTGTGTATATGTATATAAGTATATATAAGTATGTATATAATTATATATCAGTCATCAGGTTACTATAGTACAGGCTCTGCCTAGTTTGGGACCTGAAGACCTTGTGTGAATGTTGTCCCATATTATTATTATTAATGTATAATGTAACTTTGCGCGTTAATAGTTTCCATATGCGAGACATATCCAGGGGACCCCGTCTCACATAATCCCCATCAGCCACCACCCCACGGAGTCTCCTAGCCCAACGAACCTCACAGCATATTGTTTGTGTTGTGTCCATGGTTCAAGTAACCATGAATAATAGATGCAACTGTCTCTTCCCCTTTTATTTAGAACCATTTGGAATTCGATGAGGACGGGTGGTATCGAAACGTAAATGATACATTGAGTCTTCAATATTTGCTACAAGAATATATAATAACTAGCTACGCCCTTCGGTGGGACCCGCGGTTAAATGGAGCGTGGTATTGACGATTTTTTGTGTCTTCCCGGATTCCACGTGAACAGTAAACATATTATTACGGAAAGAGAATAAAAATAAATTTAATAGGCGTGGGGAGATGCAAGGCCTCTTGCTCCTATTGTCCACGTGCGACATCTAGAATCGTGCCATTCTAATTGCTAACAGCTCACCTATACACTTACATAACACGAGTCTGGCACTTCCATCACTGCCAAGTATTGTCCCACCGATTCACTACACACTCTATAAATAAGTCATTAGCACTCATTAGAGACCGCGACGAATTTCGGATAATCGAACAGAAGAAAAGGCTTTCACGGCTCTCCTCTAATCTTCTACACATCACTGCTCTGAGGGTAATATACTATTTCAATGACAATGGACATATTCTGTATTGCCATGTTTGTTTTTTTCCCCAAAACTTTTTCGTCGAGGATTTATGCAGTGCTATATAAACTGCTGTGTAATATGCTAGTGATGCTTTTGTGTATTTAAAGTACCGTAATTTAATCATAATTTTTGAAGTGATAACTTCTCTTTCTGTGTTGTGCACTTTTGTATGGGGAAAATGTTAAACTCGCGTCAGGGCTCCTCGCGTAAGGCGCGGTGACTTCATCGAGTTCGTAAGACGGAGGGAGCGTAGAGAAAATTAAACTTAAATGTGTTACGAATAAGGTACATTTTCGTTTGTTGGTAGTTATAATACGACCTTTTTGAAATAGACCGCGCTCACCTTGCTCACCCGTTTAACACTTCATTCTATTGTATGCTCTATCGCCCTCACTATAGTTAATTAAAATAAATAAACTTATTGTTAATAAATCAAACGGGGCTATATCGCGAGTAAAACATTTAGTAATTTATTTACCTTGACGTTTCGACCAAGTTGCATTGGTCGTGGTCACGAGAAGACTGTTTACTAAAAGTTTTTCTCGCGATAAAGCCCCGTTTGATTTATTAACCATGTGTTCGAATCGCGTAAGTCTTAAAATAAACTTAAATACCTATTGTCATGTTTGTGTATGAAAGCGCAATAAACTGACTGGGACTGAGATGATAAGACTACTGATAGACTAGTAACTACCTGCATGTAAATATTATTTAGTTCTATTTATTTTTGGGAATAAATCTGTTTTTTGGTTCCTTCTGTGGTTGCTTAAATTATTCCAACGGCAGACCAATTTCCACAAAAACATTTCCAAAACCCATCTCCGCGGGAAAAATCTTCCACCTGGCCACACTGGTCACATGAGCGTGTAATATGTAGCTTGGTCGCCTTTGTTATTCCAAACAGTCTGGTCAGCCTTTGGAATCCAGTCCATTGTCTCATCAGCTACCAGAGTTACCGACTTTGAAAATTAATGAGCTGACGACGACATCTTAATCCTATGTTTGTATATGAATGCAGAGGCTTTGTCTGAAGCGGAAGAAGAAAAGACGAACTACTACTTTGGCTACTTATATGCTGACTGACAAAGCGGTGTTAGTTCTCTTTGTCCTGATGAATGCTGGTCGCTTTTGTGAGGCAGTTTCGTCAGAGCTGTCTCTTTTGCAAATAGCTACTGGGCTTTTACTTAAATTTGTTGCTTAAGACTACTAGACTAGCTCTTGACCACTATCTAGATGAATAGTGACGATGCGGTCGAAGCTCATGACATAATCATTATCATAATCGGACGACCACTGCTGGTCGGAAGGTCGCAAAAAGCAGATCGCATCTAATCTTGGTTTGCGAATCTTATATAAGTTCTCCATGCCAAATCCATGGTCTCTACTCAAGAACTTTTCAGCCCCATCGGCCATCAGTTTTGCGTGATATGTGAAATGTTTTTTTAACTTGTGAACTACTTGTTTTTATTCAGTATATATACAAAATCTCGTACAGATTCCCCGAGCATCTCGTTTACTAATTATATGCCTATATCACCTCTATATATTATTTTATTCTGATAATAGTTATTCAAAGTTTACAAACGTTGATTTTTTTCAGAATAAAGCATGCTATGATGCTAACAGATGCAACGACTACGAAAAGTGGCGTGCAACGACTACGAAAAGTGGCGTGCTACGTCACTGAATCTAGATTTTTTTTTTCAATCCCACCGGCCGATTGAAAGTTGAAAGATATTTTGTATGAGATATTTGACTGTATTGTTAACCGACTTCAAAAAAGGAGGAGGTTCTCAATTCGACCCGTATGTTTGTAACCGCATAACTTCCTTACATCTTTTTTAATGTTACCTATATAGTGCTTTGGACAATATAAACTTTTCAAATGTAACCCTTATGGCTTTTGACATAAATGTCAGTTGCTTGACAGTTAGCAGGAGTTAGTAGTTAATTAACACAGAACTGCGTGTATTTGTAGCTTTTTCAGGCACGGTGGATTTTACATTTATTTTATAAAACTTCACTGCTATATTTAGTACTTCAATTGGCACTGAAACACTCCTTCTCGGCGAGTTATCTAAAGCTCAAACACCTAACTTAACTTGTAATTTATTACATTTGAAAAAACTTGGTTTATCATTGTGATAAGTTATATTAAAATTTGATAAAACCAGACGGAAGGTCTGTTTAGGGTTCTGAGTTGGTGGGACATTTGCACCTGGGTGTTTATTTATTTATTCGATCGATATTCGACGATTGAATCGACATTGCCTGTGATTGACTTATTTCAAACAATACTTATAAACATATAAGTGTTAACTGGGCACTAATCATATTTAAATTGGAAAAAAGGTTTTAAAAAAAGGTATATAATTCGTAGATAGCTATAGTTTTGTAATAATTATTTATTAACATGCATTATAAGGAGGTGTCTATAACATTCCTTGACTCGTCTTCACGACCCTACACATGTCATAATTCTAAACTCATGCTTTGTAAAGGTGCGTTCGTAACAATGGGACTTGTGTTTAGCTGTCACTCACAGTTTGCTGGGATCAATGTGACGCGCCTTAAGTCCTGTTGTGCAACATTGTGTGATGTGTACAGACTGAGATATGGGTGATCGCAACAGTTGAGTACAGCTAGCAAAAACATATAAAATCATACATAATTATGATAAATTACGCCAGTTTCACATATTCTTAGGGGAATCCGGAGTTATGAAATAAATGATTTATTTTGTACTTCTCGTTATTAGTGGAGATGCCTAACGTGGTATATATAATTATATACCTATATGTATTTTAATATTCAATATGTATGTATGTGTTATTATTCGTATGTCCAAATATTATATAAGAGTCGTGAGACTCCTTTCCAAGATAGCCTGGAAATAATTATAAACAATTAAAATGTAGTTATTATAATTATACAGATCTCTGAATATGCTTGTATAACTCTGATAGTACTGTAAACAGAACTTGTATGTGTAATCGTGGAAGTTTGAAATGATCATTGATTTTAAATTATAATTATGCTCAATAAGAAATGATGAAGTTGGTAAATGATCAAGATCCGATTAGGTGTGGTATCGCTAATAAAAGCTCTAGTGTTTAAAAGGAAACCAGCTCCCCTAATTGTGTGTTTTTGCTGACGGTATCGCATATGAGAAGAGGATTAGTGAGGGTGACGTCATGAATATAAAATTAAAACCTTACGGGATATAACGCGAACAGACAGCGGCAATCGACGGGAATCTCTGAAGAGTAGACTGACTGCAGAGACTTCATTTCGTTAAGGTATACATTTTATCTAATCTCATACTGAAATATAACGAATAAAAATTCAAAACAGAACTTGAATGACAGTTGTAATCTAACAATCTCGAAATAGTTTTCAGACTCAAATTGAATGACAGTTTTTTATAGACAATATATCAATATATAATTATTTATATAAATAATAAATAATTATTTATATAAATAATTTCGATTAATAAATCTTATAAATTATCATTACATTCATAGTGTATATTTTTTAAATGTCTTTATCGAATTGCATAATATGAATGAAAAAGGAAACTGCGAAAAAAGTTGTTTATTTTTACTGTGTTTTTAATAAAGCACTGTAACCTTTAGGTGGCAAATGACAACACAAGATTCGATACACTTTCAATTATTGACTTCTAATCCACGCCAAATATAGTCTTTCCCGGGCTTCTTTTATTCATTATTATTTATTTGAACTTAGATATGTCGAGTTTAATAATTAACCTACGTATCTGTCATGAAACTACTCTGTGCAGAAAACTTATCACAAATCTGCGTGCAAGCGCTTACAAACAATTGGGTATATTGTGCATTACCAAATGTATTCCTTACAAAGGGAAACGTTACCAGTTTGTATAGACCTCTATATTCATGCAGTTTCATCAGGATTGTAGGCATGACTTAAATAGGAACTATATTTTTTGTAACCACTCTGAAAGGCCTATCTGATCAAATCTTTGGAGGGTGCAGGCAGTTCTAAATAAGCTGGCAAGTGTAACACCCAATCGTAAAAAGGTTGAATAGTTTAAGCTAATCAGAACGCAATGCTTGTTTCATTTGTTTCTTTGAAATGTAAAACATAATAATATCATTAAATAAACTTACCATTAACGGCACTTTATCACAAAGTCCCATAATTATTTTATATTAAATCCTAATACCATATACATAGGAATCCAGTATGTTATTTGTTTAATGCTAATGCTAATTAGAAAGCCAATCTTGTACCAATAAATTTAAGCATTGATATAAAATTATATGTATATACATTACATAATATACGCTTAGTATCATTATGCTTAAAGAATATATACGTGAACAAGATGGTGGCTGGTATTTTGGTCGAAGAAAGTCTCGCTATCCAGCATGGTAATGCGGCTAGCATTTTGGGCATATTGTCGAAAATGCAGCAATGTTCCAGCCAATTAGGTACAGAGCGTGTGGGTGGTTGAAACAAGCTTATGGTAAGTATTTTATTGTTTACAAATTTGCGTAGTATTGTTGATTTGAAATAATTAACTATTGGTTTCTAAAAATGCTATCTTATCGATTTAGTTATTATTACTTTGATAAAGTTATGCTTTACTTTAATTTTATTATTAGAAGTTTTTTACGCTAAGCACACGGGGTTTTACACAAAAATATCTGTGTAACAACCACCAAAGCTCGGGCGCCTGGGTACTAAGTAGAATAAACAATAAATGTAACTTACAAGTTAATTTTTTTTTGTTCTATTTTTATTTCGTAGACATATTTATAATAATATTAACAATATTGCAAAAGTGCCGTAATATAGTGCGATATATTTTTCTATAAATACCACAATACACTCGTTCTCTTCCCGTGTTGGATCGCCATAATTTTCTAAATTGCTACTAAAGCCGTCTTGCTGCCAGTTTAGCTTAAGTTACTAGTGAAGTGCACGAATTGTTTTGCGTTTCGTAAACAAACTATCTATAGACAAATAATAAATGTTTGTGTGTGACAAGTTTTTTTTTTAAACTCGATTGGGTTACATCAGTGCGTCATTTAATTGTTCACACGAATGCGATATGGTAATTGTGACGCAAGTTATGGTATCCTAGTGAGGGGGCTAGTGAGAATAAATACTGCGAGGAACTGTATTATGAGTATGTATTCCGAACTTGAAACTGATCTCGTATTGATATTGTCAGTTAGGAAGTTAAGTGTGCACTCACCGTTTCGCCTTTATAATACTAGTAGGAGGATAAACGAACAAAGAACCAAACGCATTTACAATCACACCCCTGCACTAGGATACCTTGTGTCGCGGGAGGCATCGATACACACATTCATAGACACATACAAACAAGACCCGAGAACAAGCATCTATGCTCATCACAGCACTGATGAACGATTAATTTTATTCATTTATTTATTATACAAGATAGATATAAAATTATTCATTTTTCTCATTAGTTATGGTTTTAATCATTTTATCATCATCATCATCATCAGCCTGTTGCAGTCCACAACTGGACATAGGCTAGACTTCCATTGCACGATCTCCAGTCTCCCGCATCCAGCCGCTGCCAGCCATTTATCCTTATTTATCCACTTATAGTTCCAAAATGTTTATTCTTATGTGCATCAATTTAAACAGCTAGTGTGTTCATAGAAACCTTTTGGTTGCGCTGGTCTATAGACTGTAATAATTATCGTTTCCCATGATTTTGTGCTACTACAGTTGATAGAAAGTTTTTGTTACTGTAACAGTACAATAGTACGTACATTATTTATTTTGTACTTTTTTTTTATTTATTTATTTATTAACATTCACACAATGTCTTCAGGTCCCAAACTAGGCAGAGCCTGTACTATGGTAACCTGATGACTGATATACATACTTATATACATATACACACCCAGACACAGGTCAAACAGACATGTTCATACACATAAATGTTTGACCTGTCCGAGAATCGAACCCGGGACCAGCGGCTCAGAAAGCTGAGTGCTACCAACTGCGCCAACCTGTCAGCCACTTTTGACAGGATGTCATGTATTTACCCGACAACGATGTATGTAGGAAAGTAGTTTAACACTTATTGTATAAGTATGAGTAAGTATGTACCTTAGACTACTTGGCTTGTCGTCGTTAGAAGCTAAGAAGCTGTTATGAAGAGGTATAAAGATTGGGTTCTATGAAAGATCAGATATAGATCACAGTAATTTAGTAATTGTCATTTGGAAAAGAGGTTCAATATACAGCTTAAATACGCTACTATGATATATATAATACATTTTAATTACACTTTGTTTTTATACTATTTATTCATATAACAGTCCAGTCTTTTGCTTTGAGGCAATCTGACATCAAATAACTTATGGAAACGTAATCGTATTGCGCCACCTGTGTTTATTGTATTGTACTACTGTACTATACATACCTATACCGGTATCTGTAGCCTGTAATGCCACAATATAGAAACAATAGAATAACGCCCAATATGAGGGTTGTAACTCAGCGTGAATCAATAATCGATTCTTTAGATCTTTCAGGTTTGTACTAAGCGACAATATTGTCGCTATATAAGCAACTATAGTGTCGACTATATATATAGTATAGTCGCTCGTAGTTAGGAACTATGTATAGTTATATATAGTTTTAACTTATGTAATTATTTTGCGCAACAAAACGATTGGGATAATAGTTCGTGCTCAGTGTCTGAGGCCGGAATAACTTGCATCACAATCATCGAATCGCATTCGTATAAACAAATGCTTAAGTACCTACCGTCCGTAAAAACTATCATTGCAGTTTACTGTCACAATTGTACTAGATATTAATAAATTAGGCAATATTAGATCGAAATCACTCGGAACTACCTTTGATTAAGTTACTTCTATTAAACTGAACATAGATAAAAGAGCAATAACACTAGACATATTCATAGACCTGAAAAGTAATGTTAAAGTTAAAAAACATTGGATTTTTGGATAAAGTTTATGATATTTATAAATCATACGTATCAAAGTGATTCCAAAATGACGGTTAGTACTGATTTCAATTGTTTCGCGCTGCGATATGGCTGCGCTAGTACTGCGACAGTGATTGACTTAGTTCGATGACATTCAGAATCTGAATAGCATGCGAACAGCGTCGCTCCCAGTGTGCACAATCTTAAAGGCACTGTTAATATCCAATGTACTCGTACTGCCTAGATTACAATGAGTATTATGCTTTTGTAGCATCAAGCTCACTTCCAAAGAGGAAATCACGAAGCTTCTCTATACATTTTTGAAAAGAGATTTTGACACGAAGGGTTTCGGTTTTTATTAAAATTAGTATACCCATAATATTATATTTGATTATTGTTAGAAGTTTTGTGAAAGTTCTTTAGAAAACTATTGTGATGATGTTTTGAAAGTTGAGTTTCGATAGATTTCTCAGAACAACGTTATCTAAAATGTAACATGGACATTATAAGTTTACGCCGAAATAATATTCACTTCTTGTAATGTAACAAACCGACTAGGACTCACGTGGTAAACACTGGAAAATTACTCTCCGACCAGTTTTGAACTTATTTGCAGTTCTTCATCTGGGAGTTATGAATTATTATGAGTTATTAGTTTGTTACATTACAATTATGGAAGAAACTCGCGATAGTTTTCAGACTCAAAATGTTCACTTCTGTGCAACGTACAAATATATAAAGAAGTCATAGGTTGCAAGAAGCAAAGTTTAAATATCATTGTACATTTTAGAAATAAAATACAAACATAGCTCGTATTTGAAGGAAAAAAAAAAGTTTAGAATAAACATACCAATAGATGTGTTTGTATATTTATGGCGCTCTGATTGCCGCCTTAATTGTGCACCGTAATTCAATATTCATTTATATTTTATTTTTTTAAAGTAAAACTAAATTATTAGAGTATTGGCAAATCCCTCCTATATGGGGAGGCATATGTCCAGCAGTGGACGTCATATGGCTGCTATGATGATGATGATGATGATGAATTCAATACTCAAAACTATTGTACGCAACTCTACACTTCTGATTCATCCTAATTGTTTAACAGTTGTGAGCTCGCCGTTTAAAACCTTTAAAAGCATAAAGGACTTAATTCTGAAAAGTGCTTTAAGCGCACTAACTTGCCAAGTTCTGCCTACCCATAGCCCGCGCTCGTAAACCGTCGTGTTTATGTATCGAAACAATGGATGATAAATAATGAAAGTTATCGGGTTATACGCTTTCGGATTTAACCAACACGGACAAATGATATGCGGTTAGACGTTTGTTTGGGAATGGGTCGCGCGAATTGGGCGATTCGCTTCGGTACTTTAGGAACTCTATTAATCTGGGGCTTACTATTAGATAGTTCCTATGGAGATACCAATTGCAAGCTCTGTTGTTGCTTCTATATAAAGAACGACTAGCTGCGCCCCGCGATTTCACCCGCGTGGACAACGGTTTTCCTGCTACCTCAATTATCCCACGGGAACTATACTTTCTTACTCTTATTTATATAAATTGCAACAAAAGAAAATGGTCTACCAGTTTTGACATAAGTTTCGGTGTGTTCGCAATAGCGATAAAATTCAGCAATAGAAACTGTCAATAATTATTATAATTGAAAGGAAAACCTGTTGTTTTTTTATGTCAAATAATCCTCGACCTTAAGGTGGTGGACGATATGTTTGGCTAACTGTACCTGGAAGAGACTATAGTCCTCCCACAATACAGGGTATCCAAGGGTAGGGCTTGTTGTGAGTGACTTAGGCAATGCCAGGAATTTTTCTACTATATTATCTTGTGACTTAGGGAATGCCAGCTATCTTTGTACTATATTATCTTGTGACTTAGGGAATGCCAGCTATCTTTGTACAATATTATCTTGTGACTTAGGGAATGCCAGCTATCTTTGTACTATATTATCTTGTGACTTAGGGAATGCCAACTATATTTTTACTATATTATCTTGTGACTTAGGCAATGCCAGCTGCAAAAGATACTGTATTATCTTGTGCGTTTATTTTTGTGTAATCTTATATTAGTATTTAATTATTTTTAATTGAGAAGTCCTAGCCATCTCGTACAGCTCAAATGACTACCTGCTGCCAGCGTACAATTAATGCTAGCAGCATTATGTCATTGGATTGTAATTTATAATGATTCGTTAATATGTAGGTACCATTTGGTCGTGTGTCGTATCAACCAAGCGCTCTAATAAGTTTTGGGATATCTGAGTAGCTCCTAGTCCCTACGGGTCTGTATACCAAAAGGCGTAACGTTTTCTTAGTGCCTTTTCTGAGTTTGCTGTGGCGCCATCGTGTATATATTATATACGTTATACGTATACGTTATACTGTATATGTTACTATACATATCTATTATATACATTATTTATTGGACTAGTTTTACATACTTCAACGAGAAACAAACTAACAGACTCAAACGTTGTCTGTCTATGTATTGTAAAGATTCTAAAGTTATCTATTAAGAGATTGTATACTAAGCGGATCCATGCTTAATTTGTAGCACGTTAACTCTGATACCACCGCTAACCAATAGCTTTCACGAAATGTTTTACCTAAAGATATCTATACACTCTCGTGCGAATTGCAAAATGAATCAGACATGAATGTGTTTTATAAATTCGGACTAGTTTGATCGAGATGGATAGCGAATCATTCATCTAGATTGAACTAGTTTACGGGAGAGTTTGTCTACAGTTTTATACATTGTAAACGGTCTATTATTGAAGACCGATGAGTTACTTATCTACGAACTAGGCCGTTACAGTAACTTTATTAAATTGGAGGCATGATGAAGAAAAACGGGGAAAGTATTATCTAAACATGATGTGCTTCACGAATCACTGTATTTACTTTATAGAATTCGTCATCTTAACCATAGGACGTCCACTGGACATATGCCTCCCCCATATAGGGGAGATTTGCCAATACTCGCCACGCTTGGCAGGCGGGTTGGCGAGCGCAGTATGATTTCCGATGCTTAGAAGGCGCTGCTGCCCAACTTCTGGTACGTGGTCACTTAGCCCACTTTGACGGGAAAGATGGGATGTACTATTGTAAGCCGGTATCACCACGGCACTTAAAAATTTCTTTTGCTTGCTTGATTGCTTCTGTGTCTTCTCAGGTTTATGCCAAACCACGAACATAAGACGGTCTCTTTCCGTTTTTATGTGTGTTCGCGGATTTCGTCGTATATGAACTACTTTTGATGATTCTTTTTTGTTTTATACAGTATACGTTCGTGGTGGTTCCATTTAAATTTCATCAAAATAGGACAAGCTGTTTTTGAGTTACACTCCAAGAACAGAAAATTGCTACGCATACCTCGACGATATTATAGTTGCGGTTGAAGACATCGGAGAACATACACAATGACTATTGAGCCCGTGAGTAGCAAAGGTCACTGAAAAAGTTGAAAATAAGTTATTTCACACTTTTTAGTGTTGAAGTCGGTTGCTTTGGTATTTTTTTTTAATTATTTTGAAATAATCAGATACCAACAGCATATCTGCCCCTTAAATTAAAATGCAACACAGTCCCTATAGCATTTTAATTCTGCAAGCAATATTCTGCCAGTCTTCGTTTATAGCAGACAAATTAATGACCATTGCCTCCACCGTGTCTCGCTTTTTACGGCTATTTATGGTTATTTGCGCTATTTAATACGTTTTGAGGGTATTTATGACGTTTTATGGCGAGTCCACAATACGAGAGCACGAGTTTAGCCGTGTTTATTAGCCGTTGTCCGCGACTTGCCATTTTGCAGCGATTCAGAACACGTTTTAAAAATAAATGTATACTATAAAAATAGCCTTGTAATGATAGGTAATGTATAACGTGACCATGTTTTTTTTTTGCCAGTGCGGGATATTTGCAGAATTATATATTTTAAAAAGTTATTAGTGTTTTACAAGATTTTTATTATAAAAGACAAAATAACACAAATTAATCAAAGCACTAAACACAAAATACCTAGTTAAATAAGCACGACTTTCTAAACCCCATTAGTGGCGTGAATTTATTTCCCCCAAAGTTGCAGTTCGTGTTGTCTCTTCGAGCGGGAAAAATACATTTTAAATAATCTTTTCAACTGTTTGCATAAGCGGGACTATGTCGAGCTCGCTGGGGACACCGGGACAGTCTGCCTGAAATCGGGACTGTCCCGCTCAAAGCGGGACGTATGGTCACGCTAGTAATGTACATAGTTTCACTTTACCGTGCAAGTTACTTCGCCTAAACATTTCTTACTATATGCATGTAAATCTTGTGTGAGCGTTAATATGTAGTTTGGTTTTATTGACGGATAGTATTAATTAACCTTACTTAGCTTTAAGTGCGTAACAAGTGCTACCAGCTGGCTACAGACAATAATGATGGGAAAAATTGATGGCAAAATAGGCATGGGAAGAAGAAAATTGTCGTGGCTATACGGAACATATATAAGGGAGTGGACAGGAATCAAAAGTGTCGAAGAACTGTTTAGGTTTTCCCTGAACGAGGAAATTTTTTAAAAGATGACTGCCGGCCTTCAGTGATGGAGAGGCACCTGAAGAAGAAGAAACTTTAAGTGACAATTAGTCAAAAATGAGTTAATAGTTTGCCCAGTTGACAGAACACCTGGTGCGTTACAGTAATTGCGACAAATCACTACAGAAGTACTACAGAAGTAATGACAAATCTTTCTATGGTCTTTCTTTCACTTTTGGTGCGTTTATCAACATATCTGTATCTATTGTCACTGAAACACGCTTCACTAATGTAAACGTTTGAATAGAAAGATCATATCTTACTAACTATAGAATACTCTGAGGTTTAGTAGTAGTGGATGAAGCACGTTGATTTATTAAGTCATGCCTAACTGGGATGAACGATGAATCGAAACAAAATGTTGGGGAAACCACAGACCAGCAAGCACTGCATAGAACGCCGATGATGCACACAAACTGTGGGATGCAGGACTTTTGAAACAATATTGAAATTGCATATAAGTTTATTATCATTGAAAACCCGATCATCAAATATAAATTAACAGTAACATTATATTTGAAGATACGAACAACGAATTACACAAAAATATAAATTACAAGTCATGATATTGCTTCAAATACCATCAGAAGACCAATAGTTATGAAAAGCTTTTAAATTGGCAAAAAAGTAATACAATATAAGATTACCAATTCAATATCCAAATTTAATAAATTTTGACGTGATAACGTTTTATAAATTGATGAATACCAGCAACACTCATGAAAAATAGTAACGTTCCGCGTAACGTTCCACCTGAGTTTTGTATTACATAAAATAATCAAAGTCAAAGTCAAAGTCAGTCATAAGTGATTATGACGTTATCACGTAAATCTATCGTCCGTAAACCGACTTTACAGACAACCAATTTTTTAACTTTTTATAAGCTTGCGCTTGATAACTGATAACCTGATGATAAGTTCCACTTTCTGGTATATGTACCACATAGCGATATTGCCTTACATCGAGTGGACCGATGATATAATTAAATTATGAATTTTCAGTCCATATTCTCCGAAATGTGTCCGATAGAAAACCGATAGGCATGCTACTCTACGTCGGTGTTCAAAGCTTTGAAGCTTACGTTCCACCAAAGAGTTACTTCCGATGTATACCTTATGGCTAGCCTCTCAATTGACTCTCAATATTATGCATAAGCATCAGAATTGATAACTTCCCCTCTCTTTCTGTAGGTCAGATAAAAATGAACCGCTTTACGTTTTATCCTCCTTTATAAGATATATCAACCAGTTATTTATGTTACGGTGAAGAATGGTTTATTGTTATTGTTTTGTCCGAGTATTGAACACAAAAGCGAGGAATTGTGCCGTCTGTCATGGATTAGTGTTCTGATTTAGTGCCCATTGGGACAGGCTGGTGGACACAGAGTACCCGATAGTACCCATGTGAAGTCAATGACAGGTTCTGTTGCTTTGCACCTTTTTGAGACAATGTGGCGAAGACTTTAGAAATGCCAAGCTTGGCGTGAACTATGGAAAAATATTAATGTTTTATAGGAGTTTAACACTTTAGCCCATAGGGATTATGAATAGTGGTATGCCATTTTAAATGTATTCTTCCAGCTTTGATGTATAATTACTAATATTATAAATGCGAAAGTTTGTGTGTATCTGTGTATGTTTGTTACTTCTTCACATTCAAACGGCTACACCGATTCGATGAAATTTGGTATGGAGATAGTTTAAGCCCTGGATTAACATATAGGCTACTTTTATCCCGAAAAAAGTAGAGTTCCCGTGGGATAATTAAGATAGCGGGAAACCCGTAATCCAAGCGGATGAAACCGCAGGGCGCTACTAGGCACTAGTATTTAACTTTGCTTCTTATATTTATTACTTGTAAGTGCGGGTTCCCATTAATTAGTGTGCCCAAAGGATGTGGCTGAACCTTGCCTACGCACAACTTTGGGCCCTCAGTGTCATTAAACTTTAGGATACCGCAAAACGTATATTTTCATTTCATTTATTTTTTTATTAATTATTAACATTCACACAAGGTCTTCAGGTCCCAAACTAGGCAGAGCCTGTACTATGGTAACCTGATGACTGATATATATACTTATATACATATACACACCCAGGCACAGGTCAAACAGACATGTTCATATACACAAATGTTTGACCTGTCCGGGAATCGAACCTGAGACCAGCGGCTCAGAAGGCAGAGTGCTACCAACGGCGCCAAAATTACTTCAATAACCCAATAATTGTAAAAATTGGAAGTATATATAGGAATCGGAGTATCGCGCGCATCGCTTCTCAGTCACTCCGTACTCGCGCTTCTACCTGAACTTTTAAAATCAAACCAACCATAAACATGACACAGTTTTAAGTAGGCAACCTAATACAGTTGGATAGGCAATAAAACAAGGATTTAATTAAAAAACATCCTGTCAGATGACACTGTTTCATATTAAAGTTAATATTATTTAAGAGTATGGTTACGGAATTTCGCAAGACAAGCCATGTGCAATATATCAATCTACATATTGTTTGACATGCAATCGGTGTCATAACTCAATAACAGATGAGGGTATATATTTCTTAAGCCATATCTTGTACTATAATGGATAAAACTAAATCAATTGTATGACATTTATAATATCGCTGGCGTACCTGATTGTTATAAAAGTAATCGAGCGGTGACAAGAGCGTAGTACAGTCAGACACCGAGCTCGAGGCAAAAACATCCTGGTTAGATTCTATCAAAATAGTCAAAGAGCAAACATCCTTAGGGCCCAATTTGGTACCGGGGCAAGTCGATCCGATATCTCCCTGTCCTGGCGACAGCTCAAGCCGAGGTCCAAGCCTCAGTGGTGCCCTTGAGCTAGTCGCCTCGTCCACTCCTAGTGGCACAGCGCCGTCAGCGCTAGCCTCACTAGGCGGTGCGCCTTCTGCGCCCGCACAAATACCGGGCTGAGCACCATCTGTGCTTGCCCCCCCTCCGGTGAAGCTGTAAATGCCGGTAGAGGCAAACAGCATTAGTCCGTAAGAAAAAAAAAAAAAAAAAACAAAAGCGTAGAACGGTCTACGCTCTTGTCGCCGCTCGGACCTGAACCACTGAAGATGTCGACCGCAGTGATCGACGAAACGTCTGGAACACAAATTTCACATAGACCACGGCCAAACAGCCCGGAAGCAATACATACAACATGCAACGCCGGCCGTGAAAGCCTTAGAGTTTACGTTATAAAAGTACTTTGAAAACGTACGTTGTTTTTCAACAACACTTGAACTTTGGCAGTTGGCAGATAACACTTTGGCAAAATATGCCGAAGGTAAATTAATTTCAAAAACCTTTGGAGACGACAGTCATACATTTCTATAGCAATTTCTTAAAATCGACTCAATATCTCAAACCACACAACCCACGTTCGACGTTCCTCGTAAGGATATTGAAATATAGTCTCATAAAAGTCCAGAGCCTGAACGAAGGTTAACCGATTCCTCCGAGATTGACGCGTGTGAAGTATGGCTTCATTTGTCTGACTTCGATATATCTTTACCAACTTCTTCTTTCAGCTAAAACACAACTCAACACTTCTATTATTGAACTTTAAGGATCCTTTTTGCCTAACGAATTGTTGTAGAACGGTAAATAGCTGTGTAAAAAGGTGCTTTCGAAAGGATCTTCAGAACCGCAGCGTTATGAGATCTTCCATCGTTTGCGAAAACAAAGATAGGTCTTGATGGCCTTTGTGTGATTTAGTGATTCCGCGATGGTTTTCTGGTCTCTGTTGCGGTGATAGTTTAGGAATTGGTATTGTTTTGCTGTTGAAAAAAGTTGAACCCAGCATTATTTTGCACCGACAATAACCGCATTTTACTCTGTATAAGTAACGGTAAACCATACATGAATAATCTCAAACTTTACAAAAATGTAACTCGGAACAAAATAGTCAAAATCAAACATTTTATTGCCACAGTTTTTGTTTCTCGGGCAATGAAATGTTCTTTAATGTATACATAACAGAATAATAAATACAATGTGACTCTAATAGATAAATTAGATAAATACAATCTGACGGTCGCGGTGGCGCAGTGGTTAGTCTCAGTGACATGACTACTGTGTCTCCGGGATCCTGGGTTCGAATCCCGGCAGGGGCAAACATTTGTGCGATGAGTGTAGGTGCTTGTCCCGGGTCTTGGATGTTGTGTGCTGTGATTGTGTGTGTCCATGCCTCCCGCGATACAGGGAATCCTAGTGCGGGGGTCTGAGTGTGAAGAAAAAAAAAAAAAAAAATGTTGTGCGTATATTATCAAGTGTATTACAAACAAATGTAAGGTACATTATACTATTCACAGGGTAGTACAAGTTTATAAAACTCATATTACGTGTAATTTCATGACTCGCCGGTTGGCGCAGTTGGTAGCACTCCGGCTTCTGAGCCGCTGGTCCCGGATTCGATTCCCGGACAGGTCAAACATTTGTGTGTATCAACATGTCTGTTTGACCTGTGTCTGGGTGTGTATATGTATATAAGTATATATATCAGTCATCAGGTTACCATAGCACAGGCTCTGCCTAGCTTGGGACCTGAAGACCTTGTGTGACAGTTAATACAAAAAAAAATATATACCTTTTGACATCTGTGAACCGCTGTAGTTACGCTGTGCGCCTGTCTGTGTTACAAATGCATGACAAATATTCTAATTAATTTATTTAATTACGTATAATTATGTTGACAAAATAGGCATTGCTGGTAGTGACGATGTTTAGAAATCGCAAGATCAAGTGTCGTTCAATTCTATGATTACTTTCTTGATAAAGTCTGTACTACTATTTAGGTACTAATAGTTTTTGCTTTGGTGTCCTTTTTTGGTAATTATGTGATCTACAACCGTCATTACTCATAATGCAATAAAAATAATGCTCAAACTTATTTTACATTGTTTCTACGGGTATAACGTGGTACTTACGCGTAGTCGACAATTATTTCGGCTTCTTCCGGAACCCTTCATCAGGATCTTAAGCGTGGTGCGTTCGTCGCAACGTCCCGTCTCGCAAGGAAGAAACCGAAACAATTGTCGATCGTGATATCGACTACGCGTAAGTACCACGTTATACCCGTAGAAATATCGTTAAGTAATTATGAACGTGTTAATAATATTAATTCTCAAAATTATCACAAAGCAACGAACATGGGACAAATGAGCATCCTCTTTGTAGACCACTGTCACCTGAGTAAGCAGAGTACATTACCAACAATCCAGGATAGAATAACCTGGCGCAGAAGCACAAGGAGGCCCGGCCCCAAATGAATTGGAAACACGGCAGGACGAACAAGAATTGTGAAATTAACTTTCGTCAAGCTAATGCCTATGGTCATTTACCATTTGCTGTAGTTTTGTAGAGCGCGGTTCATTTTAACAGACTCCTTGTTACGGCATTATATTGATAAATTACACATTTATCAAAACCAACAATGCAAGCATTTTGAAAATCAATTTGTACGGGACAAGTTACTATCTTGTATATGAAGAAATAGAGATTATTTTCACGTGATCTGAGAAAGTTTCTTAAGTTCTTTCGGATTGGTTATCGAAAAAGATATAAAGGCAAAAGTTAGTATTTTTCGCTAGATTTATACTGACAGGACACGGTATGGCATTTGGTCCTTATTGTCGACGTACAAATAGGTTTTACTGTTTTGGATAGAAAATTGCAGGATGGATTGTTATATCAAACAGTTACGACAATCGCTAGAAGTATTAATGTTTTTATTGGTTGTATTTGAAACATATTTAGCTTAAATCGTTTTCATATAACCAGACGAAGAAAGACATTATATATATTATATATATATATTTGTGTATACAGATGTGTATATCAGACATTCTTTGTAACCAATTTTATATACTTGTTCACATCCATTATATATAATATTACAATTCCTGTCCATTCAAAGGTTGCCTGTAAGAAATTGCTTAAAGCGATAAGGCCGCCAATTGTTCTACCAATGTTTTATGTAATTTATATTCTATTTTTTTATTTTTAAGGGTGTTCAAGAAAGTGGTTTTGATAGATTGATTGATTGATTGACATTTCTCATTTATTCTGACGTTAACGGCAGCGAGGCCAATGTTTGTACAAGACAGCTCCTGTAACGTTCGGGTTTTCTCTAAAAAGATGCAACGAGAGGTAACATTATTATATTTACCTTCAATTAGAAGATTTTGAAGCGAGGATAGCTCAGCGGGGGGAGCGTCGCCTGTCAAACTGACGGACACTGGTTCGATCCCCAACAACAGCTTGAGCTTCCGGTGAAGGTAACACCGTTATCAAATTTCCAGCATGGTAGTAGGGTACTTTGGAATACCCGCCTGGCTAGCTACCACCCTCAAGTTTGAAAAACTGTCTCAAAACACATAGTGTATTCATCAAGTGAGATAGTGGACAAACGCTAGATCTACAGGATGGTTTTTTGAGAAGGGCGGTGATGGCCAAGTCCGAAACCACGAGAGTTAGTGAAAAGTGGTGAAAGGAGTCATGCCCTCGATATCTATGAAAACAATAACTGCATATTTATTTTTTTCAAAAATCTTTTACTTTTGACGGAAATGGACCCGAACGATTTGTCAAAAAAAATACCTACACCTTGTTATTGAACCAATGAATTCTGTTACTGATAAGGATCACAAGCTTTAAAAAATAATAATAATTATCGGTATAAGTCCTTATGACTACTTTTACAATTAAATAGTATAAAAAAAACTTATTTCAATTTCAGAGTGCAGCAAAAAGAACGATGTTTCATTTCGATTGAATTTTTGATGTGTGTTAACTCAGTTCTATTTGAAGATGAACCCCATAGCACTTATAACACAAGCTGATGTTCTCATGTAGTATAGAGACGTGTTGGTTCCAACACTAATGTATGGTAGTGTAAGTTGAGTGTGGCGGAAAAGTATAAAAAATTTTTTTAACAAAAAAATGCAATTGTCTCCAACACTCAAACGTGTGAAATAACTAGTTGAAGTCGGTACCATGATAGTTCACACAGAAGTAACTATCATCACATATCATGTGCTCATGGTACCGACTTCGACAAGTTATTTCACACTTTTAAGTGCTGAAGTCGGTTGCATTTTTTGTTAAAAAATTTTTATTTCACCCATTTCAGTGACCTGTGCTACTCACGGGATGTCGATGTCTTCAACCGCGACAATAATATCATCAAAATACGCGTAGCACTTTTCAGTTATTGGAGTATAACTCAAAAACCGCTTGTCCGATTGATAAAAATTAAATGGGAATACAAAAGTAGTATACTCTATCTAACAAAAAAATAATCATCAAAATTGGTTCATAAATGATGAAGTTATCTGCGAACAAACATAAAAAAAAAAAAACATATATACGGTCGAATTGAGTAACCTCCTTCTTTTTTGAAGTCGTTTAAAAAGCAGAACAAATGCTGTAGTAATAATGCAATATTTACCCACTTTATTTTTTTCTTTTTCACATGTAACTTACCTTTGGCCTTCCTCTGTTTCCTTCTACGATGTGGTTTTATAAAGCTATCATGTCTTATCAGATGGCTAATCATCACTTCTCTTATATTTTTTATTAAAAACTTTTCATTTGTACCTTTTCCGTCCAGCTAATCTCCTTCACCTTTCGCCAGCAATACCACATTTCAAAAGCTCCCAATAACACTATCTGTCTGTGTTCATATATAGTAGACTTATTCAAATAATGGTCGCGTGCTTGCAGCCAATAGTTTGATGATGAAATGTATCCCGGGGGCTATCACGTGATGTCTTCGTAAATATGTCGATTGTAGTGCGTCCTTCGAGAAGACTTATAGTAGCACCCCTGTTGTGTCCGCTTGAAGATAATCGTTTATAGGGATTCATCTGTTATTTTATTAAACTATAAAGTACTGATGTAAAATAATCAAATCAAATAAAGGTCACTTTTTTGCTTCTTCTTTTTTTCTATCTTCTATTTCCTAACAGTCCGTGCGAATAAAACTTTGGTTTACTTGCGTGGACTACGACTGTCCCGTCACCTCGGGTGAAAAAATCGTTATTTCACAGGAACTGTTTAAATACTAGCACACACACATGTAGTGCCGTGGTGGTACCGGCCTAGAATAGTACTCCCGCATTTCTTCCCGCGGGTGCCGTAAGAGTCGGCTAAGGGATCACGTACCAGGAGGTGGGCAGCAGCGCCTTCTGAGGATCGGAAATCATACTGCGCTCGCCAACCCGTCTGCCAAGCGTGGCGAGTATTGGCAAATCCTCCCTATATGGGGGAGGCATGTGTCCAGCAGTAGAAATCCTATGGCTGAGATGATGATGATGATGATGACACACACATGCACAAGCCTTCATATTTATGATTAGAATGTTTATGTTATTACGTAATAATTACATACAATAGCTTCAAGCTTTCTATGTCCCAAATCTTTTTTATCAAATCAAAATCATTTATTTGCTAGATATAGGTAGGTACATTGAACAAATGTTATGTTTATAAGATATGGGGCACTATATCCGAACCTTCAAGGCGTGCAAATTATGGATGCAATACCCCTACTAATTACAATATTAAACTACATTACTACTACTTATTTTATTGGATTATAAATTAATGAAAACAATAAAAAATTTAGGGTTCCGTACTACCTCAAAAAGAAAAAACGGAACCCTTATAGCGAGTGTCGAAAATCTGCAGCATGCTTGCGGCTGTATCTTTTGATTGCGTTGACGTAGAAGTTGATTTTTTCACAGGCCCAAGTGACAGTAGACTTGAGTATTTGTTATGAGTTTCACCTTGATACCTTTACGCGTTCCTGATAAAAAGGGTCTTGGCATACAGACAGACAGACAGACTCACAGACAGACGAACAACAAAGTGATTCTAAGTGTGATAAGAGTTCCGTTTTTTCCTTTTTTGGTACGGAACCCTAAAAATAACAACTACATATTTTCCTGAATGTCTTTCTAACTTTACGATCGCGACGATTTTTTCTTTAATATAATATCATTTCATCATCTGAGTTTGTGCTGTCTCATAATTATTTAATTAATATTAATTATTTGTCTCTAATCTATATTTAACGAGCAAATATGGCTTCTAGACAGGGGCAATTATTGTAGACTGCATTATCACTTAGCATCAGCTGAATTAGAGCGCATACGTTTTACTAGTTACAAAAAATGATATATTTGATCTGGTACCATTTAAATTTGAAAACGCTAGTAAAAATTAACCTTACGTTGCAAGGTTTATATTAGTTAATAAAATTGAAAAGATCGAGGTGACAAATTGAAACATCCACAGAAATGTTGTTTTTCTCAAAATATCACCTCTATCAAACCATACACACATCTATATAAAGAGATAAAGACAATTTTGTCTGTTTCATTGAGCACACACGGCGACAGACAGAGTCAAACAGCCCACGTCACGTGTAAAGTGGTGCGCGCACACACAGGCTGGTTTGTTTAACTAATGGACTATGCCAGGATGTGAACAAGAGAGGTGTAGAGAGTCCGGTTGAAGTATATTCTTACTTTTTATCATATCCTATCATATTACCACCTAGACGGTTGTTAGCTAACTTGTTTTTTAATAACAACGGTATGTAACATTTAAACTTATATTTATACTTTTTAAATAGTTTACGTAATATAATAGGTTTATTAGGTGAATACAACTATCCCTAAGCTAAGTATATATAATTCGCATTACTTCAATAGTTAAAATCAGTGTTGCTATTCGTGAGGACCTGTAATTGGCCTCCTGTTTTATATCAGTTTAACTATTATGTATAACGGCTGTTGGTCTTCCTTTAAATGAACTTCCCCGTAAAGGTAGCCTTCGAAACCCAATAAATCAGCGTTCGTAAACGTACTTAAAGAAACATATTTTAAAAATATCTGTTCACTTTATTTTTAGATAAAGCCAGATGGACAGTTGTTAGGGCCTGGATTTTATTAATCTTGTTTCCTCTCCTCTTTCTCTTCTCATGTAATCTCTTCAAACAAAAATTAATATAAAAATATTACATCCCTTAGCTCATTTGCATTATCTCATATTGGCTACCTAAATATGCGATCACAATTTGCTAAATTCTTTAATTTAAAAGCTATTGAATTTGCTTGAGGCAAATGCTTGACATTGTATAATGGAAAAAATAAGACACTGAATTTCACTGCATCAAATATTTTAAATTATTACTTATGAGAAAAATATGAAATAAAATTATATACAACTTAATATTGTAAGGTTATATTGATTAGCTAATATATAATCAAATCTATATACAATATAAAGTGTTAAATTGTAAATCTTTGAATTAAACAAAGAACTCAAAAATATTTAAATTAGTTTTAACTACTACACCTTGTTTCGAGGTCGGCCTTCATGACTCAGGGATTGAACTTCATTAAACTCTATGCAAACAAAAAACAGCTCCATTCGTTCTCTGTTCCCACTCGGCCGCGTACTACAGAAGTCCTGCATTTTCACAAACTGCCCACAGTGCCCTTCTGGGAAGCGTCACCGGCCCACTAAGTGGAACTATGATCATTATTTGGCCGAATTAACACTTTTAACCTTAACTTAGCTTCTTGGGACGTTTCCTGTCAGTTTCCTTATTGGGAATGGGACGAAGTAGGTTCCATAAAAAACGTTACAGCGCTTTAGCAATACCACATCTGAGGGTACAGGGAGGTTGAGGTAGATTTTTGTACTTTTAGTGCCTGGTACGCTCACAAGTTTTGTTTTAACATAATTATTAATGTGATACATATGTGTTTAACCCTTTGACTTGTGGCACTGATTAGGTATCCTATTAATATTACACATATAAAAAGCGTGCCCGTTTGGATATTTTTTTGCGTAATCATGCGTTAACGGCTAAACGGGTCTTAGTGAATCAACTTATAACAACAACGTTCTTGTAGTACCTATTCGTTGCTTTTGATAAAATCTATTAACATTAGTAGTCCTAGTGATTAAGCTTCCTTTCTAACCTACTTTAAGGACCTATTGTATTTATTTACAGTAACTAACATACATAGACATAGGTAAACTAAAGTGTAAACAAATTCTGGTTTGTTCTGTTAGACTTTATGTAATTATTTATGTTATTAATCTGTGGTCTACCTTGTTGGTACATCAACTACCTATACTTATATTTTTCACATTCAATTGTAAATGTTAGTTATGTACTGTCTGAAGATCCTTCAATAAATTTAAAAAAAAAAAAAAAACTTACAATGTACATACATTAAACTCTAAATTTAGGGTTTAGTCTATCTATCTATACAATTTAATAAAGGATTGCCCGGAAGATGTTTTCTTAATAATAAATAATGATCAGTCTGTATCTAGCGATGATTTTACTTAGTGTCCTTTGAAACCATTCGCAATCTTTATAAGTCGTCGGCAAAGTCTTAAATACTATATCGGTAATATAACTAGCCGCCCGCCCCGGCTTCACACGCAAAAGATTCGGTGATGGTGAGAGTATATAATAATAATAATAATAAGCCTTTTATTCCATGCAAAAGTAAGATACATACATAGTTTAAGACACATATTTCACTTATTTTAGAAAAATGTTTAAATCTAAATAAAAGTATTCAATACAGAAGTTTGTTTGCATGAGCCCCTCCTCAAGTGAAGGTGAAGGCCTCCTCTAAAGAATTCCATGTGTCTCTATTTTGAGCTATTTGCGGCCAGTAGGTACCAGCTATTTTTATCAACTCGTCGAGAGTATATAGTGATACTATTAGTGTCCTTGGCTCGCTATCAGCCTTGAGCATGTTAATAATTCTACAAACATTTAGTGTTTTTAAGCCTGTCAGACTCTTTAGCGCCTTCTGAGGATCGGAAATCATATTGCGCTCTCCAATCCGCCTGCCAAGCGTGGCGAGTATTGGCGAATCCCCCCCTATATATGGAAAGCATATGTTTAACAGTGAACATCCTATAGCTGAGATGATGATGATGAAGCCTGTCAGAGTATTAAACAAACTTCTAATATTATTTCATCTTAAATTTTTTTTATGTAAATAATTTTTGATACAGTATAATGAAGTTAATCTCGTTTATCTCTAGTGTAGTATCAAATATATATAGTACGACGGTCGCTGTGATGCAGTAGTCAGTTACCTTATAGAAGGTGTCTCTGGGACTCTGAGTTCGAATCCCGGCAGGGGCAAACATTTGTGCGATCAGTGTAAATGTTTGTCCCGGGTCTAGGGTTTTTGTATGCGTCCATGCCTCCCGCGACACAGGGAATCCTAGAGCAGAAGCTTAAGTGTGATTAGAATTTAAAAAAATATTGGTTACATTTTTACCAACCATCAATATAATAATAAAGCAATAAATTTCTGTCCATAATAACAAAAATAATAGTGTGCCATTAAATTCTATAACAAACTTCACTCCCGTCAATTTAAACTAGTGATAGCCCGTGCTAGCACAGGAGCTCTTTGTAATGTCATCCACTTCAAGTTCACAATCTCATCCCGAGCCACGAATCCCCAAAGCATCTGACGAGTAAATGTGAAATTCTAACACTCGACTAACAAGCGCTAAACCACCGCCCGATCTAATTCCACTCTTTATCTACCAATTATCGAGAAACAAGACTGGCCCGTATGGAACGAGACTCGAAACCCACCGTGCTTGTGGCACGAATAATATTTGCGAGAAGGTTCATATTGCCATTACCCACTAATTTTAATAAAAACGGAATAATTCACTTATTGTACATTCTCAGTTCTTTGTATCGTGACATATGTACGGTAGATGTTAAAGCAACGATGGCCTGGGTTACACGGACTAGAAGAATATATCCGTTTTTACTGTATGCTATTAAGGGTTAGTTTAACTGAAATTCTATATAAATGCCTCTCAAGTAAGCTCTCAAACGGCTATACCGATTTCGATCAAATTTGGTATGGAGATAGTAAAACCTGGATTAATACATAGGCTACCTTTATCTCGGAAAAGTATAGTTCCCGTGGGATAATTGAGGTAGCGGGAAAACCGTAATTCATGCGGGTGAAGCCGCGGGGGGTTACTAGTCAAGTATAATGAAGACAATATCACATAGAACTAAGGACTGGCAAACGTATGTACGGTGTTGTCCGGTAGATGCCACCACAAGGTGGACAGGCGACCTCATAAAGAGCACAGAGGTACGATAGCTAGACATAGTAAGTGCAATGGCGATGAATACTTGATCATCCAATGATGTTTTACTAAAGATGACGTATATTAATACTGCGCGGTACTCAGGTTTTGTTCCTTTACGACATAAACATGCTCACTGCGACAGATAATACGGTAAAAATAATATAGAAAAGGATAGCTATATTTTTAGACTTGCGCTTGAAATACGCGTCGCAATGAAAATTACTACAATTGACTTCATTTTGCCGCCTCATTTTCCGCGCGCTTGTGCGACATCTATCTCAGATAAACATATCATTGTGATCATCTAAAAAAATTACGTTTTATGGATTAGGCGTGATGACGACACGAATTGGTGATTTTGACCCTAATGGCTTACTAGTGATAATGACTATAGTAAATATGGCATTGGACCGTTTTGTGTGTAATATTGGGAGCTTTGTTAGCTATTGTCTACTGAGAACTAATTTGAATTCGGTGAGTATGTCCATACTTGTGAATAATATATTTTTTAAATCCCAAAAATGGAACTGAAGTCGGTTCCGGTCATCGGAAACCGGCTTGTTCGGGAGGCTGGAAGTCATGAAACCTACGTTCGAGCTAATGAACACGGTAAAAAAAAATTACCATACAATGGAACCGACTTCAACACTCAAAAGTGTGAAATAACTTGTCGAAGTCGGTTCCAGGAACACAATATTTTTGTAATTGTTACTTTTGCACTATCGCGGTACCCACTTCAACCAGTTATTTCACACTTTTAAGTGTTGAAGTCGGTTCCATTTTTTGTTCAAAAAGTTTTTTGTTCCTTTTCAGTGGCTTTTCACGGGCTCAATTGTCATTGTGTATGTTCTCCGATGTCTTCAACCGCAACTACAATATCGTCGAGGTATGCGAAGCACTTTTCAGTTATTGGAACCAAGCGGTTATCAAAAACCGCTTGTCCGATTTTGATAAAATTTAAATGAGACCACCACGGAAGTATACTTTATCAAATAAAAAAAAACATGAAAATCGGTTCGTAAACGACGAAATTATCCGCGAACACACATTAAAAAAAAACATATATATACGGTAGAATTGACTAACATCCTTTTTTTGAAGTCGATTAAAAAAAACTTACGCACGTATCACTCAGGGCGAATGTGTAAGTTGTAATCGTGCGCCTGCGCTTGATTCCCACGAATATTGTCATGAACAACAATTGACATACGTCATCGGAATGTCAATACGTCAAAAGACAAGCGTGAGCTTCTTTGGCAATCGTGTTAGCGTTGAGAAATTGAGATAAGTAGGTATTGATCATCTATTGTAATCTTTAGCACTATAACACATGTTAGAAATGAAAGTATGTAAAACCTAAATAGTGTATTATACTCGCTGATACATGCGCGCATTTGCTCGCATGGCTTACAGGGTTTTGCCTCTTGTGGAGCGCGCGTGGCCTAGGTAGATACTACTAATCTAATCAATTAGACAAACGCTGGATTTCATAGTGTTTACATAATTTAGATGTGTATTTATTAGATGATTAAAATGTTCTCTTATCCTACTAATAATATAAATGCGAAAGTTTGTGAGTGTGGATGTATGTTGGTTACTCTTTCACACCTAAAAGGTAAAAGCTAATAAGCTCCATACCAAATTTCATCCAAATCCATCCAGATTCGGTGATCAACTTTTACCTTGGATTATCATATAGGCTTATTTTATCATCATCATCATCACCGCTTTTCATCACCAGCGGGTAAAACCGCGGGGCGCAAGTAGTTTTATCATATTCCTACGAATGTTATTTAGCATTGCAATTCAACGTGGCAATGCTGCTAGCATTCTGGGCACGCTGCCAATTGGTAGCGGGTCAGAGCATTTTAGTTATCTATAGGGTGACAATGGCTAATGGATTGCTCAAATGTTTTGTATTGTAATTAGTTATTATGTGAAGATATAATCACGCTAGACCTTGAACGTTTATGGGCTCTCAAGGACTGCTGCCTGGACACACTATGTGTTTGGTGACAGATTTTGAAACTTCAGGGTGGTAGCTAGCCAGGCGGGTACTCGAAAGTGCCTTAAACACCATGTTGCGTATTTATAATAACGGGGCTACGTTCACCAGAAGCTCAAGCGGTTACTGGGCATCGAACCAAAATCCGTCAGTCTGAAACCCGACGCTTCCAGCCCTGAGCCGTTATCGCTTCAAACATACTTAAGACGAAAGTTCAACCTCATTCTGAACTCTAATTTATTAAACATATTATGGTCCTTAAGTGCTTACTATTATATCAATCAACTTAAAAAAATACACTCACAGTCTCACAAATAATTCCACATCCAACTTCCAAGTAGGTGTTTGAAGTCACCAAGCAGTGAAACTTAAATGGTTTGCTCTCACGTTGAAATTCCAAACATTCCAATCGAAGCATTTCATTGTGACCACGATTAATGGCCACAGATTATAAACACAAAGCCGCCACAGATGTGACGGTTCATTGAAACCTTCACAAAAGACAGTTTACACGGGTTTTATAGTAGAACATTGTCACAATGCAATCGAATCGACAGTATTGTGGTACAAGTAATACCCTAATTAATTATATTGAACTAGTTGGAATTAGAAACAAGTTGAAATAAGCAAAAAATCATCCTAAGATTTCCAATCGAAACTTCCAATACCAAAATGATTTCCGTCAACTACGAGTATGTTGAAGCGATAGGAGCACTGACGGACGCTGGTTCGATCCTCACCCATGGCTTGAGCTTGAGTGAAGGTAACACCAGAATAAAACTCCTACCATGATGGTAGGGTATTTTGGAGTACCTGCCTGGTTAGTTACTAATCTCAAGTTAGAAAAATAAATAAAAACGTATTTATTGCCAATAAAAACACAATTCGTAAACACATAACACAAAAAAGGTAAATTAATACCTAGTACGTACACATTGCTTTTTTTGGCAATAGGGGTACGCTCAGCACTAATCTGGGTAACCTTGAAGATTACACAGGGCTGGTTTTCAGCGTACTCCTTTGCTCGAATCCGGTGTTAGTCGAGAGTTTTGTTGTAGCAGGTAGTCAAAATAGTACAAATAAAAACAGAAGTCCTTATGAAAACAATTAATCAGTATTATTAAATATTATATAATAAAAGTAAAAAAAAAAAAGAATGTGTAAGGTTTGTGATCTAATACATTAAAAACGATTGTCATTATGGGTACAGTCGTAAAACGCTTGGACGATGTGGCTGCTAAATTAGACTTGTAAGTACGGAAGGCTGGAGGTGGAGGGTGAGGGTGTATGAGTGTGTGAGGGTGTGTGTGGGAGTGTATGTGAGAAGATGTGTTGTGTGCAATCGACACCACACAAAAACTATCACAATAAACACAGTGTATTTATGCATTTGTCACCGGAATAACACAAAGGCTACTTTTATCCCAAAAAACATTGCTCCCGTGGGATAATTGACGTAGCGGGAAAGCCGTAATCCATGCGGGTGAAACCGCGGGCCCCACTAGTCCTATTAATGTTATAAAGGCAAAAGTTTGTGTGTATGTTTGTTGATTTATTTTTTTGTTTTTGTGGAAGATGATCATTAAGGGAGATATAAGTAGTGGTCAAACACTATATATAAAGTATAAAAAGTGTAGTTAAACCAGAGGTCCCATTTGTTAGGGTAAACATAGAGGTTCTTGGGCCTTCTGGGAACTATAATATTTTACTGGACTCTAACCTATTTGCTGACCAGAATTGCCCAACGTGATGGATTATGCTCACAAGTCCTTACTGAGAGGAACAGAATGTGCTGGCTATGTTACGTAGTCGTAGTGGCGCAGTGGTCACTGACATTGACTTCTGTCTCCGGGACCCTGGGTTCGAATCCCGGCAGGGTCAAACATTTGTGCGATTTGTATAGATGTTTGTCCCGGGTCTTGGGTGTGATTATGTGTGTCCATGCCTCCCGCGATACAGGGAATCCTAGTGCGGGGGTCTAAGTGTAATAATAATAATAACAATTATATATATATTACGTCTTCTATTTAAAGATAGCATTATCTCTAGATATTTGTTTTTGGTGAAAAGTGTTAAAAATGTATAGAGTAAGGATTTGCTGTGATTGAGACAGTTGTTTTTTTACGTTTTGGCTTCGCATTTAATTAGTGTCCAGTAAATCTAAAGGTTTTATTTAAGAACGTATGAGGTTATACGCTTTGACTAAATGTAAACACAAAATGCTAATAGTTAATAGTAATATTATCAAGTTTATGAAGTTGTGCTGAGCGTACTCCATTACCGTCGTACAGTTAAGTGATAAGAAAAAATATTTAATTTTTAGGCTTTCGCGATTCGAACACATTGTTAATAAATCAATAAACGTCGAGGTAAATAAATTACTAAATGTTTTTCTCGCCATCAAGCCCCGTTCGATTTATATACAAAGAAAAAATATTTTGTGTGTATTTATGTAGTAGGTACGGTTATTTTCTGTTATAAATATTTTTCCTTCCTTATTTCAATAGTCCACTACTACATTTTGACAACCTGTATAACACATAACACAAGACAATTATTGTCATATATCTAACATTGCTTTTTGTGCACCATACAAGTTTTAAGCAATTTGTTTGTAAGACCTTTTTTCTACATTGGTGATTTGCACTTGCGCCAATTGACCCCATTATAGTATTCTCAAAATACATCATTTGTAGGCGAAAGGCCAAAGGTTAAATACTAACAGTATCTAGATTATATAATTTCATACTCGACTGCGCGAGATTACGATTGCTTAACGTAAAACGGGTAGACAGAACGTTTTCATAAGGGTTACTTGCGCTATAAAACTTTATACACGCCTTATATTGGCACTATTTAAAATATATTTTAATATTATGTTCCAGTCGCAGTTATTTTGGTGTCTCCCAAGCGGCACCGACTCTTTCACCTATTTTTAATACCGCCCGTCACCGGTCGTCAATCAACGACGAAAATAATAATAAAACCTGACATATGCCCGTCAAAAGTTGCCCCAAATCGCATCGGGCCCGATGACCCGAACTAACGACTCAGACCAAAATCCACCAATTTGTTTTGTCCGAACGGTGACGAGCAGTCACAAAGACTCAAGTTCGTCTGAAAACGGACGTAACCCTTCAAAATCCATCGCTACAATGCATCGAAATGTTTTCTAAGACGTCACACAACAATGCCATCTAAAATAAACTATCATATAATATCAATAATGCGTTCACGTACGCACGGACACATGTATTTTAAATACGTATTATGTGGAAACCAGTTAATAACCCTGAAAGGGTTCGGGTGGGCATTGTTGACCAGTGTCTTGCGCGATTCCAATTCCCATGCTTCCCGTTCCTTCCCTCTTCCACAACAGGGAACTGTATCGATTGTGTCGCATGAAACAGTTGCGCGTTAAATCGTTGTGACGTGTAGTTTCATAGTTATGACGCGAGCGTGACGTGTTATGTGAAATTATTTGAATTTAAATGGATTTGGATTGATGGGAGACGGGTGATCAATTTTGACGTGTGATAATGCTTAAAAACATTTCGGATACTGTATAACTTGTATTATTACCAACTTGAGGCTCTTGAGTCGATAGAGAGAAGAGCTAAAAGGCTCTTCAACAATGACTCTCTGTTCAAGAGGAGACTCCAATGCCTGCAGCATCGACGTAATGTCGCTAGTTTATCGGTTTTTTATCAGATACATTTCGGGGAGTGCGCTCTGGAGTTGCATAATTTGATTCCGCCATCTCCATTCCATCTTAGGACGACCAGACGGACGGCAATGCGACATCCATACATGGTGGACGTTCCAACTTGTCGCACGAAGCGTTTTGCTTCCACATTCTTAGTGCGTACAGCTAACGAATGGAACTCATTGCCTAACTCTGTATTTCCGAAAAAATACGACCTGGGTATCTTCAAGTCACGAGTGAACTATCTTCTAGGCAGGCGTGCTCTATCATAGACCGCATCATCACTTATCATCAGGTGAGATAGTGGTCAAACGCCTGCCTATTCCCAAAAAAAAAATTTAAAAAAATATTATGATATATTTTTTTTATAATTGATAGAACCATTTTTTAACACTTTTCAACTTGAAGAACAGTAACATGGTCTACAGCGGTCTCACTATACAGAGAATCACGACTGGCAATCAAAAACATCTACGGACTGGCACTGGAAAGTACTCTAACACCATCCTCTAGTTAGATTACAATCTCGAGTCTGAAGTAGTAAAGTTCCATTTGCCAACTACTTTGTTGTTTTATAAAACCCGCTTAAGTACTCACCAAAAACTATATAATGTGCACAAAATACATTATAAAAAAATATCACTCACACAAACACATAAGTACACACATATACATAACCAAGCACGCAAATGAACACACCCTCACGCACGCGCACACACACAAACACACGCACACACACACACGCACGCGCGCACACACACACACACACACACACACATATGTTTTTATTAATTAGTATTTTTAAATAGCTATGTATTCATTCTGTGCGTTTGACATACAATTATATGTACTATATTAAGGGAGAGGCCTTCGGCTCCAAAACACAGTGAAAACTAGTTTGGAGCCAATGGGTTCATGTATTGTTAGACCTATTGTTATGTCAAATAAATATATTTGTATTTGTATTTGTATTATTTTTACTATAAACCGGAATCCAGCTGTTATAAAATTATGAAATCGCGGTATCAACAATGTTATCACAATTTAATTTAAATCGAACCTTTCTAATTCATTTAATTCACTAAGAAAGCGGCCATATTATTATTGTAAACGACAATGGTAGTGATTCGCTTATTCAACTGAACTAAACTAAAATTTTGTAAAACGAAATCAGTTCTTATACGGTTACGATAAAGTCTAAATTAGTATGAGACTTATCAATAACATCACTAAAATGAAATGTATATATTACATTTGCGGGTAGTTTTAGCGAAACTAAGTCGACACTTATTTGGTCCCTACTAAAACTACCCGCAATTGGCCAGCAATGGAATAAAACTCGTCTAATATTAGTGAGAGCGTTGTATGGAGTTATGCTAATTTGAATATTAGCGTAAATAGAATACGAGCTATTTCAATTTGAAGAATTTTAGTGAATTTTAGCTAGTTCGTGTGATTAACAGAATTAGGGCCATTGTGTCGTTTATAGAAAGATATAATTGTATATATTTCGACAGCTTGTATAAAAGGATTAAATTATAGATTACTAGGTTTTTGTTTTTGCAGCAACAAATAGTGTTGTTATTAGATATTGCCCATATATTAATTGGATATTTATATTATCGATATAAAACATCAAATTCCTTTGAAAAATGAACAAATCCTACGCAATAAAATTTATCGCAAGAGTTGGGACATTCTTGTGTCATAAATATGTTCAGTTTACACTCGTCGTGACTTTTGTCTGGTGTCCTCACGTCCTCGCACAGACCCCATGCAGCCCATACATCTCGAGGTGGTTCCGTACCTGTATAGAATCGTAAAAGACACGCATCACACGCTTAGTTCGCTGTAATTCCCTCTATTGTGCCAAAGTTATTAAACGTCCCTTCAATCAACTTTTACGAGCGGTATCACATAAAAATATTTAACTATTTGTTTGCAGATAATATTAACTACATGTATTATAAACACTCGGATGACAAGCCATTCGCAAACGTAAGTCTATAGCGGTAAAGCTTTAAAGTAGATTGAAGAGTGGTCAGAGAGGCCCTGATGGCGGGGTTAGATTAATTAGCACCAATATTAGTTTTGTATGAATCGCAAAGTTGTAAAAATATTTGTAATCAATTTGAATTAATTTCTCAAAACTGGGGTCCCAACCCCATTCATAATATGTAGCGACTTATTACTTAGTATGCCGAAAATTTTTAGTTTTAATCAAACTGAGTGGGAATCGAACCCGGGACCAGCGGCTCAGAAGGCAGAGTGCTACCAACTGCGCCAACCGGCCGGTCAAGATCATCATAATATACTGGCCGGTTGGCGCAGTTGGTAGCACTCTGCCTTCTGAGCCGCTGGTCCCGCGTTCGATTCCCGGACAGGTCCAACATTTGTGTGTATGAACATGTATGTTTGACCTGTGTTACCATAGCACAGGCTCTAGTTTGGGACCTAAAGACCTTGTGTGAATGTTGATAAATATATATATATGACAAGAAGATCTGGGTACCTGAAGATCAGGGTATATGAATGATCTTAGGTGCCAACATACTTGCGATTGAAATGGAATTGTTCGATATTCAAACAAAAAATAATACGGATATTAGATATTGGTAGTGATTTTCTCTTGTTCAACTGAACTAAATTAAAATTCTGAAAAATATTATATGTAAGTTAAGTACTTATATGATTACGATAAAGTCCAAATCAGTATGACACTCCATAACAGCACTAAATAATAATAATAATAATATTAAATAATTCCTTGACTTAGCTCACGAGGTAACCGCCATGTGGGATGTTGACTCGACGATCATTGTCCCGATAGTCGTTTCGACGAACGGCTTAATAGCGAAGAGCCTCGATCAACATCTTAAGAGGCTCTCGCTAGACGGTTGGATCAAGGGTCAGATGCAGAAGGCGGTACTCCTTGAAACGGCGCGTATTCTCCGGAGGTTCCTCACTCTGCGGCCCTAACCACCGGTAGCTTGGGCCCTGCCCCGCTGCTGGCGGAACTCTAGGTTTAGGTTTTTTATAATATCTTTATTAATTTTTGTTTTTGATATTTATACTGTAAAAAAACTAAACCTAAGAAAGAAAGAAAATAAAGAGATAATAATAATAATAATATGGGACGCGGTTCGCCTAGTACTCCCGTGTTTTATACATTCATAATGTGTGAAAACCACGTCAGTTTTAATAACAAAATATACATAATACACACCCAGACACAGGTCAAACAGACATCTTGACTAAAACTTGATTATATCGATCTATTTATTAAAATTGCGGGTAGTTTTACGTAAAATAAGTCACCACTTATTTGGTGCCAACTAAAACTACCCGCAATCGGCCAGCAATAAGTCGTCTAAAGTTAAGGATAACATTAAATGGAGTTATAGGACTTTGAATTTTATACAATACGAGCGATTGCTTTTTGTAGAATGTTAGTGAATTTTAGCTAGTTCGAGTGATCAACAAAATTAAGGCCATTTTAATTCTAATATGGAGGTAAAGATATGTATGGAAACATATTTGTACACCAAACCATCGGTAATGTTATATCGTACCTTTCAAAGAAAGAGTCCTCATAAAACAGTGACTGTTCCCAAAGCAATAAAATTGGCCATTGTTTATTGTTCCTCACAAATACATGAGACATAAGCTGTTTACCGGTCTGAGAGCCATCGGCTATTACGACGGCATTTGTCTAACAATAACTTACTCCGCTATTGATACCTTTTATATTATGTATGTGACGGTCACCATGGCTCAGTAGTCAGTGTCATGACTTCTGGGTCTCCGGAGCCCTGGGTTCGTCCCGGCAGGAGTAAACGTTGGTGTTTCTCCCGGATCTTGGATGTTTGTGTGCTGCAATTGTGTGTGTCCACGCCTGCGACCCAGATAATCCTAGTGCGAGGTTTTTAAGGAGGAAATGAATGCTAAAGCGATGGATAATGCGAGAATAGTCTTGGCCGCTAATCTGGCTATCAATTCTCTTAAGCACTTCGTTCATCATCATCATCATCATCTCAGCCATAGGACGTCAACAGCAGGACATACGCCTCCCCCATTGATTTTCACAAGGACCGGTTGGAAGCGGCCCGCGTCCAGCCCTTATTTGCCATCTTAGTCAAGCCGGCTCTCCACCTTGTCGCTGGCCGTCCTATGCTGCGCTTGCCAGTCCGTGGTCTTCATTCGAGAACTTTTCGACCCCAACGGCAATCAGTTCTTCGAGCTATGTACCCTACCCACTGCCACTTCAACTTGCTAATCCGCTGGGCTATATTGGTGACTTGCGTTCTACTACGATTCTCCTCATTTCTGACTCGAACGTAAAGAAGCCCCGAAGCCATCGCTTATAGATTATAGATCATAAATTTAAAAAAATATATTTAAAATATTCAGTATCTAAGTCACGTCCCAATATAAACACCGATAATTCCTTCTAGAATTGTGGGTACGCTGACGTTTGGTAGCGGGTTACAGCATTTACGCTAAAGTTGGGGTGCAGCCACTGGGTTACTCCAGTGTTATTGCAGTCTCTATAGGCAATATTTGAATTCGCTGGTAGTGTAACGCATGTAATAAACTGTAAGATGTGCGAGTCGCTTTCAGTGGTAATTCAATAATAAACATAGGTTAAGAAGGAACAATCAATAAACCATTCGAAGCACTCCATTACTATCAATCAATGATTGACAGACGCACAAAGAGACAATCCTTGCCTCCATCCATTATCTGATTCTAGATAAGCTTTAAATTAATGACATAATATTATATTAAGGGGCCAATATCCACGTACCCTTTCACTGCGAGGCGAAGCTAAAAATAAAAATAATTTAAAACTATAACGGTCGTAGTTTTTTATTGTGGAATTTGCGTCATAAGATACTTTTCTATTCCTTCGCCATTCGATACATTTTTCCATATCTCTTCAAATAATGTAAACTTAGTGCACTTAACAAGCGAAAATCCTCAAAACCCACCCTCGCACCCTCTCCCTCTTTTGATGTCAATACCAGACTGTCCTCACATTCAGTACCGTCAATGGACCGTCTACTTTAAATAGAAACTTATTATTCGCATACAAACACCATACTCATGTCAGCACAAGGGATGAATGCTATCAATGCCTGGATGACAATCTTTGGTAAAGGATAAAGGATAACGTTGTGCGATAATGATCTTTACATGCAGAACACTCCAATTTGTCTGGAACGTCAGTTCTGGAATAATAATATATTTTTTTTCTCACACTTAGACTCCAGCACTAGGAATCCTTCTGTCGCGGGAGGCATAGGCACACACAATCACACTACACCATTTTACATGTACCATTATCATATCTGATGTTAGGTTTTGATGTGGTCCACGTTTGCCGTGGGGTATCGGTCTAGAATTGTGCCCCCACATTTCTACCTGTGGGTGCCATTAGAGTTGGCTATTGGATCTCATACCAGAAAACACACGGAGTATTCAGGCAGCAGTCCTTGAGAGCCAGTAAGCATTCTAGGTCTAGCGTGGCAACATCTTCGACCACTTCGTCACTGACCACCAACAAGTGAGATAGTGGTCAAACGCTAGATCTAAACAGCATAAAAAAACTTACCCGTATCTTTTAAAAATAGACATGAGGAGGGTATATCAATATATGGCTGAGATGACGATGTGGTTCGCGTAGCGTGGTAGAAGATACCCAAGCGCTCGTAGCTAGAAGATATACGATTCAACTTCATAGCTACATTAAGAATGTAGAAGCAGTAAATGAGCTCCGTGAGAGAACATGATTCTTGTTTCTTCTTCTTTCTTTGTGTGCCGTACGTGTAATCGTTCGTAGATGGAATGGAAAAGAATAAATCAAATGATAGCATCCCAAAATATATCCGGTAGAAAACCGATAAGCTACCGCTACTCTGTATCTGTGCTTTTGGCTTTAAAGTTTTGCCTCAACAAGAAAGTCGTTGCTATATGAGCTTTTTAACACCCTCATGATGCACTCAAGATATACCTACAGTTTTTGTCCACCAATTTCAAATAATGTTATTTTCATGCAATAGCCCTACCTAACCATATTTCAAGGTCAGCTATTTTTTTAAAATTATTTATTTATTATCATTCACACAAGGTCTTCAGGTCCCAAACTAGGCAGAGCCTGTACTATGGTAACCTGATATATATATACTTATATACATATACACCCAGACACAGGTCCAACAGACATGTTCATACACACAAATGTTTGACCTGTCCGGGAATCGAACCCGGGACCAGCGGCTCAGAAGGCAGAGTGCTACCAACTGCGCCAACCGACCAGCCTCTATAGTTTAGTCTTTAAAATATTGTTAAGGGCGAAATGCTCAGGAAAATGTTAACTTTCCTGAGCATTTCGGCCTAACCTACTTGTTGGTTCTTCAACCTCATTCGTTCACTTAATGGAAGTGTAGAATAAGTAAAGGATTTTCTCAGACTTCCGGCAAATTTTAGGAGCTATCTGATCCTCGCTCACCACAACTTTCCCGACCGTGAGCCATGCGTATTATCGTGTTGTCAGGTGACGTAGGCAATTTTGGAGCGGGCTCACGGACTATAATGCCAATGAATGCCCGCACAGTGTTGACATTTATAAACTCAAAAATCGCAAAATGATCAAATGGCTATGATGCAGAAAAGTATTCATGCTGTAAAGATTATTTCAGGACATTTTAATACGTTCGAGCATAGGTATTCAAGCTTAATGTTTCACTCTATATACCTACTCGTAGTAATGCACTCTTGTATGTGTCGTGGTGGTACCGGCCTAGAATAGTACTCCCCCATCTCTTCCCGCGGGTGCCGTAAGAGTCGGCTAAGGGATCACGTACCAGGAGGTGGGCAGCAGCGCCTTCTGAGGATCGGAAATCATACTGCGCTCGCCAACCCGCCTGCCAAGCGTGGCGAGTATTGGCAAATCCCCCCTATATGGGGGAGGCATACGTCCAACAGTGGACGCACATAGCTGAGAAAAGAAAGAAAAAGTAATGCACTTGATACTCAAATTCATATTAAAAAGTTGTACATATATCGTATCCTATATTTCATCAAAACTACTAAGGGAAAACATAGCCCGCAACTGTTGAGGATTATATTATTATAACATATAATACATCAACAAATGAATCCTACCCGAAAATACGGGTTGCACTCCGGGAGTGCCGGCAGAATTGAAAACTTGCATTTATGTGGTAATGGATAATATTCATTTATTTTCTAACATACATAAACATGACAATAGGTATTTAAGTTTATTGATTTTATGTACGTACACATTAAATACTATAGTGAGGGCGATAGAGCATACAATAGAATGAAGTCGAAATCAACATGTTAAACGGGCGAGCGAGGTGAGCGCGGTCTGCTTCAAAAAGGTCGTATTATCGACCACCAACAAACGAAAATGTTCCTAATACGTAACACATTTAATGTCATGACGCTAGTTTAACATTTTTTTCCCATACAAAGGTGCACAGCGCCGCTAAAGAAGTTTTCACCTCAAAAACTTTTTCACCAACAACAGCAAAATAGTTCTAAGATCTCAAATAACTATAATGACAGGAATATCGACAGGAATACTAGTCACCAAATTTATTTAATACCTTGCATTTAAAAAATCTGGATTTTTGCTTACGTATACAATTCCTGCCGACGAAAAGTACATTAACGTTTTGCTTCCACATTCATAATGCTAGCTAACGAATGCAAGTCATTGCCTAAATCTGTATTTCCGCAAAAATACAACCTGGGTATCTTCAAGTCACGAGTGAATCTTCTAGGCAGGCGTATTCCAGCGTACACCGCATCATCGCTTAACATCAAATAAAAAAAAGAAAATCAATAACAAAAAAAGAAAAACTTCCTTACCCCACGGATATTATTAGCCTACTCTTTTCGACTTTTAAAGTTCACGAGTCACGTTCCGACATTATCGACGGTCACATGTTAATCTGTGAGCTTTACAGAAAACAAACGTGGCCACTCGTTGCGTAACCATGTAAGTAACAAAAATCAAGTTTCACACGTGACGCGTTACGTAAGAGCGTGCGACAGATACAAAAATCGCGTTAGTAACACGTTGCTAAATGACATTGTGAGGTATTCGTGGTGTGTATGCTTTGTAACCAACAACCCCATTGTGCTGGTGGTGCAAATCGACGGAGAATGGCAAAGGCTTCGGCGGACACGACTGCCAGTGTGGCGTAAGCGATGAGAGTAAGCGAGCTGTGCCTCCACCGGACTGGAGAACACAAAAACCAGACTGAACATTATCGGTTCTGAAACATAAGAAAAAGGATTACACGGCACAGACATACCGTACATACAAAATAATATTACCCAAAAAAAGAACCGATTTCAACACTTAAAAGTGTGAAATAACTTGTTGAATTCGGTACCATGAGCAAAATATTTTGATAATTGTTACTTTTGAACTATTATCATGGTACCGATTTCAACAAGCTATTTCACACTTTTTAGTGTTGTCCGTTCCATTTTTTGGCAATTTTTTTCCCCCTTTTCAGTGATCTTTGCCACACACGGGATCATTTGTCATTATGTATAGTCACTGATTTCTTCAACCTCGATAAGAAAGTCATCTAGATAAACGTAGCACTTTTCAGTTATTAATGTAACTAAAGAACCACAAAACCGATTTTGATTTAATTTAAATGGTACTACATCGAAAGTACACTCTATCAAACAAAAAATCATCAAAATCGGTTCATAAACGAAAATTATCCGCGAACGTACATAAAAACAAATATACGGTTGAATTGTGTAACCTCCCTTTGCAGTCGTTTTAAAACTATTCTGTGTTGCTATTTGTGGCCTAGCCAGGCAGTGGCAATACTCCTACTATAGAATTGGTATACGCAGCATAAAATATTAAGGTTATGTTAAACGAGAGACTGAAAATTATCTTTCTTTAAACACAAGGACTATGTGCGTTTTTTACATCTGGAGTGCTGCGTTTTTGTTGAGAATATCCCTATTACAAAAAAAAACAACTATAATCCAATAATTTGAATACTATGAAAAATACAACTTACTGCGCATCCCAAAACGAGATCGTTCTATAGCGGCGCAGTTTATTCATATGCATATTGCTTCATGCAACTAATTTTTAGAACTTTTTGTTTGATCTAAACGAATTGTTTTGACAGTTGTGAATTGTTAGTATGTTCATTAATGTATGCGAAATGTTCAATATTATGATATTTTTAAATTTATATACCTACTAGTAGCGCCCCGCGGTTTCACCCGTGTGGATTACGGTTTGCCTGCTATCTTAATTATCCCACGGGAACTATGGTTTTTCCGGAATAAAAGTAGTCAATGTGATTCAGGGCTTAAACTATCTCCATACCAAATTTCATCGAAGCCGTTTGAGCGTGAAGAAGTAACAAACATACACACGTAAACACATACACAGAAACTTTTTCATTTATAATATTAGTAGGATAATAAAAATTTAAAAAAAATGTTTATTGCAAAAAGTTTACAAACTTACTGTACTTACAAAAGCATAAAGATAGGCATACAACTCTCAACTCTTAGGATTCTAGCATATCCAGTAATTTGTTTATGATAGCATCATGGATATGCAATTATGGTAAGTTAGTTCCTAATGTGAGCTCGAAAATCCTTACTAGTTTTAGGGTTTTTCAGGTACCGGTCACTTTACAGAGGCTCGCGGGTAGGGTACACATTCAACACTTTCAGCAAAAAAAGCTGAAAAGACTCCAAATTGACTATTTAGAAAATTGTCAAACAAGTTAAGTACCACCATATTATGCATGCCAAAATGACATATATACTATACAGTAAAAGATATTGTATTTTTATAATGCGCTACATTATAACGGGTGTACCATTTGAAAAAAAATTCAGACAAGCCCTATTTATAGCAACATCACAAAATCCTGTACATTCTAGCGTTATTTCCTGTATAGGAACTAGGATCGCTGACATTGCGGTCAGAAACCACCTGGGTTCAGCGTACGCTGCAGATAAATCTACTACATGTGTTATAAAACATAAGTATCTCTATATCTGCGGTTACTAAATTATGCTAGGTGGTTTTCCATGAATTATATAATCACAGTAATATTGGCGAAAGTATCGTTTGTATGTTTCTTAGTCCTTGACACTGAAATGGCTAAACGAGTTAACATGAAACTTTGAATAAAGGTAGCATAAACCATGAAATAACACATATGCTAATTTTTATCCCAGAAAAGGTATAGTTGCCTGTGATATTTGAGGTAGTGGTAAAACTGTAGTCAATGCAGGCAAAACCGCGGGGCGAAGCAAGTTCGAAAATATATAAAACGTTCTAGCTCAAAAGTTATTGATCTTAGAAGAGTACCTAACGATTTAAGGTGACACAATTAAAACAATGAATCTTTTGGGTTTTTTTTAAATACCAGGAAAGCCTTAATTAACGGTTTACATTTTTATTTTCATAGTGATTGGATGTCTTTAATAAAATAATGAACCAACATGTGCAAACCAACTACAATACTACAGCTACTACAAAACACAAATATATTTCCAATCAAAGATTGCAAGCTCCAATACCAGTTATTAGCGTTCATTGATGATGTCCACAGCTTATTACAATAGCCTTCGAGTATTTATCACATAGGTATCTAACTACTATTTTATCTAAAATAAAAATAAAAAAAAAGAACAAAAAAACGGCGAGCCTCGATCAAAAACCGCTTCTACTTTATAGCTCAATCACCGCTCAAACCAAAACTAAAAATGTCGTAGGTATGTTGACTTTTCGTGGTGATTAACAAAGAGCGCTAAAATGTAGCTGATTAGCATACGCCCAATATTTGTCCAATACGTACAGAAGTGACAATGTCGCATTGTCACCTATTCAAGCAAAAACGTACGAATATTATAATGTGTGGCAATAATAAGCTAAGCCGTGTGATGCAAAGCTGTATTTGTATTTTACATTACATTGAATATCTTTTGTGAGCTTTGTATCATATTGAGGTTTTGGATTTGAAGTGTTGCAGTGAATATCCCTTTTGTTCGATAACCATTACCTTAGTGCCGAAATACAACTTTGTTACTTAGAACTAAACTATTATCATAACTTATTTATTATATCTATTATATTAATCTACTACAATTTATGTGCTACGTTTGTAAAGCTTTCATTGTATTAATACGACTTCAATTTGTGAGCTTTTTTTCGGCAATTAGCACCCAACGTCCATCAGAGAGTTTCACACATTAAGTGATTATCGCAGAACATTAGATAGCGCAAGTCAAACCGAATAACTGGCACTTTTATTAATTTTGATATCTAATCACATTTTTTAAGTGTGTTACATATACATAAGAATAACTTTGATATTAGAAGGAAAATAATTAAGTATACAATCAAACATCGAAAATTTCAAACTTAAATTCTAACTTAAATAATCTTAAATTATTTACTTATTATACGCATAATATCTACGAAAAATTACACATGTCCCAGTTTGCGTAACTTTGTCAATAGCTACACTTAATAATGAACGTAATTTTCAACTCAAATTGTCATGCTTGTCAAAGATTTTTTTACTAGGCGGCTCCTCACTTTTAGACATTCGATTGTGAACCTAAACACTCTGTGTTAGGAATTAAAGGAAAAGTACGTACAGGTAATAATAAAATTGGTAGATCTCTTAGTAATTAGTGCGCTAACTGACTTGACACGACGACAAATGTCGCGTTACGCTATTCAAATTCGACTTTACTGAATAATATTTGAATTCAGAGTCGTGTTTGCCTCATTTGTCGCAATTGTGTCAATTCAATATATTTGCTGTATAATTCAAAACACTTTTGATTTTTGTTGTCTGTTCAAAATCTAAGTGTATTTGCAACAGCGGCAAATATTTCCTGGTAAAGTTTCTGGTTTGATTATAGTTAATATTTAGACATTTAAAAATACCTACTACTACTAATTTAAGTAGATAAACATAGAAAAATTGGATGTGAAATTAAGAAATACATGAAGTAAGTACTTGTTGTACTTGCCTTACCTGCCGTTATTCTGTTAATCAAACTAGCGAATAAAAACAGGAAAGTTTAAAGAAATTATAAGAATAAAATTGTATACTTTTGACACTAGAGCTCAAATTCGTACAACTATTTACAGTTTAATTGAAATATACGGGTAGTTTTAGTATTAGTTTTAGTCAGCAAGTACCGTGACAAATTGTTTTACCTAAAGCTGCCCGCATTTTATTAAAAAGATCTAAGTTGAGTATTGGACAGTACAGTAAAGTTCAAACTATGACACTTTTGAATCTACTAGCTGCGCCCCGCGGTTTTACCCGCGTGGTGATGAAAAATGGTGATGATGAAAATAAGCATATGTGTATTACACATATGCTACTAAAACTACCCGTATATTTGAATTAAACTGTAAATAGTTGTACGAATTTGAGCTCTAGCGTAAAAAGTATACAATTTTTTTCTTATAATTGCTTTGAATTTTCCTTTTTGTATCCAGGGTATAAACTATCTCCATACCAAATTTCATCCAGATTCGTTCAGCCGTTCTGGCGTGATTGAATAACAAACATCCATCCTTCCATCCATCCATCCAAAATTTCACATCTATAATATCATTAGTAGGATTTATAAGTGTTATACTAGTTTGAATTATTCTGTGATTCTGATTCGTGATAACATCTTCTACCACATCGTCACTGACCATCAAGTTAGACAGTGCTCAAACGCTACATCTATACAGTATAAAAAAAGAACTTTACTGTAACCGTATAATACCTATACCACTTAATACCATTATATGTAATTAGTTTCACCGTTTTACTTTACTGCTATACATGTTCATTTACTTTAGTCTCGAACCCCCTTATTAATAAACATTGATTAAGCTGCGAATAGTAATTCAGTGTTTTGTTTCGTTCTTTCAACGTCAAACTGTCATATAAGCGATAAAGACAAAACATTGAATAACTATTCAGAGGTTATGCAACGTTTATTAATAAGGGAGTAAAAGTACAGGCACATAGACAAAAGGTAGATCCTTTTTTTAAAATTATTATAAACTTGCTTTGACCACTGTCTCACCTGAAGTGTTGACGCGATCTAAGATGGAGCACACAAGCCTAGAAGGTACAAGATTTCTATCATATTTATTGTATTAGTGAAGTATGATCAGATTCTGAATTTAAACATGAGGAAGGTTACGACAAGGATTTTTTAGATGCGTAAGTTTCCTTTATCTATCTAACAATCGATTTCAATCTAATGCTGACCAGTCGAAAGCTTTCGAGCAACTCTCAAGAGTAAATAGCATGGCCGTTATTCAAAACTATTAGACAATCAATCTTGAACGTGACCCTTTTGCATACTCTATTCCCAGTAACACCAGTAGGGCATCTTTTTTTACAACGTTTATTGAATAAGAAAAAACTTATCACCTTTTAATTTATGTCCATAAGTAAAATATCATCCGTACCGTAGACGACAAGATATGAAGAGGACTGTTGAAATCTTTAAGATATTGCAATAAAAAATAAGGAGATTTGTAGTTAATGTACAGTTATGGATCACAAAGAAAAAGAAGATTACATAGACAATGAGTCGGAGAGTTATCCAGAGTAGACCATAGATAGACAAGTTGATGAAGGTTGAGTGGTTGAAGAATGAAGCTGCTTGCATGCTACTTCGAAATCGTTCCAATAACCCGTGGGGAATGCCCATATTCTTTTTCATGGCCTCAACTAATTATGATCTCATTTAGGACATCGCGACGGTCCCTGGTTAAGCCCTCATCAACGGATGGAACACCCTGTGTATGTAAAATCGTTACCCAGGATGTATACACGGGATGGTGGTAGAGGACATCCATACCAAACACACGTTGCGTTCAAATCAAATCAAATCAAATCAAAATCATTTATTTGCCAGATATAGGTAGGTACATTGAACAGGTGTTATGTTTATAAGATATGGGGCACTATATCCGAACCTTCAAGGCGTGAAAATTATGGATTCAATACCCATACAAATTACAAAATTAAAATATTATACTATTACTAATTTAATTGTGTCATGAATTATTGAATATAATATTTGAATTACATAATATCATTCTGTCCATACAATTACTTATATTTTATCATTTAAAAACTCATCTATACTATAATATGTCTTGTCAATCAGAAACTTTTTCAATCTAAATTTAAAAATGTTCGTATTATTCGACTCTTTTACCATAGGTGGTAGTTTGTTATATATATGTATACTTTTTATGAACACACTTTTATTATACAGAGCTTTTTTGCTTTTTGGAATACATAGTACATTTTTATGTCGGGTACTTTTCAACGTGCTAAATTCCTTTAAATTGTTCCTTACAAATATAGCCGATTCGAGAATGTATAGTGAAGGTAAAGTTAACACATTCAATTTTTGAAAATATGGCTTACATGTATCTGTTTGTTTTAGCCGACATATTGCTCGAATGCATTTTTTCTGAGACTTGAATGCTGTTTCTTTTTCAGTCGAATTTCCTCAAGCAAGTATGCCATATTTTAGTTTAGACCCTACATATGCATGGTAGGCTTCTAGAAGAGCTTCATCGTTAGCTACTTTTCTTAACATATACAATGCATATGAATACTGATTTAACTTTGTACATATATGATTTATATGTCACTTCCAGGATAAGTCTGAGTCTATGTGAATACCTAGAAATTTTGTTGTATCTATTTCGTCAATATGCTTACCATTATAATTAATATTTAAAATGTCAAATTTAGAATTAATATATTTGAATGTCATTATGTGTGTTTTGTTCAAATTAATAATGAGATTATTATATCGTAGCCAATCAATTATCAATACTAAAGAATTGTTTATGTCTCTCAAGGTTCGGTTCAAGCAACCGTCCTTGAGAGCAAGTTAATATTCAAGGTCTGGTCTCCATTTGGGTCGTCTATTAAATGGCTGGAGCAAGCCCCCTATTCCCCACCCGGGCTTTCAGTATAGACAACATTATTAGACCCAAGTACTTTTCTCCTACCACCTTGTGACCTTCACACAAGTTCAAAAATTTGTCTTCTATCAGTGTAGGCAGACAGCTGTTCTTGACGACGTTCTGATGAAGTTCTGGTATCAGAGTGATTCCACGTTCAACCATACTGTTACTGACTAAGTGTAGTAGTACTAAACACTGTTTCAACGCTGGATTTGTAATTAATGAAGAATTATTCATTCCACTAGAACCTTTTCCAGTTACCCTTCTGCCCTTCGTTTTGACACACCTTACCCTGGTCTTTAGGGCTAAATGTGCGAGTCATGCGTCCAGGCTCCAGGGACCAGCGCGTTTAATGCATACTTGGAGATTGTTAGGGTGTGAACGTCGATTAGGATCGAGATAGGGTGCTATTGTCTGGATACTCCGATTTACTTGAATTGAAATTTTGTTTGACTAGATTTTGCTATTGACGTGAAAGTACATATTTTAGCAAAGCATTATTCTGGAAGTAGTAAAAAAAAGTTTTAACAAAAAATGCAACCAACTTCAACACTCAAAAGTGTGAAATAACTTGTGGAAGTCGGTACCATGATAGTTCACACAAAAGTAACTATTATCTCAATATTGTGCTCATGGTACCGACTTCGACAAGTTATTTCACACTTTTGAGTGTTGAAGTCGGTTGCATTTTTTGTTAAAAATTTTTTTTTCACCCTTTTCAGTGACCTTTGCTACTCACGGGATCAATTAATTGTCATTGTGTGTTCTGCGATGTCTGCAACCGCGACAATAATATCATCAAGATACGCGTAGCATTTTTCAGTTAGATAGTTAGAAAACTCTTTGTTGTATGTATTGCTTCCGGGCTGTTTGGCCGTGGTCTATGTAAAACTTGTGTTCACATAGACCACGGCCAAACAGCCCGGAATCAATACATACAACATGCAACGCCGGCCGTGAAAGCCTTAGAGTTTACACAGAAAACTCTTTATTTGTTCACTATTTTAAAACCACACACATAAAGAAAACAAACAAAACAGTTATTGGAATATAACTCAAAAACCGCTTGTCCGATTTTGATGAAATTTGAACGGTGGTATACTCTATCTAACAAAAAAAATCATCAAAATCGGTTCATAAACGACGAAGTTATCCGCAAACACACATAAGAGTAACCTCCTTTTTTTGAAGTCGGTTAAAAAAGGAACTGATTTTGTTATTTTATAGAGTATTGAAGCTTATCGAGTACACATAGTAACTAGGATGAAGATTTCAAAATAATATTATTTATGGCATCAACTTACTATGAGAAGATGAACTTTTACTGCGTCACCAGGATCGATAAATTTCAATCTGCTAAACTGGTCTGCAAAATCTCGGTAGGCTGTAATTGATCATTTTATATATGTATATACTTGAGAGGCGGCTAAAGAATTACTTGCCAGAAGGTGAGCATCAGTACCTCTTCTGAAAACGTAAAAAATATACTGGACTGACCAACCCGCTTACAAAAAAACATTCCTAAATAAAATCTTATAAATCTGAGGTAATTCTTAGAATAAATTTCTCAGAAACGCCTGTATACTCCACGCTTACACAATTAATGTATCTCCATACACGATGCGGGTATGGAGATAGTTTGGACCCTAGTTAGATTAACTCATAGGCTACTTTCCATAAAAAATAATTGTTGTTCCCGTGGGATAAGCAAATTTATAAAAAATCTCTTTTACGCGTTCACGCTCAATTAGCTGCGCCGATTTCGATGAAATTTGGTACAGTGATGGGTTAGACCCTGCAATAATACATAGGCTGGTATAATTGAGGTAGGGGGAAAACCGTAATTCCCGCGGGTAAAATCGCGGGGCGCTATTAGTAATGTCTTATTCTTGCGAAGCTTTCAATCAATTCATATTAATAATGTTCGAATATATCTGTATTGCAAAAGTAATATTTCCAAAAAAAAAAAACCTATAATGTATAAAATATATAATATTAAATTATACAAACGTTTATTAAAAAAAATCACAACTAGCAGATTACACTAAATGACAGCCATCTCGACGAGAGTCACACAGTACAGATTCCAGTAACAAAAAAAATGCTGAATATTCTTACTATGTTGGTTACAAAATATTAAATAATAATAAATTACCTTCAAGTTATTACCACCAAAATTATCGGTACCATAGTCACTCTACATTTCACATTCAAGGTATCGTTTACAAAACGGATGTGGATTCTTCAACATACACAAAAACTTACCTTTGTCATTCTTTACACACAATTTTTAAGTCTATTGTAAAGGAATAAGAACTACTTCTCTGAAAGTAATGAATGATTGAATGAACCACTTGAAAACCGGATAGTTCCGTAAAATTTTCGCGCAACACTGCGCGTGAAACGCACATTAATGTACTTTGTATAACTTTTAAATATAATAATGCATGTGTATGATATGTATGGAACAATGAGTAATATAATAAGGTGAAGGGATGTGTGAATGAGTTTTAGAGTACTCATGTTAGATATTATATGGTCGAGAAGGGCATTATAGAACACGTGAGGTATCACAATGGCTATAGGTTATTTTTTTTATTGAAAAGTATATTTGTATGGTAAAATTATATGTATGTTTGTGTATGATGTGCTTTTAGAGATAGTTAGAGTATATGTAAATGGCTACAAAACTAAAATGATTGTACTAGTCACGTTTCTGTTTAATTTACGCTATTATTGACCTATTCGTATGAACTAAAATTTACTAATATTCTTTAAAATAAAATAGTTCAATTTACGCTAAAATTTAAATTCGTATAACTCCATACCACGCTATCTCTGATATTAGAACAGTTTTATTCAATTGAGGCCAATTGCGGTTAGTTTTAGTCAGCACCAAATCAGTGGCGACTTTTTTACCCTAAGCTACCCGCAGTTTTACTTCAAAGATCTGGTTTTAGTATTGGTAGTAGTATTATTATAATATTTAAAAAAAAAATATAGTTAATAATTATTTTTTTAAATAATTTCAACCTTATCGTGACCATGTAAGAACTTATCTTCATCATCATTTTTTTTTCTCTGTTGCGAATGATTCAATTCAACGTTAAATACTGTGGTACACGACAATGCACAACTATTTATAATCTGTTTTGATCACATAAATTATTGTACTTATTTAATTATCAAAAATCGACCTATCACTACAATTAATACTGATTCTCTTGTTCAGCTAATCTAGCGATGCTTTGAAGCGATGGTAGCTCAACGGTGGGAGCGTCGGCTGTCAAACTGACGGACGCTGATTCGATCCCCACCATTGTCTTCAGCTTCAGGTGAAGGTGATACCGTTACAAAATTCCCAGCATGGTGGTAGGGTACTTTCGAGTACCTGCTGGCTAGCCACAACCCGTTGGAAAAACTGTCACAAAACATTTGAACTTTAATCACATTAAGTATTATTTTCTGTGATCCCCATAAACGCCAAATCATTAGGACCAAGTGGCACTCGCCGCGGGCCGCGGGCCGCGACTCTTGGCGACAACTCGCTCGTGAACGATTTGCGCCCTCGCCCCGCACGCCCCCTCTCGTTAGCGGATATAAGCGCGATTGTCGATCATTGTCGGTAATGAGACCACTCGCTATTTACCCTACAACCCATACATATATATAAAATCCCATTTTGCACCAAATAACTGCTGAAATTATTCCGTATACATAATGAGAACAAAATAGGATAATGAGATTCACGTAAGTACTGTGTCCCTTCTATTTCAGACATATCAGTGTACACAAGATGTATAAAAGCGATTTTTTACACATTTTATTACAGTACTAGCCACGCCCCGTATCACTTGCATGGTACTACGGTTTCCCCGCTACCTCAATTATCCCACGGGAACTATACTTTTCTGTGTTTCCTGATATGTACAATCCTGGAGCCTTCAAGTCGCGAGTGAATAGGTACCTTCTAGGTTTGCGTGCTAAATCCTAGACAACGTCATCACTTAACATCAGGTGAGACAGTTGTCAAACGCAAACTTATAAAAAAAAAAAAAAGTAGCTTATTCCATTAACTGTCTTCATTCCAAATTTCATGCGAATCCGTTCAACCGTATATATATATATATGTATATCAGCGTGAAGTAGCTAACAAACATAGCTACATAGGACACACGACAGATTCAGATTATTTATTAACCATAACATTCGTTATTTTCGGTAAGTCGTTTACATACAATACATGTTTATAATTACTTATTATATTGATTAATTAATAATATATATTTTAAAGAGTGGTCCATATGAAAGTGGAGATATTGAGGTCAATTATTAGATTATATCGATAAGGAGCAAGAGCATTTTTATTATAATTTTAGGTCACTGAAAAGACTTTTCTGAAAGTTTCATATCCATGAACTCATCTAATTTATAGAATGCATTACTAGTCAAGAAATATTTGATTTTACGTTTGAACTCTTGGTATTTTACTTTAGTTGTAGATTTAGGTAACTTATTGTACATATATATTTTCGTATATATAACATACCTCTGGGTCTTTACGAGTCTTGTTTTAGGAATACATAGTCAGACAAGCTTTAGCCTTTATAATATAAGTGTGATTAGAGTGATAAGAAAATCGATAAAGGCTTCTGATAAAGGCCCGGCTTCATACTGGTGCAATTCAGATTTCATAAGAAATGAGCAAGGAATAGTTTTCTCCACCAGAGATGAGTCTGCGAATTAATAACACACTATCTTAACCTTGTTTTAAAAAAGTTTCAAATGACTACATAAAATATAATAAAATATGTTGATATTAACAAGCAAATTATAATAATCGTTTTCAAAGAAATAATAAAATAAAACAAATACCAGTGAAAGTGTTTACCTATTTTATTTCACATACTGCATTAACACCTACGCGCGGGAAAAACATCTGTTTTAGTTAATATTAAATAATTCATCCAAGTTGAAACATATGAAATGTAAAACAAAGCGCCCAAAACCGGTATATTTAAACCGTGCCAAACACAATTTGGCAAATAAACATTTAGATTTACATATTGAAAGTGACAAGAGGGTCCCCTGCGAGATAATAGTTATGCAAATTAATTTATAGCTAAATACAGAGGGTGGATTAATTGTGTGAGAATTGGCAGAAACTCTTTGTGGTTGTAATGGATTTCACACTTTATTGGAATTAATCATTATGTTTTTTTTGTTAAGTCACATGTTTTCGTACCTGAAAACCTGACACTGATGATTTAAGTACAAGAAGTAACATTAGGTGCCATGAATATGGTATATAATTGGAATTTATAACGTGTACAGACAAGTGCAAAAATGTTATATGAAAGCAGTGAGGTGAGCGCTCAAACGGCTGAACGGATTTTGATGAAATTTGGTATGTAGATACTTCAGGTTCCGGAATATCACGTAGGCTACTTTTCATAATTATCATCGTGATCGATCATCACCACGCGAGTGAAACCGCGGGGCGCAGCTAGTATGTACATATGTCAGGCAAGCTTTGGTCGTGTGTTTGATATTTGGCGTTTAGCGTCTAGATCTTCTAATAAACGTTTAATGTAATCGTAATTAAGTCGGTTTGCCAGTACTCGCCTCGCATGGCAGGCGAGCGCAGTTGATTTCATCAGTAGAAGGCGCTGCTGTCTACCTTCTGGTATGTGATACCTTAGCCGACTACTCGTCGGTCGCCGGTCTCTACTCGTAGTACCGGCAGGAGACCCTATGGACGTGTAATAAGTAAGTTTGTATAGCTTAATTGTTATAACAGTGAGTTAAAAGCAAAATCTGAATCAAATTAGTGTTCATACCATAAATAATTATTATGCAATGTCGGAACATAATGTTGTAAATGAATTGAATGCCTCACACTATTTCCCTTTCAATGCATTATGTAATCAAACATATAATATCGATATTAATATCCAACAATAATTCAGAACAATAAATAATAAAATCCATTGTAAACCACACTCACTACTCAAAAAAGAAATACAAAAGACGGAACAAAAATATTTCTAATTATACTCCCAGCACGGATACTTGAAACACATTAACTTTCAAAACCATTGAAAAGAAAAACAAAATTAATGATTGCTACTAAATTCGCAATAAAAATGCCACATGCGAGCAAATATGAGAAGGGGACAATTATAACAAATTAATAACGCACACTACCCTTAAAACTCGAGTAGAGATTTGCATTCAATGTTGTTCGCGTTCGGTAGCTTATCCACGCTAATATCAACTTTAAATCAACCAATGTAAGTATCGAATCTATTGCACACCGCAGTGGTTGATAAATCTTTTCAAAATCATCAATCCTTGAAGGGTCATCTCGTATTCACAATAGAATTACATCTGAAAATACTTACAGGCAAGATTCAAAGTTGTGTGCACGGTCTGTGTACGAAATCACTTGAATATTAAAAGTCTTGGTAATTATTCAGGAATCCATCCATCATTAATCACACCCGAGGGTAGCAGGGAAACGTTGTAAAAATGATTCTTGAAAAGATAAATTACGGAAGACGCGCCGGTTGACAGTTCGCGGACGGGCTCACATGAGCGCGTGTGTTTTCAACAAAACAGATGCAAGGAAACTCATTGTGAATAATATTTATAGCCGACATAATGCCGTCATTAGCGGTCGTAATTGTGAATATTTATTTGCGACGAATCGGACAATAGTCAGTGGATTTGCATCACAAATGGAGGTGACGGCGTGTGTTGGTTGAGATATATGAGCTATGAAAATGTCACGAGTACATACTATTTCATGCTCATGAACGTAACTTACGAGTTATCGATTTATTTGTTTAAGATACACAGACTTTACTCCTCTCTCATCTGATTATTTATAATAACTAAATGTAATATATATCGGCCTACGCAGAAGACCTTCAAAATCAAAACACACAGATAAGATATATTCATGGTGTCTTCTATAAGTTACACACTCTGTAGCTATTTAAATTGATGATAGCTCAGCGGTTGGGAGCGACGGCTGTCAAACTGACGGACGCTGGTTCGATCCTTACCAACTTGATGCTTGAGCTTGACCTTCCGGTGAATGTTACACCGTTTTCAAATTCCCAGCACCGTGGTGGAGTACTATCGAGTACCTACCCGCCTGGGTAACTAGTGTGTTCAGGCAGCAGTCTTTAAGCATTCTAGGTAGGATAACATCGTAATCACAACGTTACTGAACATCTCGTGAGATAGAGGTCAAACGCATTAACGTTTAAAAAGTATGCCCATAATAATGACGCAATAAATTATCACTTTTTCAAAACAATCGCAATAATAAACTGATACTGCAAGTTATTCGACCTATATCATAACCCCCGTAGGGTCAACGCTCTAAACTGGTAATGAAGTCCGAGGCATTCGAGAAAGCGGGAATTACAAAGCTTTCATCCTAAAACACCATTACAATGGGACAAATAACCATTGAAACAGCACACAACCATTAACCCGGCTTGTAACTGTCCGCCAGAACTTTAACAATTAATACACCACTCGATATAGAAACTAAAGCACAATGGCCGTCACTACAAATTAATATATTCGGAGGTCAGCACCCGAGAAAGGGAAAGTGCAGGCGATTATGCTCTTAATTGTAACATTTATAAAGTTCAATATAATGTTTGAGATAATTTTTAATGATGATATTTACTATGGAATTCTAGGTCACATGGCAAGGGAGCAAGGCCTAGTTTTGGTTGATGATAAAAAGTGTTTCAATTGATAAGTTTGCAGTTTTTATTGCCACGGTTGTAAAGGAAAATGATTGTGTATGTTTACATATGAACAACGACACTATCAGAGGTAATGTGTTTTTTTATTTCAATAGATTTTTCTATATTATATTATGTACTTTATATCAACTATTTATGCCGTAAAGATTTTGATAAAATGTGTTAAGTAAAAAATATTATTTAATACCATTTAATCTATGTAGAAAAATTCAACTGACATTTGTATACATATAATTATGTAGTTTAAAAACTAGTGGTTTGACTAGTTTATTTATATTAATATGTAACATGTTTAAAAAACTACAAAAACTGAATTCTACTAAGTAGCCTTAGGGTCGACAATATTCTGAAAAGCGATTTGAAGCAAAGATTGCTTATGCAATCTTAATTTAGTTCAAATATAGTTAGTTGGGTCGATCACGATATCTGCAGTCGCCACTCGGATAAGCCAATGTTAGTTGGTTTTTTTTTTTTCGCACTCAAACTCCCGCACTAGCATTCCTATACTCATCTCATAAATGCGCCCCCTCCCTGCCCCCTACTTTCCAATAACTGCCTTGCTTGCTGTCTACCATGGTATATTCAAAAAATGTCACCAAACACACAGCGTTCTCAGCCAGCAGCCCTAAAGTGCCGCAGTGAAGACAGCAGCCCTAGAGTGCCACAGTGAAGACAGCGGTCCTAGAGTGCCGCAGTGAAGACAGCAGCCCTAGAGTGCCGCAGTGAAGACAGCAGCCCTAGAGTGCCGCAGTGAAGACAGCAGCCCTAGAGTGCCGCAGTGAACACAGCAGCCCTAGAGTGCCGCAGTGAAGATTCTAGGTCTAGCGTGATTCATTACATAGATAGTGGATTGCTCAAGTATTGTAATACCTGTCGTATTAAAATGATTATTATTTTATTTTAATAAAATATATATACGGATTTCTCATAATATAGTAACGTAAAAATAAGTGCCGTAAGCTAAATAATTATCCGTACACAATGACACAACAACTCACAAAGAAACTCTTTGAAGAAAATCGATAGAATTATATTCAAAGCACAGACGTCTCAATATAAGGGTTTCCATACGAGAAAATACACAATAAACGTATGCCTTATTTGTATGTGCTTATTGAACAGCTATTTTATTTCTTTACGATTCTTAGCCTACGTCGTGGGGGAAATAATCCCTCGCAACTGTACGAAGGAAAAGCATTCTGAAGTTACATTTCTATTTTTCGGATTATATCTGTTTATTCTCCCATATAATGGATATATGATTATACGGACCGTGTTATGTCTTATTGTTTAATAGTAGATGGTGAATGGCAATGTGTTTTTTTTTTAATTGGTGAGCATAATTTACATTTCGATTGATTATGGAAACGAGATATATTTCTTAAGTTATAGAAGCACATACTACCACCCCTGCGTGATTTAAATATCCAATGGTATGAAGGAACCCGGACTGCTGGTGAAGAGGGAAGGGTAAAATATAGTTTTATACGTTTATGGTAAAGTCCAATTAGTATGCAATAATTATAATAGCAATTAGCACTTATGATTGACAACGCTAATATTAGATCTGGTTAATAAAACTCAGGTATGTTGTATGTATTGCTTCCGGGCTGTTTGGCCGTGGTCTATGTGAAACTTTTGTTCCAGACGTTTCGTCGATCACTGCGGTCGACATCTTCAGTGGTTCAGGTCCGAGCGGCGACAAGAGCGTAGAACTCTCCTTCGCGGCGTCTTCTCTGATACTCATGGAAAAAAACCGTGGTCTATGTGAAAAGTTTCACATAGACCACGGCCAAACAGCCCGGAAGCAATACATACAACATGCAACGCCGGCCGTGAAAGCCTTAGAGTTTACAAAACTCAGGTACTTTTGGGGAAAAAACGTCGTGAGATTGTTTGGTATCGAATAAAACGACTCGCGTTTGATCTAAAACATCGTAATTCTATATCTATCTTGTTGAAAGAAGGTTTGCGAATTGGACATTAGCCTGAATTGAATAAGATCTTTTTCATTTTAAAGTAATTTAGCTTAACTGATTAAAAGAAATACGGACAGTTTATTTTAGTAAAATGTGCTGCCAAAATTACCATATCACCTGCAAAACCACCGCTCAAAATATAAGATATATGTTTGACTTATATCAAACAATTGTCCACATCGCTACAAGAGTGTGATATTGGCAACACTTGTTGTATGTATAATGAAGCTTAAAAAACATGCCATTTATAGGTAGAATACCTAAACAGAAAACATTAAGTATTGAGTTTTAAATTGATTAGCTTAATTGTATATATATTAAAAAAGTCTACAAGATCAAAAATACATGCGCAATCATTAAAATCCTTTACATATTAAAAGTAAATAGAAAATCAAACGCGTATGCGCACAATGCAACAAAGCATTGATTCCCAAGGCGAACTATGCAACTGAACTATTGATGAACAACAAAAAGCTACCCGTTCTTAGTTGCTTAACTAACTATTTAGGCAACACTTTGGCTTTAATTAATCTTGACATCGCCTTTGTCGATAGAAATATCATTTATCACTTTCAAACTTCGAGCTATCGAAGCAAGAAATTTCGAATCACGATACTCATCGGAGAAACACCATTGTGATGTGTATTTTATTCACCTGGCAACACTGAGTCGAAACAAGCCATTATTGCCGCTTTTGTCTTCCCAGTGTTTTGTTTAAATGTCACATTGACAAGTCGAAATTGGTTTCGATTTATTAGTCATTGTGTGTCGTAGAGTCTGAGTGTATTATGAAACATGTTGTAAATGCCACGTACATTTTCCAATTCTGATAACAAGCAGCGGTTTTCAATTATTTGTCAATATGTTACCTGCAGTTAGATTAATTCGCTGGCCGTCCGTTCTGGAATCGAACTCGCTCTTCACAATGCAATACATCTAAATAAATAACACGGACTTCACATTGTAATACCGTCTCCATACAAAATATATTTCCACTACAATATGGGCGCCCGGAATGGAGGAAAATGGAGCACACTCGATCGGGAGAAAATGCTCGTCTGTGAAGGCAACACTGGGGCTTGATTCCAGGTATATTCTGAAAAATCTTGAATAGTTTATGATGAAATACGTAAGAGGGTGTACCTGAACTTATGGTAGAATAGGGTGAATCATCTTTTCAGTAAAACATGCTCCCTCGCGATTTAGGTATTGGTATTATAGTAGCAACATTTTGAAAGAGGTATTACGACTAGTTGTTGACCGCGACTTCTTACGCCTTGAGTTAGTCAAACAAATAAATCCCAAATGTTAAAAAAATCGGACGTCAATGGCAGCAAACGTACCTATAGTATTTCCTAAATATACGATATAAAAAGCGAGCGTAGATTATATTTGTAAGATTCAGAATATAAAATAATATTTTAGTTCTATCGTTTAGGGTATTCAAGGAATGAAAAGTATATAAATTGATAATATGAATATATAAATATAGATGGCTGATGGGTGTGTGATATTTAGGGTGCGTTTCTTATTGAGCTTATATTCCGAAATGCACTGACAGCTGCACACAAAATTTATATGACGTCATCCATGAGGTCATAATCCTGTGCTTAGAACGCTCATGAGTACGACGTAGAGCAGTGTGAGCGCTGTCAAACACATAGATAAATAACTATGCACTGAGAGTCAAACATCTGACTCATTATGAGAATCTGTCGAAAAATTGGTAGTTCGTCCACAAAAAATTAAAAACGTAATTTTATAGATCAAAAAAAATTACCCATTTAGTGCCCATGAAGTACAGAAGTGAATTATTTAATATAATAATAATAATAATAATATGGGACAACATTCACACAAGGTCTTCAGGTCCCAAACTAGGCAGAGCCTGTACTATGGTCACCTGATGACTGATATATACTTATATACATATACACACCCAGACACAGGTCAAACAGACATGTTCATACACACAAATGTTTGACCTGTCCGGGAATCGAACCCGGGACCAGCGGCTCAGAAGGCAGAGTGCTACCAACTGCGCCAACCGGCCTGTCACCAACCTAATATGAATTTAATGAGAACTGACATTTAAAGAATTCGCGCGCATTCACACACCAAAAGCCGTTCCGATTTGCTTACGAGTGGCAGCACTGTCAGTACTAAATTCATCTCGGAACAGCTAAATCTCTACGTATGAATGTATGCACTGTGAGCCCAAATTGAAACACACCATTAGGTACACATCGAATACAGATCTTGCAATTATGACTTTTACACTCGACTTACTTCATGTCGAAAGATAAAAAATAGCATAAACTGATCTCCAGTCTGTTTGTTAGAGATTTTTTTTAGTTTACCTTTAAAATAACTTAAAAGTTCATAATTTGCGTGCCAGAGATTTAGCAGAGCTTGGTTTGCCTACGTGATTTCGCTTTCACGTAACCATGGTTAAAAAAAATAACAAACATATTTCTTACGGTGATTTTCAGCACAACTTTTTTTCTTAATTACACCCAATGATATTGTATATATGAGGTAGATGTCGCACAAGGGCGCGGAAACTGAGGCGGCAAAATTAAATCAATTGTAGTAATTTTCATTGCTTCGCGTATTTCAAGCGCAAGTCTAAACATATAGCTATCCTTTTCTATATTATTTGTACTGTATTATCTGTCGCAGTAAGCATGTTTATGTCGTAAAAGAACAAAATCTGAGCACCGCGCAGTATGAATATACGTCATCTTTAGTAAAACATCATTGGTTACACCCCTGTTTTAAGCTGAGGCCAGTCGCCAGAAAATTATAATATATAAAATGCATACTGTGTTAGTTCTTCTATTTATATAATATAATACCTACTCTTTGTTGAAATCACTTATAAAAATCATAGCAACACAATTTAAAAGTCTCATGTGCACAGTAATTTAATTAGAAAATTCAATCCTTTTACCTTCAAAGATAAATCCCTTGATGGGACAAAGGGCACAAAGCCCTTTAAAGATCGCAACTGAAAACAATGACCCAACGAACTAATAATTAATTCAGAAGCCGTTGGATTCCTTTTCTTTGCGGCCATAGAATTGGCTTCACTTTTATAAAAGTTTTTTTACATTACATTACGAAACAAAAATGTTGTGTAACTCTGAGGTGGGCCTCATCATATAAATTATAGCATAATTATGTATGCGTAACTTTTACCGGTGAACAGTTCAATTAAAGTAATAATTAATAAATTGAATATCGCACAGGATCAACTCAATCTGCTTATCATTTTTTTTGTTTCCGTCTCATGACGCAATCCTCTCTTTCTCTACCCTCCATCCTTCGACCACATCGTCACTGACCATCAAGTGAGATAGTCGTCAAACGCTAGATCTATACAGTATATAAAAAAAACCCTCCCACCCCGCCTTCATCTCTCATTCTCTCTCTAGTTTTATCTCATCACCACCTCCATTCTATCATCGGTCAACCAGACGTAGGACTATGCGCCACCGCTACATGGTAGATATACCGCTTTTACGCACGAAGCGATTTGCTTCCACTTTTATAGTGCGTACTGCCAGGAAGTGAAACTCACTGCCTTAGTCTGTGTTTCCCGATAGGTACAACCCCGGAGTCTTCAAGTCGAAAGTGAATAGGTTCCTTCTAAGTTTGCGTGCTACACCTTAGACCGCATCGTCACTTAACATCTGGTGAGACAACGGTCAAACGTAAGCACCTTTTAAAAAAATACTTTTCTCAGTGGAGAACGATCCCCAAAATGTTGGTATTCTGGATTCCTACAATAGAAGCTTTTGTAGGCTGGTGACAGATATCAGGTTACTATGTTGTGCATTTATCAATTAGTCGGTAGATCCTAACCTATATGATATGAGATGGATATAGAGGTAGAGGAAGGCCGAAGAAGGCATGGATGGACTGTGTGAAGAATGATATGTTTATGAAAGATGTGAGCACTGAGACGGCCAATGGTAGAAGAGAATGGAAGAAGAAAACATGTTGTGCCGACCCCATCTAGTGTGGGATAAGGACAAAAAGAAGAAGAAGGTACATCATAAATATCTCATAAAATGTACAAAGAAATAAAACGTTTTATGTTGCATAGCCTGCCTAGATTTACGTGTATACTTTTTATACTTACCTACCAAAAAGCACGGGCGGACCGCTATCTATTCATAAAAATGTAACCATCGGATAGTATTTTTTTAAACTCATCGTCTATTAAATTCGCTGTCACCTTTGAATATCCAGTTGGTTCATTTATCCGAGGCTGTCACAAAATAACACCCGCTAGTTCTATAACCCTAATGTCAATAGCAAAGAAATAAAACAATCCCAAAACGTCCTCGAACGCGGCCGTAATTATAAAATTGAAAATCGTGTTCTAAGCAACAATCGCTAGGGTTGCCACTGATGGCTCCCGGCAAACTTTCGCCACTTCCGTATGAAGTATGTATAACATAACATTACATATCTTTAATTGTACTTATCTCAATTTTATTAAACTCATATTTATGTCTAACTTCATTAAAATAAAATACTAATAACTAATTACAATACTACAGTAACATTTGACCAATCCACTAGCTATTGGCAGCCTATAGATGACTCAAATGCTCTAACCCGCTACCGACTGGCAGCGTGCCCAGAACGCTAGCAGTATATCCACGTTGAATTGCAATGCTGATTCGTTAAACCAAATGTGTGCCAGCATTTTGGTCACGCGTTGCTTCGATCAAACTCTCTGATAAGTTTTTTTGTTTTAATATTTAACTGTATAGTTATATATTATTTTATTTTTATTTATTTTATTTTAATCACACTCAGACCCCCGCACTAGGATTCCCTGTATCGCGGGAGGCATGGACACACACAATCACCGCACACAAACATCCAAGACCCGGGACAAACATCTACACTCATCGCACAAATATTTGCCCCTGCCGGGATTCAAACCCAGGGTCGCGGTGACACAGAAGTCATGTCGATGACACAAACCACTGCGCCACGGGACCGTCCGATATATCACCTGTTACTCGATATTTTTTTAAGATAAATTGTCCGAAACAAGAATGGCCTTAGTGCCTAACTATGTGCCAAATTTTATATAGCTGGAAGTTATTTTTGCGTGATTCAGCATTAAGAATCCAGGTAATTTTAGGTTAATATATAAATCTAAATATGTTAATCAACAGGCATGCTTTCAATGAACAATGTAAAATCTATAAATAACAAATATGTACAACGCCGTTTTGGACGATACACATAACATTGTCGTTCTATTTCAATCTGCAAAATACAGTCGCTTAATATTCCCCTCAGCTGCCGAGAACAGTATTATTCTCGGAAAAACATTCCCTCCAATGCCCCAGGAGTTCCATTAGGAGTTGAATTAAAAAACCGTTTTGTTTATCAAGTTATGCTGTACAGTTTCAAGTTAAGTTATATAATAATTAGTGCTCGCGGTCAAACAACTTGAGTTACCTTTTCGATCGTGTAAATTATGTAACATACCATACTGGTAGCTCCATCTAGTTGAGAGTCAGAAGCGTTAATCTTTTTGAGTATTTTATTATTTGCAACATGAATTATTATTAATACAGAAAATAATAATTTATCGAAATATTTTAATAATCATCTTACTGACGTGTTACATATCCTGATTCGCACTTGTGTCGATTGGGCAATTTACAGAATACTTTTACAGTTATTTTGGTTTTATAGGGCGGTCAAATGTTTCAGTATATTTCAAATGATTTCGCATAAAATGTTTTGTACCTATGGGGCATCGGTATTCACATTTTATTAAAAAAATTACAATAAATAATGTCTCAAAACCTAAAACCATGCCTATTAGATATGAAAAAACGCATCAAAAGTAACTGCGTAAAAACAGAAATTGACGGTACCGTGGCGCAGTGGTTTGTGTCATCGACATGACTTCTGTGTCACCGGGACCCTGGGTTCGAATCCCGCCAGGGGCAAACATTTGTGCGATGAGTGTAGATGTTTGTCCAGGGTCTTGGATGTTTGTGTGCTGTGATTGTGTGTGTCCATGCCTCCCGCGATACAGGGAATCCTAGTGTGAGGGTCTGAGTGTAATGAAAAAAAAAAAAGAAATAATTTCGCCGATGGTTTATTTTTCATCTAAAAGAGGGAAATATTTTTTATATTACAATCCTTATACCTACCATGTAACTTTTATTATCTTTTTTTGTGAACGGTGTGGAATAAAGGGTATTGTATTGTAACTATAGCGGAATATCAAGTAACGAAAACAAATAAAATACATAATAAATATTCCAATAAAAATAATTATTTCATTAGAGGCCATGCTAGTTTAAATACTTACATTTATTGAATGGGATAGATAGACTATCATGTCAAGAGAGTCAATGTTTTAGCTGTAATGTCTCCATAACATTGACCCAACATCGAAAAGTTTAATGATAGTTTTCAATACATGGTTCTATGACAATTTTTGGATTAATTTTCAAATTCTTTTATAGGCAAAACGCTAGAGTTGAGGCACGAATAAGTACGATGACGCGGCTTGATCAAAAGCTAAGCTGTAAAATGAAGCCATAGACAGATTGCTTGATACTAAAGTGGCTCTTTTTTTACTACGTCCTGACTATAAAAACGTTAACTAAAATTTAGTGAAACTACACGCAGTTGTTTCAAATATTCACACTAACTATAGGCAAGAGCTCGTAATACTTGCACAGTAGACTGTGCTACATGCAGATCTTAAAGATTTCCTAGAGGGAACTACATTTTTTTCTCCGGATACGATTATAGGTACCTACTTTACAACAGCGAAATACATGTGGGGAAATCAAACAAAGTTTAAAATAAAAACAATTATTTTTTATTTCTATGGCATTATGGAATTAACAAAGTTCTTTCTCAAATATTATGTTACAATACATAGTTGGTACTCACATCAATATTTTATCAATAATTACTATATACATTTTGATGCTCTACACTTACAATAAGACAACTAGCTTAATTACATTTTAAACATCACTGGGGACTAATAAATAAATTACACAATACAATTAAAGGGCAAACCCCGCAGGATCCAAGGTACAGGAACAATCAAACTCAACAAATTGACAAATATTAACACTAACACAAGATCAGACATTTAAGAAGAACAAGACATAAGTAGTCTACTTTATGATAAGACACCTACTGAAAATAATCTCTTTTTGGTACTAATCTCACTTCTCGCGTAAATCATCCGACGATACAGTATCTTATAACGACGCATCGAAAAAAAATCACAGTTAAACTCATTTAATCGTCCACTCTCGGGCGCCTAACTCAACCACATGAAATATTTACAAGCCACTTGATATGAAATGCACTCGTTTTATAATATTTTCAAAATAATACTAGAGATAACAATAAATACATTCATACGTCTAGCGTCCATTTCACAGTATGACACTTAAAACCGGGATTCACCGAAAAGCAGCCAAACCTCAGGGAGAGCGTCCTCTAAGGCAGGCTAGCCGGTCTTCAATATATGACCGATACTGGCCGCCTTAACTGGTCGTCGTGTGGGCTGTGCTGGCCGTGTGTTACAGGTGAAACCGGTGACGGGGGGGCCGCGCCGTATTGAGGGAACAGTGCTGAAGAGAACGGCTTCGGTGGCGCCGCCGGCGATGTATACAGCGACGAATAGAACGAGGATACTACCGCGGCGGCAGATGACGATACCGTCGGCAGTTTTTCCGTCGGCGCCATCAGCTTTGAGAACTGTAAGTGGTCCAATTGATGCGGAAAGTACGGCGACACCGCCGGATATGACAATGCATCGAACTGTCCAACTCCAGGAGCGGGGCCGGCAAAATACGGCAGCGGAAAACTGGGGAATGCGCCGGCACCGGGTGCTCCCGAAGTAGGGGGCTTGGGCTTCCTGCGCGGACGGTATTTGTAGTCTGGATGCTCCTTCATATGAAGCGCGCGCAGCCTCTTTGCTTCGTCGATGAATGGACGCTTTTGCATCTCGGAAAGTAATTTCCACTCGGCACCGAGCCTCTTCGAAATCTCCGAGTTATGCATCTTTGGGTTGTCCTTCGCGATCTGGCGTCTCTGCAGCCTCGACCAGACCATGAATGCGTTCATGGGCCTCTTGATGTGCCCCTCAGACTGCGGTGAGGATGCCGGCAGCGGGTGCGGCGCGCTGGGGTACTCCGGCAGCATACCGGGATGCATGGAGAACGCGTACGGATGATGGTGATGACTCAAAGTCGACATGGTTGAAATGTAATTTTTAACTCGCGTTATATTAGAGCACAGTGTATATTATATTATGGCACAATGAAGTAAATGAGCACGTTCGGAAGGCGATTATGTCGCGTCGATGACGAGCGATAGACTGACGAGATGACGGCAAGCTTGCTGGGGCCTCGGTGCGCGGGGGGCGCGGTATTGGGGCGGCGCCCCGGCCCAATGGGCGCGTCGAATGTAGAGCCTTCACCCTCCCCATCCGACGCGATGTTCTCTTTCTCTCGCACAATGGTTGTTGTATCGCTGTCTCGCAACAATAGCCGCGGTGTGGCCGCGAGGACAGCTGTTCGAGCCGTGCCCTGTCGCGCTCAATCCCTGATGTAACTGCTGTAACTTTATACTCTGTCTTTTTTGATACCCTCCCAAATAAATGATGATATGTCTGCGAACGAAACATACATACCTTTATTACTGAATATCAGTTTTATGGCCGGCTGTATTTCTACAAATTAAATGAATATTGTAAAACTGTTTCTCTACATGTTATGTTATGAATTATGATGTAACATAATTCATGTAGTTTATAGGAAAAAGCAGGTACTTACATAATAAAGTTTCAGTCAACTCTTTGGCAGAAATCCGCTGCTAGATATTATGCCCCACGTTTTATTTCTTTATTACAGTAAAAGTTATAACTCGTGTCTTTAGAGACTTTGATAAAAATGAAGTATGATATGTTTGACGGTCGCCATGGCACAGTGGTCAGTGTCAGTGACATGATTTTTGTGTCTCCGAGACCCTGTCCGTACGGTTCGAATCCCGGCAGGGGCAAACATTTGTGCGATGAGTGTAGATGTTTGTTCCGGGTCTTGGGTGTTTGTGTGCTGTGATTGTATGTCCATGCCTCCCGGGACACAGAAAATCCTAATACGGGAGCTTAAGTGTAATAAATAAATAAATTAAATAAAAAAATAGATAAACAGAATTAGGAGCTGCATTACCTTATTTATTTTTGTTTCCAAAAGTTTATTATAAATATCCATTATCACTATTAGTGCGTACTTAACCATGGAAAACAAGCATCTTTATCATTTTCATTATGCGAGCAATTCATTTGTGTAATCCTTGTTTATAATATGTAGAAGCATACATGGGCGCTAGTAACAATCAGATAAAAAAATCTTAACTAGATACCAAATATGACGTTTGTTTCAAAGCGCATAATAGAAGTCTTTAAAATAAAAAAGGCCTAATACTTTGACAAAGACAAACAAAGATAACTAACTCCGATTTGTTCCATCCTTCTGTGGTCGAAAAAGTTTGCGGGAGCGACTATCATTGTTCCAAGTAACGGACCAACCGCCATAAAATCATTTGCCCACCATAAAACAACAACAACTTTTCAAATTTTAATAACTGAACAAAAGAACGGTGTTTTGTCCAAGCTTTGACTGTTACGGGCCTGAGAGTATAATAATTAGCCTTTAAAAGTCTTTTGAAAAGTTACTTTTGTTGCTTCTATTAACTCTCTTCTAGTCTTTTTCTTAAAGGTACAACTGACAATTTCGATTCTATTAAATAAATTATATTATAATATTTTAAAATGGCGACTAAGCGTAGTTTGGTCTGTTTACGTCTATTAGCGCCATCTACCGAATTAAAAGAACATATCAATGATCTTTCTGTTCGAGATTCTTACAAGATAGGTAGGTATTCTAAATAAGAAAATAATCTTGTTACATATGAATTGAACACCATTGACTGAGCTTAGAGCATTTATGCTCGAAGCCATTGACTATAGAAACTTACATAAATGACAGTTTATTCGTCTGTGAAATTATTCGGTACCATTTTTTGTGGTTGGGTAAAGTTTACAAAGCTTATTAGTCTCCCGTGGCGCAAGCAATAAATGAACCATGGTAAAATATTGCATGGGCTTTATTAAGAATCGCAGATTAAATAATTAGTTAGTAAAAAAACTATAAAGACTGGATTTCCCTGTTTAGAGGTAAAATTTTAGAAACTAATCTCAAGAAAACAGAGATGTACCAAAACTGAATTTGATGAAAGGGAAGATAGGCATGCATACATTTTAGAAAAAAAACCCAAATGACTAAGTTCTTCGAGTACATCGTCACTGAGCATCAGGTGAGATACTGGTCAAACGCCTGTAAAGTTGATGTTGCCAAAACGTTGATTTCTTTTTTAAATTATTGACAGTGTAATAATTTTAAAAAGAAATCATCAATTTGTGTTTCTTAACATCTACTTAAATTTATTTTATTAAATAATCATTTAGGACATATATTACGATCCTCAATAATAATAATTTGGTTCAATTAATAAGTTTAGTTTGAAAGAATAAATAATATTAAACAGTAATTCATCTATCGCTGAAACTTTGCAGTACGATAAAGTACCTAACTGTGTTACCAACCCGTCTGCCAAGAGTGGTGACAAACCCCCTGGAAAAAAGACATGATGGACGCATTTTTTTAACAGTAGATGATATATGGCTGAGGTGATGATGATGATGATGAATCTTAAAAAAAATACATTTACATTTTCGTCAACAGCAAAAGTTCACCTCTTTATGCAAAAATGTACAGTCAGATACTCTTAAGTTATTGATTTATGATTCACAGTTGTGTGCAATCACTTTCCGTTTTTTAATTTCAGTTAGGTATTTAGTCCTAGTTTTAATTACTGTGTGTATTCATATATTAAAGTGTTAAGTAAAAATTTAAGAGTACTCATAGAATCTGTTATAAAAAACATATAATTATTGAAGATGATTCATATATATGAAGACATTTTTTTCTGATTACTATGTACTTTTAACCGAGTTCAGAAAAGGAGGTTTCTCAATTCATGTTTTTTTAATGTGTGTTCGCCGATAACTTCGTCGTATATGAATCGATTTTGGTGATCCTTTCTTTTGTTTTGTAGTATCTACTCTAAAGTAACGTTTGAATAAAAGTATGGAAAAAAGAATACCAAAAATTAGAACTAACTTCAACACTCAAAACTGTGAAATAACTTGTCGAAGTCGGTACCATGCTCACAATATTATTATAATAGCTACTTTTGAACTATCATGGTACGATTTCAACAAGTTGTTTCACACTTTTAAGTGTTGTAGTCGGTTCCAATTTTTGGTAATTTTTTATTCTTTACATTTATTCAATTACGTTAAACAATATAATACTGGAAGTAGCTCCGGTTGAAAAAGTTCGATAAATAATCGATCTTATATTGTTCGTAGATTTTCATTGCGAAACTTTTTTCAAAGAAGTTTCGTTAACGTAAATGAACATTTTCACGTATACTTTTTCATTAATAAAACTGTTTATATAATGTTATTCATAATTCTATAGAAACTCTCTAATACAAGTGTATCTACATTACCAAATCGAATCAGTTAGCTATCAAAGAGATCTGAATTGGCGGGCTGATTTTACAAAAATCCAGGTACAGTCAAAGCCGCACGCTTTGGGCACGCTTTACAATACAATGTTATTATACACGAAACAAACGAAAGAAAATTAAAATACTAATATCCACTATCTATAGTACAACGATGCCCTTCAACACCCTACTAAGTATCCAAAAGGGATTATTAAAGTAATAAAAAGAATAAGACAACAAGATCTTTAACTTTGTTATTTGCCGACAAGGTTAGTTTGCCAGTTTTACGGAATTATGGCAGGTAAAAGTTTTTTTCTAGTATAAGCTCATAAATTATGATAAAATAGGTAGTTATGTAGAAAATAAAGTCGTAAAAATAAATTACAAAAATGTAACTTTAGTAAGAATATTAATCTGACATGTCGTCAAAATAGACAATAGAGTGAAATCACGTTATGCACCCAACTAGCAAGCATTCTAATATATTTAAATCACGGCGGATTTGTCTTCGTAATTTGATTGGCAAACAACCGTAGCATTTATATGATTTTATTGCTTAATAATAAGACGCTATATAAATAATGTTTGCCAGGAAAGTTATTAACAATTTTACTAAAGTTAAATTTTAATTCTCATTTAAGCGCGCGACATATTTAGACGTAAAAAAAGACAAATACCTTCGAGAAAATACCCCTGTGATTTTATTAGTAAATCATATATATCATATACAATCTAAACTATGTATCTAGTGCACACTATCATAAAGTTAAGCTCCGAAGAGAATGCCTTAATCATGTTTATTTTGTGACAAATATTTATAGACATTGAAAGGCCCGAGTAGTGACATATTTTCTACTGAAATGAATCTGAATGTAATATGAACAAACCAAACTGCCAAACACCCGTTTCTCAGCGACTGCACTATATGTAATATTTTTTTTATTCCTAGTTAAAGACGCATAATATATTACATAAAGGCCATTTAAGTAAAGAGATTTCACATAATTAACTAACTAGTTGTAGCTTCTTCTTCTTCTTCTCAGCACTTAAACATCCACTGCTGGACATATGCCTCCCCCGTATAGGGGGGATTTGCCAATACTCGCCACGCTTGGCAGGCGGGTTGGCGAGCGCAGTATGATTTTGTAGTATATGTTTAGTATATGATTTTAGTTGTAGCTGTCAACGGTTAAAAATATTATATTCGAGTTATATCACTATCCATTTTTACACATTTTTAAATTTACAGCTTTTCCATCACACAGACTCCACATCAAACAGAGATTCATATAGGTGCGGGAATGTAAAACCTCACGCGAGAAAAAAACTTATTAATTAATTAAAACATTACACGCGGATAAGCATAAAAAAATGTGGAATGCCATATCGCGTCTAATTACTTATTTCTCGACACCACCACAATGGTTTCGCCTGGAGTCATATGAAAGCAGCCTACCCGTAGTACCTACTAGCGCCATCTCGTTTTAATACCATGCAAACTGAGAGGGACGGTGGCTCCACTAGCTAGTTAGTCTGTGCCATAGGTATCAATGTGACAAAGGCTGGGTCGCGCACAATATCTGCTGGCTTAATGCCTATTCGCCCCATCTTCCTATTTTAATTTTCTCAAATTTCCCATGACACTTCAACTGATATACCAATAGGGTTTTGAACTTTTTGTGGGCCTGTTTATCGCTATTGGTTAATGTTTTACTTAAGATATTTTAGACATATTAGACACTGAGGAAATAGTGACGCGTTTCAATTCAGAACCATTTTAGTTATTTTTGACTTAATTATGTTTAATTTATTGTGTGCGTGTCATGCGAGCGCCGAGAAGCATATTTAGATAATAGTTTTCGATGCTATCTTGCGTTTGCGGCAGAGGAAATGTCTAGTCTTCCAATACATTTGAGACAATATTCAAAATATTTTGACTGTGCTTTAAATATAACGAATTCTTTGGAGTGCTAGAATTTGCAAAAAATTGCACTTTTTGATATGATCTCGAAATAAAACGCGAAACCTATGACAGTCGCCGTGGCTCAGTGTCAGTGTCGTGACTTCTGGTCCATGGGGTCCTGGGTTCAAATCCCAGCAGGGGTAAACATTTATTTATTTTTTTATTTTATGAGATAGGTGCTTGTTCCGGGTGTTGGATGTTTGTGTGCTGTGTGAAAAAAAAAACCTTTCACCTCAGTCAGTAAATGTTGGCTAGTTTTATACATATTAAGTCAATTAGCGTTTTGCTTAATATGTTATGTTGGTATGTCGTATAACGGGTAAAAATCGCCAAGTTCTATTTACTTAATGCTGCGTTTGTTTGATTAATAACAATTAAACTGACATTACATTATAGCGTGATTGATTGAAGTATTAATTATTAGACGATTTTAATTTGTAGTTATATAGCTTATTTTCACAATTTTCATATTTTGACATTCGCTCGACAAATATTATTTACATTTTTTTTAAAAAAACCTACCTATCATTCACTTTATGTTAGTGTTCTTGAGACCGTCTAACCATGATATTTGAATTAGGCCAGTATTCTTCCATATTAAAAAAGAACAACAGATTTACGAGACTAATCCGAGCGTAAGCGGCGACTCGTGTAACCGGCGGTTAGCTGTCGTGAAGCTCGCCCTGCCCGCCGCCTACATCCTCCCATACGAAGGGAGGTCCTATTATTTTTCAGCAAGAATGCACCCAGTTAATGTCATCCAATGATAATACCTATTGTGGTACCTACGGACGCGCGAAGGCAATCTGTATAATGCAGGCTTTGTCTCGAGCGAAATTCACTCATTTTTAAGCGATTTTAATAAACTAATGAAGGGGTTTGAACTGAGACAGAGAGATTGCCATCGTTGAAAATAACACAAGATGAAAATAATTTAATAAATGTATATAAGTAGATACGTATATAAATTTATTACGTTATTTTCATCCAGTGTAAATAAAAAAAAGTAAATGGAAATAAAGTAGATTCATTTGGTATGCATACCAAGTTAACCTTTTTTTATAGAATAGATTGCCTATGGACTCATATGCTAATGAGGTAGAATCACAGGTTATTCTGCTATTATTATTTATTCGTGAAATAAACTATAAATAACAATAATTCAATCACTGATATTTTTTATTGCAATCCTCCTTTTGCAGTAGGTAATCTGAAATAGCAGTGAGCACGGCATATATCACTCAGAACTGATGGCGGGTGGAGACAAGTGGAGACCACAGAGAATCACAGCAAACGGCAACCGACGAAATGAACAGACGACCTGATAAGGGTCGCAGGAGATGCTGGATGCGTCCTTCTTTCATTCGGTCCTTGTGGAGGTCAAAGGTGAAGCCCTTCTCTAACAGTGAAAACGAACAAATCACGCAAGAAAGCTGAAAGACCGACACTGAAAAAGTCCTTTTTACTAAAAAACCGAGTCTCCCACCACACAATGAATCCTAGTGAGTGTGACGAAAAAAGTACCAAATAAATGCAAGTGAAGACCCTGAGTGAATAGAGAATTAAAGTAAAGCAATATATTTTATATTTATGTACCAGACGTTTCGTCGGAAATCAGAGAGGAGAGAGAGAATTTCGTCAGTATCAGAGAAGACGCCGCGAAGGAGAGTTCTACGCTCTTGTCGCCGCTCGGACCTGAACCACTGAAGATGTCGACCGCAGTGATCGACGAAACGTCTGGAACAAAAGTTTCACATAGACCACGGCCAAACAGCCCGGAAGCAATACATACAACATGCAAAGCCGGCCGTGAAAGCCTTAGAGTTTACATATTTTATATTGTAATCATTCTTAATGTAACTCTTGTTTATACGCGATGGCATCTATAATATAATCTTCATTAATAAATAATGCAATTAACTTATATCATTTTAAATTATTTTGATAATAATTGTGTTCATAAAGGTTTGCTTTGTATTACTTTAAATTGCACATCCAAAGCAATATTGTATGCAGAGTAACGCTTTGTGTTTTGCTGGGAAAAAACGGGAAATTCTTACAACGATATGTTATGTCAAATAAATATATATGTATTGTATTTGTATATTTCTTTGAAACGTTAGGTTCATGTATCGTAACTCGTAACATGAATTTACAACGTATCACATCAAGTTTAACCTCTGCAACAGTTACCATTTTTCTCTGTGACACGTCCATGATATTGCTAGAACCGAATAGAGGCAGAGTGCACCAGTTCGAAGCGGATTTTGACCGGTTATGGTCCGATTTCGCCTCGATAGCCACGCTAGCGAGCGACAGTTATAACCGCATTTCTAAATTGCAGAGTTTGAATTTGCCGTTTTCGACCGGGTTAGGATCCGGGTGCCGCAGCACGCGCCAGTTAGCGTTGCCAGGTGTGGAAGGTCGCACACGATGTTCTATTTTGATATGTGAAGTCTGAAAGTCCGGTCGCTATTGGAGCTTAAATACCTACATGCTATATAGGGTCAAACTTCGCTTCGTATTACCTTTTTACAATAATAATAATAATAATGTATTTCTTGTTTGTTGCCGTTGGGGTGGAAAGGTTCTTGAGTGGAGACCACGGACTGGCAAGCGCAGCATAGGACGGCCACCGACCAGGTGGACAGACGACCTGACTAAGATCGCAGGCAAGGGCTGGATGCGGGCCGCTTCCAACAGGTCCTTGTGGAAATCAATGGGGGAGGCCTATGTCCAGCAGTGGACGTCCTATGGCTGAGATGATGATGATTTCTTGTTTCATTTGTGACTTACACTTACAATATTAATAGATAAATGTAAAATTAGTATAAATTACATTGAAAATGTTAGTTACAGGTATTGCAAAATAATTAATTATACTCATTTCACTTAAAAACTATATATGACTACTTAGTACTAATAAGAAATGTTTTATCGATGTGCAAAATTGGTGAATAAGTATTCTTGGATTTTAAAGAGCCCTAACTCCCACGGTAGGATTCCCTGTGTCTGTGGGAGCTAGTAGGCTTCCAGGGTGAGTCGGTGTGAGAAGTGCGGTTCGGTGATGTAATTGAGTGTGTGTAGTGAGTCTAGTAGCTTAAACACATTTTTGAAAGAAAGATAAATAAGTAAGAGGATAACAATAAAATTACAAATACAAATATATTTATTACTCAGAAGGTGCACATTTAACATGCTTAGATTAGAATTATGAACTACAATAAAAGATAGACTATATTGGGTATGACATTCACAGATATATACAAAAAGCAAAAGGTTTAGGTAGGTACACACAGTAGTTGTTAAAGCATGTCACTCTAGCCCCCACACTAGGATACCCTGTGTTGTGGGTGGCTAGTCTCTTACATGTACGTACTATACATATAAAAATAATCTTAGGTAAACAATACAAAAAGTTATAAAGCAGCGTAATAAATAATATCTAGATAGGTATCACTATACATTAAAACTATACACGTTTCGATAAACGGGTAAACATTCTAAACAAGGCATTTTGAATGGTGGTAGAGTGCTTTCGACTACCCGCCTGGCTATCTACAACCCTAGAATTAGAAAAACTCTCACGAAATACAGAGTGTGATCAGGCAGCAGTCCTTGACATGTCCTTGATGATATCTTCGAACACATCGTCACCGACCATCAATTGAGATAGTCGTCAAACTCTAGATCTACCAAGTATAAAAAAACCGGACAAGTGCGAGTTGGACTCGCCCACTGAGGGTTCCATACCAATTTGTAGGTAAATAGATATATGTATTATAAACAAAATACCAAAATATGGAACCGACTTCAATACTCAAAAGTGCGAAATAACTTGTTGATGTCGGTACCATGATAGTTCAAAAGTAAGTCCTATGCCGCGCTTGCCAGTCCGTGGTCTCCATTCTAGAACTTTTCGGCCCCAACGACCATCAGTTATTCGAGCTATGTGCCCTGTCCACTGCCACTTCAACTTGCTAATCCGCTGGGCTGTATCGGTTACTTCCGTTCTTCTACGGATCTCCTCATTTCTAATTCGATCGCGTAGAGAAACCCCGAGCATAGCCCTCGCCATAACTCGTTGTGCGACTCTGAGCCTCAAGAACTCTCAAGCAACCTCAAGCAACTCAAGAACAACTTGTCCGATTTTGATGAATTTTAAATGGAACCACCTCGGAAGTGTACTCTATCAAACACAAAAATAATCATCAAAATCGGTTCCATAAACGACGAAATTATCCGCAAACACGCATAAAAAAAAATTTGATCGAATTGAGTAACCGCCTTTTTTTTAAGTCGGTTAACAAAGTAAATATTTCGTCTTTTGAAAACTCTAATGAGAAACAGTAGACATAACAGGACACGGAGCAAGGCCGAGCCGGAAGGGCTCAGGGCTGACGACGCCTGGCACGACTCCGGGCGTACACTAATTGTCTAAGTGCATAATAAACTTGTTTATGCCAGCCCTAGAAGACAAGTTCAGACGCTGGCGACACACACAATTCAACTTTATAATGACGTCTTAGTGCTACATTTCGAATGTAGTTCCTATGCTCTCTGTCAACCCTATAATGTAACAACACCAAGCAGTTTTAGATAGTACTGCAATGGTGATAAAGTTCGTTTTTGGTTGAGATTAATACAGTATGTTCTGAACTAAAGTAATAGTAAATCTTGTCGCCCTCGCGCTTTCATAGTGTACTTATATTTCGCACCCCCGCCATTGTTCTCAGGGTTAATTAATAAGTTCTCTCGAGCAAAAATATAGTTTCCCTTGCGCAAATGTTACTTGGTCGTGTGGGTAGTTTAAAATTAACTCTAATATATATGGTATAATGATCTATGGTCTAATATATATGGACACAAGGTCTCAGGGAAAACGTGGACGACAAACTGTTCCTTGTCTACATAATATTACTATATATATTATTATTTATTTTTTTATTGGGAATAGGCAGGCGTTTGACCACTATCTCACCTGATGTTAAGTGATGATGCGGTCTACGGTGGAGCGTAGCGCGTGACGTGTGAAACTTGATTTTTGTTACTTACATGGTTACGCAACGAGCGGCCACGTTTGTTTTCTGTAAAGCTCACAGATTAACATGTGACCGTCGATAATGTCGGAACGTGACTTGTGAACTTTTAAAAGTCGAAAAGAGTAGGCTAATAATATCCGTGGGGTAAGGAAGTTTTCCTTTTTTTATTGGGAACAGGCACGCGTTTGGCCACTATCTCACCCGATGTTAAGCGATGATGCGGTGTACGCTGGAATACGCCTGCCTAGAAGATACCTATTCACTCGTGACTTGAAGATACCCAGGTTGTATGTTTGCGGAAACACAGATTTAGGCAGTAAATTCCATTCGTTAGCTGTACGCACTATGAATGTGGAAGCAAAACGCTTTGTGCGACAAGTTGGAACGTCCACCATGTATGGATGTCGCATTGCCGTCCGTCTGTTGTCCGTCTATTATTATAAATGCAAAAGTTTGTGTGTTTGTGTGTATGTTTGTTACCTTTTCACGCACATACGGGCACACTGATTAGGGCACAGCTAGTTTTAAATAATTCACAGTAATAACGAATAATAAAGTAAATCAAACTCCCTGCTATCGACCCCGTCCTTGTCGTTCCCAGTGCAAAACATGCAAAAACGAATTTATTAACAAAATTACAAACAAATGAAAATGTTTCTTGACCATCTTATGTACACAGTTATATGCAATAAATATATTATGTATTCTGCAATATTCTGTATTCTAAAAGAAATACCATTTTTTTGGTAAAACAATTTATTGTCAGTACTCGGCACAACATAAACAAACAGTAATATATTCTGTGACAAAAAGGGCGGTAAAGTTATTTTGTGTGTAGAGTGCGTTTGACAGCGTTTTGTTACAAACATTATACAACCACAGGATACAACAAAGGACATGGACAAAACATAGATCACGTCTAATAAAGACAAGTCTTTGTTAGGGTATTAAGGCATTGTTTCAAACTATCTCTTCGGAAATTATTTCGAAGAAGTTTCTACGGTAAATCCGTAGAAGGTGCCGAAATCACAGAAAAAAGAGGCATGAAATAACGAGTACGATTACCAAGTCTTATTCTTGAAATTTCTCAAGTCAATTGCAACTTTGTTACAAAACACTAAAGCGGGTTGTTGTTTAGAATGCAGACCGAACCGGTATTTTTAGAAACAATACAGTTTATTGCGGTTTTAGTCATAATGTTTTCGTTTGAGTGCGCTTATTAGTCAGTGCTAGTGATTTTGAAGGTTATTTCTAATTGTTATTTCATCGTTTATTACTTGTTACATATCAATCATTTATTGTAATCAGGCTTCAAGGAAACACTAAAGAAATCATATGTAAAGTCTGCTAAGACACACTATCGTAAAAGGTGGATTCAAAGCAGTTTCAGCCTTCAACTATGCTACATGCAGATATAGCTTCTCTAGCATCCCGGCCACCAAACATCAGAAATTAATACAAAAAAGGTGCGAAGTAGACCTTGTGCGCGAACGTTTGTAATTACAACATGCGCTGTGTAGAAGAATTTGGGGGGTAGTTATCCCCTGAACTGCAGCAGGAGCACGGAGCTTGAAGCCTCACCAGGGTTACAAGAATATGCCTTGGTGTATTCACACGATATGAACGATTTAGTTCGTGCGAGTTCGTCGTTAAAGTTTTTCCATTTCAGATACTTCTGATTAAAATAACTAAAAAAAAAATTAAGGGATTTTCTGCCCTTTTTAAGTGTGCACAATGCAAATCCACATAACAAATATAACAGCTATAATAGAAGTATTATACTAGTAATAATGGTTAACTCGTGGGACATTACTATTTTAGTTGTTGCATTGTTATTATATATACAGTTGTCAAACGCAAACTTATAATATGTAAAAAAAAAAAATATTGTGAACTGTCAAAAAGCAACTTGATATGTAGTTTTGTTGATTCTCGTTACCAAATTCAACCAATTTCCTATAAAGTCACGACCCAATGCGCTAGCTCCGAATTCACTCCGCTTAAATTATTGTATACACTACAAACCGGCAATGCTACTAAACGTTTATAGAAGTCGGCAATGCCAGTGATTATTTAGTACAAATCACCAATGGCAGTCAGGTATAGAAATTGGCTGTTTTCACACGCAAACTAATGATTACATGTTGGTAAATGCTGCTTAGGCGGGCGCGTGGCTCCATTGTGCATGTTTTTATAGCAAACACATCTATATTCGAGCCAAATATATTATTATTTCTGGTGGAAAATGACAGCTTTGCAATATCTTTATGAATAAAGTTATTTATTTATTTCAATTTTAATGTGATAAAAAACGTACAATATACAATTACAGATTATCACACAGTAAGGAATTCAAGATAACATTATTTTAAGTATACAATAATCAATTAAATGTATTATGAGATCAAATTAAATGAATGTCAAATCAATGAAATGTTACCGAATTACGAATAGTGTCAATACTAAAACATATCCCACTGGTCTTTAAGACTCTCACAATACCTTAATAAGACAGACTGAATAATATTCCAATTGTCACACATTAAATCAATTTCGGTGTTGGCACCAAGGAGTGAATTGAAATGGCGTCGTATACGAATTAAAGGAGACTCTGAACGTGCTACTGTGTTATCCCGAGGGACATGAAATAGCTCATGTCGCCGACCACGCGTATACATCGGTGGAACATACAACACACACATGAGACTAAGTAAGTGTAGGCAGTCTACGATACCTCTAATAACCTTAGAGCCGATGACGAGTTGGTCATGTACTCGCCTTACTTCCAGTGAGTTGTAACCGAGCTGGCCGAGCAGAAATCGCGTCGGATAAAGGAACGGGTAGTACCCATACATTTTCTTGTACAGTGAGCGTAAAAAAGTTTTCTGTACCTTCTCTAGCATCCTGGTGAATGTGATCTGGTGAGGATTCCATATGCAAGAGCTCGATTCTAGTTTACTTCTCACAAGAGATTTATATAAATTGGCAGTTATTTGAGGGTTTAGAAAGCTTAAATATAATAAATATTATAATTTTGAGTTCAACTTTGTCGATCACAGATTTGTATAAGACGAGTCAAAAGGTCCAGTTATAATACAACTAGAAGCGCACCGCGGTTTCACCCGCGTGGATTACTGTTTTCCTGCTACCTCGATTATCCCACGGGAACTATACTTTTCCGGGATACAAGTGGCCTATATGATAATCCAGGGCTTAAACTATCTCCATACCGGATTTCATCGAAATTGGTGTAGCCGTTTGAGCGTGAAGAACTAACAAACATACACACAAACTTTCGTATTTATAATATAAGTAGGATACGATACAAATTGTATAATAAATTAATATAAGTTACGACACATAACAAAAAATGCACAAAATCACACTAAAAAAGTCTATTACTTATACAAACATAATGAAAGGGTTAAATATAATATTACTTGTGCTATAATGCCTATTAATAATCTTTTAAAAATAAGTGGTCAGTACTACGTATATTTTACTAAAACAATAGCTAGACAGTGAGCAGATTACTGATACACACAGCTGTTACGAGTTACAGGTTTCGTAACAAACCCTCACCAACCTTGCTTTTTTTTTCAAGCCAAGCAGCTAACGTAGACTAATCCTCATTAGAATTGGCTGATACAACCCGTATCGTGTTACACTGATCAATGCAACCGCACACCCGTAGGCGTGAACGAACAAATTGCTACTTGCGGTGTGACGCGCGGTCGCGAATAGTCGCGCGCAAATTAGTCCGCTTGTTTCTGTCGCCATTGTGTAGGCAGCCTTATTTGTGTAGTTGCTTATACTTGCACATGTATACAATGCTTAATGTGAGGTTTCAGATTGCAACTTATTGAAAAGCAAAGCGTTTTTAAAATGTGTACCATTGTTTAGTGGAGTGATTCTACAAACATAGCTAGATTGTATAAACCAGCTGTTTATGTGAAATGGTAGTGGGCAGGCCACTTCTTAGGCTGATGACCGATGTAGCAGAAATGAGTATCAATTGTGGACCTTGGACCGACGAGCGGTGCATTGTTCGATGTCTATCAACAAAGTCTTAGTCGGTCACTAAGTCGTCTGTCCCAGACGACAAGACGCCTAATATTGGTCCTTACATAATGCAATTGGCGTTTTGTCAAACTGACCACTTTGATCTTAAATATCTCGTTTGGTTAGGAATTCCAAATTCAAATTTATTTCAAGTTTAGGTTTGTGTATTTTTGTTTCTAATTCAGTGATTCATTTGTTTTCGCGCCATTTGACTTTTCTTTGATATTGTTTTGTTCACAACATAGAAAACTTAACAATCGGGTTATTTACGAATACGAGTTTTATCGTGGCACCAGCGCCGCAGAAACAGCTCCAAGGATTATATATCTAAGTAAAGTTCCCCCCTCTCCAAAGCCGTTGCAATCGTCGTCGTCGTCGTCGTCTCAGCCATAGGACGTCCACTGCTGGACATAGGCCTCCCCCATTGATTTCCACAAGGACCTGTTGGAAGCGGCCCGCATCCAGCCCTTGCCTGCGATCTTAGTCAGGTCGTCTGTCCACCTGGTCGGTGGCCGTCCTATGCTGCGCTTGCCAGTCCGTGGTCTCCACTCGAGAACCTTTCCACCCCAACGGCCATCGGTTCTTCGAGCTATGTGCCCTGCCCACTGCCACTTCAACTTGCTAATCCGCTGGGCTATGTCGGTGACTTTTGTTGATGATTGCCGTTGCAATCATCTATACAAAATTATATTACCACAAGCATCCTGCTTTATTAATTTATATAAACTAACCAACATACTAATACTGATATCTGTACACAGTACATATAGGTCTACAAAATAGTACTGTTAATTTGACTTGCTTAATATAAACTCAAGCTTTATAAGGCGAAAACGTTTCTATTTCTATCTACAATAACCTCTTCAATTAGATTCTTGCGCATCCTATCTGTAATAAGTAATTGCAAATATTGCACCGCGTTTTATTGAAAAAAAAAAACAAGGATAAACGGTCAAAAACATACAAAGACTCATAAGTTAACAATATAAATAGTAACAAATAAAAACCAGTTAGAAACAAAGCTTAAACACAACATTTACTTATCAACAATCTGACAACAATGTTTGTCAAACAAACCCGACTCGCCAACTGAATCTTATCAGATCGCCTTTTAAATGTTTATAATTATATTTCTTCAATAGTGTCGTAAACAATACAAAACACTGCTGGGGCAGAATTTCAACAGCTACTCATAAGCATATCGAAAAATATATGAACTTTATTTCGATGATATAAAGGCTATTTTTCGATAGGATTATTTATTTTGACATTAATGAATTGTAAAGTTCAAATGGTTATGAGCGAGTGGTCTGTACTATGTTCTCATGGGTTAGATGAGGGTAGGTAATGAAATGTAGTCCACTCGAGACGAGGGTACTTGTTAACTGGTGCTGTAATCGATATTTATGATTAAGAGCCTTACAGTTCATGTAATAGTAACTACTATAGGTGTTATTGTTTGATGAAATTATGAATTTTGATTCGGTGCGACTCATTTGAAACGTTTTGTGTTTTTTATGTATTATTGGGATCGGCAAACGTTTTTTTTTTATTGTTGACTATCTCTCCTGATGCTAAGTGATGATGCGGTCTACGATGGAGCACGCCTATAAGATACCTATTCACTCGTGACTTGAAGATACCCAGATTGAATTTTTGCGGAAATACAGATTTAGGCAACGAGTTCCATTCGTAAGCTGTACGGACTATGAATGTGGAACCAAAACGTTTCGTGCGACAAGTTGTAATGCCTACAATTTGTTGTTGCCAGTAGTAGAAGGTAGTATAGAGAAGAAACGGAGCAGCAAATGTAAATAATTTATAAGTTACTAGTAGCGCCCCGCGGTTTCACCCGCGAGAAATACGATTTTCCCGCTACCTCAACTTTCCCACGAGAACTATACTTTTCCCGGCATAAAAGTAGCCTATCTGTTAATGAAGAGTTTAAACTATCTCTATACCAAGTTTCAATGAATTCGGTGTAGCCGTTTGAACGTGACGAACAAACCTACACACATACACACCTTTTACATATATAATATTAGTAGGATAGGATAAGATTATATTTAGTGTCTAAAATATTGTGTGCAAGATTTGCAAATCAGTTAATTTTTATATGAGGAGACTTGTTCATGATTCTTTCTACATTCTATACTTAGTACTTAAATAAGTAATACGTCCATAGTCTTCCAAATAATAAATATAAATAAATATATTTCCAGCGAAATAGAATCGAAATCGATCGGGATGCGTCACAGTTGCTCTGCTACATTTCTGACTCACCCCGATGGAGTTTCACACAAATATTTGATTGAATATTGTTAGCCAGTTTGATTAAAAAAGGGAACTGTTGCCAATGTATTTCTTAAAATTCTACTGTTTCCGGCAGCGTAGAAAAAAAAAGAAACATATTAGGAAGTGTCTCTCCGTAGCGAGCTACGATGCGTAGCATTTGCTACGGTAGTTTCTACGTGGATGTAGCGCTCGTACTACAAGCTATAGTAACATAGTGATTAATTTATTTGAAGGAAAAAATTTGGCCACCAGTGGGACTTGAACTCACTACTACAGATGCCGACCTGTCGCTCTGTCCAACTAAGCTATGATAGCACTCCACTGGCGGTCTGAATTTATCGTTTCCTTTTAATATCTGAGGGCATGTTGTTCTTGGGTGGGTTCAAGTCCCACTAGTAACCGAATTTTTTCCTTCAAATAAATTTAACGTAAGTTCCGCCTAGCATGTTAATGCAATCCTACTTCCTTCTAAAATTATAAATGCGATAGTATGTGTATATGTGTGTATGTTTATTACTTCTTCACGCGCAAACGGCTGCACCAATTTCGATGAAATTTGGTATGGAGATAGTTTCTGGATTACCTCATAGGCTACTTTTATCCCGAAAAAAGTATAGTTCCCGTGGGTTAATTGAGTTAACGGGAAAACCGTAATCCACGCGGATCAAACCGCAGGGCGCTTCTAGTGAACTATAAAACTCTTAAAGTGAATAATGTTGCACAAAGATTATGCATTGATTGAACTTTAACGTGAAGGAATAACACTTTCAACCTGCATTTTGCATGTGTGCAAAACAGTCCTATTACCGCGAAGTAGAACTGCTTCACAACGTTCTATATGTCAGTTTGATTAAGGCGAGGTTTTCTCACAGTTATGGCAAATAGCGTTCGAGCTTATCTGTATATAATATATTAGGAATTAACTCAATTTAGACACTAATGATCCAATCAATGCTTCTTGTAGATATTTGTGTGATGCGTCAATAAAACTACAGATTAATCGAAACACTTCAAACCTTGAGTGTGTGCTACCATTTTCGCGCACCAACCATTATCATCATCATCTCAGCTATAGACATCTACAGACGATCGACGACGATGATCACAATATAAAAAGAAAGATTTAAAAAAAAACTCACCATGCTTAGCAGGCGGGTTGGCAGGCGCAGTATGATTTACGATCCTCAGAAGGCACTGCTACCTACCTTCTGGGTACGCTTCTCATCTGAATCTTATGACACCCGCGGGAAGAGATGGGGGAGTACTATTCTAGGCTGGTACCACCACGTCATCAAATATAATTGACTAAAACTTTGATGTGCGGGAGCCAGAATCAATTATGTTCTGTTCTTGTCTTTCATTCCGTGTAATGCTATCTTGCGCTTGAACCATTCAAACACTTGTAAGATAATCATGCTCTTTGATGAATTTTATAATTTGTACTATTTACCGGTATAGGTTGACTCGCTCGCTGATAGGCTCGTTGATGCCTATCTGTTAAAGTTTCATATCACTTTAAAGTTTCAAACATCGACTAACGTCTGTTTTCTTCAGACAATCGAATCGGTCATAGACCGCATCATCACTAAACATCGAGTGAAATAGAGATCAAATGCAAGCGTGTTGTAAATTCCAATTCTAAATTTAAATTATTCTATAAAGGTTTTCTAACAACAATCCCCAATCGTTGTATAACAATAATTCCCATATTTTTCTAAGACACCAACTACCTAATTGTTTTCCTGGACATGTGACTGACCACGGTCAACCGAGCGCGTTTCCATGGGGCGCAAATCAAATCATTCTGCCAAATTGAGTGTTAATTCGCGCACGATGTTACCCCGTGGGAGCTCGCCGCGTGACGTCACTCGTGCTGCGGTGCCCATCATTTACGGTCCAGTAATGGGACGATCAGAACTCGTCACACATAGCCACCGACAAACTGTTAAAAAATTCTTAGACTACATAATCCGTGAAATAGCTTAAAAAAATTAAAATGACGACGAATAATAATCACTTATATTGATACATCCGTTCTTATGTATATAATTTTTAAATGGTTTCATGTCACTGAATTATATAAATGGAATCTGAAAGGGTGCAACAAAATAAAATATTTAAAATACAGTGGCTGTGTATATTGCGAGAACATGTACGTTGTAATACGTTTATTACGTACAAACTATTTATTTTTTAATTCTTATTTTAATTAATTCTATATTATACTAGAATAAAAAGGAACAATCCAAAAAAATATTAACTAATAAAAACCTTCGAAATAAATAGCACACACTGGAATGGAGCCGATCTCATTGTAACATTACTATAATTTGGTGTTTTATGAATAATTATAATGGTGTAAACATTATAATACACATACTACTGAAAACAGATATTGGTATATTTTTTTCAACAAGGTTGCTTTGAAAGTTAAAATATATTTTTTAATTAGGTTCATTATGCCCGTAACATCAGGCATAGCAGGCAGAAAATCACTCCGACGAACAACTAATTGAATAATAGGTGATGCTCTTTACACATTTTTGTACCCATACTAGTCTGTTAAAACCCGAATACGTATCCACCCTACTTTCAGAGGCTCCCTCTAGCGTTCGTACCAAAACATATCCCCATGAGAAACCGCGGGCACTACTCGCCACTTGAAGATTTAATCGCGCCATTTTTTTGTTTTCTCTCTTTCAATTTCGAACGCTGATTGTTTTCTCTATAAAGCGATACCGGCCAGTAGTATTTTAACAAAAACTTTTTTCTAAAGAGTCTTGAAGTGTTTTTTGAGTGTCGATATTGAGAACCTCTTTGATATTTTTTGTTTGGAATGCAATTAGGGTTGATTCTGAGACTACTGACTTGCGGTGCGAATCTTAACTTTGATATAATAGGAAATTATGCTTTGAGAAATTAATACCAATATTAAATACTTTATTAATTTTATTATTCATAAGCTACAAAGACCAGTAAATTTATGGTTTACTTTTATAATAAGGGTTTCAGTACTTTTTGTATTGTTATTGAGAATTTTAGTAAATACAAGTCTTATAAAATATTTTAAAGTAAACATAAGTTCAGCATCAAGTAATATAGATTTCGATTATAATAGCAATTACCCGTGCAGTATAATGGATTCGATTTTTGGATGAGGCATGTCACGTTTTAATTTATGTAGGCTCGCGGCAAGAACAAAGTAAATCACTAACTCTCCTGATGACAATCGTCATAGAAATTAACCTGTCATTGTCAATTGAGAAAAACAACACATCTGGCATCTGTCCAAAATGTTAGGTTTGTCGTGGTAAGGTGTGAAGAAACATACAAGGGTCCGAAATAAAGCCGAGTGGTGGAAAAGTTGAAAAAAAAAGTAAAATGGGAATATTCCAGGAACAAAAACGAAAACAGAATGAATAATAAACACCGAGTTACACGGAATAGCAAAAGCTAATATTTGTCATAATACTTGATACTTGGAAGCCAAGTTCAGGCCTTTGTTTATCATCAGTAGATATTGTGAAATCACTACGTCATCATCAGCATCACCATGTGAGCCATAAGTCGTCTACAGCCTTCCCCATTGATCTCCACGTGGACCGGTAGGAAGCGGGATGTAGCCCTTTCCTGTGATCTTGGTCAGGTCGTTTGTCATCTTGTCGGGGGACGTCCTATGCTGAGCTTCCCTGTTCCGCTGCCATCAGTTCTGCGCGCTATGTGCCCTGCCCATTATTCTTGCTGATATGTCTGAGGACTAGTTAGTTCTTCTACGGATTCCATTTCTGATTTGATCTCGTGAAGAAACCCCGAGAATATCTGTTATCAATACGATCATTATAATTAAGGGCTATTATTATCGACAATAAACATAATAACATACTCGTGCACGTAGCGTACCTATGGATATAGATTCTGTGACAAGAAATAACAGATAATAACTCGCATCCAATGTGTTTTAAGGTTTGATTTCTAAGTACCTAGTTCTCTGTGCGACATATCATTCTTTTTATCGCATTCTATATAGATACATATTATAATATTATGTAATATATAAATACTTACGTACACTTATAATTAACGTGACAGCTCTTTCCTATCGGGGTAGGCAAAGACTACATCTTTCTACTTGATTTGATCCTTAGAAACTTTATCGCTTGCTCTACTTTTATGCGAATGTCCATATATTATATGTATGCTTCCGTTGGCAGGATAGTTTTGAAATGCTGTTTTTATAAAAAGTTGAAGATATTTAATAGTACAAACAATTTATGCTAACTTTTTCGAATTGTAACATCGGCCATCATTTTAACCAAATTGAATTAAAAGTGTCACATGAAGACATCAACCGGAAACAAAAACGTGAAATGAAATGAGTCGACGTCAAAACCGCGTTCCGCCGTCAATGAGAGATAAGCCAACTTTTACCAATGTCCGCATATTCAGACAAGAGGGCTACTATAACCCCAGTAAGGACTTAAATCATTTTGTTCTTTACTCTCACCTCTTACTATCCAAAGAATACGAGTAAAGTAATAACCACTTTTAAAATCAATTGGAAAAATGTGAAGGTTCATTCTGACTTAAGATAGCAATTTTTGAGCTCTCTTGCTTGATGCAATAAACCTTAAAGTTTTCTTTCATATAAACATGCTAAAATCATATTTTGTGCTCTGTGAGCTCAATATAAAAAACAAAACATTTGAATCTATGTTTCTGGCTTAATTTGTGCATTTCTGTCAGTTGATCAGTCACAGAACCGTTTTCTATAATAAGGCGCTTACTAAAAAAAATAACTCGAAGAAAAAAAGATACCCAATAGATGGCGTTATATTAATTTGAAATCGTTTTGTATGTGTCAAGACATAATAACAAAATACAAATGATATGACAATATTATGACAAATATTTCCTTTTGCTATTCCGTGTAACTCGGTGTTTATTATTCATTCTGTTTTCGTTTTTGTTCCTGGAATATTCCCATTTTACTTTTTTTTTTCAACTTTTCCACCATTTGGCTTTATTTCGGACCCTTGTACGTTTCTTCACACCTTACCACGACAAACCTAACATTTTGGACAGATGCCAGATGTGTTGTTTTTCTCAATTGACAATGACAGGTTAATTTCTATGACGATTACGCCATCTAAAGTAAGTATTGTCAAACTAGATATTTTTAAGGAAACATTGTAAATTTAATTCATTCATTCATTCATCTCAGCCATTGGATGTCCACTGCTGGACAAATGCCTCCCCCAATTGGGGGGAATTGCCAATACTCGCGACGCTTGGCAGGCGGGTTGGCGAGCGCAGTAGGATTTCCGATCCTCAGAAGGTGCTGCTGCCCACCTCCTCGTATGTGATCCCTTAGCCGACTCTTACGGCACCCGCGGGAAGAGATGGGGGAGTACTATTCTAGGCCGGTACCAGCACAGCCAATGTAAATTTAATAGCTCATACAAAACATCATAATATGCAATCAACAAAAGTGTGTGTCCTTACTGCGCTTACATATACGAGGGATTGGAATGGGGATAAAAGTGGCGTTTTTGTTATCTTGTTTTAATGTGAAACAGAATGTATTGTTAAACACTGAGTGGCGTGTTTTATGTCATGCTCAATGGAATTCCGGCTTTATGATTAACTATCTATTCTGTACTGATTTCAATTGGATTCATTAACGAAGAAAATATAGTTTAGCAGATACCGTACATGATTAGGCAACCATCTTAGGAATTCAACCTTTTACTTAGGTACAAACGATGTCAAGTAAAAAAGATAGTCAACATTTTTCTTTACTATATTTTAAACTGCTTTAGACTTAAATAAGGCCTTGAAACCAAACTTACATAATAACTTTGACTCACATATTCTATTTAGCGCTGACAGTATTGCGCTACCAGAAATCAACGTGTTTATTAAAAGTATTTATAGTAATACATTGATATTAATAAATTTTTTGCATGATATGTTTTTTTTATCACACTCAGACCCCCGCACTAGGATTCCCTGACTCGCGGGAGGCATGGACACACACAATCACAACACACAAACACCCAAGACCTCTGTGCACACAAACACCTATACTAATCGCACAAATGTTTGCCCCTGCCGGGCTTCGAACCCAGGGTCCCGGAGACACAGAAGTGAAGTCACTGACACTGACCACTGCGCCACGGCGACCGTCAAATGTCAATATGTTGTATCATTACAGTACATGAATGTAAAAAATGGCTATTATGAATATGACGACACACAGATATATTATTCTGCACTCATCGTTTGCTTGCTTTCATACATTTTCCTTACTTCATACATACACCGGCCTCCGCAATAAAATTGTTCTCCATCGGTTGGCAGCAGAGCCCTTTCAAACTTTTTCTTTTCTTTTCTCAGCCATGTGCGTCCACTGGTGGACGTATGCCTCCCCCATATAGGGGGGATTTGCCAATACTCGCCACGCTTGGCAGGCGGGTTGGCGAGCGCAGTATGATTTCCGATAAGGCGCTGCTGCCCACCTCCTGGTACGTTATACCTTAGCCGACTCTTACGGCACCCACGGGAAGAGATGGGGGAGTACTATTTTAGGCCGATACCACCACGGCCCTTTCAAATGAATCCTCCTCAAAACAAACTATTCCTCCAAGAGATACCTTCCCGCCCCGCCCGGTTACAATTCGATCAGCCAATTACTTTTTTCTTATTATATATTAATGTATTTCTTGAAACTAAGATTAAAATAGTTTTACAGAAAAAAATATTAACAATAATATAAAAATATTACCTTTAACTAAATTATTTTATGTCATTATGAATATAGTGGGAAATATTTTTAAAATCCGTTTGTTTTGGTACCTTATCGAAGCGAATCCAAAATACACCAGTAATTGGCTTTCGAAGTACAGTAAAGATGTTTTTATTGAAATTTTATTTTCATGTATTATCATTATTTTATATAATTTATGACAAACCAATGTTTAACATAAGTTAATTGTGTCATTCTAGCACATTTTTACGGTTATATAGAAACGTTGCACCTTATAATAATATTACATATATGTGGTATCCGGCTTTACTCACGTTTATAGTCGAATTTTCGAGCTAGGTTTCGAGCATGTCCGATTCTCATCCTCAGGTGAGTTTACGCTGCCAGATCGCGGTGACCACGCGTCGCGCGTTGAAACTTCGACTATAAACGTGAGTAAAGCCGGATACCACATATATATTATAATAATATGTTTATTTTACTATGACGAAAAACAACACTATTAAAAATATTATATAAGTATAAAATATAAGCAGTAAGTGTAAGTGTATATTTATGTTAATATCTTAAAATATATTATTTATTATCAGTTAGAAAGTGAGCACATCAAACAACGTAGTGAAGCTAACGCTCGCCATTCTCCCGACAAAACGCATTTTTAACCAAAACTTCAAAACGTATCCTTTGTATTTTATTCACCATTCTTTGAAAACAATCATAGCGATGCTACTTTCTGAGGAAAATAACTTTTATGTAGTCGCTATAAGAGGTACGGAGGTGCATTAGTGGGGATGGAAATTTGACAATGACCGCTACCATGGGGCGGATGCAGGTTTTTTGACAAATGGCCAGTTGGGCCATTTGTCTCGTGTAGGGCGGCGAGCCAAAGAAGAGTTACCTCTTCACAGAATTTTAACGTACTCGTTATTACAGTATAAAAGAAAGTGAGAAACCTTACATATGACATCTCATCAAAAACTTTCCTGCAATAAAACCAATAAGGCCCCATCCAGCGTCCAGATTATTATTTTTTTAGATTTTTTCGGTCATTACTAAGACAGTCGACAGTTGTCAAACGCAAACTTATAATATGTAAAAAAAAAACCACTCGTAAGAATATCCGCCAAACATACAGAATCATTAAACAAATATTTATTTTTAATAGTACTCCTTCAGGATATTTGTGTAAGATGTAGGTACATTATTAAATTTTTTAAATTAATTTGGTTTTTAAAACATTTGTGCGATGAGTGTAGGTGTTTGTCTCGGGTCTAGGCTGTTTGTGTGCTGTGATTGTGTGTGTCCATGCCTCCCGCGACACAAGAAATCCTAGTGCGGGGGTTGGAGTGTAATAAATAAAATAAAATAAAAATGTATATATGTGCTGCTACAATATATTATACACGGGAATTATAAAATAAGAAGTCCAGTGTGAGAGTCCAGAGTGTCCAGTTCTTTGTTTCGTGTCACATCTATATTCTATACCCCCAACTCTTTGGCGGGGAAGGGCGGGCGGCCCAGTAATGGTCATAAAAGGATGTTATGATATTATATCATTTTTCCTCCGGCACAATACTGGATGTGTACGCTGCCATTTCCTGCCTCTAATGCGTTCCGTGCCGCATTAATGTAATGTCCCATTCGGTATTCTATTCTGTAGCTTTTGTGGAATTGATTGTAAGAAAGGGAATATAGACGTTGATAAGCATTAACATCAATGAATTAGAGTATTTATAAAGGCCAATCGCTTAATAACCAATAAATTAGAATTATACAAAAAATCAATAGACTCCATGAGATTCGAACTCGCATGCCGCACATTTGACAACTTTAAATTTGCCGGTTCAGATTCCCATTGTCATGTTTTTTGTTATACTGTATAGATCTATCGTTTTGACCACTATCGCACTTGATGGTCAGTCACGATGTGGTCGAAGATGTTATGGCGACCTAGAATGTTTACTGTGAGAGTTTAATTAATCTGTGTCATATATAATACTTACACATAATAATTAGTTACCATTTTTATGTGTAAGTATTATCCGGCTTTGCTTACGTTTATAGTCGACTACGATACGCTGCCAGATCGCGGCGACCACCACAGCGGCCAGTAGAGCGTAAACTCATCTGAGGATAGGCATCGGACATGCCCAAAACCTGGGTCGAAACTTCGACTATAAAGTGGATGTCTAATTTATAACTGAAATTAATTAATTTTAATTTTTGAATTTTTTTTTTTTATAAACGTGAGTAAATCTGGATAAAACATGTATATATAATGTGTCAAACTCACAAGAATTTCTATTCGAAAATAACCGTTCCATAGTCGCATAAAAATACTTTCTCGGATAACCGATGGTGGTAATTAGGCTGTTCACTGAAAGTAACTATATACATACATATATAATTATATTAAAATCTTAATTCTATGTTTGTAGGCACAAATTGTAAATTCCTGCCATTTTATTGATAAAGCTTTCACAATGAATTCACAGACTTCATAAATCCTATTCCGATGAATACATTGTTAATTTTCTCCGAGTTTGAAAGTCCTTTCTCATCGCTCTCGACTCGAATTGTCCTATAAAACGTCTTAAGGACTTAATCAAACTAAAGTACGTTTTAGTGGCAATCCATTCCAAGTCGTTCTCTCGTTGTGGGAAGAGAGAATGTGATATTGAGACAGAGTTGCTTCTTCCAACTCAATCACTTTGTCTCTATCGTTGTAGGTTTTTCTTATAGTTGAACCGTGAGGAATTGGTACTTATGGACAATAATATACTGCTAATTCTTCTTCTTCTTATCGTGCCAGTCCACTACTGGAGGTTGGCCGTCAACTCAATGAATTTTTCCCGGTGTTGTGCCATGCGAAATAGCTCTTCCACGCTGGCAATATTCGTCCACTCTCAGATGTTTCTCAACCACGACTTTTTCCTTCTTCCAACTCGTCGTTTTCCGTCGAGTTTGCCCATCATGATAAGTTGGAGAAGGTGGTATCTTTCATGCCTCAAAACATGGCCGAGATAGGCAACCTTTCTTTTCTTGACTGTTTGCAACGGTTCACGGTTTTTACCGATGCGTTGGAGAACCCTGACGTTAGAAACTTTTTAGCGTCCAACTTATACGGAGCATTCTGCGGTAGCACTACATCTCAAATGCTTCGAGACGTTTCTATGTATCAGCTTTTAGAGTCCAAGCCTTCTAGAGTCTATACAGTCTATAGACACTAAAATATGAAAGGTAAAGTACACCTAGCGACATCTTTTGGTGTTACGTGACTTGTAAACTTTGCTGTAGGTATACCTATAACCTATAATAAGTTTGAAGTATTTGAAAGAGTTGTACCTGTATTTATTCAATAAGTGTGCTAAATGATTGGCTTCTTTTAGGTAATACTAGCTCCGCCCCGCGGTTTTACCCGCGTGGTGATGATTGATGATGAAAAGTAGCTTATATGTTATTCCAGGACCTGAAGTATCTACATACCAAATGTCATCCAAATCCGTTCAGCCGTTCTGGCGTGATTGAGTAACAAACATCCATCCATCCAAACTTTCACATTTCTATTATTAGTAGGATGGGATTTTATAAGGACAGTCGATTTGAGCCAATCTGAGAAGATGGGACATAATATTATAACAAATATTTTCACAACAACCAATTCCCATGAATCCTAGTAACCTCTGTCTTATCATCCAATGTCTGTAATGGATTCTCCGAAGCTGCCATAAAGTGGCCATTGAACACGCCTCGGGGATTATTGCCATCTATAAGAAAATGCCATATTGTCTCTTCAATGGGTAGGTACCGACTATGTGGTAAAGCTGTTTGATTTGTTTGACGTAATCTGAAAGGTTATAATTGTTGTTGAAATGTAATGCCACATTCAGTCATAATTTTAATGCTATGATATTATATCGATATATCAAAGTAAAAATTTAATTATCTACTTATAGAATAGAATAGAAAAACGTTTATTGTACACTAATAACTACATACATACATACATCACGTTAGATAAGTATCTAAGAAAAATATGTTCTAGTGCACAAAAGGAGCTCGTTCAGCATTATGCTACAATCACATTGAAGTGTTGCAGCGCTGATTTTCAACTTGCTCCGATACTCACGTTACAATTAGTCACATCATAGGTGTGGGTATTTTAAACAATAAGTAAGTTTTAATTACTTAATATTTAAAGAAATAATAATAAAAATGTAATGTACAGGTAACAACTTCATTAAAATACTTTATTCTGTGTCAAAACAGAAGCGCAATACAGTGCTCGATGTTTATAGAAGAAAGTTCTAAAGTTTAAAACATTACATTATGTTAATACTTTTTTTTACTAGATAAATACTGTGCCCGGTTACGTATAAGGCTGGCTCCTGTTGTCCTGAATTATTGTATTGTTTTACCAATTACAATTACGTTTTCTCTATTTTTCCCTCAAAACATGATCCTTGTAGGGAAGATTCGGTTTCGGCCGAAACTGAGACTGTTGCCGAAATTCTGATCGTAAAAACTAGTTTCTGTCGGACACTACAATACATGCACATTGATTTGATTTAAGCCTTAGGTTTTTAGCTCTATTGTACATCTCGTTCTTAGTACACAACTCGTACCATTACACAAACTGTTAATATAACTATAACAATAACCTACTAAATATATTAAATCAAACCATTGAACAACTGTAGATACAATTCTCATCATTGAATTAATGTAACACAAATAAAATCATTACGTACTTTCGACAATAATAACATTATTTGAGGCGTGAAATAAATAATGTAAAATGGGCTAATTGAAAACATACGGCGTTCGTGATCGATAGAATGACTTGTTTGAACATCTGCTGCTGTTAAAACTAAGCCACATCCACACATGGCCGTAGTAGTATTAGATCAATTACCCACCCAAGTTAAGTGAGGACGCTGTCCCACATTTAGTCATTTGTCAAAAATGTGCAATGACATTGCCCTTTTCTTATGAAATAAGTTAACGTAATTTTGTAATGTCTTTTATTTCTATTAATAAAAGTAATAGTCCATGCATTCGATGCATCTTTGCCAACGCAGTGGTAATTTATATTAATGTCCTTGGACAAATTAGCGTGCCAAAAGTGAATTATGGTTATCCCGCTACCTCAATTATCCCACGGGAACTATACTTTTTCGGGATAAGAGAATAAGAAATAGAAATATTTTGTGTTTTAACTGGGTTTAAACTATCTCCATACCAAATTTCCCCGAAATCGGTGTAGCCGATTGAGGGAGAAGAAGTAACAAACATACACACAAACTTTCGCATTTATAATATTAGTAGGATGTAGGCTGTGATTATCACCCTATGACAGGCGTTTCGATCCAACATTTTTGATTTTAACGGCCAATGTTAGTTCGAAGAAGCTATGTGTGGATCGGGCGTTTTAATTTGATTGCGTTTGTCTGTTTGTTTGCAATGAAGGGGCGCGAGTGTTTGCGGGTTGGTGAGGTTATAGAGTGTGATAATGGTGTAATTGTAAACTGAGAGTGAGCTTGGTTTGTGTAATTCTGTGATGTTTAACTTGATAAGCCCACAGACCTCAGTTTTAACACATTTTGAGGGAATTAATATTGGTAAAAATGCACATACGTAAGGTATTTCTGGTAAGCAAATACCAGAAAGAGGCTAAAATATTACCCGCTTACTTGAAGCCGTAATTCCTCAGATCATCAACCCATACTGTTTGGACATCTTCGTCCTGGACAAAAATTAGTTGTCCGTTTTTCACATCCAAAACTCCACAAACCCCTTAACTGTTATTCACATTATTCTATACAAAAAACATCATTGAATCAACAACCGATCCATTCCCATCTACAATAAATAATATCATATTTAACTCCCACGATAGATTCGGTAAACACACAAACATTTCACAGTAGTGGGGCCCTCTCCAAGACAAATCGGCAATAAGCCATTGTAACATACAGGCTGATTCAACAGTACGACGTAGCACCAATGTTTGAATAGTTTTCGAGAGAAATATGAAATATTTTTGTATATTCATTTGTTTTAAAGACACTACTACGTTTTTTTATTACCCTGGTTTTATTTAGTAGCAACAAACGGTTTGGACGCTGTGGGGATAAGGGGAAAATACATGCGATGGAGGCGATGACACCGGCCGATGTTCAATACTGTCTCACTCGCACAAATCGATCGGCACGTCTCTTCATCCTTATCTTATTGAGACTGATTAATTCACTGTTTAGAGATGTGTAAGCTTCCGTTCATATAATGGGGCGCCGAGCCCAAGTTTACAGCTTGAGATGTTAGAGCGTCATTTACTACCTATGAACATGGGTCAACCCAACTATATATGCGTATAGTAGCAAAATAAAACCATGAATTTTTTTATCTAAATTATTGCTATTTAAAAATCATAATACTCAAACTAATAAAAACACCCTCGCTTCGTATCTTTTACGCTAATAAATAACTAAATATTTAATTACAAACAGCTACAAAATAGGACGTCCACTGCTGAACATAGGCCTCCCCTATTGATTTATATTGTCTTATCATTAAGGGGGGTTTGCCAATACTCGCCACGCTTGGCAGGCGGGTTGGCGAGCGCAGTACAAAATGTGAGTCTCAGAAGGCGCTGCTGCCCATCTTTCTGGTAGGTACGTGATCCCTTAGTCGACTTTTACAACACCCACGGGAAGACATGGGGGGTACTATTCTAAGCCAGTACCCCACGGCCAAACTGGCAAATTGTGACGTGCCAATATTAGTCAGTAGTGAACAGTTATTAATCCACCCTGTATGTACATACATGAAGGCAGATCGGACATAAGTTCCGACTCATTTGACACGTCGACGGTCGGCGATACAATTCATTCTGGCCAGTTCGCCATCTCGCCCCATTGTGCTCCCCATTTAGGGCGCATTAATACCATAATGTAATAGGGGAAATATTTATATCTGGGCTACTTAACCGTTAACTTTGGTACTCGAAACAAATTGTCCTAAATCACTGTTTTATGTTAATGAATTGAGTTCGGTGTTTTATTAGTCAATGGGGATTTTGTTGCTGGAGAATCTAGAGAGGTATGCCAGGATCTCATTTAAATTCCGTACGTTCATGATGTTTCAGTTTAATAAATGAATTTGATAAAAAAGTTTCAAAGCCTAATCATAAATAGTACAATAATTTCCCTAATTTGTACTACCCTCAGAGAAATAAGTATTCGCAATAAATGTAGCGCATCGTATACACACAGTTTACGAATGTTTGTTTGCCGTTTGTATGTTTGCTTCACGCTGAAATTGCAGAAAAAAATTGCATGAAATTTGGTATTAAGATAGCTTATACCCTGGAATAACACTTGGCTACATGTAATGTAACAAACCGACTAGGACTCACGTGGTAAATACTGGAAAATTACTCTCCGACCAGTTTCAAACTTATTTGCAGTTCTTCATCTGGGATGATATGATCGTGCCAGTTACGTGCTGAGGCTCGCGCCCGCCGCCTGGCAGGAAGAAATTCGCGATAGATTTCAGACTCAAACTTGGCTACATTTTATTCCAAAAATATTGACTTGTCCAGTGGGATGACGGAAAGACAGAAAAACCGTCAATACTATGTACCATTTCACCGCGGGTAACACCGCTTGCTTCTCTTTGCTTCTGAGAGTGGTTAACCAGGCTGGTTGTGGTTGCAGAGATAGTTACTTAACCCGGTATTGATCGGTTAAAAACACCCAAGGGACGTTTTAATTTCAATATAACTTCAAATAGATACCTCGACATTCAATCCCTGGCATTATTATGATATTTATTTAAAAAAATGTTGTTTTATTTAAAACCTGCTTCTACGTTTAATTTTTTTACGAAGCTTTTAGAGATCCATTCCTTTAAAGCGAGATAAAACGATGTCCCCGTTCACACTTAAACATGAAAATATTCTGAACTTAGTCGTACTGCATTCATGCGTATGTACCTACAGGTGTCGTTAGCCGCTCGTGAACGTTCAAAATGCTATATAACCGGCAAAGTTGAATACGGCAATGGCCAAGTGTCAACTGCGATGTGGAGTAGAGAGGTTGTCGAAATGGAAGTGACTCAGAAGCATGGTCACGTGTATCTTAGAAACAAAGAACGTAGATATAATAAATTATAAAAATATTGTTTAACCGGGATACGCACCATGATTTAGATTTTGATTGAGTTCCCGTTATTTCGGGGCGGTTCCACGCACCATGATCACGGAGAGAACGGGAACTCAATCAAAATCTAAATCATGGTGCGTATCCCGGGTTACACAATATTTCTATTGTGAAAAGCCATGAAAGTTTAAAACAATAATGGATTATATATCACGTGTATATTACTAGCTGCCATTCCCCCGCGTGGACTATGGTTTCCCCGCTGCCTCAGTTATTCCACAGATACCTTACATTTTCCGAGATAAAAAGTAGCCCATGTCCTTCTCCAAAGTACCATCTATCTATCTAATTGATTCTGTTGTTTACGGTTTTCCCGCTACCTGTATTGCCACGGGAACTATTCCGGGATAAAAGTAGCCTATGTGTTATTCCAGAGTTTATACTATCTCCATACCAAATTTCATCGCAATCGGTGCAGCCGTTTAGCGTGAAGGAGTAACAAACTCACAAATGTACTTACAAACTTTCGCCTATATAATATTAAGTGGGATTCGGTCTTTTGTTTTATCCCGGATTAACCATATTCGATTCGGGGTACAAAAGTAGCCTACGTGTCAATTCATGTAATAAGGTACCTCAGTTTCGACAATATATCAAGACCTTAAAGGCTGAAAGGTTTAACTTCAAAAACTGACCATCAAAATCAATACGGATGTGTTCTTTCCTTTAACTTACATAAATTAAACACCTGATGGTCACCTTCGCAGCGCCCACACACCACCTCCATCGACAGAACTTCTCCGGGTGCCCGTACTGCTGGCACTTGCTGGAGCACGAATCCCGGACGAAGTCCACCACCTCCACGGCTACCCGACCGATGAAAACAGTGCTTTTGGCAAGCAACACGTCATGAAGGCCCGCGCTGACGTTGAACACCACCGTGGTGGTGCTCTGATGCTTGCGTCCCTCTTTAAAGGCCCCTTTCATTTCAGGCTCGAGCCTACTAAGAGGACACGCGTCGTTACTGTCAAATTTTTTCCTATGAAGGCAATCGATGACCTCCTCCATCGTGTATTGTTCATGTTATTTCGTAATATGATGAAAGTTATTGTCATGTTTAATCAAAAACACTGACTTGATATATAAATATGTGTATAAATATGTGGGTAAAACGGCTCCTTCCTGCTAAAACTTTACATCCTGGCACGTATTCTTCGTCCGTTCCACATTCAGCTTACAACTTTTAGCCCATTTGCGACTCATATGAATATACAGAGATATTAACTACACAAACTTTATCCGGCATGTCGTAAGACTAAAAAATAATCTTATCACTTACACGCTAAGGTTGGATATAGAATTTGGTTTCAGAATATGGTAATCTGGTTCCACTATAGAGGGAAAAAGCTGGATTCTCGTATACGATTCATCCATCATTCATTCTTCGTGTGCGGTGTGAAAGACTCCGTGACGATTGTGACGCTCGCTTCAGTGTGAAAACGGCCAAACGTATTATACATGACACTCTTATCGCATTGTGATAGAAACCTTTTTAGATCGCTCAAGGACTTTGGTAACTGTGTAGCGTGAAAATCTGGAGCTGCTTTGTTTTAAACACGTCGAGGAAAATAGCATCTTTTTGTACAACGCTTTAGATTTAGTCTCCTATGCAACCTTAATGGATTTGTTCCCTTAAGAGATCGAAAACATTAGTAACTAAGCATAGATATATCCTGAAAGTGTTTTATCTGCTTACAAAAGTGATCCGTTCTTATCGCCATAGCCTAAGGTGTATTTTACACTACATTTCTCGCACAATCGGATGCAGTTGTCTGCCATTGTTGATACTCTTGCAGAGATGTTTGATGAAAGACTTAATGCTGTATGATGAAACGCGCGTCATACAAAGAAGAGGTGCAAAAATGGTGAAACGCATCTCACAAGGAAGAGGTGTAGAAATGACAGCTGGTGTACGTTCAGGTGATGTACGGCTGAAATGATTCGAGCATGCTTTCATTGAATATGTAATAATATGAGATTTCTGCTTCACGAATGGAACGAGGGTAATATTCATTCCTTAAATATTATATTCTGAACTAGCGACCCGCCCCAGCTTCATACAGTAGTAAACCAAATATGTTTATAAAGGCTTTACCTTTTTCTATGCAGACAATTTTGCGTCTTTTCGGCTCATTTTGTTGAGATCATTTTATAGAAATTAAATTGTTATAAGCTCTTTTTAAAAGACGCGGACTTTTCTGTAAGTTATAAAAGAGAAACAGTCCGTCCATACATTCATCATCACGTACATGAGCATCATGTCAGCCATAAGATCTCCAAAGCTGGATATAAGACTCCCCCATATAAATGGGGGAGACCCCATATAATGGGGGGACCATGCCGGTTGGAAGCGGCCCACATCAAGCCTCCTTCTGCGATCTTGATCAGGTCGTCTATCTGTCTTGTCGGTGGACTTTCATACATTGTTTTGTGACATCAGTTTTAGATGAAATCTCTCAGACGCCTTTCTTTTCTTCCACAATCACCCTCTAAAAAGTCGGATTAATAAACTTATATTGATATGTATGTATATTGTATTGATTCTTCTTACCCACGATTTGTAACTATAATCGTGGGTAAGAAGCTAAAGGGAATCCCACGCTTACTTGTACCGTAGGTATAATATGACTGAAAAATGTTAATCACTAATATAGACTGGCAACATCTTGTGGAATGATCAAATATTATTGCAGTACCTGTAGTATTTAATTCGTTGGTGTTTTATTTCTTTCTAAAGTGACGGAATTACAAGCAAACGGCCCAAAGGATGTTATGTGAATTGACGAATTATAGCTGTCTTTAGGCAGAGGTTACGCCTAAAGACAGCTATAATTCGTAAAGAACTGCGCCCGTCACGCTGAGACATAAAGTTGGTAAGTCTTAAGTGCCTGTAATTTCAGCGGAAACCTACCCTTCAAACCGGAATACAGTAATGCGAACACTACTGCCTGGCGCAGAAATAGATATGGTGGCTGTACATCCCCGAGCGAACTCTCACATAGAGTGCTACTGCTCTTGGATTAATATTATGTATATTAATAATGGCGAATAAAAATAAACTATTTTTCAAAATATGAAGTCATTCCTGCACGACCATACATACTATACCGAATACAGTAATCGATCATTTCTTTAAATACGTACATTTATTAACATAAATGAAATTATTTGTTTCAATGGGCTTGGGATACTTTTAATGGGATACCCTTATTAAAATAAAATACTAATAACTAATTACAATACTTCAGCTACTACAAAAACCTTTGAACAATCCACTAGCTATTGTCAACCTATAGATAAACTCAAATGCTCTAACCCGCTACCAGTTGGCAGCGTGCCCAGAATGCTAGCAGCATTGCCAAGTTGAATTGCAATGCTGATCCGTTTAGCCAAATATGTGTCAGCATTTTGGTCATGTGTCGCATCGATCAAACGCTTTGATAAGTTTTGGAAAATCCGATGAGCTCCCGGTCCCCACCGGCCCAATGTTTCGACCCCAAACGGTTCAAATATGTAACCACTACTTAGATTAGTATATTTTCGCCGCTTCAATTGTTTCGCTGAAAAAGCCGCTGCGCCAGCCTTAACATGTGTCTCGGGAAGATGTGACAGCGCCAAAGTGTCAACGCATATAGCGTCCCACACTAAAGGCCGCCCTAACTTCCAGGGAGTAAAGTGTCATAGCGTCTTCTTTTACCATGAAATTTAAATTCAATTAAATTTAAACATGAAATGAAATTATATATTTGAAATTGTCAATATGATGACTATATATATATAGTCTTCAAGTTGCGAGTGAATAGGTACCTTCTAGGTTTGCGTGCTAAATCCTAGTCAACGTCATCACTTAACATCAGGTGAGACAGTTGTCAAACGCAAACTTATAATATGTAAAAAAAAAATGTTGCATCTGGTTATTTTTTGGGATGTATCATAGATTACCGAGGGTGTATATGGAATAAGGACTCCTTTTAAAATTCTGACATTTGACGCCTTCACACATAGAAACTGCAATTAGTCTTTCTCTTTGCGACTGGTTCTATTTGTGAAATTGTTCGTGCCTGTACAAGTTCTGATCGATAAGTTCTTAGATTCCAAGGTTCCATGTATGAGCTTAAGCCATAATAACATAACGCTTTGTGACGTCTTTCTCACTTCGCCATTCTCAAAGTGAAATGCCGTAAATCAATAATGGTAAGGTGAGCTTCTGCAAAACCTTCGCAATGGAGTGAACCTACGGATAAATGTTAACAATTACAGTTATATTGTTTCAACAAAATGGCAATTTATATTGACTGCTGTGGGGCTTCTTTAATTACAGTGCTGTTTTAGGTACCTGTTGATGAAGTGATGACGTATGTTTATATATAGAGATGATAAAACATGTCGAAATAAATATTTCTTGTAGAAGAGATGGAAAAAATATTTTGGTGTCTTTTAGGACTTATCTCAAATCGTAAGCCTCTTCTGCAGGATTCCGTCTTGATGGCTACCACCGAGGTGCCGAGCAGAAGCGCTTAAATTGGCGCTTATTTGTTATATGTACCATCTTAGTGAAGCGAGGATGAAACTCCGATGGGTGACCGTGACTTATATGACCATAGTTTTTAGCAATGGATACTCAAGCACCGTGGTGCTTTGTGCTGTTAGTACTTCAATCAGACCTTCGAAACTCCGATAGAGAAACAGTGGTTACAACTTGTTAGAGATACAGCTGTCTTTTGGTTATTATCTTTCTTTTTTCGGAAAACGAATATTAATAAATCAGGATGTGTGTTCTGAATGTGCTTAGTAAAACCGTAAGTGACAGTGTAAGACTGCTGGCATCAATGTCAAGGTTCCGTAATATTATGATTACATTAATATAATCATATTTCATAACTAAGGAACCTATATATAAACATATATGGAACTTAGTAAGTTTATTTATCTATTTATTTCTTTACACAATTCAAACAAATTAATTCGTTGATTTTTTTTATTTTCATAAGATCTTTGCAATTAATTCACAACATTTTTCACTTATATGAAGTATGAAATGTTGTGAATTAATTGCGTTAGTAAATCTATTCTTTTATTGCATCGCGTGTGTTTAGGGAGTCTTGAGATTTCGTGATGAAAATTGCAAATAATGTGTACAAGTTGTGCACAGTCTTTGCTCACGCTTTGATTCTTTATACAAATTAATTATGTAAGACAAAATGTAGTGACCGCACTAACTCAAAAGATAGCTACGACTCAAGCCACTCTGTACAAATCCTAACACAACAAATAATTTAAATTGTCAATTAATGGAAATCTTATTGAGTAAAAATGATTTTCCCAGACCGCAGAGCAAAGGGTGTATAGTACAATAACTTTAATTAAATTGTCAATACAGCGTTCACTCTGTTGTGAATACCCAAAAATTATATAAATGCCTAGATACCGCTAGATGTCCGCCAAAAAGCCCAAGAAATATTCTAGTATAATTTGACAGTCGCTAATACAGTTCTTGTTCAAACTTACCTTACTTAAACTCGTCTTAAACATGCTACGATAACTCTTTCTTAAGTTACTCAAAGGTTCGAGCATAAAGACAAATCGCGTCTTCGTAAAACAATTGAACTCAGATATAATGATACTCCGATATTTCGGCCATGTAGCTCGTAGAGACGGTAACAACCTGGAAAAGTTAATTATAACTGGCCAAGTTGAAGACAAAAGGCCTAGAGGGCGAAGCCCAAAACGTTGGTCTGACCAGGTGAAGCAACAGCTAGAGATGCCAGTTCACGTAGCACTCCACGAAGCAAAAGATAGGAACAAGTGGAGGGCCGCAGTGAAATCCATCGCACTTCGTGGGAAAAGTCACGATCCTCATCAATGAGGGAACGACTGAGGAGGAGGATAATGTTAATACATACAACAATTATAATTCACATATCTCTACACATTGCACATGTGCTCACATGTTGTAGAGTTTTTGTTGAATCTAAATTTATAAATAAACTAGTAGCGCCCCGCGGTTTCACCCGCGTGGATTACGGTTTTCCCGCTACCGCAATCATCCCACGGGAACTATACGTTTTTCAGGATAAAAGTAGCCTATGTGTTAATCCCGGGCTTAAACTATCTCCATACAAAAATTCATTGAAATCAGTGTAGCTGTTTGAGCTTGAAGAAGTAACAAACATACACACACACAAACTTTCGCATTTATAATATTAGTAGGATAGGTTTTCATGATAGTATCATATTGTTAATCTATGCCATATTTAAAATAATAGCTACGCTTGATATATTTTAAACCGACTTCAAGAAAACGAGGAGGTTCTTAATTCGATCCGTATGTTTTTTTTATGTTTGATACTTCAGAACTTTTGACTGGTGGTGGTGGATTTTGATGATTCTTTTTTTGTTTGAGAGACGGTGCTTCCCATGTGGTACCATTTCAATTTCATCAAAATCGGTTTTTGCGTTATACTACAATAACTGAAAAGTGTTACTTTTATATGGATGACTTCCTTATTGGGGGTGAAGAAATCGTTGAACATTCACAATGACAATTAATGCCGTGAGTAAGTGTTGAAAAGTGTTATAAGTTTTTTTTACCAAAGAATGAAACCGACATCAAAACGCAAATGTGTGAAATAATTTGGCGAAGTCGGTACCATGCGCACAATAGTTTGATAATAGTTGCTTTTGAACTGTCATGGCACCGACTGCAACAAGTTATTTCACACTTGAGTGTTGAAGTCGGTTCCATTTTTTGATAACATTTTTTATCCATATTGAGAGATATTTGTTGTAGGCGTTAATTTGTTTGTTTATTACGACACTGTTCGTTTGTTTTTGTTAGTTAAAACATGGAATTTGTTCAGATTGTTTATGTAGATCAGTGTATCTTCTAGGCATGTATATATCTGTGTACATACTTTATAAATTCGGTCAATAAGCTTTCTGATATTCATTACTTCTAGATTAAATTGGATCATAATATTCCAAACACGCTTTTACGTAAATCTAATTTTGGCAATTAATCGTTTCTATTTTACGTTGATTAATTCAATTAGACCCGCTTTGAACATTTACTGTGAAAGGTTTTAATTTCAATCAACACCATGTTTGTGTTTATTTATTTATCAGTATTAGGACTCATTTGTATATTTCGGTTCAGGAAGACTTTTGATAAATTGATTTTAACATATTCCGAAGCCCTTAACTTATTAAATTAGCAAGCGTTAATATAATAGTGCAATTCAAATGAATACAATTATGGTGTACAAAGGGTGCCTATTTTGCCTTCGATTATAGGTAGCAATTGTCTGATAGAACGTAGGCTTTAGAGCCTTGAACACCTGGATTGATTGCTTGCTTGGTTTTCTATCGAATACGTCAGGAATAATGTGCATGGAACAAAAATATTAACACGCTAGACCGGGAATGCTTACTGCAATGTCTCTCAAGGACCGCTGCCTGAACACCCTATGTGTTTGGTGAGCTGCCTTAGGAAGCAGAAACTTGAGGGCAGGCTAGCCAGGCAGGTACTCCAACCTTCACCAGAAGCTCAAGCCGTTGGTTCACCAGCGTCCGTCAGACTCACGCTGGTTGAAAATGATAATATTACGAATATTATTGAAAATTTGAACGTTCGTTGCTCAATCGTGCCGAAAGGCTAACCGATCTCAAAGAAATTTGGCACAGAGAGAAGTAGAATATATTTTATTTGCAACCTCCGGCCTGTAACAGTTAGCAATTGTAATTTTTAGACTTTCGCGATTCAAACACACGATTTTTTCTCGCGATCAAGCCACGTTTGATTTATTAACAAAGTAGAATATAGTCAAAAATAGCACATTGCCGACATTTTATCCAGAATAATGTGCGGTTAACGCAGGTGAATCCGCGGTCCACAACTACTACCTACCATTATAAACAGGTAATTTTAGATACGCCACTTAATCACGTCAGAGACGCGAAATGGACTTGGAAGAAACTTAACACAAAAATAAACTGTGAAGGAGCTTGGAGCTTTTAATCCCCTAAATGAAGTGTGTGATTCCCGTGGGTTAACTGAGGTAACCGTCAAACCGTAGTCCAAACGGATGACAGCGTGGGTATCAGTTATTATCCACACTTTTTACAAATATACACCAAAGTTAACTGTGATAAAAATTTCAACAAAAACTTGTTAATAAAATAAAGTAAAATAATACAAGTTAAATTATAATTTTCTAGCTGAACCCGCTCGCGGCTTCACTCGCGAAGCCTACATGACCTCGGTACATCTGTACAAACTGTAATCTCAAATGATATGACGTTAATATGGACTTTTATATATAACAAAACACACTTGGCTAAGAATATTAACTTAGACTGTTAATTGTTAACATAGAAATATGTATGCATATCATCGAGCAATGAAGCCGAGGGGAAGAATTGCTTGTCCAGCAGATTCTGTAACTACAATCTGATTTTGCCAAACTGTAGAACAAATCCGACAATAAGAGATTCAAATACCGAGCACCTCTTATGGATTATATTTATTCCATGGTGTATATGTATATTATATGTATAATGTATATAGAATATAGTAGTTACAGTTACAGAAGTTACATAGTTTTAAAGTTAATTTATTACAATACAAATGAAATTAGTTTGAGAATTGAATTGATTATTCTTGTAAAACTTAAACTTGATTATATCTACTTGGATTATAATACATTTGTGACTGCCCGATATTTAATTTAAACATTAAATTGAAAATTCTTGTAAAACTGAGACTCGATTATATTTACTTGGGTGATAAATTTTATTTGTCGGAAAACGGTAAAATGAACTAATCAAAAATAGACTCTATGACCGGTGCATTATTCAGATATAATCATTTCATTGAAACATGTTTTCTTTCTTTATTAAATATATTCACAACCTAACCATCTACCCTAAAAATGTGTCCCCACCCCCATTGGCACCCTTTCAACAAACATCTGAATCAATTACCAGTGACAGTGTCATCAATCTGTAGAACTTGTCTCGTCATCTTGCGCACATTACTCCTGGGCAGCTTCCGACAGGCTCCGACCATTCGAAAGAAAATTATGAACTGGAAAAAGTGTTTTGAACCCTTGTTATCACTTTACTGGACGGATTGTAGGAACTGTGACTAGAATCCGAGAATACATTCGTCGTAAAAGACTTTCATTTGAGTTATTTAATCCTGAATACTAACCGAAACGTGGACAGACGACCTGACTAAGATCGCAGGCAAGGGCTGGATGTGGGCCGCTTCCAACAGGTCCTTCTGGAAATCAATGGGGGAGGCCTATGTCCAGCAGTGGACGTCCTATGGCTGAGATGATGATGACTAACCGGCAATTGTGGAAAATACAAAAGTGTGTATTGTATTTTATATTATATTATATTTGATATTATTTATCATTTTATTATATCATTCGCTAAATGGACAATATTGAGTCTTTTCAGCTTATTTATTTCGTTCGAAAATCCTACACTTTTTTTTAATAAACTTAAAAAAACTGGCATAGGGCAACTGAAGGAGGTTCTGTCTGAATCTGAATACTATCTTCTTACGACTGCGTGATTAGTTCACATATTTACCGGATACATTTCGAGGAGTGGGCACTGGAGTTACATAACTTGGTTCATCCTTCCCCATTCCATCAAAAAACGACCAGACGGACTGCAATGCGACATCCATATACGGTAGACGTTCCGTTTTGCTTCCATATTCATAGTGCGTAAAGCTAATGAGTGCAATTCATTGCCTAACTCTGTGTTTCGACATGGGTACAATCTGGGCATCTTTAAGTCACGGGTGAACAGGTATCTTCTAGGCAGGCGTGTATCATCGTAGACCGCATCATCACTTAACATCAGGTGAGATTGCGGTCAAACGTCTGTCTACTGTGAATAAAAAAAAAATTGTTATGAAATTTCTCCATCTTACTTGACGGAAGATTATACATGAGGGTCTATTCTAATCTTAGATTTTTTTTTTCTTCGCGATGGAAAATTGTCTGAAACTAAATGGGGGTTAATTCTACTCAAGAGAGTTGAGTGACAGAATAGGACTAATAAAAATGTTTAACTTTAACATAATATGTACGTTCATTATATAATTATTATCTCACTAATATTATGTAGGCGAAAGTTTGTATTTAAGTATGTATGTTTGTTAGTCCTTCACGCTCAAACCGTTGCACCGATTTCGATCAAATTTGGTATAGAGATAGGTTAGACCATATATTAAAGTATAAGCTACTTTACATCCCGAAAATAATAACAGTTCCCTGGGTTAAGTCAATAATTCAAAAACATCTGTTACTCCTTCACGCTCAAATAGCTGTACTGATTTCGATAAAATTTGGTATTGGTTATAGGTTACTTTTATCCCGGAAAAAGTATTGTTATGCCGTGGAATAATTAAGGTAGCGGTAGGACAAACCGTAGGTAATCCAAGTGGGTTAACTACTTGAAATGTCATAAATGTGAAAATAACTATGCCTTACGTTTTACGCCTGGTCCACTGTATTAATTTTGAGGATTTTTTGATCTTGAAGAAAGACTTAGGATACTTTTGTCTTGGAAATAGTATGGTTCCCGCAAGAGAACCGAGGTAGTCGGAAAACTGTAGTCCACGCAGGTGGAACCGCGGGGCGCAGCTAGTATGTCTAGTAATCTTAGGTACCTACTTATATTATAAACGCGAAAGTTTTTATGGATGTTTGTTACTCTTTCACTCTTCACGGGTGGACGGAATTGAATGAAATTTGGTATTTAGATACTTCAAGTTCCGGATGGGACGAGGAATAACACATAGACTACTATTCGTCATCATCATCAATCATCACCACGCTGGTAAAACCACGGGGCGCTGCTATTATCATACAATAAACACCATGCACGTTTAAGACATTCCGCTGAAGCTAATCTTAATATATTGTATAGATATACATTTTCATTACATAATATTCATTATTAATTTCATTACATATAATACATTTTCAGCCTAAATTGAGACACCATAATAGTATTAACTCGGCAAATAACTGTATAGCACGAAATAGACCATAGAGAATAGAAATTGCGGCAATGATAACAATGACTATGTTTAATTATAATAACTAGCCCTAAAATCTAAAATGAGTATGAACAGCATTTAACTTTCACTATGACACGCTACTGGACACCGAATGGATAATGATAGGAGATCCTTGCGACTTCTCCTGGACCGTAGTGGAGGTCCTGATACGCCTTCACCATCATCTGCTGATTCATAACTGCAAATGGACGCGGTGAGATACTCTCAATGGACGGTAACGGCCTCAAATCCATGCTTGGCATCGTCTCTTCCTTAGGCCTCATGGAGGTCGGCACGAAGGTCGTTTGGGGTATCACTGACGACGGGACAGTATAACTGATCATGTTGTTGTACATCACATGGTGTTCAGGATAGCTTGAAACCTGATAACCTGGTTCCGGGCGAGGCTCCATCTCCACAAAAGTGTCTCTGGTCGAGTAAATAGCTGGATTTGGAAATGTTTCCATCCTGTTCTTTCTTCGTGGACGATATTTATAATCTGGATAATCTTGCATGTGCTTGATTCTCAATCTCTTGGCTTCGTCTATGAATGGTCTTTTTTCTGTCTCGTCGAGGCTCTTCCATTCCAAGCCGAGTCTTTTTGAGATTTCGGAATTATGTAGCTTCGGGTTCAGCATCGATATTTTCTTCCTTTGCAGACGTGACCACACCATGAACGCGTTCATTGGACGTTTTATGTGGTAAGGATTAGATTGTCTCGTTACTTTCGGAAGATGCTTTGGCTGCGGCTGTTCAAGATGGTATGCCATTGAGTTCATTAGAATCTCTTTCGATTTCTTTTTGCGCTTTAAGTATAATTTTAATACCATCTGGTTCTGAGTTTCTTTAGAAAGAGTTTCATGGTTACATTATTGTCGGAAGAACTTAATTAGTTTATCACTAGTGAAAAGTGGTGTCAGTGTAACCCGTTCGCGCCACGGCCGACAGCGGACTGATGAACAGTTTCTACGCCAACTAAGTCTGAATGCTGTCATTAGCCAACAATGGCGGGATCACAATTGGAATGGCCATTTTCCATGTATTATTTGCGGGTGAATAAAGAGCGGCGACAATGCACTGATTGCTCACAAATTGTCGAATGATACTCCCGTGTGTTTTGTGTTCGGCGCGCCTGCTCGGCCGTCTATTAAACATTCGAACTGTTTACATGTAGAAAAATAATAGAGCGTGGTAGACAACGAAACTGAAAGTCAGTTGGTTTGTCCAAACAATGGGATAACTACCGTGACCCCGAACTGATATTCTGTATCATAAATAATATTTAAGAGTTATCTAGAATAAGTTGATTCTCAGTCAAAAAACAACCTCTTCGCACCTTGCGCTTAGGGTTTAGGTAATCTATTATTTTTCATTTAGTTTACTGTACAGCTTTCAGGTGAAAGCATGCCACCATTATTTTTGTTGAAATCCTCCAAAACAAAAGGTTGACTGGAAGAAATCGCTTTAAGCGATAAGTCCGCCTTTTGTTTCTCCAGGATATTGTAAGCTATCTTTAAATAATAAGGCTATTAAGTTACTTTTGTAAAACTTGGAGAAACAAATAAAGAATTTTCTATCTATCTATCTATCTCTTCAATTTAATAATCAATAATTGTTTAGCAATTATAATATAGAACAAACAACTCGAGCATTCTAATTCAATGTCAGTACGATTAATTGAAAGGGCGCTACATGTTTGTTGTCCCGGTCTTTATAAACACCTAATGATTTTTTAAATTAATTTGATACAATACAATTATTATTTATTGCACTGTACCATAAATGTACTTAAGTATACTTTATTAGAAAATTACTTGATAACGATTAATTTATTTATCTTCAAATTACTTTATTTTTTGTATAAGTTCCAACTGTTACATATTTGTTATGAAACATAGAATATAGATATAATGGATGCGTGCCGCTTCCAACAGGTCCTTGTGGGAATCAATGGGGGAGGCCTATGTCCAGCAGTGGTCGTCCCATGGCTGTGATCATGATGATATACATATAAAACGTATATAAAATAATTAATATGTAATTTTACGTTATTGCAATACATTACGTTATTGCAGTACATTGCCAACATTTGTAAGATCTTGTTTAAAGTAGAGTTTTTTTTAATAATTGATTATTCTATTCTATTGTTCCCCAGATGTCGGTCAGGGTTGATAAAAAACAATGATGGTCCATTTTATACCTACCTAATTACACTTTTTCTGACCATAGTTATAATTTAATAACTATGTTGTAAGAGATGGTTACCCAAAAAAAAACTATCCATCTCTGCTCGTCCAGAATATTATTATTCTCGCACGCTTCATCATTTGGTGCGCACTGGGATGGCTTCTCATCTATTCAAACCTCCTTAGAGTGCGTGGTGAATGTGGCCAATACTCCTTCGCTTTTTTTTTTACTGTATAGATCAAGCGTTTGACCACTATCTCACTTGAAGGTCAGTGACGATGTTGTCGAAGATGTTATCACGCTAGACCTAGAATGCTCACTCGATCTCGAGGACTGCTGTCTGAACACACTATGTAATGTGGAAACAATTTTTCAAACTTGAGGGTCGTAGCTAGCCAGGCGGGTATTCGAAAGTACCCTACCACCATTCTGAGAATTTGATAACGGTGTTACCTTCACCGGAAGCTCAAGCTGTTGTTGGGGATTGAACCAGTGTCCGTCAGTTTGACAGGTGACGCTCCCCCCGCTGAGTTTCGTCTGAGATGAGGGTCTTTGTCCCAGCAGCTCGAACGTAATAGGTGCGTTAGCTCGATGCACGATAGGTACTCAGAATTATACTCATGCAAATTTTAAGTACTTACATGCTTTATACAATAAACAATCCCAAGTTAGTTCACCCGGAAGTATTGCACGATCCTTTAATGTTATAAAGTCCCAAGGTTCCTGAAATAATGTTCATTCATTCATGATATCTACTTGCTGCGAACCGCGCCCTGCTGTGTTACCATTGTGGTGGACACAAACACCGATAGGTTTCTATTGTGTTGTGATGCTTAGAGTTTTAAGGAGTGGCTTAGATAATGTTGCGCGATAATAAAGGTACACTGTGTACTTCATTAAATAAATACACGACACGGAGCCGTTGGGCGCGAAACTACCTATCAGTAGATATGAACTATTTTCCATCTGCTACTTGAAACAATTTAAACAATCTCTATTAGATAACCCCCATAACTGACACAGACAAAAAATATTTTAAGCATATACTTTATCTACATAATTCAGCGTGTGTCAAAAGTAAACCACACGAAATATAATATTAAATTAATTATGTCAGAATAATATAATCTAAAATAGGTATTTGACATGAGGCATTTGTTATTTTAATTTGAATAACCGTCGCTGATGTCAGCGCAATGGCTTCAACGGAAGATCGTAAGATCAGCGCTGATCGTAAGATCAGCACAACGCTGAGTTGAGGCCGATTTGCTACTGTTTTATATTTGCTTTGTAATGTGGGACCAGAATGACACGCCTTGTATAGTTTTAATTTATAGTTACAATTTATTACCATGTTTATCTATCATATTTAGGTATAGCAAATAAACTTATATTCATTCATTCATTTATATGCACAAAAAAACTACAATAATTATGTAGGTGACATGATGGCTTCCATTACGTCAGTTTATAAAACGAGTAACCGTAAAAAGAGAAACACAATGGCCAAGGGAGCAACAAATCTTATTTCATTATAAATAATTATAAAATATTAGTTTATAACAGCGTCATCTATCAATTGTTACTTAGACCACATACAAAAATGGTTCACAAAAATATGCACATGTAAACTAAGAACTAACATGAGTTTGAACCTTACCAAAGAGGTAGCTAGTACCGTAGATAACCAGTAGATGGCGAACACGATCCTAAAAAGTTTCACTTAAAACCGGTAGATGTCGCCATTGAAGTTATTGTGTCGTGTTACTGCATTGCGAATGAAGTGTGGATATTAATATAGAGGACCCATACTACGGAAGACTGTCTTTTCCGTGACCCAATAATAATATAACAATAATAATATAGTTGTTTTTATTGTAGTCATGTTATAATCTAGACAATTTATTAAAATTAGTTGTTAAGTTTAATGGAATTGATAGATACCCCGTTTGAAAATCTGTCCTCAAATAGCCAACGTGTTCATGCAGCTGTCCTTGAGAGACCGTCAACATTTTAAGCTTAGTGACCCAGCAGAGTTTACCCTTATTATTGACCACATCGTCACTAACCATCGAGTCAGATAATTTATTGTCAAACGCTAAAACCAATGAATTATAAAGATATGTTTAATAACTATATCTAGAACAGGGATCAAGTTTTTTCAACATGTTTATTGACTATATAAAAATACTTCATGCGCCACGCGGTTTCACCCGCGTGGTGGGAATTAAGAATGGTGATGATGTGATGATGAAGATAAGCCTAAGGTACGGGCGCCGAATAAGGCCCACCTTATTAGAAAACGATATAAATTATGTATTAAGGGGTCCTTACAGAGTAAACCATCGCCAATATAAGTAAAGTTTTATTGTTCATTTAAAAAAATACGAAAAATAAAATATTTATTTACTTATAGTGTTACACAAGGGTTTTTTTACAAACACTATGCTGGGCCAATTTAAGGACTTAGTCCTTTAATACGGCCCGACTAATAAGAGGCGTTAATCACTATTATAATAACATTTATTTTAACTATAATTGAGTATACACTTAATAGTTTATTATTAGCTAGAATCAACTTGAATTATTTTAAAACTATGCTGAATTTATGTCTTGGGCTTTAATATATGTATGAAAATCTGAAATTTCCACAAAAGTAATGTTCTAAGAAAAAACACAAAAAACCAATCGCCATTAGTAATAAAATTAACTCATTGCCTAAGTCTGTGTTTCCACATGAATACAATCTGGGCATCTTCAAGTCACGAGTGAACAGGTATCTTCTAGGCAGGCGTGAATCATCGTAGACCGCATCATCACTTAACATCAGGTGAGATAGTGATCAAACGCCTGCCTATTGTGAGTAAAAAAATATATATTTATAAGTAAGTAGATAATTAAAATGTATTGCGGTATTATAGTTATCTGTACCAAGGACGTTGTAGTTGAATACAATACAACTAACCACCTATATGTGTTCCAAATTTCATCAAAATCCGTTTAGTAGTTTTTGCATGAAAAAGGAACAAACATCCACACATCCACATATCCATAGTATGGATATACTCACAAACTTTCGCATTTATAATATTAGTAGGATTATATCACCTTATTAGTCGGGTACTTACCTAAACTTGCTTCATTTACCCAACTGTTATGGATTGAAAAAAAAAATTGGTTGTCTGTAAAGTCGGTTTACGGACGATAGATTTACGTGATAACGTCATAATCATCTATGACTTTGACTTTTACTTCGACTTTGACTTTGACTTTGACTTTGATTATTTTATGTAATACAAAACTCAGGTGGAACGTTACGCGGAACGTTACTATTTTTCATGAGTGTTGCTGGTATTCATCAATTTATAAAACGTTATCACGTCAAAATCATAACTAACCAATCGTGCGACCCGTTCTGTTTCTTGAATTGTAAATAAAGTCACTTTAAGCTCATTAAAAAGAGCAATCGTGCGGCTTAACCACAAACTATATTATGGCTTAACGAATAAGAAAATCTCCGACCACAAACGTATAACTATAAACAAATCTAAACGTAAGTATAACCTTACCTATCCGTTACTCAACCCAGCAACACCTAGGTATAGATAAAAGAGCCCTTCTAACGGGAGACAACTCCCTTTTCTCCCAACAAAGAATAATAAATCCATACAGAAAAGATAACGCAAACACAGCGACAGTTTGTAAATCACGAGCGTACATAAAGGGAGTATTTAAACCGCCATATTTATGAAAATAAGACGGTATAAAGCTATAATGGAAAATACAAAAAGCGCCGCCCTACCGTCGTAAGGCGGGCGAAGCGGTACCTTTTATAACATACGATTGGAACGAGTTCCGATTCAATTGTTTATTTACATATTATGTATAAATACAAGTGAATACTGTAATGGTAAATGTAATAAATGAATAAATAAAAATAGATGTATGTAATGGAAATCTTGACTTAACACTTATGATCTCGCCGATTTATTCAATGACAATACAGCTAAGAGCCAAACAAACGTTGGCAAAGCAACAGGACGGTATTCTATGGTCACTGATTCAAATGCTATAGCCAATTTCTTGTGCTTGGAAAAATTTTTACTTGAACGGAGGATCTACATTTTAAATTTTCCAAAATGAGTGTTTGTTTGCGTGTCAACGTGTAATAACGGAGAATTATTACCCCTTAAGTGTCCGTGAGAGAGCACGGGTGTAGGAAAGTCGAATAAAGTAGCAAAAAAAAGTTGCACAAATTGCAAATCTTTCCTTCTATATCTCTCCGCAATCTCATGTAGGAAAGTGCCCACTAAAGCAGTGGGAAAACCGAGAAGTTTCCGACTCGACTTCGCCTGTGATCACAACTTGAAAATTAATATACTCGACAGGCATAATGCGCATCGAATGCGAAGCCAAAAACAAAGATTAAAACTGAACATTTATAACTTTCATATTTAAAATAAGAAAGTTATAAATTTTCAACTTTATAAGTTATAAGTTTTAACGTATCTGCCAATAGTAACATTTTTCTTTTATATAAGTGCTAAGTAAAGTTAACTGTCTAAGACGATTGTTCTAATCCAAACTATAACAAGATGCTAACGCATATCCAATCATTAATCCAAGCTAAATATAATGCTTTATAGAAGAAATATAATCCTAATAATACAAATAAAATATCCTACTAATATTATAAATGCGAAAGTTTGTGAGTATGGATCTATTATGTAGGATGTATGTATGGATGGATTTTTATTACTCTTTAACGCAAAAACGGCTAAATGGATTTGGATGAAATTTGGTATGGAGATAGCTTATACCCTTATTAACACACAGGCTTATTTTCATCATCACCCTTGTTCATCACAACACGGGTAAAATGGATTTGGATGAAATTTGGTGTGTAGATACACACCAAATTTCATCCAAATCCATTTTACTTCAGGTCCCGGAATAAAACATAGTATACTTTTCGTCGTCAAATCATCACCACGCGGGTAGAGCCGTGGGGTGCAGCTAGTTATTAATAATATTACATACGATTGTTTACAGGTAAATTGAAATATTTCTAAAACAGTCGTGTAGTATAAGAGCGATCTAAGTCTTAACTTATTGTTATGGCGAGTTTTAAGCCTCAGTTTTATGTGTGGAGTCGGAGGCGCCTGCATATTATTTGTGTTTATATAGATTTATTGTATGATAGTTGCCAAGAAAATGGCGTCGTGCGCCGAGCCTAATAATGACGCACGGTCAGTTGTTGCCTTCAGATAACGGGTTTGCTAACGCTACGACAAACAAAAGGACTCATCATCATCATCATCATCTCAGCCATAGGACGTCCACTGCTGGACATATGCCTCCCCCATTGATTTCCATAAGGACCCGTTGGAAGTGGCCCGCATCCAGCCTTTGCCTGCCATCTTAGTCTGCAGGTCGTCTGTTCAGCTGATCGGTGGCCGTCCTATGCTGCGCTTGCCAGTCCGTGGTCTCCATTTGAGAACTTTTCGACCCCAACGGCCATCAGTTCTTCGAGCTGTTTGCTTTCCCCTTTCTACAACTGGTCTGACTTTACAACTGGTACCTAAATGTGTCGATTGACAATGCTTGACGAAATTTGAGGTTTCAACTTTAACTTTGAGTAAAGGCGAAAGAAGTCAGCCCCCTCATTCCATAAAAATCATCTCAACATCTTCATAAAAACAAGTGCTCTTTTGAATGGAAATGAGATAACCATATCAGCGTTATGATCTTGAAGTTCTTGTTGATCTTCTGAATCTTGTTGACTCGATGCGTCCAGCTAATTAAAAAATATATATTATTACCATATGATTTTTCCCTACACACTCAGTGTTACTCAGCTATTATGAATTCAAAGCTTTCCTTGACGTGTACTGTAATATGAATAAATGTCTAATTGTCTAATTGTATGTTAACCTATTCACCACCGTAAAAAAAACTTCAAAGATTATTTTTATTTGAAATGTTTCTCAAAAATTTAGTAACCTCTTTTTTAAAAGTCAGTTAAATAGCCCATCATGACTTGTGGACTTATTTATGTCCATAGTCGGAAGCCACATTTCGGTTCTACGTGTCATATTTGGTAACTAGACCGAGTATCAAAATTTAATATTGTCTCTCTATGAATATAAGACAGAACTAAGAAATCTATAAACTTTTATTCAAAGCTGTAATACTATATTCAAAGCAGTTTTGTGAGTGACAAACAAACAAATACAAATAACGCGCGTGAATAGAACCGAGTGAAATGTTATTCCCTTTCTCGATATAAAAGAACGAACGAGGCACAAGAGGACCTGTCCTTGGGCACATATCGACGGATGAAAGTGAGAAAAAAATTATCAACTTGGATAATTCTTTGGTATATTTTTTTTTATTTAGTTATTTATTTATCTCATAGTAACATACTAGTTAGTTTACCAAAGCGTTACAAATTGGTACTAATTTATAACATAATAATCTAATCACATTATTTCTATTTAACAATTTTACCATACAAAATACAAATTATTTACCGTGTCAAAAATGGTATTCTTAATTATTATAAAATTAAAATACATATATAGGTATATTACACAAAAAAAAGTCAACAATACACATTACATATTATTAAAAGTATAAGCGTTCAGAGTATATATAACACCAATATATTTTATATTATATATATTATTTTTGTAATCCGTTTTCGAAAATATATAAATATCGTGTCAGGGTGTTTGTTGTCAAACTCCACCGAAACGATACATTTGGTAGGTCTGAAAATATGAAAAGGTCGTAAAGTATTTTTCACTCTACCTCCTTTTTCATCACGATAACAGTATTTTTGTAAGACAAAATAATCTAATTATTGATCATTAACAAGAAGTAATTTAAATGAAGTGTCGTGTCACTTTGACATTTAGATAATTTACGTGGCAAAACAACGTTTATCATGTCAGCTACTAAACATCCTACTAATATTATAAATGTGAAAGTTTGTGTGTATACCATTAGTGTATCGATTCCGATGAAATTTGGTACGGAGATAGTTTAACCTCTGGAATAACACATAGGCTACTTTTATATAAAAGATAGGATAGAGAAGATAAGAAAATACTATTATAAAAAGTATAGTTCCCGTGGGGTATTGAGGTAGCGGAAAAGCCGTAATCCACGCGGATGAAACCGCGTGGCGCTACTAGTATTATTAATGTGAATGTTTGTGAGTGTGGATGTATGTTTGTTACTCAGTCACGCCTAAATGACTGGATGGATTTGAATGAAATTTGGGATGGAAATAGCTTATACCCTGGATTAATATATCGGCTTATTTTCATCACTACGCGGGTAAAACGCGGGTGACCGCGGGGTTTAACTAGTATATATAGCCTTTACATATTCATTATATATTATAAAGTTATGAGTGTTTGCATAGCGTTTTAGCCTTTAATCGGTCATACACAAAGACACCACAATATAGTGTATTGTTAAAATTGTATGTATCAATATTTTAAATGTTGGTTGATCATAGAATAAAATAGAATGTATGTACAGACAGACAGCACATTCGAGGTGGTTAATGTCGTGTGTGTCGGCGCAGGGGCCGGGCCTTTACTGCGCTATTGATACGATATTCTTATTTCCCGTCGAGTACAGTCGGCGCCGCGGCGCTGTGTGCCCTCTACCCCACTTCAACATAATACGATGTTTATCGGATGCTGTATGAAAATGTTGAAAAAATGAGCTGGAGGATAGTTTAAGAGATTAAGATAGGCATCATTTGAGAAGTATTCTTTGGATCATCATCTTCATCATCATCAACTCAGCCAGAAGATGCCCACTCCTGGACATATGCCTCTCCTGAGACCTTAATTTGATATGAATAATTTAGGTTGTTTTGTTTTCACGGGGTCCCTTTTCATTTTTTGAGGAACTAGTAGTGCCCCGCGGTTTCACCCACGTGGTGATGATTGATGATGATGATGATGAAAAGTAGCCTATGTGTTAATCCAGGGTCTAAACTCTGTCTATATACACATAGACACATACACACAAACTTTCGCATTTATTATATTAGTAGGATTCTATTCATAGACATGTTCGGAACATTTTCGGTCAATAACAGTCTTATGACCAACGGGTAAAGCAACAGCGGTTATGTCAAACGCAGCATTGTTTTTTTTAAAAAGTATGTTCAATAGACTTATTTTATCCATCCTTCTAATATTATAAATGCGAAAGTTTGTGTGTATGTTTGTTACTTCTTCAGGCTCAAACGACTAGACCGATAAGAGAGACCCTGGAATAACACATAGCCTTCTTTTATCCCGGAAAACGTATAGTTCCCATGGGATAATTGAGGTAGGAGGAAAACCGTAGTCCACGGTCGGACCAGACTGTTTGATCTGATCTTTAATTTGAAGTAGTTCTTATAACAAAAACGTACATAATTAGGATTTTCAGATTAAATTGCGAATCTCTTCTTTTTGTATTCGAGTCGACCCGATTCATGATCTTAAAACAATATATCACGTGACCTGGAGCACGTAGCACCGTAGCACGTAGCAGTGCCGTAGCCGGCGGCTACAATATCAGCCCTCTACGACCACCTCGTGCACTTACAGTGGAGATACTGTTTACTAATCAGGGTATCAATAAAATTCTACTGGCACATTGCTCATAGATTGTTAATGAACTTTAGTTTTTTCCAGTTTTGCTATTCTACTTCGAGCACAAATTAGAATGGCTACACAGATTTTATTCCTACCGCAATACAATTACCTACCATGCAATCGAGATGAAATTGTTATTTTAGCGGAATACCAAGCTTTATTACGATAACATTTGAACCGCTAGTGCATTGTTTATGGATTGCTTGTCTTTATAAATAAGAAAATTGGCAGCCTGTGTTGATAATAGAAAAAACACACGAAAGCGCATAATTTAAAAGTAGCTTACACGTAATTAAACTAACGACAACTATTAATAAAGTTTTCTGATTTTAGAACGTACATAAATGGAACCAGCTTTTCTTAAGGTGAAGAATGGAGTCAATTGGACATCTTTAAAAAGAATCTACTCCTGAACAACTTAACATAAACAATAAAAAATATACATTTTTACTATTCATATTTTGTCGACATATTCAACATTCAGAATAATGCTTTGTATGTACCATTGTATTAAAAAAATACAATGATGTCACTTTAAGACATAAAATTTCATTCTACTCTGAAACTATATTGATTTTAATTTTAATTTTTTTTAATTTAGTTATATATATATATATATATCTATATCTATATAATGTTAAGATTTTTTAATGTACTTTATATATAATATTATTTATATATATATATATATATATATATATTGTGTATTTACACCAGAAGAAAGTACATTAAAAAATCTTAACATGTGATTAGGAATTTTTTGTGCCCCTAATTTAACTGTAAAGTACATTTTGTATTTTTAAAGTCGATTTGTCTCGCCCCTTCTGCCTGTAAACACCCGCGAGCCCTGTAACGTTATCAGCATTTCTGGACTCTCAAGGTACTTATAAGGCTCGATAATCTTGGAAGAGCACAACTCGCACAGACTCGCTAACTCGTGGTATAAAGAACAATATAAATATATATTTACTGTCTCTCGGAAAACAGTCACTTTAGGAAATACATGTAAAGTCTGTGAATGATATCTCTACACTCACACTCTCTCTACATTTTTTGTTTCTACATTAACACAGTTCAAGCGCATTGTCGTCACCGCGAGAATTTTTGATAAAAGATAAATATGATCGCACGAAAATAATTTTTCACCAATAAATTAGCAAACTAAATCAAATTTTATTCAACCATACTTAACTTTCATGGAATGTTCTCATTAGTTCTATTTTTTAAAGTCGATATATTACTTTACTAGTAGCGCCCCGCGGTGATGATTAATTATTATGATGATGTTGAAAAGTAGCCTATGTATTAATCTAGGTTCTAAACTATCTCCATACCAAATTTCATCGAATATGGTGTAGCCGTTTGAGCGTGAAGAGGTAACAAGTATAAACACACATACACACATTATCATACACACAATATTTCGTATTTATAATATTAGCAGGAGTAGGATAGGGTCAAATTCAAAATTTCAAAAAAATAAGCTAATAGGACTCAAAATTGTCAATTTAGTTTAGAATTAGAATAAAAATGTTTAATCACATGTTTAGACTCGTAACCGTCCTTTGTTGAAAAGAGACAACATGTTTTGTATTTTCTATTTTTGAACAGATTTTATCAACGTCATACATTCAAATATCGAAGCGAACAGAAGCGCGTGGGTACACGACAACATGGCTGGAGCCGCGAGCGACGCGACGAAGCGGGAAAATGCTACATAACACGGTACTGTCCACGAAAATAACCAACAGTACAGTGTTGATTTTCTAATAAATAGTTTATTCGACTTCATTCTGGTTAAAGATATTGAAATTGAAAATGTAAAGGTATACACGCAGAAGACCATTTTGTCATAGTTGACCGTGGTCTAAGTGAAACTTGTGTTCCAGACGTTTCGTCGATCACTGCGGTCGACATCTTCAGTGGTTCAGGTCCGAGCGGCGACAAGAGCGTAGAACTCTCCTCCGCGGCGTCTTCTCAAACAAAGCGACAGGACGGTATTCTGTAGTCGTGGGTTCAAGTCCCACTAGCAGCCGAATTTTTTCCTTCAAATATTTGAACTGAAGTTCTGCCTAGCCTAGCGTTAATGCGATACACAATAAAATCTTTTAAATAAGGGTAGAGTGCCTTCGTTTGATACGATATCAACTGTAATGTTGGTCTATCAGTCCTATTAATCAATTGTTCATACAATTAAAGGTAGATGGCGCTAATAACATTACCGCAAGATGTTAATAAGGAAGGAAGTAATTTGGCCCTAGTGGTATGGCCTGCTATAGCTTAGTTGGACAAAGCGACAGGACGGTATTCTGTAGTCGTGGGTTCAAGTCCCACTAGCAGCCGAATTTTTTCCTTCAAATATTTGAACTGAAGTTCTGCCTAGCCTAGCGTTAATGCGATACACAATAAAATCTTTTAAATAAGGGTAGAGTGCCTTCGTTTGATACGATATCAACTGTAATGTTGGTCTATCAGTCCTATTAATCAATTGTTCATACAATTAAAGGTAGATGGCGCTAATAACATTACCGCAAGATGTTAATAAGGAAGGAAGTAATTTGGCCCTAGTGGTATGGCCTGCTATAGCTTAGTTGGACAAAGCGACAGGACGGTATTTTGTAGTCGTGGGTTCAAGTCCCACTAGTAGCCGAATTTTTGCCTTCAAATATTTGAACTGTAGTCCTCTGTAGCTATATTATATATTTCTTCTCGTCACTGAGGTTGTTAACGACCATTCAGTTGCGCTCCTATGATATGTAAAGACAGTATTTGGTGGTAGGTATAAACATGTGAGTAGCACTTCTGCCGGTAACTGTACATGTCCTACGCGCAGGTAAGTGAATCATTCCCGGACGCTCTGTTTCAATTTCACGGTCGCTTGCCTCTCGAATAGCATGGAAGCTGTACAGAATGTGTACAGCTTCCAAAACACATTAACGATTACAGACGTGGTGTTATAACATGAACGTTGGCTTACTGCAAAAGCTTTTACAGTACGATTAATAATATAATAATAATAATATAATATAATATGGGACAACATTCACACAAGGTCTTCAGGTCCCAAACTAGGCAGAGCCTGTACTATGGTAACCTGATGACTGATTTATAATTATATACATATACACATCCAGACACAGGTCAAACAGACATGTTCATGCACACAAATGTTTGACCTGTCCGGGAATCGAACCCGGGACCAGCGGCTCAGGAGGCAGAGTGCTACCAACTGCGCCAACCGACCAGTCGAGTCATTGACCAGTCATTTGCGATGCCAAATATGTGTCCTGCCCATACTACTGCTACTATTACTTTTATTTATTATGAAACTTATAGATAATATCTTCGTTATTAAATATGTTGTTTGAGACGTACGTTATAAAAATACTTTTTGCTACAATGTTGTACACATGTTTATGCCCGTGTTGCTGTGTTGTGATTATATTATTGACTTGTATCTTTTCTATGAATAATAACTAATAATGATACCTATGAAAGTGACAATAGTAACGAGTGGATTGATTTGCATCAATGAAATTGTTTATTGCATTTAGGTATTTGTGATATAAACCGAAGAGAACGATAATAATATAATAATAATAATAATATAATAAAGACATCTGCCGACATGGCAATATTAACAATTATAACAGATATTTTTTGTCAATACTTTTCACAGTAGGTCAAACGAATTTATAATAGTTTTCCACTTGTTAATCAACAACTCGGTTTGAGGATTGGCATCATAAGTGCATTGAGATGAGATGTGATTCGACTCAAGTCAATCAAAAAGCCTTTTTGCTTGACTTGTGAAAGTTCTATAGCATGGGTGTAAAATAAAATCATTCCAATAAAGATATACAACTTGTTGTTCAGTTACAGAAACAATAAATTCTACTACAATATTATAAATGCGAAAGTTTGTATGTTTATTACTTCTTCACGCTCAAACGGCTACAACGATTTCGATGAAATTTGGTATGGAGATAGCTTATACCCTGGATCAACATATAGGCTTATTTTAATTATCACCATCATCATCAGTATTTTCAGACTCAATATTCACCAAATGGTAAAACCTTAAAAACATATTTCTGACCAACTCAGCTATATAGGTTTATAATAATAGATCAATTTAGATTAGATAGATTTTCACGATACAAAAAGTGGAGTTGTCAAACGGGGGCGTGAATCCCACTACATAATATTATAAATGTCAAAGTTTGGATGGATGGATGGATGGATGGATGTTTGTTACTCAATCACGCCAGAACAGCTAAACGGATCTGGATGCAATTTGGCACAGAGATAGGTTATAGTCTGGAATAGCATATAGGCTACTTTTTATCTTTGTAAAATGTATGATTCCCGTGGAATAATTGATGTAGCGGGAAAACCGTAATCCACGCGGGTGAAACCGCGGAGCGCCACTGGTATTTATATATTTAAAATTTCTCTTCAAATATAACAAGTGATTGGGAGGATGAAATGTTTTAATTTCCTTCCATAATTGTCATATTATATTTCAGGACCCAGTGAAACCACACTGAGACAGTGTTCCTCTCACGAGTAATAAGGCGAGCTTACACTGGAGCAGTTCTATTGAAGCATAATTATGAATGGTGCGTCCATTAGTGGCCATTCAAGGGATTGTCTGTGGCCACAGTCTCATGCAAATACATGCTCGTGCATGCACGCGCTTAGCATGCACGAGATAATAAGCGCTGATTCGCGAACGATATTGTAGAACAGTGAAAAGCCACTCTAGATACGTCAACATGGGTGATGTCTTTGGAACTTTTGGCTACATGTTGATCTTTTCGTTACTATAAACAAACTATTATTTTAAAACTTTTATTTTAAACGCCCCGCAGTTTTACCCGCGTGATGATGATGATGATGAAGAGCCCATATAGCCTATAACACTCACAAATAATGTGACTTTTTATTCGTAAAATAGAAAGTGTCATCTCTCCCGCGACACAGGGAATCCTAATGCGGGGGCTGAGAGTGACTAAAAACAAATTCAAATTCGGTTCAGTAGATCCAGAGATTACCCTCTACAACCTCACAAACTTTGCCTTTATAATATTACTTTACACTGTTTCTACGGGTATAACGTGGTACTTACGCGTAGTCGATATCACGATCGACAATTGTTTCGGCTTCTTCCGGAAGCCTTCATCAGGATCTTGAGTGCGGTGCGTTAGTCGTAACGTCCTGTCTCGCACTCGCGATATCGACTACGCGTAAATACCACGTTATACCCGTAAAAACAGTGTAAATTAATAATGAACTAATATTTTTTATATTATTAGTATATAATAATATAGATTACCATTTATTTGGGTAGGTATTTCTTCCAGTCAATAATGACTTACATGTGTTTTAGTTCCTAATATAAATTTGTATTTATATACCTTTTGGATTCCCTAGGTGTACTAAGTACATAAGTGTGGAGCAGTTTTAGTTGTTCCATACATGTGTTAAAAACGTAGCATTTGATTGCTATGTCACTTATTAATTTATTTATTTATTGCTTAATAGACCAGCTACAGTGATCACAGTGACATATGACAGTTTTTAAATAATATGAAAAATATATTAGAACTTTAACTTTGAAAGCATATGTATTTTGGAAAAAAAGCTTCTACTCTGATGAAATTCTCATCAGTGTGTAAATTATTCATAACGTTTAAATACTGTATATATCTGCGCATCTTTTTATATTCACATATACCTAAAGAAATACTTTTTATTTAAAAGAGTACAAATACAATATTGTATTTAACTCAACAATACTTAAATAACACTAAAGAAACAATTTCTAAAGTACAAGTGGACAAAGATCTCAAAGGTAGTGGCAGCCTTGCCATGTGGAATACCAATGCTTTATCTTTGAGCAAGATAAAGGGCAGCTTTTTGGTCACATGTTGCTTGATCCAGTCACCTGGTCAGATCTTTAAACCTTCGGTGTGCCCCTGGTCCCCACGGTATTTTCATAGGTAGTGTGTCACTACGTACTCCCTCCACTGGTCCAGGTTCCAGCAGATTGTGTTACACCTAGAAAGTTGTCAAGTTGTCAAGGACATCTTGATGAAACATTATCATAGTTCATAGTTCATTGTAGTAGAAGAAATACAGGTCAAATGCATTAAATAAAAAAATATTTTGAAATACATTAAAAAAATAACAATATAACAGTCCTAGGGTAGCTACCTCGGCAAGTGAGAAGATAGTTGATTACGCTTATTTAATGTAGTCATATACTTAAATTTGTAAAACGGCCGTACCGTGTGTAGTTTGTTGTTTCCCAAAAACAATAATTAAGTTTAGGTTCTAGGTATAAGAAATTTCCATTAAAAAAAAAAACCAAAGTAGTAAACCAAATTTTACTTTTGTAAACACTCATCCACCCATTCACCCATATGACTATGGTTTGAATAGTGTGTATTAACACACTTTATATATTGTTGTTGTACACAACAATGTGTACGAACCATAACATATTGACACTAAAATTAATGTACACAAATCAGCGCGTACTCGAATCGAGCAAACTGAATCTCCATCCGATTACCGTCGGTCGCGTTCTTTCCCCGCGCAAGATTGCGGTTTAAAAAGAAATTTAATCGTCCTAATAAACATGCAAACAAGAACGCGCTGGCTACCTGTTGCGAGCGCGCGAGACAGACGATTTCTCTGCCAATAAACAGACAGCGGCCGCCCACGACGCCCGCTCATTGGCCCCCCACGAGCCGGGGGGAATCAGGGGGGGGCACGAGCTAGAGGTCTCGCCGTTAAACATGACACTGGCAAGAAAAGCGCCGCATTGAGCTTTCGGGAAGCTTTTCACCGCGCGCGCGGAAAATACCCCTAATCGGTATTACGCTTACAAAATTAATAACCGTTAACATTTGTTTTTATTTTAACCAAGTTGAAAAGTATTTATGAAACTATTAACTATTTGAATAATGATAACTACAATTAGTGTTCCAAAATTGAATTTAAAACTTTGAATTTCGAATTGGCCTATAAACTGTTATAAGATGTCAAACCTGTCTGTGGGGAAGGCGCCAAATGAGCATATCAAACGGCCTATGAATGCGTTCATGGTGTGGTCGAGAGGTCAACGACGGAAGATGGCTCAGGACAACCCGAAGATGCACAACTCTGAGATATCGAAGAGACTGGGAGCAGAGTGGAAGTTGTTGACGGAAATGGAGAAACGACCGTTCATCGACGAAGCAAAAAGATTAAGGTTAGATTTTATTTTTTTAAATCCAGTGTTTTATTACTTTGCAGCTATTATAAGAAAGAAAATAGCGTTTTGAGTAAAAATCTTAAATATTGGAACGCTATTGCTTTGTGACAAAAACTATTTGTGCTCCCGTTCTTTAATTTGTGTGAATATTAAAAAAAAAAAAAAAAAAAAAATTAATAAAGGAAACCTGCCGAATAGTTAATTAGCTACTCGTGGGGCTTGAAACCACAACTTTTTTAACTTATTCCAGCAGGTTTTTGAGATTATCTTTTAAAATTGTCATTGAATAAATATATTAATTTATTTTTCTTATTTCGCCGAGCCATCCATATCCATGGGTTTGTTTAGGTCATATTTGTTTGGCTACATATATATTGTATAAAATTAAATGACGAGACTATGTTATTGGTAATTTAAAGTTGATGAAATCCAAGAAAACTAATAGTATCACCTAAATGTGGCGAACAGAAACAACATACAGCTGTCAGATGTTAATTGGATCTTACACGTGTATCCATTCAATACTAGCTAAATTGATTTCACGAATTTGGAAAATAAATAACTTTATTATGCTGAAATAACTTATATATATTACAACCACGTTTTACCAGCAGATTGCAAATTTGGCTCTGTGTACTAATAAGGTAGTTTTTATAATAAGTCTGAAGTGCTATATGTCTAATAACAGCGTATTATTCATGCCCAAGCGTCAGTCTTTGACATGTTTACAATGTTATTAAGATAGACCAATAGACCATCAAAGGGAGCTTGAAAGTAGCACCAGTGAATAACAAGTTGAAAGGAAATGGATTAGCTTGGTATGGGCATGTCATGAGGAGGGAAAGAAAACACATAACAAAAAAAGTACTTAGCGTGTTTCTATGTGGCTGGATATAGATGTAAAGGAAGGCCGAAGAAGGTATGGATGGACTGTGTGAAGAATGATATGTTTATGAAAGGTGTGAGCACTGAGACGACTAATGATAGAAGAGAATGGAAGAAGAAAACATATTGTGACGACCCCGCCCAGTGTGGGATAAGGAAAAGAAGAAGAAGATTAAGATAGACTTGTAAAAGGAATTGGGTGCAGTCATCGATGCTTTTACAAGATCTGAAAATCACAAGCAATAAAAATACGATTTGATTATAATTATCATGTCAGAAACCACCATTCATCGTCATCATCATCAGCTTGCATCTGTCCACAGCTGGGCATAGCCCTCTCCCAGTACGTGCCACTGAGCTAGATTTACAGCACTGCTCATCCAATGACTTCCATAGCTACCTTGCGCTAATTAAAACCAAACGAAACCACGATTATCGAATCTAAATTCAATTTACCAAGGTGTTGGTGCAGAAGACTAGTGTGTGACTAGGGTTACCACTTTGAAATTCGTAAAATCCTGACAAAAGTTCAGAAGGCTCGTCATAATAATCCGGACATTTTAGTTTAAAAAAACATAAATTTTGCACACGCGTTAGCTAGATATAAGCGAGAAGTAGGTTACAATGCGCGGATCATCAGTTCAGCCATTAGACGTCCACTGCTGGACATATGCCTCCCCCATATAGGGGAGATTTACCAATACTCGCTACGCTTGGCAGGCGGGTTCGCGAGCCTGCTGATTAAGTTACATCAGTTAAACATTTTTTTGACAAAGTTCTTTATAAAATAAAAGCGATACAATTAACAACAGATAAACTACATCCGCCGGCTTTATTTGCTTGTTTGTATAGCTAATCACAATCACTGCGCCTCGCACCCCGAGTAGAACAACAAACGTAGTATTTTTTTATATCCATAGATAAAAATACCACTTTTTTGTTTCCCTGTCTCACACAGAGACAGGTGTGCGCTTTGTGTACTGTTTGCTAACAGATATGAAATTAAAAAGGTAATGAAAAGACGTCTAAATTAAATAGTGGTCTGTGAGCATTGTTTGTTCTGTGGAGATTAAGTCGTGTGATAGTCTGTGTGTGGGGGGTACAGGATTGTTTATGTATTAGAACCAATGATGTTTTACTAAAGATGACGTATATTCATACTGCGCGGTGCTCAGATTTTGTTCCTTTACGACATTAACACGCTTACTGCGACAGATAATACGGTACAAATAATATAGAAAAGGATAGCTATATGTTTAGACTTGCGCTTGAAATACGCGTAGTAATGAAAATTACTACAATTGACTTAATTTTGCCGCCTCAGTTTCCGCGCGCTTGTGCGACATCTACCTCATATAAACATATAATATCATTGATTAGAACTGCAGGTCGGAAAATTTTAGCTCTATCCAGGTCGATCAAGGAACTTTTAGCATTAGCAGAATTTCTGAAACAAAACCACGTATTGCTACAGCAATATGACCGAAATTCGAAGAATAAAAATCTTTCATATTTGTGGCGTTTAAAACTAAATTAACTGAATACTAAATATATCCCCACAAGCTAAGATATGGCTCACCTGCTAAAGCTAATAGTTCATTGAGCTGAAATGTTCTATAATTAGTACGTTCTATAAATTTAATATATTTAAAGCCGTAAAAAATGACGGCTGTCAGTCAAACATTTTTTTTATTTTTTATTTCTTTATTAGATTATAGAGGATTTGATCAGACATGATCATGCCATCCTCATAGGCAAAGTCTTAATGTAATTATAACCTACGACTTAGTGCTAATTTTACTAGTTTATATAACATTCTGGCTTCCTCTGACAGAGGATGCGCCAGAATGCTGTTACATTTACCAGTTTCATACAAGTTAATATTAGTTTTTATCCTAAATGTCACCCTTTCCGCTTCGTTCCGCACACACTCCACTACAACGTGGTACACATCCTCCAACATGCCACACTCGTCACAGTTTGGTGTACTCGACTTACCCATCAGAAAAGCGTAACTGTTGAGTGGAATGTGCCCGGAGCGAAGTCTCAGGGCGGTCACAATATCAGTCCGAGACAAGTCCGAACCAACAAACCACGGCGATCGATTCAGATTAGGTTGTATAGTGTAGTATCAAATGCCCTTGGACAGGGACCTTACATCAAAGTACTCCTGCCACATCTTTGCACATTTGACTCTGACCAAGTGCAGGCGCTCAGTGAATAATGGCAAACAAGTGAACGGTATTCCATCGGTAGCCGCTAGTTTAGCAAGGCGATCGGCCTCTTCGTTTCCTGGTAAACCAGTGTGAGAAGGAACCCACTGTATTTTAACACTTTTGTTATCCTCTGCTAGTCTGCGGAGAGATTCCAAAATGCTATAGGCAATCGGTGCGCCTCGAATGTTCGAGGTGCATCGAGCCAGATCAGTCTAACATTGAAACGATACCCACCTCCAGGCTTGCGTTGACATTTATCGTCTGTACTGCCACCTATGGCAACTGAGCAATTGTCCTCAATTGAGAGTCAAAGAAAATGATTCGGCGTTTTATCATCTAAAAAGTGTTAGCTGAATGAAAACGCCACTGAAACCTTCACTCTGCTTTGTCATTTCAAAGATTTCTTCGTTTGTTCTCGATACAACTTCCTAACGAATGAGTCCTCAATGTTTAATACTATCACAAGGTCACAAAAGAACGAATCTCACACTTCTCGGCTTACAAACAATGGTAAATCACTACAAATGTATTGTGAAGTGATTGGTGCTGTGCCTCCCCATTGTGGGTGACAATTATCCTGTATAATATCTTGCATTGTCGGGCGTGCGTTATCTGCCCGCGCCAGACCTATAAAAATAAGCTTATGTCTCTAGTCTAACTTGCTATGAAAGATGTGAACTATATAGAGTGGCTGATACCTACTACTGATAATTATGTACAATTATTATACCAACAATGGTAGTGAATCTCTTATTCAATTAAATTAAATTAAAGTTCCGGAAAATAAGATATGTAAGATAAGTACTTATACATAAAAAGACTAAAATTAGGTATTTATTAAAATTGCGGGTAGTTTTACGTAAAATAAGACGCTACTTATTTCGTGCCCACTAAAACTACCCGCGATTGGCCCGCACTTGAATAGAACTTGTCTAACATTAGGGATAGCATGCATTGAATGGAGTTATACGAATTTGAATTAACTTTTGGTTTCAATTGTCAAATTGGAACAAAAGTTGTAACAGCTCTACAAAGATCCCATGACAGAGGGTAACTAAGAATTAATTTGGAAGGGTTGAATTTATTAACATTGGCGGCGCATACACTACACGTCTACTTCTGTTTGTTATATCTTTATAACAAATTAAGCTATTGTTTGGAAATCTGTGGGGTCTTAATAAATAATTTCAAGAGTAGAGTATCATTTTTTTGTAGGATTTATCGTATAATGTAGCTAAAAATGTGTGAAAATTGTATTACAATGTGATAGCTTCTAGCAGATATGTTTTACAAAATGCAAAATGCTTTTTTCCTTTTACTCTCGCGTGTAAAAGAGAAAAAAAACCCTCAGTTTATCCTTTTACAAAAATCTGTTTTTGTTTTATGTTTAGTTTGGTCACATTCTTCACACGTCATGTAACTAGAAGCCAAACGCCTCATTGTGTAAATATATGCAGCGACGAAAATACCCTTACGAAGGGGAAAGCGGTAAATATACCGATACCATTTTGTACGATAGTCATTTTGTTTTGGATTAGAGACATGCCATTTTTAAAACCTTTTAATATGTAATTTTATCTTCCTCTCAAACTAAAACTAATTAATAAATAAATATAATCTTTATTTTTCAATAGTATATATATGCAATAAATGATGCACCTGACTGTCCTCACAACTTTGAAATTGTTCCTCTCCGTTCAAGGTTGTCTGGAAGAGATCGCTATGAGCGATAAGACCGCCGATATGCTATTTTTGTATTGTGGTGTAACAATAAAGTGTTCATCTCTCTATCTATATATCTATCTGATACCTAAACTAGGTTCGGAACCTGTGGTATAGGTCTCAGGACTCGCAGATGAACGTTATACATTTAACTATATATTACCAAGGATATAGGTACAACGATGAATGTTGATTATTTTATAGGAATACATTTAATTATGGGAACTGAAATAATACTTACTTAGATCTAAAACTGATACGATATGTTCAAGGGTTTATTTAGTGGCGTTACTATATATGTATTATGTATATATTATAATCGCCAAATTGAGCTTCCATAATGTCCATCTATAAAAACTGTTTCTGTCTCATGGTATTTCTATTACACAAAGCCATGTTTCCCCAGTTTCTGTTTAACTCTCCATTTCTTGTTTTACTTTATATTACCGTGAAACATATTAAAATGGAGATGTGTAGTGTATATATCAATGACGTTTCTGGGGTCATACGGGTATATACACGTACTAGCTGCGTCCCGCGGTTTTACCCGCGTGGTGATGATTGATGATGATGAAAAGTAGCTTATTTGTTAATACAAATACAAAATATTTTTATTGACATACATATTTAATCTCCATGCAAAATTTCATCAAAATTGGTGTAGCCGTTTGAGTGTGAAGAAGTAACAAACGTACACACATGCACACAAACTTTCGCCTTTACAATATTAGTGTGAGTATGTGTCGCCGTCATTGAATATCAAGTGAATATTGATCGCTGGCTAAGCCTGTCGATAATAAAGTATTAATAATGGTACATAATACAATTTTACTACGAGTATTAGGTTGTAATAATAATGTAAATAATAAATACATGCAATAGTTTGCATGTATTTGTATGTATGTATGTCACTCAATCTCGCCTGAACGAATCTAGATAAAATATGGCACAAAAGTTGATTACAGCCTGCCACATATTATGTTACTTTATTCCAGCAAATGGCCATTTCTGTAGGGTATTTGCGGTAACGAGAGAACCGTAGACCACACATGTGCAACCGATATATACAGTTATTATAATAAAGTATAAAAAAAAGAAAATACCTACTCGTAGGGCCGGCGTTTTGGCAACAAATTGTCGTAAAAGACAACTTTTTACCTAATAATTTCTGATATAAACATACTTATTTTAGTCAATTATTATTTACCACGACGGTCGCTGTGAGTCATTCGTTAGTGGCGTGACTTCTGATCCCAGGGGACCATGGGTTCGAATCCCGGCAAGGGCAAACATTTGCGCGGATGAGTGTAGGTGTTTGTCCCAGGTCTTGGATGTTCGTGTGCTGTGATTGCGTGTGTCCATGCCTCCCGCGACACAAGGAATCCTAGTGCGAGGATTTGAATGTGAATAAATAATAAATAAATTGAAATTGTGGTTCAGAAAATTAACCAATAGTTGCATAATTTGACCTGTGGTTGTCAGATTATAGATCAAAAAAGTCATATATCAGAAATGTAACAGTTCACAACTCCTTTATCCATTTTTTTATGAATAGCTTAGAATTAAAAATACTAGTTACAACTGTAGTTAAAATCAGTAATAACATACCTTCATATGCAGTTTACATACACACTTCAATCTTCTGTTATCTTTTGATTTTTCAACAATACCCACTGTGTATACACAATAATGATATACCGTCACTCTTTACACAACCATGGTATTACAACGAACTCCATTGTAAAGCACTATATTGACTACTTCTTTGTGTACGATAAAGACAAATCTTAGCACACACCCGGGTGATAAGGAAAATATTAGGAGGAAATAAACTCACACTGAATCTTACAAAGTGTAAAACAATTGTTTTTTCACGAAAAATAAGAAAAAGTAATTTTACTTATTCTCTCTGTAATTCAAGTCTAGATAAAGTCGACGTTATAAAAGATTTAAGAGAAAGAAGAAGGTATAACTCTGGATAGTAAGTTAACCTTAGACATACACGTACATAATATTATAGCACGTGGTTTCAAAATGTACAGCTTTGTCATAAGATCTGCAAACAATTTTAAAAAAGAACTCACATATAATACGCTTTTTAAAACATTAGTCCGATCACAACTTGAATATGCGGCGCCAATATGGGATCCATACTATAAATGTTACATTGAGGATATTGAAAGGGTTCAAAAAAAATTCTTACGTTGCATAAGCTATAAATGTAATCATGGCTATATGTCTTATGATGATTTATGTAAAAAATATAATTTAACAAACTTAGCGTCTAGAAGATTGAAATTAGGTGCTACTTTTTTATATGACATTTGTCACAATCGCTATGATTGGCCCGAGTTGGTGAGTAGAATTACTTACAAAGTCCCTTTAAGAACCCATGTACGCGTTGAACATAAAACATTTGCTACAATGACTTGTCGCACCAACTCAGGTCTCCGATCGCCACTGTATCGTATAATAAAGCTGTATAATGATCATTTTAATCATATAGACATATTTAAGGAGAGTTTTAGGAGTTTCGAAAAGTTAGTGTTAGAGATGTTGGGTGGTGATGGTAGTAGACACTGAATCAGTATTTCTTTCTTAACACACAATATATAATATAATGCTTGCTTCATCACCGTCCAATGTCTCTTGAGCAGCAATTTAATTATTTTCTTGTTCTGTTAGACTTTGTGTAATTATTTATGTTATTAATCTGTGGTCTTCGCTGTTGATACATCAACTACCTATACTTGTATTTTTCGCATTGGATTGTAAATTTTTGTTATGTACTGTCTGAAGATCCTTAAATAAATTAGAAAAAAAAAAAAAAAAAAAAACATGATATTACCAAAACCATTGAAGCGTAATCCCTTTTTACCGGACTGCGAAAGAAGGAGGGTTATGTTTTTCGAGTGTATGTATGTATATTTCTTTGGCACACCCTAGAGCCTATACGACTTGTCGAATTTTTATGCGAGTGGTGTCAATAGATTCGCCTTAGTCGTGAAGTGACACTGGGCACATAAAAAAATTAAAAGGGATTTTTGGCGCCAGAATGTATTCGTAAATAATTAAATGTTTACAAAATACATCGACTGTGGTATCAAAATAAAGGATTTCTTTTATTTATTGTTTATTTTATTTTATTTATCAACATTCACACAAGGTCTTCAGGTCCCAAACTAGGCAGAGCCTGTACTATGGTAACCTGATGACTGATATACATACTTATATACATATACACACCCAGACACAGGTCAAACAGACATTTTCATACACACAAATGTTTGACCTGTCCGGGAAAAGAACCCGGGACCAGCGGCTCACAAGGCAGAGTGCTACCAACTGCGCCAACCGGCCAGTCAAACATATATTTTTGAACGGTGTAGGTATATGTTTCATTGGAGTTTGGAATAGGGAATGCTAACAATAGTAAAATATTCTTCAATGAATTGGATAAAGATGCCAGATATTGACGCAGTCGGGTATTTTGTATCTTTTAAATACTTATTTTTGCAAACATTTATAGGTTTAAGGTTAACCTTAAACCGACCAATGGTTAAAACCCATTTTTTTAACTTGTGAAAATGCAATTAAGTATTATAAGCATTGAGTTTTGACCGTTGGAACACTGTCTCACTTGATAGTCAGTGACGTTGCGGTTGAAGGTGGAGTCCTCTCCACATATACTATAAATTTATAATAGCTAATTTACAATAGCTTATAAATAATGAATAACATTAAAATATATTGATAACGAACGCGGCGCGGCGATGAGATATTTTTAAAATATTTGTATTACTAGCTGCACCCCGCGGTTTTACCTGCGTGATGATGATGATAAAAAGAAACTTATGTGTTATTCCGGGACCTGAAGTACCTAGATACCAAATGTCATCCAAATCTGTCCATCTGTTTGAGCGTGAAAGTTTAGTGAAAGATTTGTAGGATTATATTAATTACGGCTCATGCTGATTCCTTATTTAAATGATTAACGATCATTTACTTGATTTTTACTAAAACTAAAAAATGTATATACCATCTAATTCAGATTTTGCTGAATTTTTAAAGTTAGGAATATTCTCCACATAGAATCTTTACCGGAGATTGTGGCGAGAAATTAAATGGAGAAGATAGATAGATCGAACCTTTTATTGCAACACCAAAATAGGTACTTATTAGGTACAAACTTACCTACTAGTCAGGCAAACCCAGACTATTTGTTACAGCCTGTTTCTATTCTCCGCGCGATCTCTTCAATAATCCTCCTTGTCTGGAATTGAAGTCATAACTTGAATGTGTCATTTTTTATACTGTATAGATCTAGCGTTTCACCACTATGTCACTTGATGGTCAGTGACGATGTGGTCGCAGATGTTATCACGCTAGACCTAGAATTCTCATTGGCTCTCAAGTACTGATGCCTGAACATACTATGTGTTTGGTGACAGTTTTTCAAACTTGAGGGTGGTAGCTAGCCAGGCACTCGAAAGTACCCTACAACCATGCTGGGAATTTGATAACGTTGTCACGTTCATCGGAAGTTCAAGCCGTTGTTGGGGATCGAAGCAGTGTCCGTCAGTTTGACAGCCGACGCTTCTCCCGCTGAGCTATCATCGCTTCAAAAGTCTAAATCATTCTCTCTCTCTTTTTATGACACACACTATCTATCAGTATTTTATTTCTCAATTCTGTATTTATTCTGTTTCCCTGTTCACGTTATCGGTCAACAATGGTCGAAGGCGCTCCCATGTTTGTACTTAGTTTTTATCGTCTTTATTTGATTATTCGATATCTATAATCGTATGTATAGATATGAGCATAAAGAAGGATAACGGTGAACCGAAAACGATGGCTCAAACTTTGGGATAGATTGTGTTCTTGAAAGGACTTTTTGAATTGAGGTTTTGATGCGTAGGTATTCATTTTTTTACTAATTATTTTTGATGTTACGTAGCCAAAAACATCAATGTATAACATTTTATGTCACTTGACTGGCCGGTTGGCGCAGTTGGTAGCACTCTGCCTTCTAAACCGCTGGTCCCGGGTTCGATTCCCGGACAGGTCAAACATTTGTTTGTATGAACATGTCTGTTTGACCTGTGTCTGGGTGTGTATATGTATAAAAGAAGTATATAATATATATAAGTATGTATTTAAGTATATATATCAGTCATCAGGTTACCATAGTACAGGCTCTGCCTAGTTTTGGACCTGAAGTCCTTGTGTGAATGTTGTCCCATATTATTATTATTATTATTATTATATTATTATTATTATTATTACTTCATTCTAATAGCAGTAGTTTACGAATATTTTTTTCTTTTTTAAATAAGTTATAGCACAAAATTATTCTGAGAAGACATTGCTTTGCTGCAGCTCCATAATTAACTAACAGGTTAATACTAAATAATAAGGTATAATTTATTGAAGAAGAATATTTTTTTTTAATGTATTATAATGGCTTACAAAATAATTTCACTTTTTGTCTGTGTATAAAACACGGGAGTTACTCACGTAATACGTCAGAGGGTTCCGACTATAGTTTCAACCACTGGTGGTCTTTTTAAGGAGAATACGGGGCGTATTACTCACTTACATTCAGGGGTCGCCTAGCTCGGCGAACTGCCGAGCTGAACCTCTTAAACCTCTGAAACCCCTCTGAACCTAACTGAAAAGGTAGGTATGGAAGATTGGTGACGGTATCGCTTAACATCAAGCGGGCCATAAGCTTGTTTACCGCTAATCATATACAAAATGTACAGAAACACACTGGTTATCATTTATTAACTGCACCGCTGGTTACCGTTGATCAGTGCAGTAAGATTTCTTTCCAATCTCCATAAGCTTCGTCATTTACAGCCTTTCCGTACATGTACTACTACAATGTATTCACGTTCCATTTTTTTTAAATATACCCCATTTACTACATTGTTCGATGATAGGGGGAAGGGTTAGGTATTCTCCCCTAGCACGAGCTGAGGATAGTAGCTAGCCAGGCGGGTACTCGAAAGGACCCTACCACTATGCTGAAAATTTGATAACGGTGCTACGTTCACCGGAAGCTCAAGCCGTTGCTGGTGGAGATAGAACCTGCGTCCGTCAGTTTGACAGCCAACCCTCCGCTCAGCTATTATCCCATAGACATCCCAGTCGGTAGGCTGGCAATCCTAGGGCTGTTTTAGTGCCTATAACATTACAACTCTTCTTATATATATATATATATATATATATATATATATATATATATATATATATATATATATATATATATATATATATATATATATAAGATATGCTCTCGCCGTATGGGGCGAGAGCATAGCACCTTGATCTTGGAAGCTCGAGCAACACCAGTTTAAGAAACTTTCTGCTCTGATTGTTTTTGATTTTTGACAAAGGGTAAATAACTATGTATGGATAAACAGTAGTTCTAAAATCAAACCTCTAATTTATTACCAACAGCGACGACAAAAGCCATCGCGATGTATTATTATTATTTATGCAATAAAGTATGCAATTGTCGCGCCTGCCGTCCGCCCTTAAAACAACAATGTACACTCAACAATGCGCGGATTATTGCATTGTGCCCGTACAATCGACTATCAGTCACACCGCAGCACTATGCACCAAAAGTATACAAACGGAAACACACTATACTGGTACGTTGTAAGGTTTAGTTTGGTCCGCTCGTGAGGGTACTAGTAACTTTTAGTGATGTAACAGAGGGCGACACTGCGTCCGATTATGCGCGCTTTGTGATAGAATCGCGCGATTGTCAGCGAGACGATTGTAATTACTCTAGTGGATGACGCGGGGCGCGAGGGGCGGGGCGGGGTCAGTGCTGAGGTTTTCGATCACTGTTTGTTGAATGCAACTTGGATGGACGATGATTTGGGGGTTTGTTTTCATTCCAGAAGCTTCTTTGTATCAGTTTGTCAACTGACGAATGGAAAAGCTTTTTGTAGTTTATGCGCGTGCTTCTATAGGACCATCGCACTTGTGCGATTTGCGTACTTTTACCTGTTTTTTTAACCGACCACTAAAGAAAAGATGTTTAATTCGTTTTTTTTATATTCGTTACCACAGAACTACGTCATTATTAAAAGATTTTTTTTTGATTAAAAACGGATATACTTTTGTATTTACTTTCAGAATGACCCCTATAGAAATTAACACATTTGTGTAAAATTATGTTCTTGTATTTGAATAAATTAAATTTAATATAGCTGAAGGAAGAAACATTGTATGATTGCGGTCAAGTCAGTCAACCAGGGGTCTAAATATGCAAGGAATTAACAATAACTTTAAACACGACTATACAACGATATATAGTAGGTTTTTATCAACAATTGTACAATAAGTTGCATCTTTGAACAATTAACCAACTGTTCTACACCTTAATTATGGATATAACCGGGGCTCAGTCGGTAATTATAGTCGTACAGATCTGTCACTTTTAATACTATTATACTTTGCTATACTATACATAATAGTGAAACTCCAAATATAAAAAATACATACAATTTTCCAAAGAAATCCAATTGATAATGATAATGAATATTATCTGATAATAAAACTGGAAGACAACTTTTTTTGTAACTCCCACGTCAATCACCAACAATATGTTTTGAATTCCGTCAACAGTGCTTTATTTTTTTTGAGTAAAAATATAATATTTATTTAATTATTTATATGTATACAATTTCATTAAGTTATAACAATGTTCATAAAATATATTATAAGTAATTAGATATGTTTGTTATGGTTAAATAATTAAATTAAAAAAATTAAAATTATTTAGATGCATGATACAATTTTCTATTTATCTATGACTGCTAATGATCTAAAAATTGGTGGTTAAAATGTTTATTCATCTTAACTATTTTATTTCAATTAGTGACGAAAATATTCCCAAAAACAATACTACTTTTTTCTGTATTTTTTTTAATCGTGGATAGTTTTGTTGTGTTAATTAGTGAATAATGACTTGCCATGTATACACGTACAATGTTTTATGGTTAATAAACGATTCTGATTCTAATACGTAGATTATTAATATCCTGCGATGTTACAAAGTCAGCAAAGAATTTCATTGCGAAAAACAACAATCACCAATAATTGAAACGGCATTCTATTTCTCCAAATGTACAAAAAGCAGAGTTCGTTGACCGGAGCACTATCAATTCCTTCATTACTGTGTTTGGTGTCCAAATAAATACGATAACGGCGAAGGAAAACATAATATCTTGGCCGAGAAAAAAAACTGTATCTACCCGCTTTTTTATCGATAACGATTTTGGATGCGATGTTTTTCTTCGACCTTAGTTAATCGAATTCGGTAAACATGTCAATATCGTTTTTGATATGAGTGAACAGTGTTTGCGGTTATTGAGTAAGATTGGAACACATCTATATGAACTGAATAGGCATTTTACTTTTAACATGAAAAGTGTGATGTATGTCGACAATCCTATTCATGAAATAACACAAAACACGAATGAAATAATTACAAAAATATACTGCGTATCTAACTATGGGCCTTCTGAGTAGGCTCAGAGTAGTACAACGAGCTATGGAGAGCTATGCTCGGGGTTTCTCTACGCGATCAAATAAGAAATGAGGAGATCCGCAGAAGAACGCAAGTCACCGATATAGCCCAGCGGATTAGCAAGTTGAAGTGGCAGTGGGCAGGGCATATAGCTCGAAGAATTGATGGCCGTAGGGGCCGAAAAGTTCCCGAATGGAGACCACGGACTGGCAAGCACAGCATAGGACGGCCACCGACCAGGTGGACAGACGACTTGACTAAGATCGCAGGCAAGGGCTGGATGCGGGCCGCTTCCAACCGGTCCTTGTGGAAATTAATGGGGGAGGAGTATGTTCAGCAGTGGACGTCTTATGGCTGAGACGATGATGATGATGATGACTGCGTATGTAAAAGTTTACTTTATAAACGGGACATTTACCTTGTCTGTTTGAATGTCACTTAGTAGATACATTTATCATGCAACTAATATTAAAAGAGTTGTCTATTTAAGCTTCGTTTAATGTAAGGCTGTTCATCATCATCCTCATCATCTTCATCTCAGTCATAGGAGTCCACTGCTGGACATTGGCCTCCCCATTGATTTCCGCAAGGACCAGTTGGAAGCGGCCCGCATCCAACTCTTGCCTGCGATCTTAGTTAGATCGTCTGTCCACCTGGTCGGTGGCCGTTCTATGCTGTGTTTGCCAGTCCGTGGTCTCCATTCGAGAAACTTTCGACCCCAACGGCCATCAGTTCTTCGAGCTGAGACTGTTAAAAAAACTCAAGCAATTGTAAGCCGATACATAGAGTCAATATTCAAACAATTGTAAGCCAGTGAAACATAAAGTCAATATTCAAATAATTGTAAGCCAGTGAAACATAAAGTCAATATTCAAATAATTGTAAGCTAGTGAAACATAAAGTCAATATTCAAATAATTGTAAGCCAGTGAAACATAAAGTCAATATTCAAATAATTGTAAGCCAGTGAAACATAAAGTCAATATTCAAATAATTGTAAGCCAGTGAAACATAGAGTCAAAATTCAAACTGACTTACTTTTTCAGAGCACTACATATGAAAGAACACCCAGACTACAAGTACCGGCCGCGACGGAAGCCAAAAGCACTCGTTAAAAAGGAGCCCAAATTCGGATTTGGTATCGGCAATCTAATGGCGCCGGTGCCTCGACTGGTGACACCCAACGTCCCACACCCGATGTCCCAGATGCCCATGCCACATCACTTGATCCACGACAAGCCAGATCTGGGAAGAGCCCTCTTTCCGCCGCTGCCGTACCCGTTCTACCCATTCGCGAAGCTCCCGTCTGATGACGGGAAGCTGGCGGCTGAGCTGGCGCACCTGCAGGTAATTACTATGAATGTATGTATATCCGACATTACAATATATACAATATATTTATATTTGAATTGTGATTACATAGATAGGACAATCAAACTACTTTTTATTTTTAATACTTTATATATTCAGTGTTTGAGCACTATTTTATGCTTCCACTTTCTTAATGCGTACTGCCAAGGAATGGAACTCGTTGCCCGAGTCTGTGTTCCCCGATATGTACAATCCCGGAGTCTTCAAGTCGCGAGTGAATAGGTACCTTCTAGGTTTGCGTGCTAAATCCTAGACAACGTCATCACTTAACATCATGTGAGACAGTTGTCAAACGCAAACTTATAATATGTAAAAAAAAAAAACTATTTTACTTGATGGTCAATGACGATGTTGTAATCACGCTAAACTTAGATTTTGTGACAGTAACTAAGTGTTTGGTGACAGGAGGTACTCGAAAGCACCTAATTACCATTCTAGAAATTTTATAATGGTGTTGCCTTCACCAAAAGTTCGAGCTGTTGGAGGGGATCGAACCAGCGTCCGTTAGCTTGACAGGCGACGCTCCCACCGCTAGGCTATCATCGCTTTAAAACTGAACTTTTATTATTACAATTATTGAGATTTTATTGTATGCTTGAATCTCTTTGTAGCCTATGTAACTGTACCAGGTAACTGTGGGGCCGCTTGCTGTACGTACATATATTTTTGCCGATATATTTTTTACTAAGTACTAATATTGCACGGTGTTTTTGCCTTAGGTAATGATAGTATCAAGAAGCGACTCCCATGAATTAGACAAGCGAGAAAATATATAATTTGCAAAGTTATATGGTTAAAAATACGCTGAGCTACAGTCATTTGGTGCTCATAAAAAGATGATCTAGATTTAATAGATATAATATGTTTGAAGAGTATTTTATTATTAATTTAGTTATAAGATATGGAAAAGTAGCTAACGAGCGCTACAAGATCGACTCTACGCACATTTTGTCGAAAGATCTCAATCTTGTCTTTATTTCACACCATGTAGTAGAGCCTTTATCAACATCCAACAAACATATTGTATTTGTGTTAGAGGGAATTTTCTTTTGTTTGTAACAATTTTCATCGTGTATATACAATTCTATAATAGATAGATAGAAAACTCTTTATTTGCACACTATTTAAAAACTACACACATCAAGAAAACAAACAAATATAGATACAGTGATACAAAGGGCGGCCTTATTGCTTAAAGCAATTTCTTCCAGGCAACCAAAACATAATATTGAACTTTCACGGAAATAGTGAGGTTATTGCTAAGACTCAGAGGCGCGAGCGCCAGACTTGGAAAGAGCGTTACTATAAAGTTACTAAATTCGAAAGCATCCGAACTTTTCAGATGAAACTCCCATTTGACAGTGGTACTAAATATAATGGTAATGACGAACTTCTTTAATTGTTCACCAACAGGCGTTGTACGGCGGGGCTCTATACAGCAGCGCCCTCTACAGCAGTGCGCTGTCCCCGTGCGGGTGTCCACCGCGCCGCTCGCCCTCACCACCTCCGGACGTGAAGCGACCCGTGGCCTACGTACTCATGAAGAGCGACGAAGAGCCGCCCCAACACGTTATATGAAGGCCGGTCGCGCTCCCAGCGCGGCCCTGGGCCCACTGGGAGCAAGCCTCCACGTCAGCACAAGACCGCGAGGCGAGCACACCAGACAGCGTTTAAGTGACGTTTAAGTGACAGCTAGTGTAGAGACAATCGTGCACCTCACTAAATGTGCGAAGGAAATTGAACGCATATTAGTATTACGAGTATGTCCAGTTTCTTTGGAATAGCGACATCTACATATATATGACACTAAGATCACTTGTAAGTTGATATAAACGTGTGCAAGACTGAGTTGAATGGTGGATCAGTGATATGTACTGACAATTTTAAGGAGAATCAAAGAAGTGATTTTAATTGATCGTAATTAATTTGTTGGTCTGTAAATAATTTTTTATTACGTAATTTGTGCAATAGTTGTGCAATTATTTGGAAAGTATCTACTTATCTTTTTGGAGGTGGTCCTCTTTTGAATAGATCACATATCATAGAGTTAGCATATATATAAAGATAAGTAAATGACTGTTATATATGAAATAGCACCTCAATTTACTTAATGCAATATAAAATAATGAGTAGAGTGATTATCTCATTTACGTCTCAATTTTTCTGATAGATAGTAATATACGAATTACCATAGAAATAATGAGGAAAGTTTAAATAAAATTTAAATAATATTTAACTGTATTAAATGAGAAGGTGATCATTATAACAAAGCACCTAAATTAAATGACTGTTTTTCTTAAATGAAGAGATGTCTTGTTTTTATTCTTGCTCAATTTTGTTTTTCATAGTTGTAAATAATTTCATTAAAGCTAGTTGCATGAATGAATAAATAATTCAACTGTTATAGAAAACATGTTTCTACACGTTTCCATTTCATTATAATGTTATGATTTTTTAATGATTTGATAAATATTTGAATACTTTAGTTTTGAGCTACACAGAAATTATCTCTGAGGCCATTACATGAAACGGAGCAATCGAGAATCATTTGTCATGAGGGCTTATACGCAAAATAAACTTTTATATATGTTAAAGCCTATTCTATTCCTATGCTAAAAAGTTTCAGATTAAAAGCAATACATGCTTGTATATATATTTAATTATATACATAAATACATATATATAAATTTAACCTATCGATATGCAATGTTTTCATCGAATCTGTTAGTAGCCCAACCAATATAACTATATGGATCATAATGAATGAAAAACATCAACCAGTATTGTAGTCAATGTTTTATTTCATCTATCATTTCAATCTTTTTTTTTTATCAAATGATGAACTTCAAATTTAATTTTGGTCGTTTGGCGAAGAAACCCCCTAGTGACTTGAAAGTTATTTTTATGAAACTCCCTTTGTGGTTAATATCGCGAAGCGGCTTGAGACGATAATAATAATTCTATATTTTATTCTTATTCATATTGGGGGTGATAAGTTCTGCACTGACGTTCCGCCTAGGGTGTATTGTACTTATCCCCCGCCACACATCCCAGCCATCCCAACTCCTTCACATATTGGAGGATGGCTGTGGGTCGCTGGTAGTATATGTATATCATTTTTTTTTTAACTAGTAACTAATAAAACACTAATACCTAATTACAATACTGCAGCTACTACAATAACATAGGAGCAATCCACTAGCTATTGGTAGGCTATAGAGAACTCAAATGCTCCCGCTATCGATGCTCAATGCTAACCCGCTACCGGCTGGCAGTGTGCTCAGAATGCTAGAAGCATTATAAGTATGTATATCATTAATCTCCGAAGTGGCCTGCATATATCTATGCAGTAGCTATTTTTGAGTCACTAGGGATGTGCCTTAAAAAATGTGTTACTACCTCGCTCACTCGCTTGCGCTTACGTTGCTTCCTATGTTGTATGACAAGTTGTTTTACCGGTAAACATTCACAAAGACTCATTTCAGACCAACAAAGATCGGTTGCTTCTACAATAGATTTTAAATTGTATCAAGTCATTCCAATCAGAGCCCATAGACGCTTGCGCCTGGTCCATAACAAGCGCAAGCGTTCAGGTAGTAACAATTATTTAGGGCATAGGTTACGCCGTAGGCTGTTACGTTTAATTTTGCAACAGTTATCTTTAATTTATCTATAAGAGCATCACGCTCTTGTTGGTGTATACCAACAAGAGCGTGATGCAAAATTAATCAATTCTTTTTACATAATTTGTACTATTCTTTAATTAACATATGCTTCTGGAGAGCATTAAATGACAAATTGTTTTAAGTACAATGGAATGTTTAAACTATTTTAATAACTATTTTCCATTGTTTTCTATTGTTATTATTTTGTACTCAGAGTTATTAGTAGAACAAACGTCAGCATTGCGAAATAACAACAGCTAACCTTTTCTGATATTTTGACATAAATGTATGAGCGCGTATCGTTTATATTTCATGTGGTTACCGTCGGGAACTGTCAGGTCGGGTACTGTCAGTTAATTATTTTATAAGAATGGGCAGCAAATGGTTCAATATATATTTAGCATTTTACCTTTAGAACATCATCAAGGTCTCTTAATTGAGGACTATTTAAAATCGTATCCATCACGCATATTTTCAGTGTGTCCCATTTTTAACACGATTTTATTGTCTTTGACCGCATCATCACTTAACATCGGGTGATATAGTGGTCAAACGCGTGCCTATTCTCAAAACAAAATAATATCTAACGGAACAGATGACAATGCAATAATTGAAATAGTCCCATTGTCTTGCCAGTACCTCTAGAATCGGCTAATTTTTAGTTCGACTAATTACATAAGCATGTTTTTAATTATTTTTTAAACTATTATATAATTCTCTTGAAGTATTACATTCAGAAGAAAGAAGAGTTAGCTGTAAAGTAAAATACAAGATATTCGTTTTGTAACTATATAACACTAAGTTATAAGATGTGAATGTCTTACACATAGCCCTGTAGCATGTAACTTCCCACCGTATTGCATTTATGAAATACATATTGTTTAATGTAAAAAAGTAGTCATAAGAATTGTTTGTACATTACTTACGAATATTGTTGAAATGAATTATGTTTATTGTTGCTCACTCAGTTTTTGTTTATTTAGTTAGATATTAAGTTTAATATGTTTTAGTTATTTTTTGATAAATTAAAAAGATCAAATGTCCGTTCGTGGTTTCATTTTTGGCTGCAGTGACAATGATCATGTTGCTTTTTGCTGTCTTCATTATAGTTTCGGTTAAAGACATCGGAGAACATACACAATGACAATTTATCCCGTGGGATAAATTGTCATGATAAGGGTGAAAAAAATTTTTTTGCCAAAAATGAAACCTTTTGTGTATCAATTGTACTATCATGGTACCGACTTATTTCACACTTTTGAGTGTTGAATGTTGTCGGTTCCATTTTTTGGCAAACATTTTTTTTTCTGGATATCCTTTGCCGTAGTCTGAGAGTCAAATGCCATCCGCAATTCACAACACAGATGAACACAAAAGTAGACATGTGTTCGTCCCCTTCCTAATTTTCGACAGCACTCGAAAAGTCAGCGATGTGAGTATTTCTTTAAAAACACAGGGCGTATGAAGGGAGGGGCGAGGAGGGGAGGGGAGGGGCAATTTAATCTGCAACACTCGATTATAGCGAATAAACACTTGAGGAATAACAAAGGGGCGCAGATGTCGGCGCACAGAAATTGTGTTGTTCTTAGCCTGAGACAAAGAATCTAACGAACGATTCAGTTAATTGTCTTCCGTTTCATTTATCTGTTCTGAATGAATTCGTAGATGTTTGTCTATATATATCCATCCAGTATGTCTAACGGTTGCACCTCAGCAGTATAGACTCATCATCATCATCATCATCATCTCAGCAATAGGACGTCCACTGCTGGACATATGCCTCCCCCATTGATTTCCACAAGGACCAGTTGGAAGAGGCTCGCATCCAGCCCTTGCCGGCGATCTTAGTCAGGTCGCCTGTCCACCTGGTCATGGTCGTCCTATGCTGCGCTTGCCAGTCCGTGGTTTCCATTCGAGAACTTTTCCACCCCAACGACCATCAGCTTTCGAGCTATGTGCTCTGCCCACTGCCACTTCAAGAGAGAGATGGATCCTTCTTCTTAGTTCAAGAAACAGATTTTAATGATCAATATTAAAATAAATTATAACCCTTATTCAAGCGATAAATTGAATACTCCTATCAAAATAGCAGTTCAAATTTATAACGGCCAATGTTTGACTTATCGTTTAATGAATTTTATTTAAGTCCAATAAAAAGACAATAATGACAGTTTATGTGTCAAATGCTCCCGTTTCGGCGATTATGGATGGTGGATGAACTGCGGGAGTCGGGGTTATGTTAACTAACTGTCAATTAATCTGTGATCGGGACGTGAGGTACCCCGCGGCTACGGGAGCTCATGATGGGGTGACCATCATTGTATCTAGTTATTGTTCAGAAATTCACACTTTCAGCCTTTCACTATTGCCCTTTAGAGTTATCATTAACAACAACTTGTAAAATGCACACATTTTCATGACATGATGTAATTTTTTTTAAAAAGGCAGAAATTTATTTATTTATTTTTATTTATTTATTAATTAACATTCACACAAGGTCTTCAGGTCCCAAACTAGGCAGAGCCTGTACTATGGTAACCTGTTGACTGATATACATACTTATATACATATACACCCAGACACATGTCAAACAGACATGTTCATACACACAAATGTTTGACTTGCCCGGGAATCGATCCCAGGGCCAGCGGCTCAGAAGGCAGAGTGCTACTAACTGCGCCAACCGGCCAGTGAAATGCCTGCACTTCACTAATTACTATAGAAGAGTTGTATCTAGGAGTACCTAGAAGGGACAAATTTAAAGGGTTACAAAGTTTTTGCTTCACGTATAAATATTATGATGATATTATCGATGTTCTCATTGTATATGAATATTATAGCATGAATATTTCAATTCCTGGGTAGTTTTACTCGAATTGGCTTCCAGCATCTCCTTCCATTCAGTGATGATCAGCTGTGTGGGCGGTCTTCCACATGGTCCGTTCTTCAAGTCGAAATTTCCATTACGAAAGCGTTTGAACCGAAAACGCCTGGTGCGGTCATGAGCAGTCTGTTCTCCAAACGCAGCGTTGATATTGCGAGCCGTTTCTGCCGCGTTAGTTCTGCGCCGGATTCGTAATCAAAAATGACTTAGATTTTCGAAGAATCCATCTTTCCCGTCTAAGCTGACTACAATTGGAAGTCGAAATTCGAATGGTGCACACTTTTTTTAAAGAAGAAACTCATAAGTTTCATGTGAAATATATTACATTGGAAAATCTGACATAATTAAAGTTTTATGTCAATTCAAAGTATCTATATATCTATATACGACGGTAATTTTTTACTTGAATCCCTGTTATTAATTAATATGGAAATAAAATTCTATTAAAGTAACATAAGAAATATGTTGAGGTCACTGTAAAGTAAAATTAAATACAAAATCAGATATATTTATCATCATCAGATATATCATCGTTATTAATTTACAAAATCATTTTATAATATTGTGTGTCTTTTCTAAACAAATTCCGTGAATGTAACAATTTAATTGTGATTTGTATTTACAATCATATGATACATTGATAACAAAAGAACTTCTATGATATATTTAGGCACATTTAGGCAGTCCTAGACTTTCTTTGCTTGATAGCCACCCTCCCCATTCTTCACTCCCCCCGCAAACAAACACCCTTTGCCGACTAATTGCGGGGTGTCGCGGTAAATCTGCAGATCGCCACTTAACACCCCGATTTGTATCGAAATTATCGCGTTTTATCTATTTGAAGGGGGCGATTTTTATTCTGCCGCTTTCATGGTTTTGGCGTTGATAAGACTTTACGGCTTTTTGCTCAAGTATATTTGCAAAAGATATTTTTAATAATGAATTTAAAAAATTTGTCAATAGCATGTCGGTGCGATACAAAATCAAAAACGAAACAAAGTAAAAACGCACTTCAAATAAGCACTGAATAAAAAGTAGCAAATTTAGTTAGTTCAGAATTCTCTGAGTTCTGCCACCCCAAATTCACTAAAGATTTACCCGACCGCTTTTGTCACTTGAATCTATTGGTATTGTTATTTTCACGTTGCTTAAAATAGTTAAATCAACTAACAAATCAATGTGATAGTGGGTAATGTTTAATTTAATTTAATTTTTAATTTAATTCATAGCTGACGGTAATTTCTAAGTAGCTCCGCGGCTGCTTATTGACGACCTCTGGCATAAAATATATACCATTAAAATAGCTCATGGGCGATACACATAAAACAAATATTTAGTTCTTACATTTTAAAATATTTATTTCCTCGGACTACAAGCAAAGTCCTAATCAAGCTATTGCATAACAATACACATATAAAAAGTAGAAAAAAAAGATACCAAAAAAATGGAACCGACTTCAACACTCAAAAGTGTGAAATAACTTGTTAATTATATAAAAAGCTTGTTAGTATTATTTCATGTCTTGCTATATTTCAAAACCTGCTTGTATTACAGCCTACCACATATCGTCTACTAATTAGCAAGGTCGTGGTCAATGTAGTTACTTATCTATGGCCGTGGCGGTGGTAGGACATGCGTAGCATGTTCGTCGAGCGTGTAGCGGTTAACACATTTATACGAACAATTATTATAATAATATTAATAATAACTTCTTTGTAAACTCTAAGGCTTTCACGGCCGGCGTTGCATGTTGTATGTATCCGGGCTGAAGGCACTGAAGATGTCGACCGCAGTGATCGACGAAACGTCTGGAACACAAGTTTCACATAGACCACGGCCAAACAGCCCGGAAGCAATACATACAACAAATAAATTCTTTATTTACATCTTAAGGACACACATATTACATCTTTTGACAATAAGAATAAAGTCTATATTATGATGTGTGTAGTTATGTAAAGAGATCCCTGTACCCCGTACTAGTATGCACCGTGTTACAGGGTAACAGTTCCCTCCCATTATTGAGACTTTGAAAATATTTAATAATTTGCGACGATTTATTGTCATTCTATTTAGTTATGAGAAATAATTGTGCAATTTTGTGTGGTTAATGTTACAGAGGCTAGAAAATATGTGTCTGATCCGTATATACAAGTGTTCGTGTGTTCGTGTGTGTGTGTGTGTGTGTAATTGTAAGGTTATCTATACAAACTATATTATAATCTAATTGAGTTGACCACGCGTGTGAAATAATTACATACAATAATTGTAATAAGTTGTCAACATTCACTGCGCTAGTATTCTACTATAGCACTAATATTATTATAGAAGTAAATTCTTTAAATACATACACATTAATAAATAGACTGCAAGAAGATCTATCTCCAGTCTGAAACTTGTTACTCAAACGAGGTTAAGCCCAGATTGGAAAATAGAAGAAAACGTCTAGAATTACTTAAAAATGCGCGTTCACCGGCCACGGGAGTGATTGCAATCTGCCGCAGGCTACAGACGGACAGATTTGAGCTTTATTAAGCGGTGATGAAGTTGTTAATTTTTTAATAAAGAAATGACTTAAGTTGTTTATGTTTATGACTACATGATTAAGAATTTTTCATTTTCCATATTGTATTACCACTGTAGATGATCGTAACGAGATTAAATAAACAAGTAGTAGTATACAAGCTGATTAGAAATGAAACAGATAAGGAAAAAACTAGACTATAAACTAAATTATAATAAACCTTATAGGCGTTATATCAGGCATTACTTTGTGGAAATCTTTATCAAATATTGTCTTCTAATAATTATATCTGCAATGTATTTTGTTTCCTGCTTTTATTTATAATAAACCCTTTAATTCAATGGTAGGTACATATAGACCTGGGCAATAACACCCATGAGTAAAAGATAACAATTTTCACAGTACTATCTAATGAGGAACTCGTAAGGCGTGCGGCGGGAAGGATTATTTCACACTTTTCACAGGTCTCTTTCAAGAGCACTCGTCTCTGATTGGTCGTAGATTCCACATTAGCTTTGTCAGACGCGTTCTCGAATTTTATGAATTAAATATAATTTTCCTGTTAAAAATCGATGTGTAGTAGAACTAGCGATGAATAGTGTGGTGAAAAATATATGTAATAATTATACATAGATAATAATTGCTAAGTTAATGCAATAATCATCCTAATAATAAATTAAGATTTGATATAATCAATATATCAATTGATATCCTTTTAAATACATTAGCTTTACATCATTTCGACTTCCCAGAAACTTCTCAGGCGTCAGACGTTGGTAACATACTGAATATGTAAATCCCGCGTCTGTCCGTCAATAGCCATGGCCAATGGGCTACTATCAGCAATTTGCCGCTTTACCCGGCCATTTCATGTTCCCATAGGCACGATTGATCCGAGATTACGGCTCTAGATACTGTATAAATTTGTGAGTTATCGCCTTTGTGTGAAGGCATACGATGAACTACCTAAAAGTAGTAGTGAAATTAAAGTTTATTGGAAGCACCAAGCGTCTCGGTTTAAATAACATGGCCGCGGACGGCTCAACAAGAGGCTCAACGAAAGCAAGCCTCATCCACAAATGCGCTCAAAAATGTTTAAAGAGACTATCCTGTAAACATTTTCGAGTCCAACAACTGCGGCCCGCGGTATTACCCGCGTGGACTACAGCTTACTTTATCCGTATATATCATAGATATGCATATGATCATGATAAGGAATAGTAAGATTAAAAGGGAATTGTTCTCTTTCGATAACAATAAATTATTCTAGATGGAATGTCTATTTTTTTTTTGTACTTACAGTTCGATAGATAAATCGCATCAATCATTATTTTTATAAATGCCAGGGGGCCAATTCTCCTATTTATTCAGACAAACAATTCATAAACAATGCAATAATGAAAGAAACGTAATCGGAAATATTCTGGTATTCCGCTAAAATAATAATTGCATCTCGTTTGCCTTGTAAGTAATTGCATTGCGGTAGAGATTAGATCTGTATTTCCATTTCAATTATACTCCAAGTAGGATAGCAAAACTAGCAAAAACGACAATTCATTAACAATCTATGAGCAATGTGTTGGTAAAATTGATACCCAGGACGTTGGAAACACTATCACCATTATCATCAACTGCTGAACATATGCCTCTTTCATTGATCTCCACAAGGAACGGCTGGCAGTATCAGTATCTTCTCCATTCTATCTTATTTTCTGATTTAATTACAAAATATATTGTTCAGAAATAAATCGGGACTTGGAAACATTTAGTAGGTACTTACCTATCTTGTTCGACGTTTCGACCAAGTAGCGTTAGCCGTGGTTACGAGTTTATAAACAAAGTGTTCGTAGCTTAATAACTACTATGCTGCTCCCAATTTCGTAATAAGCTCAAGTGGCTTCCTATACGCCTTCGTCGGAATACTCATATACTTTCTCTTTTGTACAATGTTCTTTTTACTCCCTCTTCTCCGCGCTATCTGAAGGAACGTTTCGAGTTCCTGCACAGTTGTAACAGTCTCTCATTAAGGTCATCAGAAAATCTAACCCTATTGATCCCTGCGCATCGCAGTACTTTTTATGGTAAATCTTTCTCTGTGCAAGCAGTTCGTTTATGGAATGATTTACCGGATTCTATCAGACACGCACAGTCATTGCCTATCTTTAAAGATCAGTTAAAAAAGTATTATCTTTCTCAGGCCACGTCTTGCTAAATTAAAGATTATTGTTAATTATAAAATATATTCACAAAAATCATTATGTAAAATAATATCGTATTTTGTTTGTTATACAGTTATATATCAAGTATATATTTATATATATATACACATAACATATATATTATATAATTATATGTATCATATTAAAGGTATGCATTGTGTATATACTGTTTATATATTCTATTGACCGTATAATATGCATTTATCTTGGTTAATACTATTTTATTTTTTTATATTATTATTATTATTATTATTTTTAAAGATTTATTTATCCTGTTTAAACTTAGTACACCACCGCTTCTCAAAAATATAATTCCTCTCCTTACAATGGTTGTCTGGGAGAGATCGCTTCTTAGCGATAAGACCGCCAATTGTGCAACGTATTTTGTATTTGTTAATATGTTATTTTATAAATGTTATTTTAAGTTGATGTACTTGTACAATAAAGTGTTATCTATCTATCTATCTATCTACTATTACAAAATGTGCTTCGTAAATGTATGTACATACCTACTTATATAAAACATCACACTTTGCTAACTAAAAAAATATTTAAGTAACGTTTTTATCTCCTTGAAAGCAACCCTTTAACAACTAACAATTTTACCATTTCCTCCAATCAAACGAGGCCGCGAATGTTACAAAAGTAATCGGGAATCGAACCCGAGCCCTCGATTCAGATTCCGTGAGCATCACGACGGACGCTCGGGGCGGGCGGCGCAAACAAATAACCCGACAGTCACTACAGAAATCGCTATGATTGAAAGCTCGGTGTTATTACGTGTCAGTGAAGGACGTGGAAATGGACTTCCAATTGCGTATAAAACATTACGCACATCACACAATCATTAGCCGCACGGGACTAATAGAATTTTTAATGTAACCAAAGCTGGGGCTAAAAAAGTATGCGAAGGAAACCTACAGCGGAACAAGGTTAATTCTTCAAGTCCTTGTTAGCAACTGTCTCTATGAGTTGGTCTTCCCGTATAGCTTTTTGTTAGCTTACAAACGCGTGTCCATCGAGGTATTTACGTACGATTTAGGTACAATGTATGACATTGAAATAATTATTTAAATGAGGGATTTTCAATTTTCAAGAATTAGTATTTTAAAATAATTTTAAAGAACCCATATTTCATTATGGCATATTTTATTATAGCTATAGCATGGAAATATAGCATTCTCCATCAATGACATTATGTCCGCGAATCTGCGAAAGCTGTCCGAGCCGTCTGAAATAGTTTATTAGGGGGTTTTTCGGTACCAATGTTGGTCAAACTGAACAACATTGGTACCGACAAAGCAATAGCAACTCCCATCGGTAATGACTCCTCGCCGCGATGCCGGTCACGCGCGCACCAGCGCGACACAAAGGCCTCAAATTTGCACGTCGCCACTCCGTTTACGTTCATCGCATTCACGCGATGTATACGAAAAATTGCCATTATAGACCCGCCGGCATGACACCCTCTGTGTTGCCATTGTGACGATATTTTTGGACGTAACTTTGCTATCAATGAGGACTTTTTAAACTTGTTTATTGGATTTATGGTTAGGAAAGTAGCTAGTTATATGTGGTTTGTTACATCAGGTAACAAACCCATAGTAGTCTCATCCACTCCTACCACTACCTATGTAGCTCGCTCTTGAAAGTGTTACAATCACAATTATTTTTTTTCGAATACTTAGTTGGAAATAACCCGTACCGTAACTACTTACTTTTAACTATATTTTATTCTTTCTACTATATTTACACCACTATGAATCAAATATAAAATCAGCAATTCATATAACGATTTAATGTATGCTATACCTACTTCGGTACTCTATTTGATGTACAGTCTGACTAATCGAAATCGAATCGAAAGAATCGTTGCCTTAGAGTGAGGCTGCCCTCTGGCCTCACCAATTTCATGTTATGTCTTCAGAATACTGCATTAACCATTACCATCTTAAATAAAAGTTCCATCGTTCGGTTGAAAATATAACAAACACACTCGCATGTTAGCATTTATATTATTACTCGAAATTCGGCCAATCATAAAAGTAATCAGATTTAGAGATGAAATAAGCTTGGGGAGTAATAATATTTTAAAGGTAACACTGATCCTTAAAGTACATCAAACAAAATGGTTAAAAATAACTTGAGAGGTGTCAAGGGACACGCAAAAAAATTGTGTACATATTACACACACACACACACACACACACACACACACACACACACACACACACACACACACACACACACACACACACACAGAGAGAGAGAGATAGAGAGAGAGACACACACACACACACACACAGACTGGGCTAGGGACCGACACGGATGCCATGCGTTGTTGCCGTGCCGTCAAAGTGTCGTTACAACTTTTGATCCCAATTTTTTCCGTCTAGCCCTCTTTCTTAACGCGCGATAAGGTTCTAAAACTTCAAATTTATCACAGATAAGTATTATTTGCTCCTACGTCGACAATAATCTTTGGAAAGGAAGCGGTTGACGATACGATACGATAGTGTCACACAAAGAAGCTTATTTCCGCTCTGACTGTACCTACAAAAGGCAACAATGGCTTTTCTACCCTTTGTACATAAGGCATCCCATTTTCGACTTTGCGTGCTGGTGTTTTAGAGTTGAAATTGAAACGGAGACTGCTGTGGAAGTGTTTGTATAAGTGAATATCGAAGAAAATAAAAACTGAGCAAATATCGCGATAAGGTTTTGTAAGGGCGCGAGGTCGACACTCAATGACGGGTGTGAATGTTGTGATCAGATAATTTAATATAACGGGAATTGTATGCCTAAAGTTATTCAGCATCTGTGAGGATCAATTTTGAAATTTGAATACTCATAAGGCTTTAGACCAAGATTTAGTGGTGTATTTTTTTTCTTTTAGCCACGTATGATGTCTTCTAAGCAGGCGTGATATAAAATAGAACATCTAATAACGAGTGCTTTACACGTCATATACGATAATAAATGTTTTAGTAAAATTAATTATCCTCGCTTAACATCAGGTGAGAGTAAAGTCAAACGTCTGCTTTTCTAACAAATAAATTAGACACATTTTTACTCACTAATAAATTTTAAAAAAACATTAATTTACGTAGCTACTTATACTTTAGTTTTGATGATAGAAATCAAATAATGAGCCTAATTCTTATCTATATCTAAGCCAATTCTGTATTCATCAAGATATAGAACCTGTATATATTTAGAATAACAACTTAAAATACACGTAGTTCGGTAACTGTCCCCCCTTTGTGCATACCCTCGCAGAGACTCCAGAATTATACCCCTTTCCAAACATGACCATAATATTTGTTATTCCATCATCGGATTCAGTCAAATCGTTGTCAGTCAATCATGACTTTGAGACACATAAGAATATAATAATAGAGCATACATACATACATACACATAGATTACAAGAAGTAATGTTTGTGCATACATTTTTTCTGCCGTAACCATTATAAAAACCGCTTAGGTGTGACGATTGATATAGTCTTCAAAAGTTAATTGATTTTTATTTTTAACTAGAATTACAAAGTAGCCGCGACAAATTCAAGTGAGTGTATAAATAGTACTATAGTTAATTATCTGTGAATAGTCCCACTATCCCACTAATATTATAAATGTGAAAGTTACGATGGATGGATGGATGGATGTTTGTTGCTCAATCACGCTCAAACGGCTGGACGGATTTGGATGAAATTTGGTATGTAGATACTTCAGGTTCTGGAATAACACATAGGCTACTTTTCATCATCATCATATATCATCACCACCCGGGTAAAACCGCTGGGCGCAGCTAGTACTTAATAAATAGTACCTACGCCACAACGACGACGTGCCGGTCCGGGGTGACAGTTAAACCATAGATTATACCTATATTTAACACATCTTGTACTTAAACAAGTACTTATTATTTCGATGATTCAACAAGAAGTGAATGTTTCAACTGCCTTTGAAGTACAGACAAGACACCGTCGTTGTCCAATTAATCGCAATATGACAATATTGCCAATAAACCCTTCTGCACACTATTCGTTGTCCGACGGAAGAGCTCCGGCAAAAACCGACGCGGCGCGATAACAGCAGACAATAGCACCTAGTGTATTTAACAATGGTTCGTTTGTGACGATTCTTCGCATAATGGCGGGTGCAAAACGCGCGGTAATTCGATAGACGATGCTTTTGTCAAGTCTTGTGGGCGTGTAATTGAGTTAAATTAGAGCCCGCGGATTGGAGCTAGTGTTTTGCATGTTGTTTATGATTTGTAATTAGCTTCATGTATTCAGGAGTATTTCACTGCCCTGTTGTAATAATCGCTAGTTAGTTTTGTTTTCTATGCCCGACTTTGGTTCTGATCATTCACGAGCTTATATTGATCACTTACGTTATCTGTAAGAACATGAAGCGTCATCATCATCATCATCTCAGCCATAGGACGTCCACTGCTGGACATAGGCCTCCCCCATTGATTTCCACAAGGACCTGTTGGAAGCGGCCCGCATCCAGCCCTTGCCTGCGATCTTAGTCAGGTCGTCTGTCCACCTTGTCGGTGGCCGTCCTATGCTGCGTTTGCCAGTCCGCACTTTAAGCGCAGCGAGCACATGAAGCGTAATGGACAAGAAACTCTTGGCATAGGTACTCGGAAACCAATTACTTCTTTAGAATAGAAAAGAATTTTTTTTTTTTTTAATTGTACATTAAACAATACATGGCTCCTGATTATAAAGGTCTACGGAGCCTTTACCATTGGACGTGATCGCCACACGGTCAGTTTTAAAGCCAATAACAAGTTTTTCTTTGACATCACATTTAGTGAATTTCAATTCACTTCGACCAATCAGAAAGCGAAACTTCGACAAGGTGAGGTTCCCGTGTGGTGACTTTCTTTATATTTTTAGCGTTAGTTTGACTCGACACTCAATTTTGGGTAAAACATTAAGATTGATGCTAAGTTGCCAGTCAAGAAGCTGGGAGGTCTCTGCAAGTGAATCATAAATTTATATGCAAAAGGGTTTAAAGTATATTGTGAGTAATGCCGGGCAATGCTCGCGATAATTATAATACATTAGAATGCGCGTGAGATTGTAAACGTGTGTGATTCTTTATTTCTTTAGTTCTTAAATATATATATATATATATATTTTTTAATCTATTAACATTCACACAAGGTCTTCAGGTCCCAAACTAGGCAGAGCCTGTGCTATGGTAACCTGATGACTGATATATATACTTATATACATATACACACCCAGACACAGGTCAAACAGACATGTTCATGCACACAAATGTTTGACCTGTCCGGGAATCGAACCCGGGACCTGCGGCTCATAAGGCAGAGTGCTGCCAACTGCGCCAACCGGCCAGTCATATCGCCGTTACTTGAAAATTAGAACAAAGAAATTGACATTATACTTTGATCGACTCCATCAAGCTACCCTTTGAAGTCCAATGCAACATTTTCATTCACAAATAGGTACCTATTTGGTCAACAGAGCCATGACGAGAGCTACAATCCATCCTTTATATAAGTTCCTAAGCATTTCCGCGCGATGGCGCACCAATCGCTTCGAATAACGGGACTGTTCGACAAAGAGTCCATAAGCATACGGATCCCTAATCGGATGAATGTATAAAAGTCCCGCCGCGTCCGTTGTATTGGTGTTATTTTTAATGTGGATGTCGAATCACTGGATGATTCTCAGGACTTTAATATTTGGATACATGACGCTTACTTGTGACTTTACTAAGTTCGTATTTTATTCGGATTTAAGAAGCTTTTTAGCTTGTCAACAACTTGATTCAAGTAATCTTGAACAGTATTAAACTTGACACTTCCTGGCTAGATCCACATGAAATGTATACCCAAAACAACGAATAAAAAAAGGGTTCAATCGGGTAAAATACTTCTATTATAATAAATTTCGCTAAGCCAAGGCTGTTGTACTGTTTTGTTTAAGGTTCATGTCGATAGTCAAACACAGAAAAGAATAGTATAATTTGCTGTAATGTCTGATTTTTCGTGTAACGCACAGTGATGTATGGAATGTATTTTGTCATTAATGTATTGTTGTATTTGTAATGTAAATGATATAAAAATACTAGTTTTATTTACTGCCTAGTTACATAATGAATAAAATGAACACAATAATTGGCATGCTGTAAGATAGATATATATAACATAACATAAATAGTTAGTATATACAAATGAATAAAACGGGATTCAGTGGTAGTGATTCTCTTAATTAGCCAAACTAAATTAAAATTGTGAAAAATAAGAGTAGTTCTTATAGAGTTACGATTAAGTTCAAATTAGTATGACACTTATCAATACAATGTTAAAGTTAGATCTTTTTATTAAAAGTTTCGCTATACGTGAAATAATTCGTCACTTATTTGGTGCGAACTAAATACCCGCAATTGGCCAGCAATTGAATAAAACTCATCTAATATTAGAGACGGCGTGGTAAGGAGTTATACGAATTTGATTTTCTAGCGTAAACAAAATAAGAACCTTTTCATTTAAAAAAAGAATTAGTTACTTTTTGTGGTTTAGGAGCAGTACCTATTTGAGAAATATGGTTATTGCAAATACAAAATGAATACAGTACGAGCCAGATATTGAATACGCCTTATCTATTCTAGCACATGTAGTGTATCCCAGCGTGACAGACGTGCCAGCAGCGCGCCACAAAGTGACCAAGTGACGCCACAGTGCGCGTGAATGGGACGATACAGTATGAATAAAAAGGGACGTATTGGGACCGCGCGGGACGCGGCTTAGCTTTGGAGGCTTTACCGCGATTATGTTTGTGTATAGGCTTATGTGTTCTTAGCTCAAAATATGTTCATATTCTTTTGGAAGGAATAATGGTATTCATTTGTCAAAATGTTAAAGAGAAAAAAACTTATTTCATTAATAAAACGTTATTTCTCACTTTTGAGTGTTGAAGTCGGTTCCATTTTATGTAAAAACATTTTTTTTCACCCTTTTCAGTGACCTCTGTTACTCACGGGATCAATTGTTATTATGTATGTTCTCCGATTTCTCCACCCGCAACTATAGTGTCGTTCATGTATGGGCGTAGCACTTTTTAATTATTGGAGTGCAATTTAAAAGCCGCCTGACCGATTTTGATGAAATTTAAATAATACCACCTCGGTAATCTACTCTATCAAAAAAAGAAATCATCAAAATCGGTTCATAAACGACCAAGTTGTCCGCGAACACACATAAAAATAATACACGGTCGAATTGAGTAACCTCTTTCTTCTTTATAAGTCGGTTAAAAAGGTCACTGGTTCGCTCCCCACCAACGCCTTGCGCTCCGGAGAAGGTAATACTTTCGAGTACAAGTAGCTACCACCTTCAAGTTTTAATTTTTTTTTATTAAAAACAGTGTGTTCAGACAGTAGCGAGAGCCAGTAAACATTTTAAGTCTGGCGTGATTGCATTTTCAACCACATCGTCACTGATCTGACTACTGTTTAATAGCATAGCATTTGTATTTGATAATCGAATCGAATTATTAGTAGTATTTGACCGAAGACCATTTTAATTATGTATAAATTCTCTTAATTAATATAATGTACAAATCACTATTTTTTGTAGGACTTTAATTATTAGACTGGCCGGTTGGCGCAGTTGGTAGCACTTTGCCTTCTGAGCCGCTGGTCCCGGGTTCGATTCCCGGACAGGTTAAACATTTGTGTGTATGAACATGTCTGTTTGACCTGTGTCTGGATGTGTATTTGTATATAAGTATATATATAAGTATGTATATAAGTATATATATAAGTATGTATATAAGTATATATATCAGTCATCAGGTCACCATAGTACAGTCTCTGCCTAGTTTGGGACCTGAAGACCTTGTGTGAATGTTGTCCCATATTATTATTATTATTTACTCTCCGCGAGGTTTTCAGGAAAGCGATAATATTAAATGCATCATTATTTTCAGTCAGGGAGACGTATTAACGTCAAGAAAACGATGTAAAAAAATAATCATCATTTATATATTTCAAGAAAGAATATGTACACTTCACTTACAAATTAATATAAAATACTCAATTAGTTAACTATGTATGATAGTTTGTAGTTTTCACAGAACCTAAGTACACTAAGAAAGAAGTTTCTTGTGTTGAAGTTTCTGCATACCTTTCAGAAATACACTAATTTTGTATGTTAATTACATTACATGATTGAAAAAGAAAATATCTTTAACAATTGTAATGGTAAATATACGGTGATATAAGTACATTTTACACAAATTGAAACTTTAAACATTCAACGTTTAACGGCGACGTCCAAAACTCATAAAGCCACACAAAAAAGATAAAATTCAGGGCAATTCTTTTCAAATAGGTTTAACAATGATGATGATGATGATGCATTCCAAGCCGATTTCGGCTACGGCGACCATTTGCTGTTTCTGGGTAGTTACCGGTTGTGCGTTCTCACATGGCTGATATACCCAATTTTTGCAGTAAATGTTCGAGAACAAAAGCAGTATGTGACGGCGTTATTAACATAATTGTATACAATGTTGGAAGGCGGTCTGTTCTTCAGTCGCTCCCGCTCGGAGTCAAGTTCGCACCTTCGAATGTCCTCAAATGCATACACATTTGCATGCACTTTTTGCCTCCATTCTAAGCGACTGGCAGCTTCCTACTCCCATGATGAAGGCTCAATCCCACATCCCTTCATATGTCTTTTCAGCACATCTTTATACCTCAGAAACTGGCCTCCGCTTTTACGCTTGCCTTCCTCAAGTTCTGAGTAAAAGATGCGCTTGGCCACCCTTTCTTCAGGCATTCGGGATACGTGCCCGCACCAACGAAGCTGCCTTCGCATTAAGTAGGGTTCCACTCCGCACACATTCGCACGTCTAAGAACATCAGTATTCCTGACACGGTCAGACCATTTAGCGTTTAGAATATCGCGAAGACATTTCAGGTATTTATATATTTATACATTTCAGTATTTTTTTTAGGTTTAACAATATTCTCATTACGAGTAGGTACAGTATATATTCACTTTATCGGGCATCACATGGGCATTGGTATGGTGACTTGGCAGAAGTGGAGCATTTCAAACATCTTTGTCATCTAAATAATTATTTGGAGGAAAATATTCGGCTACGTCCCACTAGGACTTGAACCCGACGACGACTACAGAGTACCGTCCTGTCGCTTTGTCCAACTAAGCTTTAGCAGCCAGTACCACTAGCGTCGAATTTCTCCCTTCCTTTTACATCTGAGGGGATGTTGTTCTTAGCGCCATCTACCTTTAAATATATGAACTATTAATAGGACTGATAGGTTAACATTACAGTTGATATCGTATCAAACGAAGGCACCATACCTTTATTCTAAGAGTTTTTTTTTGGTTTATTGCATTGCAAAATGCTAGGCAGAACTTATGTACGTTCAAATTATTGGAAGGAGAATTTTTGGCTACTAGAGGGACTTGAACCAACGACTAGAGAATACCGTCCTGCCACTTTGTCATCGAAGCTATAGTAGTACTCCACTGGCCGTCCGAATTCGAATTGATTTCCACTGCTGAACATAATTCCTTACCATAACGCTTCATCAATAGGCATTACCTCTATATAAATACTACTAGCTGTACCTACAATACTTCGTATGCGATTAAAACATCTCGAGTTAAACTCTCTCACTTCTTCAAAAAGCTATTAACTCCCCAAAGCAATTGACCAATCCCCGCGCAAACAAAAGGGTCTCAGCCCAAACATCGCACAATAATGATCTTGTTTCCCCCGAAGAATGTCGACATAAATAATAGCAGTAAATAAGAGTAAAATATTGAAAAGTGTCATGGCGGGCAGAAAGGCGCGCGAAACTTTATATCCTCTGGTTTCCGGCCGCCAGCGCGCCAAAATGGCAGAACGGATATTCGTGTATCGGCTTTTAGAACACAGAGCGATCGCCCCGTGACGAAACTGAGAAAAAGAAGAAATTGGCTATAGACAATGTGTGCATTTATGTAGATATGTATTTTTTTCACTCGTAGCGCATTTATCGAGTAAATAGAACTGATGAATGAGGCGATTTCTATCAATGCCCGTGGTATTTCTGTGATAATGGTTAATGTTAAAATCTTTTTTGTTTACTGAGAAATTGATATATCTCATCATTCAAAAAAAAAGAAGGTCCGCGATAGAAGCTATGCAATAGCTTAAAAAAATTGCAAAATAATAACTATACAACTTTATCATATAAACGTACTCATTACATACCTACGCTCATAAATATACTATGACATAATTATATGCAGTAAATCTCCATATTATGTGGACGTTATATTTTGTGACTGAGGGTTAAATTTAATTGTTAACTTGAGCGCAGGTTTTCTCGATACATGCTTGCCTAGTGAGGAAACCAAAAGATATTCTCGCTGAGAGATAACATTGTCTGCAAAAGATATATATATAGTGTATTGTGTATTTTCGAAGCATGTCTAATAGTGTCATAATCATGTATGTTATTTAAGTTCTATATAAGTAATAGCTTTTATATCTTTTGCAGTAACAAATATATTTTTCATTTACAATTAAAAAATTGAGTACAGTCACACACAACGAAAAGACCTCAAGCAATAAAAGTTGTATTAGAATAAATAACAACTAACTTCGATCCTAATTTAGTAGTTCACCTGGCAGTGCGATGTACTACGGATCAGCGAGAAAATTTAAAAAAATAACAAACAAAATTGGAACGCAAACAAACTCCTTTAGTTGACATCCCATTAGATTTAAATGTTTCATTCTTCAGTTATAATAACCGTTATAAGTTATCTTTACTTGTTCTTATTATTATTGTTAATGCAAAACCAATTCACCTAAGCTCTTAGACCTGAGTGTAACTAAATTAGAAAGGAAAAAGTAGCAAGCAATACGCTACTCTAATAGTACTTAATAGAGGTAACATATGTTAAAAGAGTACCAAGTCTGCTAGTTGCTGTTAACTTTGGCCACAAAATGTCCGCGGGCTGCGGTTTACCCCTCTGTTTCAAGCATATTGATTTCTTTCATTTTCTTTTCCAGCCCAAAGCGATACATTTTCATTCCTTTTCGTATACTATTTACTTACCGTCGCCTGTCCGAATTTGATTTGGATAATGGACACAGGAGTATCAACTACGGACGGTCGCCTTGGCCCAGTGGTCAGTGGTTCGAATCCCGGCCGGGGCAAACATTTGTGCGATGAGTGTGAAATGTGAATGTTTGTCCCGGGTCTTGAATGTGTGTGCCTTGATTGTGCGTGTCCATGCCTCCCGCGACACACGGAATCCTAGTGCGGGGGTTGAGTGTGTATTTAAAAAAAAAAATCTGTATCATATAATATGATCAGTTTAAAGTACAAAAAATAAACCTATACGTACTCCTAAATAAAAAACTGAAACATAAATACTACGCAAGATGATATGTTCGTTACAAGTACAGGTCGAAAATTATTTGTATTTAAAAACAAAACGTTATTATGGCCGTATTCGATGGCCGGAACCGCAGGGGAGCGCGGCAGATTTGAAATTGAAACCAAATAGGCGTTAAATGGCGGCGTGCGCTGTCATAACGTCATTTGGCGTTCATCAGCGGGCGAAACAGCATCTCCGTTTGGTGCACGTTTTATTAGCGTAAGGAATAGCGGGGCACAGTGCCTCGGAAATTGAGATTTGCATCGGGGAATATACCGGGCGGTGATTGCATTTTCTTTGCAGCTGCAGTATCATTTAATTTTGCTTGGAGGCTGAGATTGGAGCTCTTAGTTTAGCTAAATTTGTGTTCTGTTTGTATATTCAGTCTTGCTAGAGAGGTGAATGCTTCTAGATTAGCTTTCAACTTAAGAAGTATTTCGTCCAACATAAATTATAAACACTACCGCGAAGTTCAAGAAGGTCGTACCGACGATTTGATAATTAGGTGTCCTGTTTTAATTATTTAGTGATTTAGATGTTAATGTAAAATACGATAACTTTAGATAGAATCATCACCTCAGTCATAAGATATCCACTGCTGGACATATGCCTCCTCCTTATAGGGGGGATTTGCCAATACTCGCCACGCTTGGCAGACGGATTGGCGAGCGCAGTATGATTTCCGATCCTCAGAAGATGCTGCTTCCCACCTCCTGGTACGTGATCTTTTAGCCGACTCTTACGGCACCCACGGGAAGAGATGGGGGAGTACTATTCTAGCCGGTACCACCACGGCACTCTTTATATAGTAAACCACCAAAATCTAGCGTTTTAGGAAAAGTTTGTTTCGATAGACCTGCCGAATGGTTGAATTCAACAGTAGTACAATCAAATTTGTTACATCACACAAATTAACGTTAATCAGGGCTTCACAAGTATGTCGGTCGACACATATACATTACGCTACAGAATTAAACTTTTGTAATTACAACCAAAGGATAAGTTTCTTTTAGTCTTACTTTACTTATTTTGCAACACGTGCAAAATCACAAACGACTTGTTTTTTTAAATTGCGGTCGTGACTGTAATTTGACGATAAAACTAATATTTTATTCGAATAAATTTAGCTTGTGGCCAAATTTCATTCGAAGTATGGAGTCCGAATCATGGGACCAATATACTCTAATTCTATTCTGCATTTAGAATTCATTGACTAGATTAAATTTTCAACACTGCATCAAGTATAGGTAGTAAACCTTTACACCACGACTAATTGATTACGTGGAATTATTTTGTTTAAAAGTAGCCCTATTGTGCGGCGCTGAATTAAGAAACAGTAAACATCAAACAGTAATTTATTTGAGTCTGAAAACTATCGCGATTTTCTTCCATAATTGTAATGTAACAATATAATAATGATATATGTAGTAAATATATGTAGTAAATATATGTAGTAATTTTCCAGTGTTTACCACGTGAGTCCTAGTCGGTTTGTTACATTACAATAATTTATTTATTAATATACCGCATGCTTCCTACCTATATCTGCCGTTTACATTATTTATATTCAAATGTTCTTTGCTCTGTGATCCAATACGTACCATAGGTACCAAATAAATTGTGGCTTTTTGAAATAAAATTCAAATGAATCACATTGAGAATGGAATCACAATTCGGGCGATAAAGGCGAATTCTCTGGCAGCCATCAGCCAACCTCATTACTTCTCGTATATAAAACGTGACGCCGCGAGGTTTTCTTATAAATTTCATTACCTTCCGATCGATCCTCAGACGAGAGAATGTGGCCCCCACTAACTGTAAGGGGGAATATAAAAGTTTCATTCTGGTAACACTCACTCTTGTTGACTATACTGAATAGTTATCAAGTATGTAAAATTAAAATGCTAGTTTTGATTGGAAATTCTCGTGAGTTTGACACATTATTATATATATGTGGTATCCGACTTTACTCACGTTAATAACATCACCGCAAGATGTTAATAAGGAAGGAAGTAATTCGGCCCTAGTGGTATGGGCTGCTATAGCTTAGTAGGACAAAGCGACAGGACGGTATTCTGTAGTCGTCGGGTCAAGTCCCACTAGCAAACGAATTTTTTCCTTCAAATATTTGAACTAAAGTTCTGCTTAGCATAGCGTTAATGCGATACACAATAAAATCTCTTAAAATAAGGGTAGGGTGCCTTCGTTTGATACGATATCAACTGTAATGTTGGTCTATCAGTCCTATTAATTAATTGTTCATACAATTAAAGGTAGATGGCGCTAATAACATCACCGCAAGATGTTAATAAGGAAGGAAGTAATTCGGCCCTTGTGGTATGGGCTGCTATAGCTTAGTTGGACAAAGCGACAGGACGGTATTCTGTAGTCGTAGGGTTCAAGTCCCACTAGCAGCCGAATTTTTTCCTTCAAATATTTGAACTGAAATTTATAGTAGAAGTTTCGACCTAGGTTTCAAGCATGTCCGATGCTCATCCTCAGGTGAGTTTACGCTGCCAGATCGCGGCGAGTAGGTACTATCTGGCAGCGTAAACTCACCTGAGGATGAGCATCGGACATGCTTGAAACCTAGGTCGAAACTTCGACTATAAACATGAATAAAGGCGGATACCACATATATATAATAATCATAATGCTACTTTTAAATCAGTAACTTACGATTACATCAATATTGATTTTAGTCACACGCCTGTGCTCTGTATTCTCACTCCTTAGGGCCTTGGGAGAGGAGGTTCTAGCGCATTTTACGCTACTGTGAGAACTTTTCATAGAATAAAAATATAGACAACAATATTTCTTTACTAATAAATATATTATATTATTATATGCAAATCAAACTGGACTTTTTTGAACTCATCTTATAGTGGTATTTTTTAAAGTTTATTTAACATGTTGGACTTTTGACAAAATAAGCTGAAAACACTCAAAATTGTCTATTCAGCAAATGTTAGTCTTCACACTACTCATACTTTTAAAGTAAGGAGTAGATTGAATGATACTTTTCTACGAATGTAATCGACGACGGGGCTCAAAAATATTTTGCACGTTCCTTATTATATTGTCATGTGTCATATAAAACAAATACCTAAATTACTTATCAAAAAAACATTACGTCGAAAATTTTATTTTATTTCTAGTTATTTTATAATACAAAACGCAACGTTGCAAATACAAATGGCTAGTTGCCTTCTCTTGTTTAACTTATGATTGTAGCCACGGGCTACAATGTCTTTGGCTTCGATCAACTGGATCAGAAGTTGAATGCTGTCACTATACAACTGGATGGAGGAGTTTCAAGCAAATGGTCTTGCTTTGAACCTCGCGAAAACTCACTAAATCTATTTTTACCCAGCTGGGGGGAAGGTACTATAAAAACATATTATACCTAATAATGACGGAAAAGTGGACACCTCGTTTAATTTTATTAAGCTATTGCATAGCTTCTATCGCGGGCCTTGATCGTGGAGACCGAATCCAGAAATTCCGTAACGAAAATAACCTAACACCCCCCACTCCGACCGGCACAGCGGTGATACTTTTTAGTTTTGCCATCCATAGATGAATAGCAGAACTTTTAATGACTTTTTTGAAATATTACGCTTGTCTGTTTAGTTCAGCAACTCGCCTTTAGGTGGCATTGGTTGTATCGGCGTTACTGCATAAGTTATTTATATATTAATTACATAAGTTGACAAAAAATCCTATGCAATAGCTTTACCGCGGCAGTCCCCAGTGCCACACGTCTTTTTTTTATGTTTTAACTTTTCAGTCGCCTGTAACAATAAACAAAAAAAACGAAATGTCTATCTAAGGATAGAAATTTCGTAAAATGTTCCATGGACACTATAACAAGTCGCTAAACAAGTACTCTATGACGGGGATATTAATTTTTTATTTAACGTGTAGGTTATATACAAATTTTAATATTTCCTCCTTTAATAGCTCCTTAATTGAAATATATATGTACTCAACCTACACATTTTCGAATTAAAAGCGAAGAAAACCATTAATGGCATTTAAAAGTTTGATTATGCCACAAATTGATGGCAAACGTCGTCCTCCTAAATGCCACTCGAGCGAGTCAACAAGCCGTACAGAAATTAAATAGAGTGAAAATTAATTTACCTGTTTTATTTACGGAGAAAATTATATGGACGCATATTGATGTGTAAGGAAATTGTTTGGTGATCGTGTTCTCTGTTTGAATTATTTCCAAACTTGAGGAAAAATTAGGTCGTTCTCAATTCAGTTGTATAGGCATGTAACCTCCAGAACTCGTTATATATTAAAACGATTTCTTAAATTAACCTTATTACCGGGATATTTAACTATGTAGGTACTGTATTTGTTATCGTTTTTCGATATATCGGCACAGTTGCATGCTTTCGTTAGTTGCATATGTTCACGAGTGAACTGAAGTTTGTGCGGGTAGGTGTTTTCAAGAGGAGAGTTAATAACGTTAATTCTTGAAATATACGAAGCCGCTTTACTTGTTAGGGATAACTTAAGTGAATTTAAAGCTATGACTGGAAAGCGACATCAAAATACATTATATGCTCCAAGATGTAATATGGCTCTTTTAAGTAAAAGTGTATTTATAAAGAAAGTACATATATATATAACAAGCTACCTAAGCTAGTTTACGTGCTAAATCCTAGACAACGTCATTTAACATCAGGTGAGACAGTTGTCAAACGCAAACTTATAAAAAGTAAAAAAAAAAAAAAAAAAAGACTCGTGAAGTTTTTAAATTCAACTTGAAAAAGTTTTTGCTTGATAGAGCTTATTATAGCATTGAGGAGTACATAAATAATAAAATGTGATGACATATTATTAAAAATAAGTAAAATAAGTGAAATATCTATATTCTATTTTGTAATTCTATATTGTATTAATAGCATAATTATATTAGTTTGATGAATTGACATGTAATTTGCACACCTTCGAAGGTTGGAATATAGAGCAACATATAAAATTAGCATAAGATCTTTCTATACCTATATTCAAGCAAATAAATTATTTTGATTTGATTTGAAATAATGACTACATAATGAAACAACAATTTTTTAAAGTAGATATTTTTTTTCATTTTCGTTCCATAGATTTCAACATATAGGTTAAAGTTAAGATGAAACATATTTATTTTCAGAAAGGTAATTACAGGTAATACACATATTACAGATTGTACAAGCAACCCGCCCGTATACCACTGGGGGGGGGGGGGGGGGGGGTGATAACGATGATGTGACCAGAAGAGACCTTCTTATGGGCCACCAGCGGGTGTGGAGCACGTGCCGTCTGCTCGCGCCCCCCCTGGAGTAATAGTAATGATAGGGCCTCGTGGAACTTCAATCAGGAATACAATCTGGTATTCCTGATCGAAGTTCCGCTAGGCCCTATCGGTACGTAGCACAAGTAGCGGAACGATAGGTACCGTGCGGGCCCCTGTACAGCGTCGATGTCGTTGAAGTCGGATTCTCGTGGGCCACCGAAATATGCGTTCGCGCGGGTCCCGCGCGCCCTCGCAATGATGTACACAAGGGTTTATAACATACTATACACTCATTTCAAATTATGTAATATGTAAGTATTTATATACTTCATAAATATACCTGACTGACATAAATTCCTCTTCAATTACTTATCTGAAGTCAGTCGAAATGCGTGGCTTCTTTCAAAACTCACGGGTAATGTAATTCTCGAGTAGTTTGCTACCTACTCAACCAAAAAATTGACGACAAACAAACGCCAACCCTCAAGACCATGACTTAATCAGTCGCCCTCCAGTGTTGCCAGACGTATAATTCTCCCGGTCTGTTTGCGTAACACCGAACTCCGATTAAACGGGCGATAAATAAATACTTAACGTTTTAATCCATTTGCTGGAAACGATCTAATTCTGTGATACAACGAATGGAAAGAAAAGGAAAATACTATTAATATATCCGCAATTCAATTGTTAATATAATAGTGATTGTTGAAGCGTAATTAGCGATACTATTATGTTATAACTAAGTATTATTTTTCTGGTAATAAAAATAATGTCTTTTGTCTATAGAAAAAACAACGGAATATTTATTTATTTTATTTATTTTTATTAACATTTACACAAGGTCTTCAGGTCCCAAACTAGACAGAGCCTGTACTATGGTGACCTGTTGACTGATATATATACTTATATACATATACACACCCAGACACAGGTCAAACAGACTGTTCATACACACAAATGTTTGACCTGTCCGGGAATCGAACCCGGGACCAGCGGCTCAGAAGGCAGAGTGCTACCAACTGCGCCAACCGGACAGTCAAACAGATAATAAATGGGGCTGATAAATTATTTTTTTCATTTTGAGTTAGGACTGCCTATACGCTGGCTTAATGCCAGTCCTAAGTTAAAATATCCCTAAATATGAGTACCGTTTTTGATGAAACGAAAAAATTATATCAGATTTCTTTAAATTCCGTAAAGTACATACTCTTAATTTTCAATAACATCTTAAAATTTCCACGCCTAGCTAAGTTGTAATTTTTATAGCGGTGTTTATTGTAGAGGGTTCCCATTTCTATACTATTTTTAAGCTTGTCGTAACCGACAATTACGACTACTGAATACCATATTGCCGTGGGTACTGCCTGTACGACCATAGTACTAATGGTAGCCGAATATCATTGTTTTAATACTGCACCGATTGCTATGAAAATTTCATTGGACTCGAATGGGAATCGACTCACAAATGACGAAGCTATGCCTAAACAATGAACATATATATGTAAAATGAACATTCCGAATTGATGACCTCTTGCGATGAAAATTTCATTGGACTCGAATTGGAATTGACTCACAAATGACGAAACTATGCCTGAACAATGAACATATATATGTAAAATTAACATTCCGAATTGATGACCTCTTGCGATGAAAATTTCATTGGACTCGAATTGGAATTGACTCACAAATGACGAAACTATGCCTGAACATTGAACATATATATGTAAAATTAACATTCCGAATTGATGACCTCTTCATTTTTTCCGAAGACATAGACAGTTAGCATATTTTCATTTCGAAAAAATATATATTGTCAGCTTGACCTCATAAACATCGTTCGACAAGTAGGTACTACAGGTGAGTCCCGTGGTACTTATGAAATCAATAAAATTCCAATATAACAAAAAAATATCGCGACATCTGGATATACTGTGAACAATTACTGCGGAGCATTTTAATTTAAATCGAAGGAATCCAGGTGGGCTATGACTTCAGTCGGGGTCTACGCAACTGTTTTTTTGTCTAATAGGTAGGTATCTCACACCTAAATGTCCAGCTAAATTTTAATAGGAGTGTTCCAGAGTGACCCGCCTAATATCATGCAAACCTAGAGCCTGGGCTGCTATGTGTTTTATTCCAAAACAATACCTACCTACCTACGTAGCTACTTTCATAAAGATTTTGCTGCAAGTATACGTTATTTTCTTAACTACTTCGTCTTGTTTTAAAAATCCCTACTTTAGGGATAACAACACATTACCCTGCATAAAAATCGATTCGTCTCATAAATATCATAAAAATATGTATGACATTTGAATAAAACAGCAATTTATTCAATATTTCCGAAGATAGAATTTAAGGCCATCGACCCAAATGTCACGTACGAATAAATATCAAGAAGCATTTAACAAAAAGCTTTTAAAATAAAACTACCTACTTATGTCAGGTTAAAGAACATTTTCAATTTACAGAACACTGCAGTTATAAACGAAACCTCCTTTTAGCGTTCTACTTTTAAGAGAAAATTTTCCTCCACAAAGTAATAAGCAGTTTTCTTTCGCGCCAAAATTGTCTTCCATAATAGCGTCGGCAAGAAGATAGCGTTCCCGCCATAAAAAGAGATAAACGACCTTACTCTCTATTATTTTTGCACTTTAACAAAGGCAATGTGTGCACCTGCCTTTGTCTCTTTCTAACCCGTTGGTTCGAACCCCTTCTGTCTCGGATGCGAGTGAAAAACAAAAATTTGTCTCTTGCCCCCACCCTCCGCTAATGTTCGTTCCGTGGCAGGAAAGCGGGGAGAAAGCAACCTTAATATTTTACTTCAAAAACTTAATACATGTCGATTAAAATTTTATTAAAACCTCAATTTGAGTGTACTTGATTGTGTATGATGGCTTTATTAACGTTTTAATAAAGATCGCGGTTCATTATGAAAGGCAATTTTCTTGAGAATGTGTAGGAATTATATAAAATGCTTATTACTATTATTTTATACTATTATATTTTATATTATATTATTAATTACAATTTCTCATGTCACCACTTAGGGTTCTGTCTTACATTATAATATTTATTTATTTATTTTAACAAAAGCCATAATCTAAGAAATTATGTCGAGTTATTGCATTTCGTGTTTAATTGTAGGGAATCGATACCCACTACCCAAAATAGTGAAATTACGATAACATGTGTCATAAACCAACAAATATTATAGTCCTCATTTACTTTCTAATATTGTATAAATTAGAAATAACTGAGAATATCCTTTGAAGTTCTCAGTTAGAGTGCATGTACTAGCTCCGTCCCACTGCCCAAACTAGTACCTCGCGTGGGCGGAGGTTTTCCCTATTTAATATTTGGGATTTAAAACGGACAAGTGCGAGTCGGTCTCGCCCATCGAGGGTTCCGTACAAATTTGGAAGTACATAATATATATTATCAAAAATAGCTTTTTTATTAAGTTAAAGGTTTCTTTTTTCATTCTTCGTCATAAATCGAATACTATACATCATAAAAATAATTTAAAAAAGCTTAGTGTTAAAGCTTGTGCTAATGAAGCCCTTTCATACGATACCCCACATGACACGGTTAACTCAATTCAAAATTTGGACCGCCGTTGTTTGCAGGGTCTTTAGACCCTGTTGTTTTATGATTTAATTACAAATATAAAGTTTTCAGGCTTTTCTCTATACTTGTAGTATAAGACGGTACTACTTGCCAAATTTCAAAGTTCTAGGTCAACGAGAAAGACCCTATAAATTTGTATTCCCTTCATAGTATTCGCAATATATGTTTTTTACGACATGAACGACCGTATCTTTTTTTTACGTTAACTGAGAAGTTTGATTTTTTTCCATCTTCAAAACACTGTACACCGTAGTGTATTGTTTTAATTTCAACTCGAAACCTCCACGCGTTTTCGAGATAAAGGGTTTTGACGGACTGATGGACAACAAAGTCCTTTTGAAGTACGGAACCCTAAAAAGTAGCCTATTTGCTATTCCCGACACAACTGACGGCCGACATAACCGAATCTATCTCTGTGCCAAATTTTATTTAATCCCGTACCTACTACCGCTCGTGAGGCAGTAACCTAAAGGCGTGTAAGAGTAACAAATATCCATCCTTACAAACCATTGTCATATTCATTTGTCATTTGTGTTTCTGTTTAGCACTGGAAATAATGAAAAACAGTTTCATTTTCATTTCTAAAGTTTTCACCGTTATTATATTACTGGAATGGGGCTATGTACTAAGCTAATGGTCAAAAGTAAGCATATCATGTTTAAAAAAAGACATTGCAAATAAGGATCGCAGTATTTTGCCACAATGTTGGCCATTGAAGGTCGGCAGCCAGGCTATTAGTGGCAAGCCCCATATCAGACCATCAAAGGTCTCTAAACGCCTATGCCCTCCGAATCACAAAACGAATGTTAAATATTACACTATTACAATTGGCCCCAGAATGGTATTCTGGAGTCGTGCCCATAGGTTCAAAATTCCTGTAAAAGTAAAATTATGCCTAAACTTGATTTCATACCTTCCTAATTTTACTTGCACTTACTAATGTATAGTTGCAAATATGACCTAAAATATATGATAACCCCATATATCGATGATGCCATAAAAACAGTATAAAATCGTAAATAGGTTACAAAAAAGTTATTGCTCTACAGTGTGAGTGCGACCTCTTTGTTGCTATTGTGCTGCCATTCTGTGGCGACAATGGCGCGCTGTTTTGCGGGAGAAAAAGGCGGGAACGGCGTTATCATCGGGCGCCATTACGGGCGGCTTATCAGCGCCACTTCCGCGCAAGACTTCGCCCCTTTTTCTTTTACGGTCCAGTCTGGTACCGCTCAGGTGAAGATAGCTATTCTACGTGCTTGTTTTGTGGTAGCGTTTTGTTTATATTTTCTTCAGTCTTGAAATATAATCTAAAGAAACAATCTTGTTTATTTTCTTGTGTAGCTTTAGATGAGAAGAATGTTTTGAATGTTTATAATACTTCTACACTTAGTAAGGCTACACACTTACTTACTATGCACGTAAAACTATTATACTAAGTAATACTAGTACAATCTAGATTATTATAGACTCCGTTTTTAGAACCCGTAAACAAGAAATTCTTTTAATTTTGTTTTGGGCGCTGGCCGTCTTTCCATGCAGTTCAGGGTTTGATGACTTCTATAGCATGTACAAGAAAAAAAAATACCAAAAAATGGAACCGACTTCAACACTCAACAGTGAGAAATAACCTGTTGAAGTCGGTACCATGACAGTTTACAAAAGTAACTATCATCACAATATTGTGCTCATGGTACCTACTAATGGTACTGCTAATCCAATGTGCTTTGCACGCGTGGGTTCGAATCTCATCCTCGTCGCCAAAATATGGTAATTAGGGGCGTTTTGCAAATAAAAGAAACGGCTTTCTTCGCATCGTGTAATCACCGATGATCGACAGACTGCTACGGAGCTACCCTCCGTAACCTGATATTAATAAAATACGTTTTGCGGGTAGTTTGATAAACACTACAATACCTATAAGTACCTAGGTACCTAGTTTCTCAAATTGATCCCGTTTTATCCGACCTAAACATAAAGAGAAAAGATGTTATCATCGAGTGTGTTCCCATGGTACGTTAATTTCAGATAAATAACTACTATAGAACTCAAGATTATTTTTTTATCATTACGAGTCGATCGACACTCGTAGGTATATATAATTACAATCCTGTCGATCGACGAAGTGATTTATGTTGGCCTGTATACAGACCGTCATAGAAAACTTATCAGATACTTATATTTTTTTTTTTATTAACATTCACACGAAGTCTTCAGTTCCCAAACTAGGCAGAGCCTGTGCTATGGTAACCTGATGACTGATATACTTATATACATATACACACTCAGACACAGGTCAAACAGACATGTTCATGCATACAAATGTTTGACCTGTCCGGGAATCGAACCCGGGACCAGCGGCTCAGAAGGCAGAGTGCTACCAACTGCGCCAACCGGCCAGTCAAGCTCAAGTATTGCTAGTATAGAAAACGACTCCGGCACTCGGTATAAAAGAAAACAAAATGAGGTAACAAAGTGGAACCTCCTTCATTATGACAGGTCCTTGTTCGGCACAAACCGTCGCCTTTCGTTAAATGCTCGCTAAATACTCCATTGGAGTCGTGAAAATGAAATATAAAAAGTGCTTTCAATAAACAGGATCATTAGGGGTGAGGGGTGAGGCGGGTGAGACGTTGAATGAGCTAATTAAGGCGCCAAACGAAAGAAAACCCGAAGAAAAGCTGAGAAAACTCGGGAAAACAAGAATATTCCGGGGATAGGGCAGAGACCTACTCAGGGCTTACTTGAAGTGGGGTTTGTCATTTTTAAGAATGATCAACCAGTTTTTTCCCTTTTATGAAGTTACTCTTACTCAATTTTACTTTTACCTATTTTATTCACCACAAGTGGGTAGGGTATTAATATTTGAGTTATTATATATTCTTTCCGTATAATATTATATTACGCTTTAATTAAATAGTTAATTATGAATAATTAACTTATTTGGTTTACAAATTGAACAAGAAAGAAAACGAGTAATGCAAGTATTCACACTTAGTAAACAAGTAGAAGGCCAAGCCAGGCCGTACTTCAATATAAAACGAAAATACACTTCAATTGTTACAATTTAAACTATGTCTCGTTTACCTTTGTACATTATACATTTTTACATCGCTACCTACATTATAAGATATGAATTTTAAAAATTTATTCAATTTTATTTACCCCAAGTCCGGCCCCGCCCTAAGACAGGGTCCGCGATTCCCCTGAATGGTCCACTAACAAACTCTTTCACAAAACATAATAATTACTTTAAGCCGAATAAAAAGTGCTTTCTTCGCGAACGGACGGACACAAGCGCGTTGATTTCACCTCAGCACCACTTCACTTTTATTACGTTTTTCTGGCAAAGCGAGCCACAAAGAAAATTTTATTTCGTTATTATTGGGGATTCAATGCTGTCTTTTTGTTTGTAAGAAGATAGAGAATTTATTCGAGTGCAATGAGTTCAACGTCGACAACTTTTGGCACTTTGGTGAAAGATTTCGTAACCATTTTGAAAATTAAGTTAATACTTTTAACTCGGCCGCTGAAACAAAGCGTTTGGCGTTTATTTTTTCCCTAATAAATATTAGTCACTATTGCTTAGCGTGAACACAATTTTAGCGACAGTTGTTTTCTCAAATGTTCTGTGACTTAAGCAACTCTATAATCTAAATGAATTCGGCAATTCATGTCAATGACCTGAGTACAATTTAGATAATAATATTCTAATAATAGCCTTACGAGAAACATTTTGTTTCGGCAGAGATTAAAATATGTTCCATGAAAAACTATCTGATTAAAAGAACATTATCCATTACGAAAATATAGAGAAAGTATTATCATCATAAGCATTATCTAATTCATAACGCGTGCTTTACTGGAGATATTATTCTTCTGTCATTGATGTCCACAAGGACCGGTTATAAGCGGTTCGCCTTCTCCTACGATCTTGGTCAGGTCGCCTGTCCACCTAGTTGATGGACTTTCTATATTGCATTAAGAATTTATAACATGGAAATTAGTCATGTAATAAGTAAGTCACAGGGCTGGACTGACTTCCGACTTTAGCGTCGAACGTATTCGATGGTCGAAACTATACGGACCGCGTGTTGTGCACGCGATGACTATGTATTTGCGGGGGGCAGGGTGGTTTTATAATGCGCTTGTCAGTTCATCAATGCTACGTGATGCGTGCACTCCTTACTGCCACTGCCAACTTACTAATACGAGTACGTGAATTATACCGCTGGGTACTTTTGTTTATGTACGGATCTCAACATTTCTGATTTCATCTCGTAGAGAAACTCCGAGCACAAATCAGTTCATAACTGATTAATACGGACATGATTTCGGCCATTTTTGGCAATATTGGTAGCATAAACTGATTCATAGCATTTAATATACCTACTTTATAGAAATAATTTAAAAAAATACTATTGTTTTCAGGCGTTGTAGTATTTTGAACCAGAAAACATTTTTGCAGTAACTTTGTTAACTTCTTTAAATACAGCAATTCAAACATATTCGAAAACTCACCTTAGTGCATATAAAGCATAAAACAGCGTCGTTTTCTATAAGCCACAAATCATGTTAAGTTTAAGGTAAGCATTCGCTAATGAACCCGCCTGAGTTATCTCAACGGCGCACTAACAAACATAAGCAGTTAATTCAGATTTAATTCATTAACAACTTGTTATAAACGCGCGTTACAGACTCAGAGTTCACAAGATTTGGGTAGATGGAAAGCGTTCGAGATGGCGGGTGACTGGATGTGACATCACCGCCAACTCTTGAGCACTTTGCAGCACGCATTATTTTATAATATTACCTATATTAACAACTAGCTGCGCCCCGCGGTTTTACCCGCGTGGTGATGATGTAAGATGATGATGAAGATAATAAAATTTTTGATCGTGAAGAAGTAACAAAGATACACAGAAACTTTCGCTTGTATAATATTAGTAGGATTCCTAAAACGAATTGTACAGTCTGTAACTTATACGTAAGGCCAGTAAAGGATTAACAATTTACTGACATAAAATACATAATACATGATTATATACTGTATTAGTATGCATGTGTGTAGTATTATTTATGTGTGTGCTGAGTGTTGGAGTGTCTGGGGGTGTGCGTGTGTTAAATGGTACATAATATGTGTTTTACTATAAAAGCAAATGACTGAGATTCCAAAGCAGAGCTCAAACTTTGATTTAGAACCTAAAGTATTTATGAGTATGTATGTCAACCATCTTGTAAAATTTGCTATTGTAGGTCTTATCCAATCTACCGACGATAGAGTTTTGGGCACAGTAATTTAAATAAGCAAGGGGTAGAAAACAAGTGTTTTTTGTGTACGGTGTCGATACGCTTCTTGAGGTAGTAAAATCATACATTTGAAAAAAACCTTAGCATTCAAGATGACGGTATGTAACCGTCATCTTGATTGCTGAGATTATAGGTAATAAAAATCAAAACAACGGCTAAAGTTGAGGATCTTGTCATCAGAACTTGCTATCATCCGAACTCAATAATTAAGAAATATGATGTGTTCCCCTGATTGACCATATTGTTTAATAAAACTCAATTTCAAACTGTTTATTGCCGATATAGACAGTTGTAAGATGTTGGTAATTATTGAGTTTATACCATATAACTGCTATCTAGCTCCTATCCGCCGACGTTTACTGTTACTTATTGCTCAAATTATTGTTGGTCAAACGTAAGCTTATAATCTAAAAAAAAACATAAATAAAAAACGTCTGTGGTTTGTTCCTTACGTACATCTGTGGTTTGTTCCTTACGTATTTACTATGGCAAACATGTGCTACAATATGATAATTTCATACTATACACGCACTGAGGCCTGCTTATTTTTGCCCCTCAGACGTCAGTTTATGAGTAACAAAGTGTTGCTATCGAACAACGAGGCCAACTCTTAATTTTTTCATCGAATGCTTGTTTGTGAAGGAGTATACCGGTTTATATTTATTATAATACCTACGTGTGAGCTTTCGTATATCTATGATGGCTATTAAAAACGACAGGTTAAATCCGAGGTCACTTCCAGCTAGACAGATCTGTGTAGGTATCGCAGCGCGAAATTTCTCGCGTGGCGGCTGTCTCGCGAATCACCGCTCAATCTAAATTACTGTGCAAGTTGCGAACTAATCTTAATCATCACACCACAAGTTTTTCAATAAAGCACGCTTATCACGGCAGCTAATAAATATCGCATAATTAGGTGCAGGCTGTTATTAAGTTGGAGATTATATGAAAGTTTAAATTAGAATTGTTGTGATTCTGAAGCTATCCGTGGTAGAACTTGTCGTCCGCTACCTACTACTGCTCGCAGTGGAATGGGGCGCTCTTAGTGAGGTTTGCTTTGCTGTTCTGAAACCAGTAACTTAGTTTGCCATTAAATGGATGGGTAACCGCTGTAAGCGTTCTTAGCTTAATTTTCCCATGTAATCTTAGCCGATCAACTGCATTAAACAAGGAATTCGTCAGTCATGCCTTGAATGGGTGACCCCTAGGCGCATTTTCTACTGAGCGATTTCGTGCTTCGGAGGGCACGTTGAGCCGATAACCCCGGTTGTTTTTTTAGGATAACAGTCGATAGGCCATGTCGAAGGATCTAGGGTGACCTAAAATATCTGACTTAGGGCAGGTCATTAGCCTATCCACCAAACCGCGTTGGCCCAAGGTGGATTATGGCGAACACTCCTCTCTGAGAGGATGGCCTGTGTCCCAGCAAGTGTATAGTTGTTTATGTTAACTTCAAGAACTGAACTTTTCAAGTGAAGCTATATCTGGGGGCCAATCTAGACATTCAAAATTTATATATATAAGTTACTGATGTGCGACTCACTAAGCACTCCGGAGACCTGATCTGATTAAATTCAGGCCTACAGTATACGTAGTAGCAATCCTGGCATGGACTCTATCTAACTATAAGTGTTTGCGTATTACATAAATTAGTTATCCATATAAATTACCTATATAATTAGGACCTTAGTTGTATGAAAACAAAATGATTTTGATTTGATAAATGTTTTGTAATTAATTTGTAATTTAGGTATATATGTATGAAGTAAAAATAATTAAGTATACCATTTAAGAAAAACAAGCTATGAAATTACTGTGTTATTCATACAGCGAAACCTAGTACCTATGATTGTCGAATAAACTCATGTTGTTATTGTACTCTACTAAAGCATTTAAGCTATAAGAATTTAAAATTAAACATATTACCACCCTTAAATATCAAAATGAAATTTATCTAGCGTCGACGTTTCGAACAAATTACATTAAGTATCAAGCTTCACTAACTCGTCATATGATAATTTCATGCTTAGTTTAAAACTTATTTTTTTAATTTCATGTTTTTTTTTCATTATTTCACTACAAAACTGATTAGGTACTTAGTAAAGTGCCACCACGTACCGAGTACACCCACCACAAAGTGGAACATTTTTAAGAACTTCTTGAAAATAAAGAGTAATTAGGTACTAAACTGATTTTGATGACTCATGTGATATAATGATCTTTCATATAATATAATTCATAATAATATAATATATAATAATAAATAATAATTCATACAAGTATTTTTCTAATCGGTGTATAGAGGTAAAAATCTAAAAAATAATACCTCTCTACCGTCTATGTACCTTTATACCAGGATTGTATCATAGCTGTAATCTAAGAGTGGGCTAGGACTCACGTGATAGGTACCTTTATACTGGAAAATGGCTGAAAATTTTTATTATCTTGTTCTTAGATTACACTCGCGATAGTAATAAGGAGATTAAAAAATATATCATAACATGGTTAAAAAAGTTCGATTATAATAGCATCGACTGTGCCGGATGGGTTTTTATCGCATAGAAAAACATTCGTGTTCGAGTTTTCCGACTCAGATTGTACTATAGCTTTAATTCGTTAGTGGAAATGCGACTAATTTCAGAGATTTCTTTACCCAAACTTAGGTATGCAAGCAAGTAAGTAAGTACCTGGGTATCTTCAAGTCACGAGTGAATAGGTATCTTCTAGGCAGGCGTGAATCATCGTAGACCGCATCATCACTTAACATCAGGTGAGATAGTGGTCAAACGCCTGCATATTGTGAATAAAAAAAAAATAAAAAAAAAGTACGTAGAGAATATTATTTTTTAGGATTGGCATTTTATTAGTATAGTAGGTACTGACTGTATGTATCTTACCTAATTTTAGTCATTTCCAGTGAACACCGTTTAGAAGCCAACTATCTCAATTATTCCAAATATAATTCCAAGCTTACGAATCCAATATGATCTATCTCCGAGATGTTATCGTTATTCGATCTCCTGGAGGTAACTAATCACCGCAGCGGCGGCGGCGCGGGCGGCAGAGACGAGGCGCCGACGCTGATGCCAGATAAAAGTTAACCCATCAACGGTAATTAGGTACAGGGAGGTTTCGCCTTGGAAAGGGCGGGCGGAAAACTAAGGCTTCAGACGGGAACTTTTGTCTCAATTCAACCTACAGATAAAAAGCTACCAAAAACTCTTTTCTTACCAGTTTTTAAGGTTGAAAATTCGGTAACGACACCCATTCATTTGTATTTTGAAGCAAATGGATTAGTTGTTTGATTATCTGTGAATTTTAGCCTTACTGGATAATCTTGCACCTGACTGTTTCCACAACTGATACGAACCTCTGTCATAGTGGTACTTTAAAAAAATTACCGACTGATACGACAAGTACCGACTTCGTCAAGTTATTTCACACTTTTGGGTGTTGAATGCGGTACCATTTTTTGTAAAAAAAAAATTTTTCCCTTTTCAGTGACCACTGCTACTCACCTCACGGGATCAATTGTCATTGTGTATATTCACCGATTTCTCTACCCGCAACTACATATATATAATATATTGACTGGCCGGTTGGCGCAGTTGGTAGCACTCTGCCTTCTGAGCCGCTGGTCCCGGGTTCGATTCCCGGACAGGTCAAACATTTGTGTGTATGAACATGTCTGTTTGACCTGTGTCTGGGTGTGTTTAAGTATTGAAGTATATATATAAGTATGTATATAAGTATATATCAGTCATCAGGTTACCATAGTACAGGCTCTGCCTAGTTTGGGACCTGAAGACCTTGTGTGAATGTTGTCCCATATTATATTATACATTATTATATTATAATATAGCTTTCGTAGTTTTCATTCATTCCGGGCCGACAAGTATTTTTAGTTCATTTACCCAGCTTCATATCGCACAATTCGTATCGAAAGAAACGCACTCAAGGGTTGAAAGAACGGAATATATGATACTGGCGGCCGCGTCCGAGATCTTGTGCTTGCTCTATATGACTCCAAAAGTCACAGAGCAACTAGACATGGTGATATGGCGGCTCATGTGTGTATGCTAAATCGTATTAAAATAAATAATGATAAAGAAAATTCCATTTTCAAAAGCCCGATTTATTTTCAACAAATATAAATTAATCCAGTACAAAATCAGCAACAGAATATACAATTAAATTGTAACTATAACTACGTGCTCTAACCATAACAATGGCCCTAATTTTGTTACTAGAACTAGCTAAAATTCTTCAAAATGAAATAGCTCGTGTTCTATTTACGCTAAAATTCAAATTCGTATAACTTCATACAGCGCTATCTTTAATATTAGACGAGTTTTATTCAATCGCTGGCAGTTTTAGCCGACACCAAACAAGTGGCGCTTTATTTTACGTCAAATTCCGCAATTTTAATAAAAATATGTAATTTTATTGTTATGAATAACAGTCATACTAATTTGGACTTTATCGTAACGCATTTATCTTATATTCTAGAATTTTATTTTATTTTATTTGAACAAGAGAACCACTACCAATATGCACATATAAAAACGTTAAGCTTAGATAAAAATATAGATCACAGCGATAAGCTTGCTAACAGTTATGTTGTTTATTTCTACCCTAAATCATCATTTTTGGTTTTCCATATAAATATGACAAAATTGGCGACGTTTACAAGACTCCAAGATTTGATTCGGTTATTTCTGTAATTATAAAAAGCACAGAAGCGATCGCAGCCGAGTCGACCTATGCGATCTTAACCAATCTATTAGGTAAAGCAACCTACTTTTAATATACTATAGATGGGTACATGGCATTTACAACAGAGCAGCACTTTCTTCGGACGCAGAGTGAAGCTGTCTGCCGGGTTGTTGTTTGAGGACAACAGTGTTGTCAGTGGGCCTAGACAAGATGAATCGCTTCATAGCGATTCTCTTTCTCTAACCACTAACGCTCCAAAGCTTCCGTTATCGCTTTTTAAAATAGCATTTGTCTACGAATTTGTATAGACCCGGCGCTCGAGAGAATAGAAACGCTGGCGTTTCGTTATGCGTATTGTACATTGTCTGCCAATTTTCTATTCGCTTTAGTTGATCACGTGATATATCGCTTTGAAGTGTCAATCTCCTACATTTTTGTTTTTCTCAGCGTTACCGCTCGTAGAATGTTACTTTGTCTAGGGCTACAGATCCTGAAAACTGACATTTGTCCACTTGCCTATCCGCCTACCAGCATCAGGCAGCGTGGCTCACATAGAACATAGTACACTTCTATCAGTTTTCACTCAGAGGTACATAGGCTAACGTCCCAGTAGCGATAACGTAGTGGACTGATGGAAATCATCATCACTTAACATCAGGTGGTCAACCGCCTGCCTATTCCAAATACAGGGAACTGTGACTAACAGACCTGATAACACACAGCTATAACCACTAAACATAAAGGGTGGAATTTGGATCACAGCCAATTTAAAAAAATCACACGCAAGGTTTATGGAAATTGAACCCTAGTTAGCTAGTCTATCGGTCTTTTATCGGATACATTTCGGGGAGTGTGCTCTGGAGTTGCATAATTTGATTCCACCATCCCCATTCCATCTTAGGACGACCAGACGGACGGCAATGCGACATCCATACATGGTGGAAGTTCCAACTTGTCACACGAAGCGTTTTGCTACCACATTCCTAGTGCGTACAGCTAACGAATGGAATTTATTGCTTAAATCTGTGTTTCCGCAAACATACAACCTGGGTATCTTCAAGTCACGAGTGAATAGGTATCTTCTAGGCAGGCGTGCTCCACCGTAGACCGCATCATCACTTAACATCAGGTGAGATAGTGGTCAAACGCTTGCCTATTCCGAATAAAAAAAAAAAGAACCCTTAAATGGATTTAATGTGGGCACATATAAAAAAACCGCGAGCGAATCCAGACGAATGGATGACGGAAAATTGCGGACCGCGCAGGTGAACCCGCTGGGAGCAGATAGTCTTCAATAAAGACATCACCGGCCAGTTTTATAGAACTTAACTTATGCTTTGTTTATTTTAACTCTACGGAACTAAGCGCGTTAAAATCATTTAGTTTTATTTCGTTACTTTGATTACACTGTTTTTTTTTTACATTTACAGTTGCCATCGCTATCTAAAGGATTCAAAACTATTATCTAATTGTGTTATATTGAGCAGTTGTGATTCGCCTAACGTAGTTGTCTAAGCTAAGGTGACTCTCTGCCTTTCGTGTTGGTTTGCAATCAGCCTTTGCTCGGCGGATAGACTCTCTCCTCTAAATCTCTTGTATCTGCAACAAAACGACATAAAGATATTTTTTTAATAATGTCGTTGCCTTTATTAAAATAAAACACTAATACCTAATTACAATACTGCAACTACTACAGTACCAATTGAGCAATCAACTAACTATTGGCATATTTTTTTACACTGTAGATTTGAGCGTTTGACCACTATTTCACTTGATGGTCAGTAACGATGTGGTCGAAAACTTTATCACGCTAAACTTAGAGTGCTGTAGAGGACTGCTGCCTGAACAGATTGTGTATTTGGTAACATTATTTTAAAACTTGAGGGTGGTAGCTAGGGTAATCGAAAGCACCCTACCACGATGCTGGGAATCAGATAACGGTGTCACCTTCACACGTAGCTCAAGCCGTTAGTAAGGAATTAATCAGCGTCCGTCAATTTTACAGCCGACGCTCCCACCGCTCAGCTATCATCGCTTCATAATAATTAATATTGTATGTAGCTAGTCGGGAATACCGGAGGAAGCTAGTTCCACATTTTGCAGGTGTAGCAAACACGATCGGTAGAACCGCACAGTATGTGCCTCTGACGAGTGAGCATTTAGCGCACGTCGGTAAGCGACGACGATGTGGTCAAACACGAAAACTTAGAATTTAGAATTTTCGTATCTTGGAAAACAAGGACAATGTATAATTTGCCAAATGGAATTCTTCGTTATAAGTAGATCTGAACATTTCAAAATAAAAATTAAATGATTTCTTGATAAAAATTGCATAATGTGTGACGTCACACCAGAAGGGGTGGGGGGGCACATACAATGGACGGCCCCTGATTAAAGAACATACTATGATGTAACACATTGCTTAAAATACGAAAAGGCATAGAGTGGTTCACTTCTGAAAAGTCGCAAAAATAATGTATTATTAAATTATCTTTTTCTATCTTTATTTCTTATGTGGCTTCTTTCTTATGTATAACTTATTTAAGTATATTGAATGCTAGCTGCGCCTCGCACTATCAGCCGCGTAGACTACAGTTTTCCCGCTACTTCAATTGTCCCACGGGAACTATACTTTTCCGGGATAAAAAGTTGCCAATGTGTTATTCCATGATATAAGCTATCTTCATTCTAAATGTCATGCTTCTCTCTCCACTCCTTCATATAAACGGCAAACATAATTTCGCCCTTGTAATATTAACACTTACATCATATCGTAGAATAGCCGCTGTTCTTGGGATAGCGAAGGTTTGGTCTCGTGCAGCGCGCTGTCTATGTCTTCCTGGTACACCACTACTGTTTCCATTGCTTTGTCTTCAGTAGTTTCCTTCAATAAATAATTGCAATTTATTTATCTGCCGATTCTGATCATTATGAGTATTAATTTAAATTAAAACTATAATCAGAATTAATCAGATATTTGTATTTATTTTAAGTTTACTTTTATAAGTATCAGTCTACCTGAGACCACCTTCATTGCAGTGTTTGGAACATTGGGATAAAAATAATGTAATAACATGGCCGTTCACGTTCTGTAAAATAGTCGAAGTCTAGAAATAAGCGTCTGATCTACTATACCATATTCAACTATATTCTAACTATAGTTTTTGAAAAAGACCACCGAATGTGGTTGAAACTATAGTCGGAACACTGACTTATTACGTGAGTAACTCCCGTGTTTTATACATTCATAATGTGTCAAAACCACGTCAGTTTTAATAAGAAAAAAGTGAGGTAAAAAAATATGAATCCGACTGTGCTATTCGACACGTTTGCGAAGGGCCCAATTGATCGCTAACATCTTACCGACCGCAACACCTCCCCTGCATTGATCATCTACAGAACGTTCGCCGCATCATCACTCAACATCAGATGAGATAGTGGAAGATTACATGCCCTTTCTCTATGAAAAAATAGATCCCACAGATTGACTCTGTAGCAGGATGTTGTCTAGAGTGGTATTGCACTAGATATACCATGGTGTTAGGCTGCTTTCGAGTACCTATCCAGCTGGAAACCGACCCCAAGTTTGAAAAACACATAGTGTGTTCAGGCAGCTGTATTTAAGAGCCAGTCAATATTCTAGGTCTAGCTAAGCTAGCAAACTAAAAAGTAGAAAATAAATAATAATTTTAATAACTAATAGAACACGCTATTATAGAAAATCTACTTAAAATGGAAAAAATGTTTTTTTATTAAATTTAAATTAATAAGTCATAAATATTTTATAGCTCTCGCGTTTGACCACTATCTCACTTGACGGAGAATGACGATGTGGTCGAAGATAATATAGTCACGCTAAATCTTGATGTTTACTGGCTCTCAAGGACTGCTGCCTGTATACACTGTGTTTGGTGACATATTCTTTAAATATATCTTTATTTTGAATATATATAAATTGAATGTACTTTATTCGTTTAAGATTTTTTTCACACAGACCCCTGCACGATGATTCCCTGTATCGCGGGAGGCATGGACACACACAATCACAGCACACAACATCCAAGACCCGGGACTATGTACATATGAGACAAACGAATTGAAAGGTTTTCAAAGGATCCCATTAGCATCGTGTAACTCACCAATAAACGACCTGACTAAGATCGCGGGCAAGGGCTGGATGCAAGCCGCTTCCAACAGGTCCTTGTGGAAATCAATGGTGGAGGCCTATGTCCAGCAGTGGACGTCTTATGGCTGAGATGATGATGACGATGTAGGGAACATCTCAATTATATTTAAATGATTGATTGAAACTTATTATAAGATTTCGTTATATTGGCGAGACAACTCAACTATTGGATTATGAAACGAAGTGTTGTCCACTGAACTCACCAGCTGCTTCTCGAGTCTCCCCAGCTGCGCAGTGACGAGTAAGGACTTGAGGTCGGCGGGCGAGTACCCCTCGGTCACGGCGGCCAGCCGCTGCAGGTCCACGCCCGCATCCACCACCACGCTCGTCGTCAGTGTTCGCAGAACTTCGTAACGCTCATGCTATTCACAAACATTACCAGTTTAATACACTTATTCCATCGTCATATTTTTTGTATCATTAAACATCATAGTGAACTTTAAACATACATTATTACATATGTAATAAGACATTACATGACTGTGTAATTTAGATATATATATATTTTATTCATAAGTAGTATATAAGTCAAAACTGTATTTTGGTCAGAGATTAAAGGCTTTTATTATTATTATTACATTATGTGGATATGTTTATCTGACTTCTAAAAAGGAGAAGGTTCTCAATTCGACTGTATGATTTTAGCATGTATCGTTCCGCCAATTATGGATCGAATTTTGTGATTATTTTTTGTTGGTAGATCATCCTTCAGAGGTGGTCCCATATACATATTATCAAATTGCTTATATGGCTTTTATAATATCGAGAAAATCTTTTAAAAATGCAGGTGAGTGAAGTCGTTTGGGCCAACTTTTGTCAAAAAGTTACTTATTAACGTTTGTTAGACATGGCTGAACTTCTCTGAACTTCAAGTAAAATAATCTGAAGACTCTAAATTGTCTATTTAGCAAATGGTAAAGCCTTAAAGAGGCAGACGAACATAATGGTATTTTACGTCTATTATTTAATACATAAATATACATAAGTATGTAATGTATATAATTGCTGCTCTGAACAAAGCTGCGGAAGCTACGAAAGTCTGTATCCACAGTTAAATTTATTGTAAAAGAAAGTAAAACTCAATTTTTTTTATCGACAATCATTTAGAACATTTTACGCCCATAAGCGATAGTTATTAAGTATCAACAATGTTTAATACCTACACGTAAGTAACTTTTGTTGTATTAAATTCTATAAGAGTATTCTTTTAGTTGTTCTATTATAATACCTAACGCCTATAAAGCAAATCCGTGATCGTTTATATGAAATTATATTTTCGGTTTAATTTGTGTTTAATTTTTAACAACCGCGAAGTATTTGTCTAACACTTTTGTCAATAACTGTACCTGCGCGGACGACCCCCTTTTGAGTTCAAATCACGCGTCTCGGACTATACCAAAATGTGCGTACTATTTCGCTGTACTGTAAAGTTAGTTTAGACAGGTGTTTATTAACCCAGACAATGGTACAGAATAGGAGGGACAGGTCACGCACCGTCCCGGGCAGGCGCGTGTGGACGTGCGTGTGCAGCCGGCCGGCGCGCAGCAGCGCGGGGTCTAGGAGGTCGGGGCGCGAGGTGGCGCACACCACCGCCCCCCGCGCGCCGCCCTCCGCGCCGTCCAGCCGCGCCAGCAGCTGGTTCACCACGCGGTCCGTCACGCCCGTCGAGTCGTGCCCGCGTCTGTAAGTACCGTGCCACGGTTTACCTCAACACTTGTTTCACAGCCAGTTTTTTATTATTTTTTTATACAGGGTTTTTCCTTAGAGAATATGACACCCTCATTGATTATCAAAATAAGCTGATACAACATTTATCCAGTACCAGCGCCAGTGTTCACGACTGCGTGGTACAATGCATACACTTTCCTGGCATCCGCAGAGTCAGGTTACGACAGCACCCCCTTACAACCACCTAGCTGCCAGAAATCATGTCAAGAAACAAATAATTGCCGCCGTACGTGCCGGCGTCGCTGCGGGAGCATTCCACTAAAACATGGTATACGTCTTTTAATTGAAGCATTGGTCACAGTTAGGACTATTACTTTTCTTCATCATAAACTTGAACGTGTTAGGAGGAATGTGCCCGGATCGAAGCCTCAAGGCTGTAACAATCTCACTCCGTTCCATGACGCTCTTCAAAAACCATGGGAAACGAAGAAGTGACGGCTGTATGGCTGTTTCACAGCCTTTCAAACGCTACTCTGCCGACACACATATTTCGCTTCATCCACGTTCATCGGACCTTTCATATAAGAACGTCCGTCGGTTTAGAGTTCTCTTGACCTGGCCCTTTGGCGAAACTTCCTCAATATGATTTCGGAACATTCGCCTAGGCCTTCCTCTTCCAACATTACCATTAATTTCACCCATGTATACCTGCTTAGTCAATCTCCTTTCGTTTATTCTCTCTACATGACCAAACCATATCAACATACTTTTCTCAATCTCACTACATCTTCGTTTACACCACAACGTTCCCTTATCACACTATTATTTACCCTGTCACTCAGTTTTACTCCAATCCAATAGCTACATCTCAGACCTCTCATTTCAACTGCATTTATTCTGATTTCATGTTTTTTTCTGTCACATCCAACTTGGACTACCATACATTAGTGTCGGAACCAAAACCCTCCTCTATGCACAGGCAAGCGTGCCGTGCGTTCTGGACACCTGCTGGCTGTTAATAAAAGAAAATAATGCTCCTATCGCCATGTTTCTCGCATTCACTCTCCTCTCAATATCACTTTTACTTATTCCATCTTATGTAAACATTGACCCCCAATAAACAAACCCTATCACTTGTTCTACTTTGTAACATTCAATCACTACACTGCAGTCTGTCATTTCGTCATCTCTCTCAAACAACTTTTGTCTTGCTTACGTTTATTTTCAATCCCTTTTCCTCTAAATCTTCATGCACGACTGTAACGCAGACAGTAACGCAGACTGTACGACTGTATTGGATCTCTCTTGTAACTCTTTTGCTGCTGATGCCAGAATAACTTGGTCATCAGCGTAGAGAAGACATTTAAAGAATAACTTGGTCATTAGCGTAGAGAAGACATTTAAAGAATGACTTGGTCAACGTAAAGAAAATATTTAGTAAGTAACTCATTCATTTACACTCCACACTCACTTTCAAATTGATCAGACAATTATCCATGAATAAATTGAACAGCCACGGTGATTCTACACATCCACGCTCTAACACCTTTTTCGATGCTAAACTATTCAGTGTATGTTCCGTTTGTCCGAACGCAAGCACTGAAATCATCAATCAGTAAATTTTATTCTTATCATCATTTGCTGTGTTCATGTAGGATGCAATGCATGAACCTGGTCCAGTGTCTCCCGTTTTTTTCAAACAATCTTTTAAAAATACTCCTTCCATCTGTTCATCAAATATTCTTCTGCCTTTGTAACACTTCCATCATGGCATCTTATTCGGGTCAGCTCTGAAGGCATGGTTTTCCCGCGACCAGTTCTTATGGATTTCCAGAAAAACTTAACATTGACGTGGAAATCGTCAGAAAGCCTTCTGTCAAACTCATTCTTTTGCTCATCTTTTTTCTTGCTAATAACTTTCAAAACTATCCCTTTTATATACCTCTCTTGCTTTCTAGATTATTATACACAAGGGCCTTAAATAACCCATTATACAGGAGTCGTTTTACTCGTTACTCGTTTACTCCCATGATGGGTCTGTATCGCCGTGTGCCTACTTTTCACTACGATTGCCGAAAAATTATATGGGTAAACAAATATAATATTAAGACTTGTTTTCTGTAGTCGCAACACAGTGCATGCATTCTACTGAAGATATCGCCGCTTATAGTTCCAGCTTAGAAACGCATGCACGGAAAAATCGATTACGATTTGTGATGCTAGAACACGTATTTAAAACATCTCTCCGTATTCCATGCTACCAACTAGCATGGAATACGGAGAGATGTTTTAAATACGCTAAGCAGTAATCCAATTGCGAAGTCTATGCCTTCATTCTAAAAACAGAGTTAAGGTCAGTCATTCTCCATTACTATGAATATAACCTAAATCTGCAACGTAATAGTAAATTAAATATTAATAAAACAAATCAAGACAACCAACCAGCTAAAAGCAACTTAATTCTTATAAAAAACGTCTCCAAGAAGTGAATGAGTACTTACTTAGGTGCTAAGCTGTCAAACTCGTCGAAGAACAGTATACACGGTCGCTGCATATCCGCCCTATAAAAGAAAATGTTATATAGTTAATAGACATATGTATCTACCCAACCACATGTGACGCCATTTCACAATAGATGTCAATCTTTCCAATAAACTGAGTGTATGGTCACGATAATTCCGATATGATAATTCCGTTTCGAATGCTCTTAGAAAAAGATCTTAAAAAGTTTCGTTAAAAAGATCACATTAGGTAGTTGAAACTACTAATGGCACGCACATTGTACATACATATAACATTTTAAGCGCAACCTATCTTTATGGCTGTTAAGTTAGGCTCTGGGAACTTTTGCGCGTGTACCTAAAATCAACCAGTAAAAAAAATTGTTATCGAGCAGAATCTGCGAGATAGCGAGATGCAGAAAACGTAAGAGTGAGTGAGGGCGTTATACAATAATTAAGGACCCTAACAACTCCATTGTATGCCCTGGGCAGTTTCACACAATTTCATGGACACAAACTTATGTTTATACCTATTGCTTGTTTTACGGGTTTTTTTTCTTAAAATAGACTCAATAAAATTTTCTTAAAAATCACGTCAGTTTTCTAACTTACATTAAGATTATGATATACATGATCATCATCACTATCTCATCCATAGGACGTCCACAGCTGTACATATGCCTCCCTCATTGATTTTCACATGGACCGGTTGGAAGCGACTCGCATCCACCCCTGGCCTGTGATCTTAGCCAGGTCGTCTGTTCACGTGGTCGGTGGCCGTCCTATGCTGCGCTTGCCGGTCCGTAGTGTCCATTCAAGAACTTTTCAATCCCAACAGCCATCAGTTCTTCGAGCTGTGTGCCCTGCCCACTGCCACTTCAACTTACTAATCCGCTGGGCTATATCGGTGACTTACGTTCTACTACGGATCTCCTCATTTCTAATTCGATCGCGTAGAGAAACCCCGAGCATAGCCCTCGCCATAGCTCGTTGTGCGACTCTGAACCTGGTCAGAAGGCCCACAGTCAGAGTGGGATATGATAAACATCGCATACTAACTTGTCAAACACGTCTCTGACGGCCGCTTCACTCTGTCCAATATACTTGGAGAGCAGCTCCGGCCCCTTGACGGTGATCATGCGCATGTTGTGGATGCGCGCGAGGCACGACCCGATGTGGGACTTGCCGGTGCCGGGCGGGCCGTACAGGAGAATACCGCACGATTGAGACGGAAACAGGGCCGGGTACTGACAAACAGGGATGATTTTTTTTTTTTATGATATGATAATACTTTTGAACGAAAACGTATGTAGGTACCTAACATCATTTTTTAATCTTTTTCACTAATGTTTGCAGTAACTATCCATAAAAGAGACAAGCGCCACGAATATGAATCGAGTTGAACTCTGCACTGATTGACGACGGTGACAAGCGGTCAAAACAAGTTTATTGCGGGAATTTAAACTGTAGATATTCCAATTTTGTTTTGTAACCAAAGTAAGTGTTATTACGGGTAATTTCAAGTATAATTGCATATAATTTATTATGTCGTACAATATTCTCAGAACAGCTATATAATAACAACTGAATCGAAATAAAGCTAGCTAGATAAAACACAAACGTAGGTAGATAATACCTACGTTTTTGGATGAAAATGAATATTACGTGAAATGAATCGCTTAATTTCATAAACCTCAAACACATGACCAATCGAATCGAATAAAATGAATACATAATTTTAAAATTGTAAAAACTATATTCTACTACATTTTGGCGATAAATAAATAAAATGAAATATACAATAAATGCAGTTCCATTAAATAAATAATCACAGAAAAATAATGTTCTATAAATGTTCTATAGAGTGATATTTAGTAACTGTGTAACATAATGGTAGTGATTCGCTTATTCAACTGAACTAAACTCAAATTTTGGAAAACTAATCAGTTCTTATAAGGTTACGATAAAGTCTAAATTAGTATGAGTCTTATCAATAACATCACTAAAATTAAATGTATTTATTAAATTTGCCGTGGTGGTACCGGCCTAGAAAGGTCCCCCCCTCCCCCCCCCCCCCCCCTATCTCTTCCCGCGGGTGCCGTAAGAGTCGGCTAAGGGACCACTTCCTAGAAGGGCAGCAGCGCCTTCTGAGGATCGGAAATCATACTGCGCTCGCCAACCCGCCTGCCAAGCGTGGCGAGTATTGGCAAATCCTCCCTATATGGGAGGAGACATATGCCCAGCAGTAGATATCCCATGGCTGAGATGATGATGATGATGATTAAATTTGCAGGTAGTTTTAGCGAAATCAAGTCCGCACTTATTTGGGGCCCACTAAAACTACCCGCAATTAGCCAGCAATGGAATAAATTTCGTCTAATATTAGTGAGAGCGTTTTATGGAGTAATACGAGTTTGAGTTTAAGCATAAATACAATACGAGCTATTTCTGTTTGAAGAATTTTAGTGAATTTTAGCTAGTTCGTGTAATTAACAGAATTAGGGCAATAACTAGTAATTCTCATTCCCTTACCATTAAAGGCCAAAATATGCTTTCAGTGAGGGTTTGTTTCACCTCTTCCAGGCCACCGACCGGACCCCAGATGTCGAAGGCACTTGCCTTCTCCTCGTCTTTAGTTATATCTTCTACAAGCCGTGGTTTGGAACCTTCATCTTTTTCACACTCTGTAAATTGTTCGAACCGTAGATTTAACTTACATGTCGGGAAATTTACTATATTTTATACTGTCTATTCTATACGGGTATAACGTGACACAAACGCGTAGTCTTTCGCCATAAGTTTCAGCTTCTTCAGGAAGCCTTCATCAGGATCTTGAGTGCGGTGCGTCTTAGTGCGTCCCGTCCCGCACACGCGGGCAGTAGCGGATTTACTAATAGGCCGAGTAGGCTGGAGCTTAGAGCGGCAGATTTCAGAAGGCGGCATAATTTTTATTTTTACCCCCATCTTTGAATTAGGTTGTGAATGTAAAGTTTTTTTTTAAAGCGAAAAAGCTTATGTAATGTCCAAATCACCAGTTTCAACTTCTTGTCAAAAAAATGTATATTACCGTGACTAGGGCATAAATTTGCAGAGGTTAGTAGAGGCGGTTTTTTTTTATATATCACACTCAGACCCCTGCACTAGGATTCCCTGTGTCGCGGGAGCCTTGGACACACACAATGACAGCACACAAACACCCGATACCCGGGACAAACATGCATCTACACTCATCGCACAAAGGTTTGCCCCTGCCGAGATGCTGCCCCTGCCCTAGGCTCGAACCCAGGGTCCCGGAGACACAGAAGTCCTACTACCATTATACTTATCCATGGATGATTTCCAAAGTTTTCTTGAAAATAACTCGAGGTACTTATCCAGTTTTCCGAGAACCGGATTTCAATTAAACCAATGTATAAATTTTTTCATAGAGGAGTTATTTTTTATCTTAAATTAAAAAGATAAACTGATCCGTTACTGATTTGATAAGAACCTTCCCTTTTTGGAAATCTGATATGTGATATTTGGTTCACTAACTTTTTTTTTTAACAGCCTTGAAAATCTTCTTATTGAGATAGTCCGTGATCTCCCTGACGCTGAGTCCCGCGGTGTCCATCGCCAGCTTGATGACGTCATCCACATCCACTTCAAACTCCTCCCGAATCTTGTCGTTCAACAAATGCCTGAATAGTTCTGTTCTTTCTTCCTAAAACAGTACAGGTTGGTAGTACCTTGCTGTATAAAAATATAAATATCGTTATCACTTTATTTTGTTGAACAATTGATGCGCAAAACCATATTTAATTAATATTATAAACGCCAAAGTGTGTGTTGTGTGTCTGTCACCTCTTCAGGCCTACAAACTACAAACCAACCTACCTGCTGCCTACAAACTGCTACGCAGTTTGGCAGTATTTTGTGAATTAATATTACATGTTTTGTTTCTTATAAATAAAAAAAAACAAAAAAAAAAAACGGCTTTATAGGTTACAATGAAATTCGGAAAGTAGTACCTTATATTATTTTCTTCGTGGGGAAATGCATTTACACTTTCGACACCTAGGCGAACCGACAGTAGACCTGAGGCTACAGTGCCTTGGAGTTGTGAAGAAATCAAAGTTCTAAGCCAATGCAATCAAAAGATACAGCCGTTTATGCTGCAAATTTGTAATAATTTTAAACTTACTAACCCTTTCCTCATGGACGCGTTTATATACTTACAGGTTTTTACGGAACCCTCGGTGCGCCAGTTCGACTCGCACTTGGACGGTATTTATTTATATGTATAGGTATATTATACTAAATAATAAATATTCATAACAGAACAAAAAAACTGTATTTCCATGTGTGTGAATACTTAATGAATACCTTTAGTGAAATTAAGCAGAATAATGGTGTAAAGCATTGACCTTACCTGTTCCAACTCGGGTAAATTAAAATGTGCTGTGAACATTGGTTTCCCGTTGAAATGACGCAGCGTCGGATGCAGAGCTTTCACACTGGTGCAGGTCATCAGCACGCACACTCCCGAGCAAGTCTGCAGTACGTGCTTTACTACTACTGCTAATCTAAAATTAAAAAACATGCAAACGCCATTTGTTATTTAGTATTTACTATGTTTTTGTGTAACTGTTTCTATTTAAAAATAATTTTATACAAATATGTAAGTACTGTATGTTATTACTTATGTGTTATTCATAAACAAAAATCCACGAGGGCAGTTTATGTGTGACGGACAAATGTACCTACTGTTTTCTGTATCTGTATTTTCCTGTGCACTCGTTTTTTTAATTTACAAACGCAAACGCATTCATTCTCACACCTTCGCACTAGGATAACCTATATCGCGGAAGGCTTGGACATACACAATCACAATACAGTATCCAAGACTCGAGAACAAACATTTGTGCTCATCACAGAAATGTTTGCCCCAGCCGGGGCTCGAACCCGGGGTCGCGGTTTTAAAACCAATGTCACTGATCACTGAGCCACGACGACCGTCAAAATATGTTTTATTTACACATCTATAACATCTTTCTATTGATACGTTTACACTTTGTCTGAAAATCAGCGTCTGATATCTTTGCATTCGACAGAACATTTATACCTTAAAATGAACAACACATTATATTCTTAGTTAGCCATCATGTTAGCTACCATTATATTTCTAGTCAGCTATTAAGTTAGCTAACATTATATTCTGAGTTAGCTATTAAGTTAATAAATAATTGCAAGTCGCGCAGAGTTTTAATATTTGGTAATTACCTTTGGTAGTAAGCTATATCTTGCGGCGACAGTCCTTCCATATTAGGTGGCACCAGTGAATCCACATCGTCACATATCAGCACCGCTGGACTGTGCTCCTGGCACATCAGGATAGCCTTGCCGAGGATTTCGGGGATGTCTTTACGACCACGTAAAGATCTGCAGTGAACGATGTGAGACCAGACTGTCAGCTCTTTTTGTACTATGTGACAGAGGGATGTTTTGCCTGTACCGCTTAGACCTGAAAACATCTGGGGAATCAACAATGGCATTCAGGTATTCTATCATAGATTTAAACGCAGTTCTGAGTGGAAACCTGGTGGAGATTTCAAAAATAGCTAAATTTACTTAGAACTTGATTCATACAGAGATTATCAATTCATAATTAGTGAGAGCCATAGTATCGTATTTCGATACGACATTACGGCTCTTACTATTCCTCAAAGTGAAGATAATAATTATATATTGCTACTTATAATTGAAGACAAGCATTAATAAGACCTATCAATGTCCCAAAGTGATAATTCTCAACAACACGCCTATGGCTTTATTGTGATTATCCAGGAATACCAACAGATTCAAAAATTATGTATGAATTCCTATGAATGATAATAATCGATCACGCCAATACATATATAAAAATACCGTGTCACAGTGTTTGTTATCGAACTCCTTTGAAACGTTTTGCCTGATGTATATTTGGTTGGTCTGAGAATAGCTCGTAAAGTATTTTTTACCTTCCTACCTCCACCCCCCATTTTTATTGCAATTTGTGTTAGTTCACATGTGGGATGTTCAGTACAAAATGTCATACATTTTTAATTTATGAAAAGGCATGAGCATGTGTATTAACACTTATTAATACTATCCATTACAACAAATATGTATTACTTTGTTATGTACTTACCAGTAACAAGAACATTGCTTTTGATTTCTGAAGCACCTCTAAAACTAGCATCTCTATGTATCTCAAAATAAACATGTGATATAACTTTTTCAACAAGTGCTTCAACAGACTTCATGGACCTACAATAATTTTTGAAGTCATAGTCCAATTTAGATAAAACAGATTTCGGAAGAACCACATCTGTTTCAGTCAGACATTTAGCCGACACTGAGCATTCTCTAAAAGACTCGGAGTTTAGCATTGTATATTTCAACTTCTCTGGTTTTAGTTTAAACTGTAAATAGCCGCTGGTTACCTCAGTATTTTGTTTCACCACATTGTTGTTTATTAGAAACTTTTTACCAGAATGTGTACTAGTTATCACACAGTTTTTGAACTTTTCTATGACGTCCACTTCAGATTGTACCTGATCGGAATATACAATCACATCTATGTGTTCTGGATGCTCTACTTTATCTCCTAGGAATGTTAACACTACCCTCATTCCATTTTCAACATTAATAATTGCATTTAATGATTTTGGTATAAGTACAGTTGGTATGCTTTGATTATACACTTCCCTGCACAAACTTCTATATACAACATTATTTACAGGTATAATTTCAACACATAGATTTTCAATATTGTTGTTATTATTAACTGTGTCAGCCTCATCTCTATTTTCTTGCACTAAAGGAATACTTTTCATAGTTGCTAATATAACTGTTGCATCTTTGTACTTCTCTTCAACTAAGTCCTCGTGCATAAAAACTGTATAAGGGTGTATCAAATTCTTTTTTCCATCACTATCTATTGGTACTGCTCTTAAGACTAATTGTGTAGGTTTGTTTAAATAAGGCTGCAGCATTCCTTCATTGATTATTGCTATACTTTTATACTTAGCTTCCTTTTCTATAGGTTCCTTTTTGGAAATATATTGTAAGCCTTTATGGCTGTTGAATGGATCTATTTTGACTATGACTTGGCTATGGTTGACCAGGATACCAGTTTGTTTGGGAGTAAAAATGACAGGCATTGAAGCTGATATCCAAACCATGGCTTTTTGGTTGGCAACCACAAGTCTTAGTTGATCCAATATGCGCATTTGTAGAAGTTCTACATTGTATTCCTAAAACAATAACTTTACTGTATCATTTATTACATTAAACAATTCTATAAGGTGGTAGAAATTAAATGCAATAAATTTTCTATTGACACATTCAAACACATCTTTAATAATTTTCATTAGTTCTCATAGCCGGGCACCGATAATCAAATAGTTAACTTCGTTAACAGTTATCCGCAACAAAAAAATTAGCTTCGTTAAACATTAAAGTGTTACATGTCATGATAATGTTCATGAAGGGGAATATGCACCTTATTTGTGAGGTAGTTGAAGTTTTCGTCTGTAAGCGAGGGTTGTTTTGGTGTTAAAATGTCTTAACCAGTGGAAAAAAGACGTTCAACTGCAGCTCCTTCATTACAGTCACGTCTTGGTCATTGAAAGTTGGAATTTTTAGTTAAGTCATAACGAAGAAACCTCCTTTCAGAAGAAAGGAGGTTACGTGGAGACCTAATCGAGACCTTTAAAATTTTGAATGGATACTACAACCTTCCAGAAGTAGCTGATTGGTTTAAACACTATAATCGTTGTGAGCATAGCAGGGGACACAACCAGAGAATCCAGAGAGATCCTGCCAACACAAACACAGGGCATCACATCCTTAGCAACAGAGTGGTTCACAACTGGAACAGGTTGCCAGAGGAAGTGGTCAGTGCTTCATCGGGCAACAGCTTTAAAAACCGGCTCGATGGCTGGCTGCAGAAAAGTAAAAAATCTTGCTATCCTGTGACCAGTGCACCAGTGGAATGTAAACATTGTGGACACTATGCGGACTGCCTAAATAAAATTTCGACACAGTGTGATATAGGCACATCAGCTTAATGCTGCTCGCCTATTACTCAAATAAATAAAAAATAACCCTGTGAAGAGAAGGCCTTTTTGTTACCGGCGCTAAGTCATGAAATGATCAAACGAAACAAATCTTTTCGCAGTTGTCTTTCTCACTCGCCGGCAAAATATATCTAGTTTTGTTTTTGTTTCACTCGCTGCCACGCGCCGCCCGGCACTTGGCTGCACAGTGCCGTGCGGTAACTATTATTATCTATTATTATTATCATAGTGTGAATCATGTACTAACAAGTAGATTTTTTAACTGGTAACCTGTCTTTAAGGATCTGTAAAAAATGTTCAATATTTCAACCACAAACACATCTCTAGTTACATAAAGATTCTTACCAAAATCTCTTGATCATCAGGGCTGTCTGTATCAATATATAAATTATCTAGCACTTTTACATCACTGTATGGAGAAACAAACACTTCTGCACCTTCACATAGACCCAGCAACCTGCTATGGACAGGATTGCATGCTATCTGACCTTCAGGGATACCAGCTCTGAATACCACCCATAAGTAGATATTTTTGTCTCTGGCCAAGACTTGGACACATTGCGTCTGAAATCATACAAACTTGATGGCAAAGCTACATTAGCTCATATGAGTTGCATAACCTTCTGGATACAAGGCTGCAAGCAGATGGACATTCAATACAATGCATTCTAAATTTCTAAATGATAGAACTACTGCTGAGAAGTAGCCAGAAACTCAGAATACTTAATAGACTACTCGCTGATCTGGCAAACACACTGCTATATAAATGATTGAAATGTCAAAATGACACAACATTCATTAAAATTACTTCAGATCAATGATTGACAGTTAGTTAGATTATTTGTTCATACAAAAATACAGTACAAGCTTCTCTACAGTATTTGCGGTGTATATGGTTCAATCGTGTTTTTTCCCCCATGTCAAAAATATGGCCAACACGCCTAAAGAAGTTTTTATTTAAAAAATGAAGCGTGAAAAATACTTTATGAACTTTTTGTCAGACCTACCAAATATACACAAAAAATGTCATATCAATCTGGCAAGCCTTTTTGGAGATCAATAAAAAACACTGTGACAGGGTTTTATATATTAGACATGATGCGGCCTGCGGTTTCATCCACATGGACTACCATTTTCCTTTTTCATCAGTTATATGACATAGCATGATGTTAAATAGCCTAGTCTTCCTCAACAAATGAACTATCCAATCCAACCCAAAAATATTTTAAACTCTAATCTGTAGTTTCTGAGATTACTGCACTCAACCAAACAAAATATCTCTTTAGCTTTATAGCATTAGTATAGTTGTCATAAGCTTTTAAATTGTAAACAATAAAAGAATTGTGTTCTCATGGAGCTGGCATAGCTGCGACAAAAGATTAATATTATTATTAGAACATGTATAGGTATCTCAGATCACCTGATTAATAAATCTGAGTCTAAAAACTAAGTTGAGTTTCTTCCATAATTAATTTTAAGCAACTAGGACTCACATGGTAAACACTGTACCATGTGAGTCCTAGTTGCTTCGTAGATTTACAAATCTTCATTGACAAATGATTATTGGTGCTTGCTATGGTAAGCCATGACCAATAAGGTCAAAGAAATGCATTAATTCATTGGGCTGGTGTATGCAATATTACAGAAATGTAGCATCTCATATCAATAATGAACAGATATCTTTATTTTCGTGTACTAGTACCTCAGCTACAGAATCTTTAGATAATGCATTGCATGACATTTTACAAGTTTTATTTTTATATTTGTTAGCACAGCATTGATAACTATCACAACAGGTTGTGAGTGATATTGATGAAACATATATATATATACCTTAATTCTTACTTCTGTAAATAATTCATTACCAGTAATGAAGTATTTACAGAAGCGTTTGTATGGCCTTGAGTATCGAACATCAGCGATACTTAAAAAAATATTGGTTATGATTTATTAGTTAAATCTTGCAGTGATAGTAACGTCGTTTTAATAAATACCGTGTACTATAAAAAAATAATCGTCTAAGGAACTAGGTCCATTTTATTGTGAAAACAACAAAAGTAGGTTTAAAGCCAATGCCCTTTGCTTAAGATAAACAAAGACATAACCTTAGATTGAATATTTTACTGTCACCTTCACTGTTTTACTGATGCAAATTATACAATTTTCTCTTTAGACATATTACCTGTTCATTATTTGTACTGTATTTGGGGCTGATATATGCGAAACAAGTCTTTTCATGAGTAAATACAATTTTAAGTTTCGCACCACCTAACATTGCGTACATAGAGTAATTTTATTATAGTCTAGTTTATCGAAGGTAGTATCACCAGTGCCAAAACGAACGCGGAACGTGAGCGTTTCGGGAGTTGTTAACTGTTCCTAGCCCATCTTGAACGCACGGTATGTATGTATGCTTAGGACGTAATCGATGTCCACATAATTTACGTCTGCCTGCGTAAAAGACACTACTCGAGAGCCGTGTTCTATAGATTTTCGGTGACAATCATTATTATACGACCATATTATTATATAAAAGTTGTTAGTACTATTATCAACCGATTGGTATTGATGGCTAGATACTACTAAATTTAGATACTTAGTGTGAAGTTATGAGGTATTAACTATTTGTCTTTCAACCAAATCATATAATTCAGTAGTTTACATTGTACGCCTCGAAACACTTAGATACGATTTTTCCTAAGAAAATGTTATCGGAAGTTTACCTACAGGCTTAGAATTCCGCTTCGATTGTTTCGATATGTGATTTCACAAGCAGGTCGAGCGCAGCGCACAGTACATAAGGATTTCTTGGAAAGCGAGTATCTAAAATTATTTGAAATCTAGAATGAATTTAAAATTTAATCGCTTTATGTCACAATAACTTATAATGATTTGAAAATCAGGAAGCTCAGTATAATTAATAAAAAGCCAAAATTTACGGAATTATTTTATTAATTTATATTAATATATGTATATAAATTATTATTTAGGCACTATTTAATGGATAAACCCAGACCCGCCCAACTTTAAACGCTAGATCCAATACAACCAGAAATGAAAGAGATTTAACAATTATTAACAGAAGAAACCTTTATTGTGGAAAATGAATCAAAATCAATATGGTTCGTTGATCAAAATGTATCTCAAGTTTTTGATAGGGTGCAGGTAACGTAGCATAGACGAGATAATTACACATGAAATGCTTAGCCAAAACGACGATAGAAGCGTGTACTCTCAGTGTACTGTTTATAAAACTGGTTAATAAAAATCACATATCAGACTGTATTGTGCGTATAACGAAACGTAGCATTGTATTCATGGGCTTCGTGGCTATTGGTTCGTCAAATGTCTGTTCGTCGTTGGTTCGGCCAATTAAAAATCAAATCGACGTCGGACGTACGTAACCAACGGTTTTTCGGTTTGGAGACATTCATTCCACAGTGTCTTGGGAATTTTACCAAAAGTTTTAGAAATTGTTTTATGTTTTTGATTAAATATAGTTCGTTGTAATTGTAAGGTGAATAACTGTTATCCAAAACGGCCGCAGCCGTCATAAAATGTAAGTATTTGCAGTTATTCCAGAGAATATTTGACGCATTGATGTTCGCTTGTTTTGCCTCCATTTTCAGACGTTAGAGAAGATTTAAAATGCATGTTTACGTCGTATAATGCTTTCGGTATGCCTTAGAAGAGTGCTCTTTATTCTAAAGTATGCTTTCTTACAATAATTAAATACACGTCGTTGTGGGAATTGTTTCAGTAGAACAGTCATGGCGCCAACAAGGTTGGCATCGAAGCCGATCGGCGTCAACGAAAACCTGAACGGCATATTGGGCCATGGAATTACGACGAGGAGTAAGCAGTTAGCTTCTCTGAAAGGTCATAAAGACAATTTAAAAATTCCAAACAAGAGAAAAGCAGACAGTCCATTGAAAGATGTCACTGCGAAGAGGGCGGCGTTTGGAGACATCACTAACGCTTTCAATAAATCTAGCGCTCCGCACGAGAAAGATAAAGTCATGGTTCTGAAGAAGGTTACTGTAGAAACTAAAATGCTACCCACAGTAAAGGTCATAATTCTATTTACTTACGTTTTTGAGGGTATATAGCAAATAGTAATTAATCATATCGACTTGAGCTTTCCTAGTTATGTGTAAATCTACAATGTTCCGCTCATTATGGCCAAAAAAGACTTAGCATGCTAGTGAACTTTCCCTCCGAAATGTTTATGCTAAAATCACATGTTCTTGTTTGAGTTGGCGTTTACACTTCCAATCACCATTATGCCATTTTATATGATTATGGACTTGGCACATTTGTGGTTGTCCTATTTAATGCTATTGAATCGGCCTGTGGAAATAAACTACATAATATTCATTACAACTATTTCATTATTACCAAACTCCATGCAGGAGTCTCAGACTAGGACTCACTTCAAGATAATAAATATTGCTTTGAGAAGCTAAAGTAATTTGTACTTTACCTTATTCTTGCGGTAATAAAAGGGATTTTCTATCTGTAACAAACTGTTCTATAAAACAATATAGGACTTGTGTTTGACTTGGAGATTTTTTATTCTATTGTCAAATACTAACCTAAGAACTTATCATTAAAATTGAACAAGAACAAATATTCATATCTTACACCGTAATTATTCCTCAACCTGTGTATGAGCAGTATAGATGCCCAGTATAGAGAGTGAGTTCTTGTCTATCAAAAAATGTATTTGCCAGTTTACCTTTTAATTCTGTAGTACATCAGTGTACACTTAAATTTATAATTTTTAATGAATGAACTAATACAACTGAATTTCAATAAGCATAATGGTAAGTGTAGTCATTGGTACATAGTGAACAGGTACCTTCTAAGCTTTTGTGCCACCTACATGTTAGATCACATTACAGACAATGGGAACATAATAAGTGTTATTATGATAAAAGTTGGTAATTCTGTTCATCTCTTAAATGGAGCAATTAATTTTGTAGAATTTCCTGATCTAACACATTGATGAAAAACTATAATTAGTTCCTGAATATTCAGATAAATGTGTTTTTTTTCGTCAATTGGTAATAAAACATGGTTATTGCAATAATAATTTATAAAGATGCATTCTTTTTTAATGTGAAGTATATCATCATCATTATCTCAGCCATAGGACATCCACTGCTGGACATAGGCCTTACTGCCAGTAAATTATTTAGCATATTAATATTAACAACCTAAAGAATAGTGAGTAATTTAATATACATATTGATCTGAGCCACGATTTCAAGCTTTCATCAGGGTTTGAAAACAATTGCATTGGTAGTACTAATTAGTGCTCTTATTTACTTTAACTGTAAATATATGTGTTATAGAGCATCAAATCAACCACCACAACATTAAATGGAAAGACATTGAAAGCTAAGCAGCTGCAAAAAGTCACTGCCAATGCTATCGAGGCTGTACAGAAGCACTTTTCTAAAGAACCAACTAAACCTGTTGCTACAAGAGCCCAGAATGGAATTCTCAAGAATATTGAGAAGAAGGGGCTCAAAGACCAGAATCAGAGTCAGAATTCTGCCAAGTCGGCCAGAAGTGATGTGTCTGAACCTTCACTATATACTACTGCATTAGAGAATATGTAAGTTTTTGTATAAGTAAGATTGTTGTAAGAATATTTTTTAGTAAACATTCAATTTTACAGCAAAATCACCTCTACACAAACAAACATGGTTCTTCGTTTGCCATGTAAAAGTTGAACAATAAAGAAAAATAATAATTGGTACTATTATGAATCACCAAACTAATAGCTACATTAACCCAAACTGTAAATACATTTATCTACTCAGAGGCTATTACATAATTTTGAAAATCAGAACCCTATGGAAAATGTACAATTTCATCCAAGTCGTTAGAGATTGAGGTAGTGATTTACAAATGTATAAACATATTATATAATTTGTATATATGTTGCTTGTTTAATTATATTAGATATATAAGTGTATTAGTACTGAACTACTAAAAAATCTTTTCAAGGTAGCCTTGTGCTGAGTTGTGCAATGCAACAATTGTTCAACTTATATTCCTTCCTACAAAATAAATCTCTACAAGGTCACATTATATCTGAAAGATTAAGAAGGATTGGCTCACATTAACTGTAACTATACTCTTCAAGTGTCTAAATATAGCAAATTCATTTAAAACCAAAATTTTAAATATACCACCATTTCTTTATGTCATTTGTTAGCTTCAGGTTATCACAGTTATCAGGTATTATCAGGGTATCACATGAACATTCACATTCCAGTAGCCCTTCGGACATTACTAAAGAGGAGTACAAGACAATAAGCGAGAAGCTTGACAAAGTCAATCTAGATGGCTCAATGAACTGCTCTTTGGACAAGGAGACAGAGACACCTCACAAGCCACCAGCGGGTGTTATTGATTTTGATCTGGAGAACTGGAATGACCCATACCAGGTTTCACACTATGCGATGGACATTTTCAACTATTTAAAGGGAAGAGAGGTAGGATTTCCTTTTTTATTAAGTAATAAGTTATTTTACCGTACCCTTCATAAGTAGTGTACTTTTCGCTTTCTAAAAGTTGCAGTATCTATACTATTTTAATCTCTTTACAATAATCTATATTATTGTAAAGAGGAAAGATTCAATTATTTGTATGTTTGCATTGAATAGGCTCCGAAACTGAACCAATTAAAAAAATTGCTACACTACCTCCGGGTGACAATTTTTTTTAAGAAGAAAAAGAAAATTTGTTTTTTAAATAGAACTACATAATAGAAGTAATGATATGAGATGAGAAATAAGCCGTCAATGTTAGTGTACAAAACTGTAGAAGTTATCGTTTTTTAAACCCTTCTATTTTGATGTTCTGTTTTGGTTTTAGCATCGTTTTTGTGTAAATATTGAAGACCAAACACATGTAGTTAAAAGAACACGAAACACTAATATTCCTATTATGCCGGTAGTTATCTCCAATCAACGGGCTTGCGATTATAGCACATTGTCTTGTGCACGGCGCGGCGGCGTCCGAACACTATCGCTGTTGATGTTAAGTGATTCTCATATCCACTCGTGACTTCCAGATACTATGATTGTATCTTTGCGGAAACACAGACCTTAGCAATGAACTCCACTCTTTAGCTGTACTGATTATGAATGTAAATTTATTGTACAATTTTGAAATTTATTTATTTGCTCTTCACAAAGCACTTATTTGGTAAGTACATAATAGTAAATGGAGATTGAATCATGCTTCGTGACAGGCTGGGGCCTGATAAAAGTCATCGGGGCTCCAATCAGCTGATCCATGATATTTCACTATTAGCAGTCTATGGAGGATATCTCACAAGGAAATAACAAGTATTCAAAAAGTGTATTCTAATATTAAAAAGAGTGTTATGAGAAGGTGTTTTGTGTAATGTGTAGCCAAAATGGACGTGTTACTAACGCCACTCACACTTTTATTTAATGTAACTTATATTTTGCAGCGTCTTTTCCCCATCGATGACTACCTGACCCGTATGAAAGGCATAACATCCTGGATGAGAGCCCTGCTTGTGGACTGGATGGTAGAAGTTCAGGAGAGCTTCGAACTGAACCACGAGACTTTGTACCTGGCTGTCAAACTCGTAGATCTTTTCCTCACACGATCTACCAAGAAGCAGCCGATCGAACAACATCTCACCAAAGAGGAGTTGCAGTTGCTGGGAGCTTCCAGTTTGTTCATTGCGTCGAAGTTTGATGTAAGTTTACATTTACAATACATTAAATGCTGCCTAGGGTGAATTTGTTGTGCAATGCTTAGTTATGAGATTTTAAGTTTACAATTTCCATTCAAAACTATGGTGAGGACAGCAGGTGCCTCGCCAAAGGCACATAATTTGCATCAACATTACACATTACATCTTTCTGTACAGTCTGAGAGTCTACGAGATTATATCAGTCTGATGGATTTCATGTTTATGAGTTATAATATCAAAGTGCTCGTTGGCGGATCGTAGTAGCTCGGTAGGCTATCATGATATGCCTACCGACTCTTATCCTAAGGCGACAATAGGAACCGACGGCTTAACGTGCCAACCAAACCACGGAAACGCTCAGTTGAAAATGTCACTAGCGGTCGCGCGTGCAATACGCAAGAATATTCGTTGACCCAGCTGATCCGCTAACACAGCATAGATAAACTCCGCAACAAGTGCTTCATAAAACTTGCTAATTTGACAATATGTTTTGATATGTTGTATAATCAATCAGCACTGCAGTCTGTTTGTCTTTTCGTTTATTGTTTTTCACATGGGGATAAAACTGGAGTAGGATTTCTCGTTTTCATTCCTGCCAACAAACTATACACATTAGTTTCCAGTTTATGAGATGTGAGATGCACCTGCACTGACATGGAATGTACAGTAGGTCAAATGTAAGGTCTACCACCCTATGGTTGAAGATCATTTGTGCTTTTTTTTTCCAGAGCATTTCTTTGTACCATAGGGTTTTTTTTTACTTATTATAAGTTTCCGTTTGACAACTGTCTCACCTGATGTTAAGTGATGACGTTGTCCAAGATGGAGCACGCAAGCCTAGAAGGTATCTATTCACTCGCGACTTGAAGACTCCAGGATTGTATGTATCGGGAAACACAAACTCGGGCAACGAGTTCTATTCCTTGGCAGTACGCATTAAGAAAGTGGAAGCAAAACGCTTCGTACGTATAGGTAGTATATCCTCCTACTTAATATTTTAAATGTGAAAGTTTGTGTATATGTTTGTTACTTCTTCACGCTCAAACGGCATCGATGTCGATTAAATTTGGTATGAAGATAGTTTAAACTCTAGATTATCACATAGGCTACTTTTATCACGGAAAAAGTATGGTTCCCGTGGGATAGTTGAGGTAGCGGGAAAACCGTAATCCGCGCGGATGAAACCGCGGGGCGCTACGAGGCTACCATATAGCGATGGCGAATTGCTGTACGTCGAGTCGACCGATGATAGAAAGGGGATGGTGGAATCAGGTTATGTAATTCCAGTGCACATTCCCCGAAATGTATCCGATAGAAAACCGATAGGCTTGCTACTCTACGCCGGTGTTCAAGGCTCTGACGCCTACGTTCCACCAAAGAGTTACTGCTGATGATTCTTATGGCTCGCCTCTCGATTGACTCCAGAGCTTCTAGTTGGTATTTGGCTGACCCATCCCAAAGGTGAGAACAGTACTCCATGCACGACCGGACTGGTGCTTGATACAGATTGGCCAACAGCAATAGCAAATACAATAGGTGTGATACAATACATGTAGAGACAAAATGAGTTCTAAGAAGCAATCTTCTTATGTTCAAGTTTTTTAAACTAAAACAGTGAAATATCGTTCCACGGAGGAGTTCTTAATATACTTCCTTGTTTTTGTATCTTTCCACCTGGCATTCATGTTAAATTTGTCATTTCAAAGACAATTAGGTATTTATTGTTGTTTGATTGTTAAATTTCATTCCAATCAATGAGAAAATTATTTGTGTTGAGACCTGACAGCGATTCCTCATGAGTTACAAGTCAAAAACTGAAAAAAACGTGCTTATACCTACACGATATTATAGTAGAGGGTGAAGACATCGGTAAACATATACATCACAATGAAAATTGATCCCATGAGTAAAAAACCTTTTTTACTATACTAAAAAGAGTAAAAAAAAATATGTATACCACTAAATGGAACCGACTTCAACACTCAAAAGTATGAAATAACTTGTCGAAGTCGGTACCATGAGCACAATATTTTGATATCAGTTACTTTTGAACTGTCATGATACCGACTTCAACAAGTTATTTCATACTTTTGAGTGTTGAAGTCGGTTCCTTTTTTAGGTAAACATTTTTTCTTTAAAAGTATGTGTGACAAAACATGCTATCACCTTCTAGCTCTCAGTAGAAAACTTGATGTAGTACTTTTAGATGTGTAGTTGACTATTTATATCGGTGTTTTACCGGATACATTTCCGGGAGTGTGCTCTGGAGTTACATAACTTGGTACCTCCTTCCCCATTCCATCAAAAAACGACCAGACGGACTGCAATGCGACATCCATATATGGTAGACGTTCCACCCTGTCGCACTAAGCGTTTTGCTTACATTCATAGTGCGTACAGCTAACGAGTGGAACTCATTGCCTAAGTCTGTGTTTCCACATGAATACAATCTGGGCATCTTCAAGTCACGAGTGAACAGGTATCTTCTAGGCAGGCGTGAATCATCGTAGACCGCATCATCACTTAACATCAGGTGAGATAGTGGTCAAACGCCTGCCTATTGAGAATAAAAAAATAAATTATATATAATATTAGTGCAGCACAGGAGCGGATCACAGTAGTGTAATATAAGATGTTCTTGTTGTGATGTGGTTGAGTTGAGATCGTGTGGTGTCGTGCACAGGAGCGCATCCCGCCGCTGGTGGACGACTTCCTGTACATCTGCGACGGCGCGTACTCGCTCTCGCAGCTGCTCGCCATGGAGATGAACGTCCTGCGCGTGCTGGACTTCGACCTCGGCGTGCCGCTCTCCTACCGGTTCCTGCGCCGGTACGCGCGGGTAACTGTCGCTCGTCGCCTAGTCTAACATCCAAATGGGACGGTACTGACTAGGCTGAAAAAGCAGGTCATTTTATATAAAGGGATTCCACGAAGTCACTTGATAGACGCAGACGAGAGATTTACTGGGAAGCTGTATTTATATTCTCAGTCAGTAAACAGTCGTAACATCATTTGATCACATCTCACTTGATGGTCAGTGGTTAGTGACTAGCTGGATCAATGAATTATTTACAAAAATAAAACGCGGTTCACTTCTATGAAGATTTTTTACTAAAATGTACAATTTCTTTTGGTAATAAGCATATATGAATTTAAATATCTTAGATAATTTATGTACATGTATTATTTAAATAATTTCATACAATTTTGTCAATCCTTAAAATATTCAAGTGCAAAGCTATATAAAACGTTTGCCCCGCCCGGGATTCGGACCCAGGGCCGAGGACTCGAAGTCAGTGTGACCGATCCCTGAGCCACGATGACCGTCTATGTACCTAAACAAACGTCGTGTGGTGTGGAATTTTGCAAGGACACGCTGTTCTATTAGAATGTGCAGCTATTTTGTATGTTGCGTTGTGTATACTGAGCGGTGTGTTTGTGGGTGGCGCAGTGCGCGCGCGTGTCGATGCCGACGCTGACGCTGGCGCGGTTCGTGCTGGAGCAGTCGCTCCTGGAGTACTCGCTGCTGGAGCACTCGGACAGCAAGATGGCGGCCGCGGCGCTCTACCTCGCGCTGCGGATGAAGGGGCTCGGCCCCTGGACGCCGACGCTGCACTATTACACAGGTAGGTACACACCCGCCCGGAACACACACTGTCGGAAATCCGAAATATAGATGTTACAATTTAAAATGGTTCAACAGCCTGCCCTGTTTGAGCATCCCATAGTGGTCTGTCTGTAAGTATTATATTTCACACTTAGGTTAATTATAATCGTTACAAATTTTACATACTTACGTTAAAAAATGTATCCGTACGGTTCAACATCGTCCGACATCATAGGCAACGAGATCGTTTTACTATTCTGACAGATAGGTTCAACCTTATAGATATTTTGATTAAAGTTTACACTGAAGCTTTTGTCGAACCAATGTCTTTGTCGACTTTACATATGTAGCAATAGATCGTTCTTTAACCGACTTCAAAAAAGGAGGAGGTTCTGAATGCGACTATTTTCTTTTAATGTTTGTTACCTCCGAACTTTCGACAGGGTGCCGATTTTGATGGTTCTTTTTTTTATTTATAAGCTGGTGCTTCCCGTGTCCTATTTAAATTTCATCAAAATCTTTCCAAGCTGTTGTTGAGTTACACTCCAATAACTGAAAAGTGTTACTATTTGGACGACTTCTTGATTGCGGGCGGAGAAATCGGTGAACATGCACATTGACAATTGATCCCGCGAGTAGCAAAGGTCACTGAAAAGGCTGAAAAAAAATTTACCAAGTATGGAACCGACTTCAACTCTCAAAAATATGAAATAACTTGTCGAATTCGGTACTATGCGCGCACAATATTTTGGTAATTGTTACTTTTAACTATAATTCACAAAGTTATTTCACAATTGAATGTTGCAAGTCGGTTTCCATATTATTTTTGTAAATTTTTCATGTATGTTTGTGTTGTCGGGCGTGGGATACTACTCTCCTCAATGTGAGAAATTAATTCCTCGTACATATTTTGACTCAAAATTGCTCTTTATATTCCTCAAGGCGTGATATTATTTACATCATTTCACTAAAAATCCACACATACGTTTTTCCCCGTTTAGAACTAGCATGTGATAAATGCACATACATAAAGTTGGACAAGCGGACTGACCGAGATCGCAGATAGAGCTGGATGCGGGCCCTCTCCAACCGACCCCAGTGTAGATCGATAGGGGAGCCCTTGTCCGGGCGCTAGTTCACCTGTTTCTGAAATTATAATGATGACATAAAAAATATATTTTATAAACGGCACCTGCCATTTGCTATCAGTCATTAAAACTGAAAAGTATTTATTCAGTTTAGGCCCCAGTGCCGCACGTCTGAACCTTAATAAAAACAATTAATGTATCACAACTAAGGCTGCGTTCCAAAATGGCAAAGAAAACCGGACTTGACTTGTTTTCAAATATGAATTGTTCATTGTAGTTCAGATTCACTGAACATGATAGTGCTTAGTTTTTTTTATTGTAGGATTTTACACATCATTGGTGAAATTAAAATATTCCCATATAAATATTTAACATTATGCACAGTAATAATAACCTAAAATATACGTAAATAAAATATTTATTTCGTGGACGTCACGTGGTTGAGCTGATGACACTTCTATGGTCTCGTTGCAATCATGAATTACTTTATTATGTGATATAATTTTTCAGGATATTCACTGAAGGACATCCTCCCTATTGCGATTGCACAGAACGCCGTTCTTCACAAGAAGCCCAAATCAGCTATCAGCACCGTTAGAAACAAGTACTCCCACACGATATTCTTTGAAGTGGCCAAGGTACCTCTCATCGAAGACTCTGTTCTCACCAGCTGAGAATCACCGTGTGGCACTTTACATGTAGTGAGTAAATTACTCAGGTGGGTCCAAATATTTTAATCTAATATGTACATAAAATTGTTAAGGCTACATGAACGAGTGGTACGACCTACGCCTTATGTGCGCTATGATTATCATAAATTATGTGATGTTTAAATGTAAGAGATTTTTAATAAAATCCTTTTATTTTTTCATAAACATAATATTTTAATTTGCCCAAATGATATATTTGCGCAAAGATATAAAACCTTTGGTTTATATTTGTTTTATTTTGATATATTTATTGTTACAAATGTATATGTATGATTGCAATATTTTTGTCTTTCATTTTCAAAATATTTGAATAAATGTGGTTTCATTATAATTAACAATTCACTGCAACCTGAGCAATTATTGCTCAAATTATAATTTTCGGGCGCATGTATTCTACAATTATTATAAATTGCGTTAGAGTCAAACTCGCTCGTCTTTGTAACCTGATAAGTCGCAACCTATATCCTTGCGTTACTTAATTTTGACTATTACATAATTTGTGACTGAGAAAGGAGTAAGATTTCATAGTAATTGTTGACAAAGTTTTAAGATTTTAAGTGTTTAAGCATTTTATGTTCGACTGGATAATGTGTACATACTCATCGCCTTTAATTTGGCTAAATATCATTACATCCAATCTTAACAAATGTACTTACATTGTTTAAACCAATATAAGGAGTGTCAAGATGTTGAAAAATTTAGATAATATTGAATAGCATATCCAATATATCGAAAAGAATGACTCCACTTAAAATCTTATTAGCAAAAGAGCATTATTAAATACGTCTAAAATACCGCTCTGAAATGAACTATGTAATTATTTTACGGTAAGGTGCCACATGGCTTTACAATTTATGTTGTAAGTAGTTTTGAATTTACTAGTAGTTTACATTATGCAACTTAGGTTAGTGCTCTGATCACTGCCATTTGCTGGGAGATCTTAATCGGTATTAAAAAATACTGAGATGTATTGTTTTTATGAAAAATTATTTGCTTGGTGTTTTAGCTGCCACACATTTTGGAAGTACTGCATCTGGTATCCCAGACACGAGGACATTAGTGACGTGCTTCGCGAAAAATCATTAAATTATTGGTACTCTATTTCCATCATATCATATGAATGGAATGACAATTGTATGATGACTGATAGACAACAGTTTTGAAATATTTAAGCGTAAATATTTACGGACTTCGGTATAACTTTAAAGACTGAATTTGGTATGACAATGAAAAATTTCAGGTATGTTATTTTTCTACAATAGTAATTATTGTCTTATTTTTGTGCCATATTAAATGGCAGTTCGAAAAGAGGATAGTTTAATTTTCAAAAATCGAACTCTACAATGCTCAATTTCAAATACAAAAACATAAACCAAAATCGCAATTTACCACCTCTATATTATTCTGTGCCAAAAATAAACTCCCAAATGTCGCATTCCAATGTATGCTTATTATGAAACTGTGTTGTCTTCCTATAGTGAATGTGTAGATGTAATTGAGCTAGATGCGTTTCTAATGGGCCACATTCAATGTCAACCTAGATCTAAGGGCCTTTGTGCATTTATTACTAGGCTATGTATCTGAAATGATTAATATAGTGCCCCCCTTTATTGTTAGCTGAATTGTAATCTGCCATTATCTTTAGAACATTGTTATATTTGTTATTCCCTTAATTACACAGTCGGCGCGGCGTTTTGGATACAATGACTGGTTACGGTTATATTTTAAAGGCTGTGTGCGTGGACATCAAAAAGAAGTTTTAGTTTGGACACCATTTAGGAATGAGCCGTATTGCACGATCATATTATTTGTTGCAACTACTTTCTCAAAACGGCTACCCTCATCGCACTTACAAGATAAATGCTAGGACTAGGGGATTGTTGATGGTTCTGTGTGCATCTTGTAACATTTAATGGTTAAAAGTATTAACATCATGCAAATAAAAGTGAGTGTGCCTAAAACCATCGAATATAACGTTAGTATTGTATTTGAGGGAAATCCAATTTATACGCTTATCTAGAATTTGTTTTAATATTATTTTTATATGTGTGTTATGCATATCCCAGGATTTGCTGCAAACTTGATTTGACTCAACAAAGTGTAATCAGTGGCAAAAATAGCCGAACCGTGTAAATGGTGGCATTTGCAATGCAAGGTTAATAATTAAGCTTTGAGATGTTTTTGTTGCCGACTGCACTGGCCACAACTGTATACGCTGAATGTGAATGTTTTATACATAGTATGTATTTTTGGCAAGCTTTGCTAATAATCTTTTAAATGTAATTAATATTATTAATGGAATTTTGTAATGTTTATAATTAATTTACATAGCTTATTGTGAGATTGCACCATGACTGTCTTATGTTTTGTAATTTATCACATTTTAAAGAGTACAAAATATTGGAATGTTATAATGATGTTGTTCATTTTAATAATAAGTTTTAGATTAAATTCAATTTGAATACTGTTTTTTTCTGGATAATTTTGTCACCCAAATATTATACAAGGTCCATGTAAAATTGATGTGTAAATAAAAGTGATTTTGGTTTGGTAACTTAGTGTTTGTATTATCGACAATATTGTATGCCCTTAAACATTCCTCGATTCACCAAAAGGAGCTTATAAATAAAACTAAAGAAATTATAATTTCGAGTTGTGATTTAATCACACTTGAAATGGTATCTTAGTGACGAAACAGGACTCCCGACTATTCATTACACCTTATAAAAATTACAAAACATATCTACTTTTATTACAATTGATAAGTATATATACCGTACATTACAGTTGATACAAATTATCAATATTGACTTGGCCTCAGTATGAGCAAATACATAGATCTAGTAGGTGGGGAATTAGCAATCCTAGCATAAACATTCTTGTGAACAATTTTTCTTTTTAAATCCAGAAAGTTCTCTATTTGATATAACAATATTTACAAGCTGATCACAAAATGCAATACTTTCACAATGAGAACAGTCTGCAGAAAAATTCGGGCCCATCTTTACCTCGATGGTTGTCCTGAGGCCTGGAGATATTAATTCTATTATATTTACAACAGGAATCCCTGGTAAAATTCTTCTATACAGCTTAAGGTACCTTTACATAATACGGCTAGCACTAGGACGTGCATTTATAGTAATAACTTTTATTACTGATTACAACTAAATTGCAAAATGTGTTTTTGTAATTCAACACCAACAATGTCAAACAAATAAGGTACCATTCCTGAGTGTTTAGGCAAATTAATAATACATTTTTAATATATTGTTTATACACATATTATATTTATACAACAACATTTTTTTATTATATTGAATGGAATATATTTTTAATCACTATGAACCATGGACCAATATTCTACAAGAAGACTGACAATGGCCTAAAGAAAATCGTACGCCGGAGAAAAACCTCACAATTCTAGATGGCGCTACAAGTTTGGAAAATTTTGTAGTCACAGATCAAGTACAGACTAGTTTTACTAAGTTATCGATTTGTATTCTTTAATCGAAAGTTCGTAGAAAGTCGTTCCGGCGTACGATTTTGTTTAGGCGATTGTCAGTCTTCTTATAGTATATTGGTCCATGCTATGAACACGCAAAACCATCTGTACGAAATTTCTCATAAATTTTATTTATATGTACAGAAATGGTTGTGTTTGTAGGGTTTCAGTGTTGACTTCGGGAAACGCCGCTACGTTTCGCCCAATATACCACGATACCTGATGAGAAAGGTAGTCGAACAGTGCAGTAAAGGTAATGATATACGGAACCCGAAACGTGATCTCTTACAGCCTTGTAGATAAGCAAGCTCATGGTCGAGACGAGCAATGGAGAGAGCTATGCTCGGAGTTTCTCTACGAGATCGGACCGTACATGGACGAGTCGCCGACAGCTCAGCCGATTAACGAGTTGAAGTAGGCAGGGTTAGAATTGCCTGTGCCGTGGGAGGCATGGACCCAATCACATCACGTTTGCCCCAGACGGGATTCGAACCCAGGGACCAGAAGAAGTGTTACTGAGCCACGGCGTCCATCTTATTTACATACTGTTATGAAGTACATACTAGGTTAATGATAAAATAGGTCCAATTTAAAATCTCTTAGACCACATATACTGTCAGTTTGCCATATAGCAGTTTACCGCGGCGGGAAAATAATAGTGAACCAATTAAATGGTGAATGATTAGTTTCATGTATATGTATAGTAATAATTACTAAAAACTAATTTAGAAGACAAAAATATGACTATATTTTTTAAACAAAAGTTTATTTCTGTCAATAATATGGGGAGTAGTATAGCAACTAGCTAAATTATATGTCTACAATGTACTAACAAGATTAGTCGTATGCTATTTATGCAACTTAAATCTATGTCGGCGGATTCATTCGCAAATAATAAAACGGAGTTGTAAAATAACAATGTCTGAAAACTATTATACATTAGTAAATACAGAATGAAGGAATTCAGGTAATGATTAGAACTTTGGTATTTGTTAGCCATTACACACAGTACACACGTGTATTAGAGTTGCTGGAATCGTCGGTCGGGATTTTAACGCGTCTCGATCAGTACATCTAGAACAAAATTGATTCTTATGCTATGGCCCGAAGATCCAAAACACTGTGGGTACTCTGATGAAGAAATCTGCAGGTATCCGTGACAGTATAATTATATAGTATATCAATACATATAAACCACTGAAACTGGATTAAAATTTGGCACCCCCGTAATACGACGTAGGGGTCTAAAAAAACAGATCAAACAATTAAACTAGAAACCGGGCGGATGCAACTGCGGTAAGCAGCCGAGTTGGATGTCTTCATATTGCAAATATGTGTGTACATATTGAACGATCAGATCAGAATCTTTTCAGCTTACCGCTATACGGCTTCGTTTCTACCTGCAAGAAAACTTCCGCGATAAATATCCGAGTCTGTCTAACAGCAGCTTTAAAATGTAAACTCCGTAGAGGCTGTGGCGACAGTTCGCCAAGCGCTTCCTGCTAGTTGCGAAAGCGATAGACAGCAGGACTCGCGACAGTATGAGTGCGTTCTTTTTTGCGCTTTAAGCGCTTTGAGCACGTGCAAGAGTGCTTAGTCATTCCGAAATGCACTGACAGCTGCATTAAAAAACAAAATTATATGACGTCATCGTCGCGTGCTTAGAACGCTCACGACTACGAGGTAGAGCAGCGTGTAAACATTAAAAGAGCAATTTAAACTTTCGAATAAAATGACCCATATAATGCCCGTGGAGTACGAAAGAGAATGATTTAATATGAATTTAATGGGAACTGACATTTATAGCATTTGACCATCATTACAGTGTGTAAACGATAAAGTAACTCACAAGACTTCCTCGAGTTTACTTGCAGGTGGAAACGGTTTAACATTTACTTCAGCTACGTTGGAAGTTTTCTTGTTACATAGGAAACCACTAAATTTTAATAAATGTATCATCTATATGTGCCGAATGACACCCGGATACGGATCACACAGATTTTAGAGTGACAGTGCTTTAAAAATATTTACAATTAAAAAAATCTGTTTTTAATGGTTAACAACAGAAATAATTAAAATTTAGTTATCACAAAAAGTTACAAACTAAAACGCAAATAACGATAAGTAGACAAAGTTGATTCAAAGGATATTTCAACAACAATACACAAAATTCTTTTCAACTAAGACATAGCAAACAGCTTGTGTTTCCCGCACTTTTCATATCGGCTATGATATAATATTACTTATTAATACCAAGTTATATACAATACAGCACGCTTAATAATATTTACAAATAGTTTGGATACTTTGGCTGACGATATAGGGTGATTGTATCTGTATTCATTTCTTACACAAGAAAAAGAAATACATTCTTATCATTGATAATCAAAACACTTATCATATAAATATATGATACAGCAGGCGCAATCATTTCATATGTATTTGTAAACAATAATTAGCTTGAATGATCAACTCTAGGCACAAATAGTTTAAATACAATGTACGTTCTTTGGAAACAGACACAACATACACCCTACATTATAGAATAGGTCCATTACAGATCCTTAAATTATCAACTAGGAGATAATACGAATAATGAACCATTTCAGGAACTTTTGAGTTGTAATTTTAAGCATCAAGACAAATATTCATAGCTGATTTGAAGTATATGCATCTACACATATATGACTACAGCTTTAGTTATATGAAATATTTTGTCTTATAGAGCATATTAAGAAAATATTGCACTTTTAGAGAGGTCATCGACGCAGTCTCAGCGAACAAAGTCAATTCAAATGTATTCCGTTATTTGATATTCAAGCCGCTATGGAACGATGGAAATTGTAAATTTATACGCCAGCCATCGCTATAATGACCGATGACCTCTCTCGAATGCGTCACTATCCCGGCCCGAGGAGACTCAGAGCGCTCTAGACAAAAATTACAAATCAAAATCATGTCCCAAATGCCGTAGGTAATATTAGCTAGTGTTTGGAGATTTGTGGTTGTCGAGCGAGCGGGAGTCGTGTGATGAGTCGAGTTCGTTCATCGGGTGCGCCCGGGGGGAGACCGGCCTGAAGGTGCACTCGAGCGAGTCGGAGTCGGGGGTTCCCGGGGTGGAGGGCGTCAGCCGGTCGGTGCACATGCGCTTGGACAGCGGGGAGTCCCCCTCGTCGCAGCGCCGCTTCGCCACTATGTACGTGGGCCGACTCACCGGGCTGAAGCTCGACGCTCGGATCTGGATCGGCGATAGACTCCGCCGCGTGGTATACTTGCGAGTGGGCGACGGCGACACTACCGGTGAAAATCTGGAACGACAGTTGGTCGTCTTTACCGGTCGGTTTACGGCGAGGTAGGCGAACAGAAAATAAAATATCGCCAGATAATACACGTGGAAACGTCGTGGCTTTTATCCTGCGATCGTGACATTTTTTATATTCCTGTTTCTTTTACATGGTATGCAATAAAGAGTATTTGTATTGTATTCTGACATATCTCTCGTAGTTGTGAGGAGACGATTTGAGCCACGAGTTGGAAGCGCCACGGTTCTGTGCTCATGGCGCTAACGCCCGAAATAACCGTGGTAATGATCCCATTGTTTATTTCAACAATAGGGGTAGTGACCCGTGGAAGTTTCAATAGTCTGCAATCGAGTCAGATGTAGCTGTAACACAACTTGCTATTTTGAAAAAACATCAGTAGTATCAGACAGTCGTCCCAGCGCCAGTCGACATCGTAGGTCCTCGTCCATCGGCAAGGATAATTTATAAGAACGTAGTCAAGATTGGATACCTGGGCGTGCGGGTGGGCGAATTAGGCAGATGCAGATGCGAGGCGACGAGCGTGAGGTCCTCGCAGGACTGCCCCATCTGCATCGCGGAGTGCACCTCCCGCTCGTGCGCCACCTCGCGCGTGTTGCTCGCGTCCGCGCACTCCTCCAGGCGCAGCTGCGAGACGCGCGGCGCCATGCGCGGCCCCCACGCGCTCTGCAACACACACCCACCCTCGCGCTCTCACCGTGCCCGTGCCTGAGAGCTACGACGCGGTAACGGTCATCAAACGGACATTTTGTAATATAAAGGTAGCAAACGACCAGAAGGACCGCCTGTTAAAGTGATCACCGTCACTGATCAATATCTGTAACACTGGCGGCATTACGACGCGTTGCCGATCTTTTAAGACTAGTACAACTCTCCTTTTGAAGAAAGAATCCAATGATGTAGGCTCGGCGATACTTAGGAACGTATCTCGTTACACATAGAGTAGTAAATCTAGCATAAACGACAATTCATTACCGATCCATGAGCAATGTGTTTATAGATAAACCGCTTTAATGAGTCGTCGCGGGCGGGGCGCGAGAGTACGACAACGGGCAGCGAGAGTTGTTGTCACACCCTCGCGCCCCTGTAACCCGCGGGCTGGTTTACCCATAGTAGAATTGATATATACCCAAGGTCAAAGACGTGCTTCGACGCCATGCTACGCACAAGGGGAAATTGCAAATGAAATGTGTTATTTAAAATAAATGGGGAACAGATCTGAATTGCTAGAAACATTTCATTTACTATATCAACATTTTACTGACAGTATGCGCCTTCCTTCCTACTTATAAACATAATAGGCGCATTTTTTACAAAACTTCAATATATTATTATATTGTATAAACAAATTCCTTAAAAATGTATAGTTAATACATTTTTGCTTAGACTACAAGAAGACATGACTTGGTCATGTATAATATGACCCAGTTGTGAGTGCGGAAGCGCGTAATTGAGGCGCGTGTTATGCGATGTCAATATGTTTGTCAAGCATTTTGAGCAAGCAATTGATATAAGTTGCGACGTTAAAAACGGAGCACTGCGAACCAACCAGTTATAAGGAAAGCAACATAACATTTTATGTTGTGTGACGACCCAGGATTAGTAGGCAGAGGCCAAAAGCAATTAAAACAAAACAGCCTGCATATTCCATCCACTAATATTGTAAATATGCAAGTTTGGATGGATGGATGTTTGTTACTCAATCAGCCCAGAACGGCTGAATGGATTTAGATGAAACTTGGTATGTAGATACTTCAGGCCCCGGAATAACACATAGGCTACTTTTCATCACCATCATCAATCATCATCACGCGGGTAAAACCGCGAGGCGCAGCTAGTATAAAATAAAGTATTTGGTCTTACTGTCGAGTTACCCGGAGGGGTGAGGGGGCTGTAGCTGCCACTGAACCGACGCGTGCGCGACGGGTTGCTTGAGAACATGTTGAAGAATGAGGTCCTGCAATAATTAATTTAAGTCATGAACATAAGCACCCATTTTTTAATATAAATTAGCACAATAAATATGTACATCAACAATGGCAAGTCAAATTTGTGTACCTAATTGAGAAAAATCAAATCAAATTTTGCTTACTGTTTGGAATAGTAAAACGGCAATGATCATTAATATAATAACAGTCTACATATTGTTATTAAATCAAACGGGGCTTAATCGCGACGTTTCGACCAAGTTGCATTGGTCGTGGTCACGAGAAGACTTTGACCACGACCAATGCAACTTGGTCGAAACGTCGAGGTAAATAAATTACTAAATGTTTTTCTCACGATTAAGCCCCGTTTGATTTAATAACAATGTGTTCGAATCGCAAAAGTCTAAAAATTTAAGTCTACATATTTTATTTTAGATTTATAATTAAGAGCATTACGTAACATTGGGCTACTTATTTTAGAATTACAAAATTCTAGCCAGATTGACTGTGTTGAACAATGGCTCTAATCAGGAGAACCCCATTGCTCACCAGACAAGACTAGACTTCAAATAAACAGCTGTCTCCCCTCCATGACTCTCCATATTTCACATTATCCTACATTCATGCTGTATGTAGGTTATGCAACTTAAAAAAGTGCTCTCACGGGAAAGCTTGCACCAAAGTTAAGGAGTAGCTAAAGTCACTTTCATATGATGATACATAGAGGTAGATACTTCCCAATACCATTAATACTCGTATGTCGATGATACTTTTGCCTTTCTCACCAAAAATAAATACTACCTCCCTAAAACATTGTAAAATCAACAAAATTCAATTGACTAAAGAATTAGAGCTCAATAATGTTTAACTCCCCTTGATATTCAAATCACCCAGAATCCAGAGCATGCCAGACTATGACTAAAACAGTACTAGACTTTGATTAATACAGTGTACAGAAAACTAACCCATGAAAATATTAATAGGATTTAATCTGTAAAGTTTAAATTATTTCTATTTCATCTTCTAATTTTATCTGATAAGTGGCCAATCTCTAGATTGCTGGAGGGATTATGAAGTGGCCTAACCAATGCTACCCTAGGGCTGCAACTGAGGATATCAGTTAAACATTCTGAAGCATGATACCACTCAAGCAGCAAATAAGTATTATTTTTGTAACTTTAATTAGTTCAATTAGTAGAATATAAACTTGCCACCACCAACTCAATAAATATTGCTGATTACACTAGTGACATCAAAATCTGAAATTTTGCATGTGTTAATGTTTGATATGTATGACTCAGCAAGTACTAAAATGGTAGATTAGATTTACTTGAACCCTGGAACCCCAGGTCAGATCACCTCAGGGACTTATTATTACAAAAAAAACTAAACAGTTCCTATAGGACAACTAGATTTTTGCATCAAATTCTATGCTGGTGACACTGTGTGGTATAACTAATTTTAGAAAACTTATATGATCTCATTTAATGTTTATGCTTTGAAATTATTTCAGTGGCATAGCTTCTTGTGTCTTTATCTGCACAAATTGTATTTCCTCAGACACTAAATAAGTAAGATTTACAAATTACAATGATGGCCGCTGATAATGTAAAAAGATGTGTTTCTGAGTTTAGATCGAGGAAGCGAGCTAATCAACTGTTTCAGCAGTGAAGGTTAGTACATAGTATTTATATCACAGTATTTAGAACTATTTGAGACATCTGTAACATTAGTGTATCCTTTTGGGCCACTAGCTCATCTTCATAATTCTTGGAATTGGCAGTAAGATGTTTCAGTACACTGAGGTGAATTATATAATTTTAATATAACCAAAAGCTTTCTAACTTTCGAGACCTATATGGGGTTTACTAAAGTATAATGGTTTTAATAGAATCCTGTCAAGATGTGCCCGCTGCAGAATGACTGTCCCCATATCAGAGATATTAGTAACATACATAAAAAGCATTGATACTAGCTGCACCCTGCAATATTATATTAATATTCAATTATTTTAATCAAAAACCCATAGAACCATGAGTAAAGCAACGACATAATATTTATTTATTGTCAAACTTACAGCCATCACAGGTGTTTTACATATATGTGAAACACCTGTGATAGCTGATAGCTGTGATACAATAGTAGCAATTCACAACTTAAGATCATAAATAACTCTTAAAACCATCTAAAGCTGAAGTCTCTAGCACTACACTAAGCATCAAAATGTATCAAAAGATTTCAAATACTGGTGGCTAACACAGGTGGTGCTTAGGCACTCTCTAGCATTGAAGTTTTACTAATTACCTTTACAACATATATTTAAATTACATAGTATGATCACCACATTATCAATAACTTAGAAATTAAAATATAGAACAAAAAGCAGTAAAAACAAGCGTATTAGCAGTGTAATGTAACCAAAACAATAGACTACTAATAATAGCCCTATAGGTTTATGCCCAGTTTTTATACTTTACACACTACAGAGTATCCAAAACCAAGCCACCACACTTGAGATCGCCACTTCACCATTACGAGTGCACCATTTTAGTGTACAAAAATGCGCTAAATACGGCCACAGCACCCACTGACGATCTCACCAGCTGTCAAAAATAGTAAAGCAGCTTAGCAACAATCATTATCGCTGCCCGTAGGAGGCGTCATAATTAACATCATACTTTACCTAGGTGTAGAGTTGGTTGTGGGAGAAGTCATCGAAGTAGACGGCACCTCATTGATAAGAGGTGCACTGCTGCACCTTTTTAATAAGTTAGGAGCATCAACATCCATTATCATAAAGCCTGACGTACTATGTATTTATATGCATCGGGCTCGCCGACACGATTAACTCAGACGTTTACAGTTTATATAACACTGTAAGTGCACTTGCATACAATCTAAAGGACAATTCACGCTACCATTACGACTACATACATTAAATTTAATATGCGTAAATGAAAGAATACTGTAAAATAAAACTAAAATACGCTACTCCAAAAGCTAAAAAAGGTGCCTTGCCTCGAAGCTGACCTGTCAAGTCGCCGAATCACAGATTAACGATGCTTTTCAGCGGATGTTCAGTGGATGCGTTCAAAATCAAAAGCACTCAATTTTAGTTTGCGAAAGCACAAAATAATTATGCAAACAGTAGCTGTAACGCACAGACAATATATTATGTGAACTGCAGAAACTGATCATGCAGTGTGTGGAAACCAAAGCTACAACAGAAGCATTTTTGTAATGATCACGAACGTATAACTACAAAGTATATGTATCCATTAGATTTACTATAGGTATACCTGTATACTATAGGTATAGGTTCGCGATATATCCATGGTAATAATATATAAAAATTACCTTACATATTTTTTTATTTGTCTGCGCTTTTTTAAAGATTTTGACGGCTCGGTAATAAGCAAAAACATAAGTCATTCAGTATACAAATCACACGAACCTATACTTATACCTGGAATGCGCACTATTTCGTTGAAAACGAGCCAAATTAAAGGCATCAAAGTAGTACTACATCCCTTTCTTGTAGGGTGTCCACACAAACATTAGTAGGTGGTAATACAATATGGTTTAATAAACTAAAATCAATCAAATAATTGTTTATTTTTCACGTCACAAAAGGTTTCATAAGCTAAATATACACTTTAGTGGATACAAATATAAAACCTTACTTTGTGAGGATTTTTTATATCCTGAAATAGGTTATAAAAACCTGAGACACAGGTCACGCCTAAAATAACCCCTTACTGAGCCAATTCTAATCGAATCGGACTCTTTAAGAGCGACTGCGGAGTTCTATTATCTACCTAACGACTCTATCATCAGATCAGAGCGTCTAGTCTAAGTTACATTCCAGATTTTAGTGACGTGTTCACATTTCGATTGTATGGTTTTGTATGGTTCTACAAAAAGCGCCCCTGGCGGTTGATTTGTGAACCATACAAAACTGACTGACAATCGCCTGTAGAAAATCGTACGCCGGGAAAAACTTCATAATTCCAGGCTAAATCTAGATGGCGCTACAGGTTTGTAGCGCCATCTAGAATTAGAAAAAATGTATAGTCACAGAACGAGTACCGACTACTTTTACCAGGTTATCAATTTCTATTCTATCAAATATTTAATCAAACTTTAATCAAAAGTTAATTTGATCGGTCTATGCTACAAACCTAGTTTAATTTCAATACAACGACTAGAAATAATTGGTTAAATTGATAACATTTGATAAAATATTTTATAACCTATTTGCATTGTTAATTACAAGTAAAGTGAATAGAAGGGTGTTAAGAGAGGTTTCTTTACAGTGTATGTAAGAGAGAATTATCATTACCATTTCAGCCATAGGACGCCCACAGCTGGTCATACGCTTCCCCCATTGACTTCCACAAGGACCGTATGGAAGCGGCCCGCATCCATCCCATACCTGTGATCTAAGTCAGGTCGTCTGTCCACCACAGAGAGGAATAAATGCCTGCACATTCCCAGCAGAAGCAGATTGCTGGTTGTTGATGATGATTTGAGACAAGCATGACGACATAAGTCGCAATATTTAACTTTATTGTAATGGGCCTTTCTAAAGGATTTTTGTTTCTAAAACTAGCCTTATAAATAAAACTAGTAATATTGGTACAAAAACATATGATAATTACACATTAAATGATTTATTTTATAACTTACGGTCATATATTGAATCTAGGGTCTGACTTGGCTAGTTCTCATATATACGAATTATTATTGAGTAACTATTGACACAGTTATGAAAGAGCCTATTTTCGATAACTAGTTTCTATCAGCAAGCCAAATTTTCGAAAGAATAAAATAAGAACTTTCAGCTTTAGAACTTGCGAAGCCTACTATATACGTAGTTCGAAAAATCCACTTAGAAATCACAATCCACAAGAAAAGAAAAAAGAAAAAATCCAAGAAATTCCAATTCCAATCCAAGAAAAAATCCACAGTTAAGTTCTTTAACAGGCTGGCTGGCTTTAATTATCCTGACGAAATAGGCAATTTTTAATACAATTAAAAACTTTAAAAGTACCAAGTTCAAAACATTAAAAGTTTTCATGTAATGTGTAAATGTATTACATATTTTGATGTCAGTACTTATTTGGAAAACCGTGGTACCTGCCTAGAATAGTACTCCCCCATCTCTTCCCGCGGGTGCTGTAAGAGTCTGCTAAGGAATTCCGTATCAGAAGGTGGACAGCAGCGCCTTCTGAGTATTGGAAATCATACTGTGCTCGCCAACCCACTTGCCAAGCGTGGCGAGTATTGGCAAATCCCCCCTATATGGTATATGGGGGAGGCATGTGTCCAGCAGTGGACGTCGTATAGCTGAGATGATTTGGAAAACGGTAGGTATTTATCCGACGATACACAGACTGACAACGCTGTATGTATGGACACCCTACCCCACCACAGTAACAACTATCCAATGGCCACTTGCTAGACAAGGACAAACTACTACTATTGGGCTACCTCACCTGACCCGATTTTCCACTTCGGTTTGAAAAAAAGAAAAATGAATCTATGGTATTGGTTTACAGTCAATTTTATTTATATATATCTATATATTATCAATATTAAGTACGCGATCCAGATACATAATATTTAAATTCATAAAGTCTTCAGAACGATAGCTTATTGCCAGTATACAAATTTAACAGTACATGTTGTGGACTAATAAACTGTCGTTTAACGTCAGCAGACACAATATATTCAGGCAGCAGTCCTTGAGAGACATTAAGCAGTTTATAATGCAGTATCTCATAAACAGCCTGAGCATTCTAGGTCTAGCTTGATAAGACCTTCGACCACATCGTCACTGTTCATCAATAAAGAGTGATCAAACATTCGATCTATACAGTTCAGGCAAAAAAGAAGATATTGGTGGAGTACATTTCACTCCGTCATTGCTGGAATTATATTGACATGACGGTCCCGTGACGATGATTCCGTCCTTCTGACACTATATCGATATCGTCAATGCAACGATAGCGATTAAAGCCAAGCCAAGCCATATAAATAAGAAGAACGATGAAACCACTTAGCTTTAAAATTACCGAAATCAAAATCAGATTCTTACATAAAAATCTTAGGAAGGCGATATGGATGTTTTCTCGATAAAAGTTCGTGGTAATCAGTGGATGATACGAATACAAAATCCAAATACGCTCACTATAGCCAAGGTTACAAAAAACAAATAAATTCATTACACCGACTATAAAACTTAGAAATAAATTATATATTTTATAAAATTAACGAATGATGAATGTTAGTTTTCGCTGTATTTTTTTTGTAACCTTACAATCATATTTTTTCTGGTTCTCAAGATATATTCAGTTTTAGTAATTCTCCAGCAACTTTGGTTGGTACTTAATATATTTCTTACCTACCTATATACATTTGTTAATATATTTCTTACATAATTATTCCGTATAATGGATACCAAAGTTGTTTCTTGATCAATATAGATAAAAAAATATTTGTTTATTTTAACAATATAACATAGGATAGAGTTTATGGAACTATCATGAATGGACATTGGCAGAATTATGACAAACTAGCTGCGCCCGCGGTTTTACCCACGTGATCATGAAAAACGATGATGAAAATAAGCCTATATGTTAAGCCATAGGTATAAGCTATCTCCATACCAAATTTCATTAAAATCCATCTAGCCGTTTAGGCATGAAAGAGAAACAAACATACATATGTGTTCTATACCCTCAAACTTTCGTATATAATATTAATAGGATAGCCACAGTCTTTGTGGCTTCTATTCTCTGTGGCACAGAGAAGCCATAATTTAAGAAGAATTTTGTGAAAATAATTGTACTGTCTACATAGTTTTGTAATCTCAATCTGTGGTAATCTCTTTGTTAATGGTTTTTGATAGTTACTTGTCTATGGTTTTTGAAATGTTTACGTGCGATAAATCATCGTTTACGTGTTTCCTTGATTTATATTTATAATGTATTTACGAAGAAAGTAAGGCTTAATATTTACACTTTAGTGCTATTAAATGTTAGTTGCGATCTAGATATTAAAGTAACACTTGTATTTTTCAGTGCGGTAGTTAAATGTATTATAGCATCTTACATAGCGGCTGCACTGTACTGTGAATGGTTCGTTTATATGCTACAGCCGATGTCTTGGCCAAAATTAAAGTGCGCGGAAGAAGATACATGTATGAAGATATTGTTTATTGCAGACCCTCAAATACAAGGGGATCTAGCTGTCCCACCGCCTCTGAACTATCTATTCAATTGGGACAGTGACCGGTAAGCACCTTTCGTACAGTCAGCTACACAAACAGTACTTGAGATCTTCATATTGGTGGTTTGAAGTTAAGGTAGGTAATTGTATCTTGTTTCAAGCTCCGAGGTTTATGCTGGCTCATGCAAGGCCAGATTCCGGCAACCTCCGATTTTATGATTATAAAATTGTCGATTATTTTAAAATTCTATTTATATTATAATCAGTATTGTTACCACCTCTTCTGTATATATGCCATTTCCAAGCCACCTAAAATTAAGCGGTTAAAGTCACTTGCTTTTTACTATATACAGTATTTATTTATGTTTGTCTGCTATTCCAATGGTCCCTTCAAACCATAGCTTAAAACTGAATGTTTTCAGTTATTTTTAATTGGTTACCATTTTATTTTTTAAGGTATTATCATCCCTCTATCTCACTCAAGTCTTTCTTACAGTAAAGCCATTTCATCACTATTCATAAATTAATTGGACTTGATCTAGTCTAGAAGTCTAAAATTTACAAATGAACATAATTTCCTAGTAGGTACTACAAAAGTATTACAATTTACAGGTATCTAAAATCTACATTCTCAGTAGTAACCAAGCACTTCAAGCCAGATGTGTTGGTGTACCTTGGAGATCTCATGGATGAGGGTTCTATTGCTTCCATGCAGCAGTATCATCAGTATGTCAAAAGACTCTTAAATATATTTACACTGGATTACAATGTTGTGGTATGTAATATTTTTATTATCACAAAAAGAACCATCTATGCACTCAAATGCAGTGAGGGAATCCACCCTTCTCAGTAGTAGCTGTTTTACAAAGTGTTTAAAATACACTTTGTAAAACAGCTACTACTGAGCTACAGCTGTGCTGAATTCAGAAAAATGCTAATGACAATAGCTAAATTCACCAAGGATGTACATGTATAGCCTTATTCAGGCCCATCTTTCCTAGGGCACCACTAGTTTCTGGCAGATTACTGAAAAATTGGCTCAACTAGTTTACAAGATGAGCAATAATAGCATCAACCGAGTGTGAGCTTTCATGGTTCAGTGGGCATATTAGGCTGTCACAAATCCCAGCTGTCTGAGGATAACATTTGTTAGGCCTGTCTAGCCATGTATTTCACACAGCTGAAATGATGATGGTGATGGCTATAGACCACCAACTCGTAGATGCCATGTGTGGCTAGAATTCCAAAATACTTTCTTTAATCTTTAAAAAATATTCTGTTTATTTTGTTTGCAGCAAGTGTGGTTACCAGGGGACAATGACATAGGAGGTGAACACGAACCCATAAAACAAGATAAAGTAGAAGAGTTTGAAAAAGTATTCAAGCAACCTCCTGTTGTTCAACACAACAATTTATATATTTACAAAGTCAATGCAATCACAAACAATTTCCCAAAAGTGATGAAAACCAACAGTACTGATATTTATAAAATTGTGGCTTCTCATTATCCAGTTACTTTGAGATACAGTTTTGGGCAGCAGGTAAGATTCACAAGGAGCAACTGCTTAGTTCAAGATATTAAAGAAAAACATTTTTCTCTCATTTAGTAGTAGGAACTGCATCTTTCGAACATTCAATAATTATAAATGTAAACATTTTCTCATCATAAAGTTACATTTTTATGTTATTGATGTTTGTGAATCCCATCAGCATATTTTATCAGTTATAATATGAATTGTCTACTATATATCTTTTTAAAATTCCACAATGCATGCAAAAAAGTCTCGTCTTCGAAAAAGACAAATAACTGTGTGTTACCAGTGGTGACAAATGGAACCGAAACATGTACACTAATTTATGTGTCTTGTAGGCAAGGTCAGAGTCTAAGTGAGTAATCTAGCAGATTAGCAAGTTGAAGTAGCAGTGGGCAGGGCACATGGTCCAAACAGGTCGAAAAATTCTTAACTAGGTGGTCATCTGACTAATAACTATAAAATATAAGAGCGCATGCTAGAAGATAACCAACCATCGTCGGTCAAGATGTGGATGACGTCACCATCACCACTAACTGCAATTGTAGGTAGAAGCTGGATGCAGGCCACTTCCAACCAGTGGATGTCCTATGGCTGATATGATGATGATACCACTTTCATGAGCTAGACCTCTTCGCAAAAGAAATCAATATGTAATATCACTTTTTGTTTTGAACTCTCAAGGCAAACTACTTCATCATACTGGTTTAATTTGACGAACCTCTGCAAGATATCAAGCTCTATCAATATCAACATCATTAATTATTTTTAGGTAAACAATGAAATCAATCCAAACATATATTTCTGTGCTCATTCTCATGAATCCAAATATGTGAAGCAAGACAAGAACCTTTCTCACAGAGAGACACATTGGATGAATGCAAGGAAAGAGATACTGAGTGTGCCAAGCACTGAACGGTCTTTGTATGAAGTTTATGTACCCACTTGTTCATATAGAATGGGCACAAGCAAGATTGGTTTTGGAGCAGCCGTATTGGGTAAATATTTTAATATAAAATTTGTCTTTAAATATCACAAATACAAAACGGATGGCTATTGACACTCTTCATATAAAATCTAATAAACCAAGGCCAAATGATACAGTGGCATTTGTGAATTATATTAACAGTGATCACAATAATATTATAAATGCGAAAATTTGGGTGGATTTGTGTGCATTTGTTACGTTTTCACACCTTAACAGCTTTAACAATTTGAACGAAATTCAGAATACCTTACAACTTGTATTAACACATAGGCTACATTGTATCCAACATACTACATAAAGATAGAACAAAGACCTAATAATATTATTAATGTGACAGAAACTGTCTGCCTGTTAATATTTTCACACTTAAACCAATTATGATGAATGTTGGCATAGAGATAGATTGAAGCTTTGAGAAGAACATAGAGAAAGTATGGTTGTCAAGAATAAAGGTAGCGGGAAAACCGTAATTCTCGCGGGTGAAACCGCAGAGCACAACTAAAAATAATGCCAATGTAATATAATACAATAGTGAAAACACTATTTGAAAACATAACATATCTAACCTCACCTTTACTTCCATTTCATCAGGCGTCATCAACTTATTTTTATGTTTCAGGAAAACAAAGTCATCATCTGAAATACACAGTATTCTGGTCACCACAAAGGTTTCCATACTTATTTGTCTACTTAGTCCTCTTGATAATTATCATTGTGTATGGCTTGGTGTTCTGGACTGCCAAGATACTCCAGAAGTGCAGACAGCCTGTATCTGCAGTGTGGAGTACTGACAAGGTGCCTCTTTTGAGGTGAATCATATTGAGTGTAATGTTCAGGAAAAGTCTGTGCCAAAATACAGAGGAGTAGCTAAATAGTAAGCTTCTGGCAAAAGCTAGATTTTCCAATGGTTGTCATCTTGCCTGTGTCCGTTGCATAAAGAATGTAGAATCAGATATTTTTTTAAGCGCAAGATTAAAATCTGTGTAACCAAAAATCAAATAATATCTGCATTAAACCTTTTTGTCATATCCCAAATATAAGGACACATTTGAGTTTATTGCTACAAAAAACAATGTTAAAATGTTATCTGGTTCACAGTTACATGTGGAAAGATATTCTCTGGTTTAATGATTGAATGGTCAAGTAAGATAAAATATGTAATGATCATGCACCTATTATAAGCAAAGAACTCCTTGGAAAATATTATCTATATCTGCCCACAGACATTTGAATTACAGCGTTTATTAAAAAGTATAGGTATTAACAGCATTTAAAATGTAACCAAATGTACTAAGAACCTTGTCTTTCTCAAGAGAATGAGCAAGATTTTAAATATATTATAGTACATAATAATAATATTTAATATCTATTAACACATGTATTAGTTATTAATTAAAAGTAATCCACTTGAGGCCTCCAAAGATTTATTGATTACTTGCATCAAAAGATTTGAAGATGGAATTACATGAAGAACTTCAAGGGTAATATTTATTTAGTTTTTCTTCTATACATATGTACCTGAAAGACTGTGATTATTGATGACTATAAAATACAATATTGTAGAAAACCACATTCAAGGAATTGAACCATATTAATAAACTATGGATCACCTAATTATTCGTATTGTATAATATAGAAAACTACTATTTAAATAATTAAGTAACAAACTTCTTATTTTGCTTGCTTATTTTAATTGTTCACTATAATTTACCTTTGCAGTTTGTGCATAGTACAATTTAATGCTATTGTTAACTTAGTATTGTATAACAGAAAAATATACTATTTAAATATTTAAGGAACTAAATTTCTTTTTTTGCTTGCTTATTTTTATTGTTCACTATTATTCACACTAATAGTTTGTTCATAATTAATAAAAATAAATATACTATTTATGTTAACAAAAACTTATATCTTTAAGCCCATTTTTCCAACAAAACCTGCAAATAAAAGTGATAAAATCATGTACACATTCAATATGAAAAATGTAGCTATGTTAGATACAAATAATGTTCTTATTGATACATTTATAGCACCAGTCATTATGTTTGCAACTAGGAAATATGATAATCCATTGTTATTGATACTTTCAATTATTTTCGGTTCTTTCAGACTATGCTTTTCATTTTGCATTGCCCTTTCAACATAATACAGTATAGCAACTACAGTAACCAAAGTAGCTTCTAAAAACACACAGTAAGAGGCATTGGCTAGCGTCCTTGATATAGGTCTATATTTATTAATAACATACAACAATGACCAGAGTAATAATGATTCACAAAATAATAATGTTTGAACTTCATTAATACTCGTAGATATGTATTTGAAAAGTGTTAATTTTAATGGTGGTACTTTATAATTTATAAGGCATTGTATGTGTGTTGCAAACAAATATAGAGATACATAGCCAAGTGAAGAAGATATACCTTCTCTATTGGCAGACCAAAATGTATCTCTTATTGCCTCACTGAATACCCATTTTTGCACACCTAAGAATAGCATTAACTCATGTATGAATAATAATAAAAAACTGTAGAGTAGCTTATTTAAATTAATATAAAGTATCAAAGTGGAGAGCAACTTGCAAACAGCTAATGTGAAAAAGAAATTCCAATGTACCCCATACTCGGTCACATGCTCTTGGTAGTTGATCTGTTTGACAGACAAATACCTGGCTACACCTAAAATTATAAGAACTGATATAATTTTAAAATTTCCTTTTAAGATATAAATTAAATGGTGTTTAAGTGGATCTTTATGAACAAGTCCACTCATCAGTACAAAAAGTCCCACTCCAGTGTCCATTAGGCTATAACCATACCTCTCAGTCTTGGCCAAATGACGAGGAAAGTCTCTGAAGTCAACAGCTAGTATAGCACAAACAGTGATTAGGTATGTCAGTCCTCTCATTACTGAAATTGAGTATACTTTCTTACTCTTAAGATCAGTATGGTAAGGAGTTGATTTACATCTTCGGTAAATATGAAACTCATAAAGCCACATTAACATAATTTTAAAGTTAAGAAGATAAATGTAATTCGACAAAACTGTATGAGCAAAAACTAAGGGAAGTACAATTATTAGATATTCAAACATGAATTGCTTGCTTTTACAATTTCTTAATTTTAATGAAGAGTAGATGGAACATTGAACAGTAAAGAATATACAGAAAAATACATGAGGTGCAGAGGAACCGTGGTTGTTCTTCATAAAAGATTCGTGATACTTCTTATATTCTGTAGAGTTCATTTCGGTGATATCTTGCTCGAAGTCCATAGTGTTCGAAACTTGGCATCAGTTGGTAGAAAATATAATTACATGTATTGAAAGATTTTAACAGCTTGTTTAATGGTAATTGGTAGTGTATGGGGTGTGGAGGGTATTTCATAGGGCAAACAGCTGTCCTTAGTGCAAACCACAAACTCCAGTCTCAACAAAGTACACATTTACTGTTTAAACTTTAGCAAACTAAATCTTAGATAATTTATTTTATCTAACCTTTACATGTAGGAAATCAAAACGATGTGGTCCAACGAAAACACTTCTGCGCTAACGACGTTAACAAAACAGCATTGTCGCATGAACGCAAGTAAAAATCAACACGAGGGACTCACTAAACCTTCTTATGTCATGTTGCTTCTGAGTAGTTCTGCTGAGTTGATACTGATAACAACTTAAAATTAAACCGTTCCCACAGGGTAGGTACATTTAGACAAGCTGAAACTGTCTGTCAGTGCCTGCTCCGAGATCGTTTTAGAAAATATTGTGTACAAACAAAGAAATGTCACGAACAGTCACTGTCAAAGTAACAAAACGGAGTCACACATTTTATAGAGTACTGCGCAAACTAAAGAAATGTCACGAACAGTCACTGTCAAAGTAACTGGTCGGTTGGCGCAGTTGGTAGCACTCTGCCTTCTGAGCCGCTGGTCCCGGGTTCGATTCCCGGACAGGTCAAACATTTGTGTGTATGAACATGTCTGTTTGACCGGTGTCTGGGTGTGTATATGTATTTAAGTATATATATCAGTCATCAGGTTACCATAGTACAGGCTCTGCCTAGTTTGGGACCTGAAGACCTTGTGTGAATGTTGTCCCATAATAATAATAATAATAATAATAAAGTAACAAAACGGAGTCACACATTTTATAGAGTACTGCGCAAACTAAAGAAATGTCACGAACAGTCACTGTCAAAGTAACAAAACGGAGTCACAAACTAAATAGAGTACTGCGAAACGGAGTGAAATTTTCAATGATGCCTGTTGCCAGAAACATTTTTAAACTCTGAAAAAAAAATACAGGTTGCATCACAGGAGCGTTGGCAGAAGTTGTTCATTTTGGAATGGGGAATAATTTCGCACAAATTGCTTTATTTATCAGTTTAAAAATACCGACTATCATTTATGTGGTAAAATACAATATCCTACTAATATTATGAATGCGAAAGTTTTTGAGTATGGATGTATGGATGTTTGTTCTTCTTTCACGAAAAAACTACTGAACGGGTTTTGATGAAATTTGGAACATAGAATATACCCTGGGTTAATACATAGGCTTATTTTCATAATCATCATCACCGTTTTCATCACCAGGCGGGTAAAACAGGTTTGGGTTAAATTTTAAGTAAGTAAGTAATGTAAGTAGATACTTCAGGTCCGGGATTAACACATATGCTACTTTCATCATCATCATCATCATTCATCACCACAACGGGTTTGTATGAAATTTGGAACACAAATAGCCTATGCCCTGGATTAACATATAGGATTATTTTCATTGTCAGAATCATCACCGTTTTTCATCTCGATACATACTTCAGGTCCGGGAATAACAGATAGACTACTTTCATCATCATCATTAATCACCATCACGACGGATAATTTGTATGAAGTTTGGAACACAAATAGCCTATACCCTGGATTAACAGATACTTAGGCTTATTTCATCAACACCATGATCACTGTTATTGATCACCACGCGGGTAAAACGGCATTGTATGAAATTTGGTACCTATGTAAATAGTTCGGTCCGGGAATAACACATAAGCTACTTTTCATAATCATCACCACGCGAGTGAAACAGTGTAGTTCATATGTATTGCGCTATCGTACACAAACATGATAATAGGTATTTAAGTTTATTAATTTTATGTACCTACACATTAAACACTATAGTGAGGGCGATAGAAAGCATACAATAGAATCACTGAGGTTCTATTACTACATAGTAATATTAACTCATTGAATTGAATTGAATGTCCACCGACTAGGTGGACAGACGACCTGACTAAGATCGCAGGCAAGGGCTGGATGCGGGCCGCTTCCAACCGGTCCTTGTGGAAATCAATGGGGGAGGCCTTTGTCCAGCAGTGGACGTCCTATGGCTGAGATGATGATGATGAATGGAATGAAGTCAAAATAAACATGTTAAACGGGCGATCGAGGTGAACGGGGCCTGCTTCAATAGGTAATATCGTATTATACCTACCAACAAACGAAAATGTTTCTTATTCGTCAATGATATTATATGTTTATATGAGGTAGATGTCGCACAGGCGCGCGGAAACTGAGGCGGCAAAATTAAGTCAATTGTAGTAATTTTCTTTGCGACGCGTATTTCAAGCGCATGTCTAAACGTATAGCTATCCTTTTCTATATTATTTGTACCGTATTATCTGTCGCGGTAAGCATGTTTATGTCGTACAGGAACAAAATCTGAGCACCGCGCAGTATGAATATACGTCATCTTTAGTAAAACATCATTGTTATTCGTAACACATTAAAGTTTAAATTTCAACTACTCTCCCTTTTAGCCGTTATTCGGCACGGTGGGTGGTGCGGGGAGCATACCTGTGTGAGTGTCTCATTACATATAATATAAATATAGATAGGTATGTAATAAATAACACATTTCATTTATCGAACGATACTTTATTAACCTTAGTCAGTTCTAAGTACCACAAAGACTAGCTTATATCTAATTTGTGACTTACTTAGTGCATAGATACAAACTCTATGCGCAACGAGCGAACACTTAATGTACACAGACATAAATAAATCTTAATTACAAAAAACCCACAGGATCTACGTAGCACCTTTGCGTGACCTATATTTACAGTTGCTACTTAACTATAGGCTGGTGAAAAGGAAGGGTAGTAGGGGAAGGTGGGTTTAAAAGTCGAAGTCATAAGGGCGAGTGGGACGCCTCTGGCCGAGAGGGATGTTGACTTCCTCGGCGGAGCGGAACACCTGCTGCTGCTGCTGCTGCTGTTGCTGCTGCTGCGGGCGCGGGAAGGGCCGCGCCTGGAGCTGTGGGTGCGGGTGCGGGTCGTGACGTTGCGACTGCTCCTACAAATATCACAGACAATTACATTATGCTGAATTAGAACTGATCAATGCACACACATGTTACCGGGCCGTCATGCTTTTGTATCTATTGACCCATTTGGTCAAGCTCTACCTAGTTTTCATCGCACCGCCTCGTTATACAGTGGTTTGCGGTGACCGCCCCTCATTAGGTACATACAAGATTCCAATGTCATTTTTTTATTTTTCCTTTAATAAGTAACTTTAAGTTAGTGAATTAAAAGTTGAAAAAAAAAAATCGATATGGGCACGTCATGAGGAAGGATATATAAAATATAACAAAATGTGTAGATGGTTATAGAGGTAGAGGAAGGCCGAAGAACAATGATTTATGAAAGTAATACTCAGATGACACTATCGAATGGAGGAGAAAAACTTGTTGTGCCGACCCCTTTAGTGTAGGATAAGGCAAGAAGAGGTGTATAAGAATAGTAAATATTCCATGTGCAGAATATTGATGTAGCAAGAGATGCTTAATTTTTTTTTTCTGGTCGCAATTCAAATTCAATTTATTCTAATAAGTGCACATTTATACATTTTATGATATGTGGCTAGAGGTTTAAGTACACAAATAAATATTATCTGTTATCTGTCGCTGAACTAGGCTCATCGCCTGTGTTTCTGCTTACAGCGCCCTCCTCCTAGATTTATAAAAAAAAGTCTAGCCTTAAAATATTGACAACTGTTAATACAAAATATTGAGTTTAAAGTGAAGTGTAAAAGTTCATCTCGAAATAATCTGTGCCACACGCCACCTCGATCGATTCATCGCCCATTCCACTTTTAGGCTATCTACATATACCTAAGTGATAGTAACCTACTAATAATGGACCGATGAATACTCATTCTGACTAATACATATAATGAACTGGATGCTTTAGTTTAGTTACTGACGGTTTCTGTGTCTCCGGGACCCTGGGTTCGAATCCCGGTAGGGGCAAACATTTGTGCGATGTGTATAGGTGTTTGTCCCGGGTCTTGGGTGTTTGTGTGTGTCCATGTCTCCCGCGACACAGGGATTTCTAGTGGGGGGGTCTGAGTGTGATATTAAAAAAAAGGTACGTGTACACATATTGTGTAGATGAGAGATCCTTTCCTCTGTGGCGTTACCTCTTCTTCGTCCTCCTGGTCGTATCTGTCGTCCCTGTAGACCTCCTGCGGGTAGTACCGGTCGGAGTACTTGAGGGAGACGTTGGGCTTGCGCTGCACCTCCTCCTCGTTGATCGGCCGGTACAGGTACTCGTTCACGAAGTGGTACTTGGACGACTTCTGGCAGATGTTGTCGTGGGTCGGCGGCATGCAGATCAGGTGCACCTGGAACAGAATTATGGTGACACATTCTTTCACCAAATACTCAGGGAGCTGTCTTTGTCCGGAGTGTCAATCGACATTTTAATCCTCGCTCTAGTGTGATATAAGTTTTGATCGTATCGTCGAAGACTTTCAAAGGAGGTTAAACGATGGCTCTATTAATAAAAAAAAAATATTGAAAAAGATAAGTTAGATACGAGCAGTTATACAAATGTGGTCTTCTTCTGTGTACCTAGATTTAGATCTAAAGCTCGATTACTGTGTAGTTTTTCATGCAGAAGATAACTTAAATAATTTAAAATATACTTAAGAATTATGTTTAAATACATAGCTGTAACATAAGAGAATTCATTTGTTCAAGACAGAGAAAGCACAGCGTAATCAGGGGTGTGTATACTGGCCGTAACGATACCAGCCAATGCTCATCAACAGGTATAGTACCTAGTGGCCAGCTATCACACACAATCGAGAAACCTCATTGCTAAAAAAATTTAAAAACACTAAAACATGGAACTTTTGTAATTGTTTTCACACCACTTTATACCTTAGTACGTTTACTACTCACGGGATCAAATTGTCATTGTGTATGTTCACCGATGTCTTCAACGCAACTATAATACTATCGTCGAGGTATGAGTAGCACTTTTCAGTTATTGGAGTGTAACTCAATAACCGCAAATCCGATTTTAATGGAAATTTAAATGCGGCAACAAGGGAAGCTTTCAAATAAAAAAAATGAATCATCAAAATCGATTCACCCAGTCGAAAGTCGTATGTTTTTTTATGTCTGCTACCTCAGTAGCAGACATTAAAAAAAACATACGGGTCAAATTGAGAACCTCCTCCTTTTATTAAGTCGATTTAAAAGCTTGCTCGTAAACACTTATTCCCTAATATGTGTCTTATACTCATCGCGCAGTACACGTATGGTGTTATTTGCCTTACCTGATGGAAAGAGAAGCCGTCAGGGCAGACCCACGAGTGCTTCACGTTGTCCTGGCAATAATGGAACACCTCGCAGTTGAGTTCCTCGTCAGCGTAGTACCCGGTCTGCTTGCTCACGCAGTTGAACTTGGATTGTTGCAGCAGCGTCGATAGACGGTCGGGCTCTTCCTTTTCTTCTAGGTCTTCTTCTTCCTCCAACTGCTGCTGGGTTAGCTTGCTAGGACGCTGGTCGGGCTGTGGATACAAAAATATATATCTGGATTATTTGTGGTTATGTGATGTTGATAAAATGGTATAATAGTCTGCGCTCTGCGTCTGCTGCGTCTTGCGGTTTTATCCAAGTTTGCTTTCATTCATTCATTTTTCTTCCTACTTCTCGTTTCATCTGCATAAACATCAAGAAGTGTGTCGGGATCGTAGCATTTGGAAGGCGGTGCTCTCTGCTTACCCCAATGGAAAAGAGGCGTGATTATTTTTATTTATATTATGACCTCATACATATGTATTTTTTTTAACTTGAATCATTACGTATACTTCAGCACAATTTGTTTTTCCATTTATTTACTATCTGAGTATTTTATTTATCATGCGGTCATGTCAATAGAACAGTTTACACACAAGGTTAGTAAATAAATAACCTAGTACCCCTGCGGTAAGATCCATCAGCATCTCAGAAAGTGCTGTGAAACCAGGCTTGCTGAACTTCTTGGTGAACGAAAACACCACAATAGTCCAGATAAATCAACATAGCAATTACCACCGTCCTCCAATTCAAATCCAAAACACACAAGGTTAACGTACATAAAATAAATGTACCTATATCGAAGAGCTTACCTGTCGATTTCTAACCGGCTGCCTCTGCTCTTCGACGTACCGCTGCGGCTGCTGCTGCTGTTGCTGTTGGAACTGGTGCTGCTGCGGTCTCGATGGTACGAACTCTTCTTGCTGCGGCTGTTGGTATCCCGCCAGCTCAGCAAGGGAAGGAGTCGGCCGGAAACCGGTGGGCAACGCGTTGTACGCTGTTGGTGTGTACGCCCTTGGTCTGAGATTACGGGATTCCTGGAAATTAACAATAAACTTTGAGATACGTTTCAATTTTGTTAGAAAACTTAACATAATCAGGCTACTGCTGCGACATAGGCCTTTCCTTCAGATAAAAGAGGATATAATAGGCCATAATCTACCACGGTGGTCATTTCGAGGTTGTGGGTGGGCAGGCTTATCCAGTATTAAAGTACTTATAACCCTGATCACTCTGCCGTGGCGTAATGGTAATTATCGGGGCTACAATAAGAGACTGGCAGGGCTATCGAACCCGACGTCCCGTTTAGAAGCACATAAGCACAGTTGAAAATACTAGCTACTAGCAGTCACCAATGCAAGTTCTTGCGGTAGATAGCGTTACTTATCTCAGCCAAAGGACATCCACTGCTGGACATATGCCTCCTCAATTGATTTCCACAAGGACAGGTTGGAAATACCCCGCATACAGCCTTTGCCTGCGATCTTAGTCAGGTCGTCTATCCACATGGTCGTTGGCCATCCTGTGCTGCGCTTCCCAGTCCACGGCCATCAGTTCTTCGAGCTATGTGCCCTGCCCACTGCCACTTTCATTTGCTAATCCGCTGGGCTATATCGGTGATTTCGTTCGTCTACGGCTCTCCTCTTTAAAATGATTATACATATATTACAAAAAAAATGTATTGACATTTTAAATTATTATATTATTGATTGCATGACTGTGTATTTTTTGTAATTATTATAATAGTATCAGTATTGTAATATTCAAATATATGACTATGAATGTTCATCATGATAAAGTAAGTTAATTCCAATGTATAACTGCTTGTATGCTGAACAAGCGGATCTAGAACATAAATACAATTTATTAACATCACTATGTACGTATTACAAACCACAAGCTAATAAACCGATGGTCAATACGGCACTGCTTGAGAGACTATCCATCCGCCAACGTCTCGATCGAATCAAAAGCTTTCTCATAGTCATACATTAGTTTATTATAATGCTATTACTCAAGTTATCTTTTGTATTTAATCGTAACTTTATTACCAAACATTTATGCCGTCCATTTTTACTGTCTTTTCCTCATCAATTTCTAGCGGAACTAACCGACTGAAAACAGTAACTCAATACAAAATTACATAATTTACGTAATTATTGGCACATAAAGGCTTAAAATCGAACGCGTATATTGTTACCGATGATGAAAAAATGGTGGCCACCCGATCCAACACGTTTGAACGAAAGCATTCGTGCGAAACGACGCGACGCTGTGTAATTAAGTCACATTATGTTAAGGAATTATATCATTGCAAAGATCCGGGAGAGTGGCATTCGCGTGGGTAATGAACGAAAGAAATGTGGACATGTGGGTAGTTTTAAGTGTTTTTTTCTACGCCTACATTACTATTAGTTTAATAAATATCCGTGTCTTTGTGATTAGTATGATCAGTTTGTGAGGCAGGGTGGTCCAAAACCCATCGCAAAATAATGGCACATATGTACTCGTATTTGGCTCAACGAATCAGCATTATAGGTAATTCAACGGAGCTGCTTGCGTTCTGGGCACGCTAGCGGGTAGCGGGTTGGAACATTAGACAGACAATAGCTAGTAGATTGCTCAAATCTTTGTGTAGTAGCTGTATTATTGTAATGTAAAGGAGTTTGCAATTACTAAAACATTTTATTATCTCAACTAGCGGCCCGCTCCGGCTTCGCACGGGTACAACAGTATTTCTCCACTATTTAATGGATGTTATTATACATATAAACCTCTCTCTTCAATCACTCTATCTATTAAAAAACCGAATCAAAATCCGTTGCGTAGTTTTAAAGATTTAAGCATACAAAGGGATATAGGGACAGAGAAAGCGACTTTGTTTTATACTATGTAGTGATAGTGATAGTTTACGATGTTCAAGCATTTACAGTAGTTATGTTGTTTTTTTCCTTATAAACGAACGATGGTATAATTTATTTTAACGATAATTTTTATTACAATAATAACTACCCTACCGTGTTTTCAAATGCTGAGTATGAGCTTACGTATATTCTGGCAATAAATATGTAGCTAGCAGAGTTAGTGTTAGACCATTATTCTACAATGAAGTATAATGCACTATTTTTGATTACGAAAGTTATGGAAACTGAACATATGAAATATGTTCAGTTATATATGACACGTGTCTCGACATCAATATGACACACTGCGTATCCACGTGCTGCGCGAGGCCATGGGGTGGTAACATTTCACCCGTGGAAAGAATCGTGCGATCTTCTCACGCGATTATGTCGCGATCTCGTGCCATCAATGGTTAAAGCTACCGTTACGTGAAATATGTTTGTAGATATTTAGATTATCTGAGTTGAGTGAACTTACACTTAACTAATTATCCCCTCCATTGCCAACAATCAAAACTTACGCTAAGAATACTAATATCCGCTAGCTGCTTCCCGCGGTTTTACCCGCGTGGTGATGATTGATGATGATGATGATGAAAAGTAGCCTATGTGTTACTCAAATTTCATCCAAATCCGTTTTAATAGCGTGGTGATGAAAGGCTTTGTTGATGGTGATGATTAAAATAAGCTTATATGCTAAGCCAGGGTATAAGCTATCTGTGTTCCAAATTTCATTCAAATCCGTTCGGTAGTTTTGCGTGAAAGAGTAACAAACATACATCATTACATCCATACTCACAAACTTTCGCATTTTTTATATTAGTAGGATGTCATGGGCACTATGACGAATTAATTAAGCGCGAAATTAAAATAATCACTAACAAAAATCGTACGAAGGTCATGTATACAATATTGGGAGTTTGTGATGATATGGGTATTTATTCGTCCTTTCCAGGATCCCTCTAATTAGGGTCGGATCTTCTCAGTTTCCAGCGCCAGCGCCATGTCAAACGGTCTCAGGTTTTCCGTTCTAACAATTGGGCTTTCTTGAGATGTTAGGGTTATAATCAAGGTTATCAATAGAAAAGTGACACAATTAATATATGTAGTGGTGTATAAAATGAGCCTTCAAAATATACAAGATATTTTTAAGAATGAAGAAGACATTTAAAATGTTCTTCATTATATTGTGAGTGTATGTATACCAAAATGTGAAAATTGTATTGTGTGTTCTTCTAGGGCCTGAGTTATGTTATAGCGCGAACCACTTGTTCTAAAGTCGCGACCATTACAAATACCAGGTATATGAATTGCAATTTATGTACATTGCCCACAGAATTACATATTCTTTAGGCAATTACTAATTATATAAGTATACTGGGCTGTTACTGTCCATTTTTAATTTAAAATAGTTGCTTGCACTCGCTATTAATTTCAATGATCTCAGTGCAAAAAGGAAGAAATAAAAACAAAAGCTAATGGGTTTGCTTTCGACTTTCTCTCTCCGCGGCCTTGCGGCGGACATTGACGCCAAATGGTGTAGAAACATTGCAGCCTGCGAGATGTAGGTAATTAGGTACACTCTCCATTTCGGTCAAGAACCGCTCTAGACTCCCGGTGTGTAAACACCAGCTTGCCTCGGGAAAGTGATAATATAATTATTATCTTAGGTACCTATTCATTCTTCACCACCTGTCACTTTGTTTTTGATTCTACGTCTATCTGACGATGACCCCTATTGCACTTGACGATTAGGCACGATATGGCCTTGATATTATATGTTTATATGAGGTAGATGTGACACAAGCGCGCGGAAACTGAGGCGGCAAAATTAAGTTAATTGTAGTAATTTTCATTATGACGCGTATTTCAAGCGCAAGTCTAAACATATAGCTATTCTTTTCTATATTATTTGTACCGTATTATCTGTCGCAGTAAGCATGTTTATGTCGTAAAGGAACGAACACTGAGCACCGCGCAGTATTAATATACGTCATCTTTAGTAAAACATCATTGCGATATGGTCGAAGTTGGACCCAGACTCAAGGACTCAAGGATCAAGCTGTCTGAATACAAAGACTTATGTGACGGTTTTATAAACTTGAAGGTTGAACGCCAGGCGGATTCTGGATAGTACCTACTGAACCTATTACCGAGTTTTGGATTTAATAACGATGCTATCAACACGGAAGGCTCAAGTCGGCAGTGGCGATCGAACCGGACAACAGGCTATCATCTTACAGTTTTTTATGTACCTAAGCATAGTACATAGACATTGCGTAGGAGACAGTCTACTTTGCAATGTTTGATCAGTACCTGTACTTGATGAGATACTCTATAAAAATATGAATTAGTGTATTTTGTCGTAGATATCTATGTACTTACCGAAAGTGAGAGTTGTAGACTGAGCACATAGCGCGAGAGCTGCAGAGTGCTACCGTTGGGTTTCTACTATAGATAGATCTATAGAGAAACCCCAAGCATAGCTCTGTCCATAGCTCGTCGTCCTGCTCAGAAGGCCCATAAACCCAGAAAGCCTAGTAACCGATTATCTACCTAATATTAAAACGTGCGTCTAACACAATGACTCACACCGATTTATTAATACCTACTCAAATTAAATTGTGTCGATTAATCAAAATTGATTCTTTAGAATCAAAGTTATAAAAAGCCGCTAGCTTGCTGCTAGCTGATCCCGTCATCTGATAACTATTATAATAGACTATTCAAAACTAAATGCACTATCGATAACCCATCTGAAAGTATCTAATTCATAGAACTAAATGGACTATAAAATTAAATTGAACTCAGAGAGAAGTGAATGCATTTATTTATTCGATTCCGATAAGTATCGAGCCGCGTATCGATTGGTATCGATATCTATGGCGATACTTGTTAATTAGTTGATTGCCGGATGCTACGGAGATAATTTAAAGCTACACTAGTAATAAGCTAGTAATTTGGTTTCATTCAATCTTCTAAGATTAACTATTCCCATGAGATGCAGCGGTCAATAGTCTAGTTAATAAATACGTCGTATTTTAAATGTTAAATCAAAATCTTAACTTGTTTATTAAGCACTTTATCGACGCGACGCGTGACTAAAATCCTGGCACATATTTGGCTCATCGAGTCAGCATTACAATCCAACGAGGCAATGATGCTGTCATTCTGGGAATATTGCAAAATATTAGCGATGTACAGCATTTTAGCTATCTATACTATGGCAGCAGCTGGTGGTTTTTTCAAGGGTTATTGTAGTAGCTGTAGTATAGCAATAAGTAATTAGTATTTCATTTTAATAAAGGCACCGATCGGTTTGGTAAAAAATGTCAGATATTATAAATGACGTGGGAATTACGTGAGTAATTCCCGTGTTTTATACATTCATATTGACAAAATTGAGTTGCAATAGTTTAAGTGCTTGCCGTTTAAAGTAACATATAAGAAAAATAAAGCACTTACATTAGAGAGTTTGTGCAGAATTTTAATAATAATTATTTTACTTTTTTAAGGTTTTGCGATCCGTGCTGGAACGATTGTTCCACATTAGGTACTTGGGCGTTATGTACGCGCGCTTATGTTTCTTGTATTAGATACTTTGTTCTTGTATTCTCACGAGTGAGGCGCAACGTTTTATAACAAATACTCTCGGTGTGACATCACACACTTTCGTAATCACATTATGAAGATATAATAAAAATCTGTTGCTTGCCGCGAATAGCCAGCCAGCGAAGGATATGTTTTATATAAAACAAGCTTTTGGAACTATACCGAGTGGACATTTTAAAATGGCGCTTGTAGAACGTAAAATATGTCAAAGTAAATGAAACTGAGAACTGTTCGCGCGCGTTGATATCTTTTGAATTGGAACTACGTACAATGTCGATGCGTCTGCGCAAACTTTTGGATACATTTATTGCCGTAAATTTTTATTCTAGTTTCTCACTGCGTCATCGCAAATAAAAGGGTTCAAGGGAAAATAGTGCGTGTGAGTCGCCGCAAAATAACCCAAAAGTAGATCACTTAGGCGCATTTTCACCAACCAAATTATTCGAGATTCTCGGACCAATTCACAATTTTTGCCTGCAAATGTGTGATTTAATCCGAGGTTTCTGAGAAAATCTCAGATTATTTAGTTGGTGTAAGTGGCCATAGTACATCGTCTCGAACTAAGATCCCACGACGATGTCAACGTGAGACATTGTATGGCTGTCATGTATCGGTGACACTGACTTTAGAACCCCAGGGTTCGAACCCCGGCTGGGGCAAACATGTCTGTGTAACATGAGCATAGATGTTTGTTCTCGGGTCTTGAATGTTTGTGTAATGTGATTGTGTGTCCCGTGACAAATGGGTACCCCTAGTGCGAGGTAGTGAGTGTGGATGCGTTTGTGTGTTACTTATATGTTACTTTAAGCCGGTGTAACAAATATTGATAAAGTATATTGACGAAGTTTCAAATACATTTTTGCACATTTTGCACTACAGTTACGGTAATAAGGGGTAATGAGGTACCTCTTGGTCTAGAGCCAGTTCATCTTCATCCCCGTCAACTCCGACGTCAGGTATGCTGTCCTCTTCTTCTGATGCGAGGGCTGCACCTACGACCAGTAGCGCCAACAAATATCGCCACCTATAACAAAGCATACAAATAAATTAGTTTAAAGTAAACTAGCTGATATAGTTCGGTACATATAGGTCCGGGATAATAGAGAACTCCTTTCTAAGGATATGCGTGCATAAATCTATAATTGTCCTAATTAGAATTGTATTCCGTCCCGCAATGTAGTCCTTAAAAATGTAATTTATTTGTATAATTTATTACTTTTACATTTAAAATTAGAAAACGATAAACCTCTTCACTCCTAAGCAGAAATGCAAAACATTCTCTTATGATCGGTTGCGTATTTAATAAGTACGTTCTCGTTGTATATATACATAGTTGTAAGCACTAGGAAAAAGGTTCTGTTCGGTTTTGTGTTGATAAAGTAAATTGTGGATATTGTATAAAGTAGGTATAAAGCGCACTTCCGAACACATTTTTTTTCGTTAATTTCGTACAATAAATGATGACAACACTTCGACATTTACACTTTAATACGTCGTGTAAAGCATGTGCGGAGCCGCCGGTTTACGTAATCGAGTAATTTCTCCAAAATGGACACGGCACAGGGCATAGGTTATATAATACCGGTCGGCAGTAGTCGATTTAATTCGGTGACCACGGCTTTCTGCGAATTGGTCACTGTTGGAATTGCAAGTTCTAAATTGAGGCAGTTAAAGATCTAAATCAATTGATTTGGTGTAAGCTGTGAACGTACATTGCCGTTATGGCTAGACTAGAGCGACTAGAGCAAAGAGAGTGCCGTGATAAATTAGGTGAATCGGCGATTGGTTACTTACACGTATTTGAGAAAAACTGAAGAACTGGAAGAACAGTAGATAAGAGTCTTATGAAATTTGGTAATAGAAACTTTGTTCAGGGCCGAATTTCTAGATCGTAGGACGCTTCGATACTACTACGCTTATAGGCCCCAGCTTTGGAGCTTAAAAGAACAAAATACCAGAGTGAGCTGTACATGCCCATTTCAAATGTTTTAATTGCTGTCGTTTCGAGCTCAAAATATAAAAAGTGAGAGGATTCGTAAGGTTCGGGATATTCTAAATATTCAATGCGATAAAAAGACGATGACGATATTTAGGTCTCGTTCTAATACATAATAACTTTTTAAACTCTTTGCCGACCGCAAGCAAATAAAGAATTGGATATGCATTTGAATCACTGAATGAAACACAAGAAAAATATGACACAGAAAACAGGTTACGTAACCTCGCTCTGTTTTTTATACGACTTAATTTGATAACAATAAACATGGACTCAATGGCACTAGGTGTCAATTCTAACAACAGTGAACTGTAGATATGATATCGTCGCTAGAGACATAAACACACCTATCTCTGGCAGATGTGACAGTTTTATTCCTTAGCGGAACGAGCCACTATTTTCTAAAATAGTGTCCATATCTAAGTGAATGCAAACGTGTGCATTATTTTCATCGAAAACAGACACCTCACATTACCGTGTTATGCAATACCAGCTGCGGTAGTTAATTTACTATCGGACTGCGGAGAGCCGGCTGGTGTTAAACTTGCGAGTTTTGCAAGATTTAAATTGACATCGTTGAAGTGTTAAAACACTGTAAACCGCTTTGAGATTGCAATTAGTTAACTGTTCTTAAATATTTTTTTACAATTACAAAGCAATGTTTGGCCAAACATCTCTTAAATACTCATTGCAAGGTGGCGCCAGCTGCCAATGCTGCCATCAGAATTATCTACATTTGACTTAGAGTGAAAATAGGGCTGGGTCTCTATTTTCAGGTGTTAATCCACCTCGTATACATACATGCTCGTATTATATCTATACCAAAATTCAAAATCGTAGAACTTCATACAATGGATATAACTATATCTAACATTTTACAATTTTTGTACAATACTGGTCAATTGCGGGTAGTTTTAGTCGGCACCAAATAAGTGGCAACTTATTTCATTATTTTAGCTAAAAGTACCCGCAATTTTAATACAAAAATTTAATATTAATGTTGTCATTGATAAATGTCATACTAGTTTGGACTTTGTCGTAACCACAGGTATAAGATTTTATCTTACTTATCTTATCATTCTTTCCAGAATTTTAGTTTGGTTTAGATGAACAAGAGAATCACTATACAGGGTGGTTTTTTGGGAATAAATCCTGTCATGGTATCAAATGCAGTAAAGCCTCTAGAGAAGCGTTAAACTTAACTTATGCATTGGAGTGAATGGAAACCATTTCGAGCAACTTATTAGTTAGGTATAATTGAGATGTTAAAAGTAAATTGTAAAAATTTGCTATTTCATTTCATTTTTAGTAAAACTTTTTTTTTAAAGCTTGTGATTCTTATCAGTTACAGAATCCATTGGTTCAATAACAAGGTGTAGGTATTTTTTTTGACAAATCGTTCGGGCCCTTTTCCGTCACAAGTGAAAGATTTTTGAAAAAAAAATATGCAGTTATTGTTTTCATATAAATCGAGGGCATGACTCCTTTCACGACTTTTCTCTAAATCTCGTGGTCTCGGACTTGGCCGTCACCGCCCTTCTCAATAAACCACCCTGTATACGCAGTAACTATATGGTTGATGAGACCATTACATTTTAATTGAGCCCCCGTAAAGGGCTTCACATCCTGACCACATTGTTCTAATTTCCTAAATTAATCCCACTAGGTTTTAATGCGGTCAGAGACCCCATATGAGTTTGTGACCCCAAGAATGTGGCCGTGATCAAGTCTGACTCTCCAAGCCAAATATGTAGTCGAATGGCTGCAAAAAAGCGCTTCAGACAATCTGGGAAACAAGTGGGTAACTAAACTGGATAGAAGGGTAGGCAGCAGTGCCTTCTGCAGATAAGTGTCTTACACCATTTATTTTCTTTTAATTGGAAAATGTCGAAATTTAACGCAGAAACTTGTTTTGCCGACATATCTAAGAAGCTAGCAGCGTTGACAACAAAAATATCAGAACAATCAACGCTGATTGAAGCTCAAAATAAGAAAATAGAAGCACAACAAAGGGCGATTGATGGTAATTATATTACTCTTACCGAGCAAATGAGGGTACTTGGAAATCTTAATAAAAAGATCGACGAGCTGCTGTCACTGTCTACGGACAAGAGCAAGACGGATAATCCGACTGGGAATGTAATTACGCAAAGTGCAAGCGAGAAAGCTGCTGATACGGAGGTAAACTTGATGTCGCAAAACACGATGACCGACCGCGCCCGCCGCGCAGCCGAGCGAGCTAATAAAGGTGTGGCTATAGGCCATAAGCGCGAGCGTTTAATGAACATGGATAAAAATGATGACGCCGAAGCGAAGGAGACGACTACTTCTAAGGCATCAGGTGAATGGAAGGTTGTAAGGAGCCAAAAGAATACCAAGAAAATTCAGCAAGCAATACAAACAGGAGGGAATCAGCAAATACATTCGTTTCAAGCTGTTGAGAAAAAGAAATTTTTGCATGTATGGTCGCTTCATCCTGATACAAAGGAGGAAGCAATAGCTGAGCATGTTTCGAAATTATGTGGTTCGAAAGATGTAAAAGTAGAAAAAATAGTTCCTAAAACCAAACGGGACTATTCTTCTTTTATGATAGGAGTTCCAGAACTGGTGTTTGAAAAAATTAACAGTGCAGACAGTTGGCCATTAAATGCACGTTTCAATGAATGGATATGGTTTCGGAACTTCCGCCATTCCGGAAAAGTTAGTGAAAACCGCTAAAAAAGGTGTTCAAGTATATTATCAAAATGTACGTGGATTGCGCACGAAAACAAAGTCATTTTACACAAATTTATTAGCATCAACTTATGATTTGTTTGCCATAACAGAATCAAGTCTTAATAGTTCGATACATGACGGTGAACTTATTCCACCAGAGTTTACAATTTTACGGTGTGATCGAACGGATGGCCGTAAACAAGGAGGAGTATTTTTGGCAGCCTCACCTAAGTTTGAGTTAAGACCTGTCACCGCTGGAAATATAGACGCAGCCTTATTTGAGTTGGTGTGTGCAACCGTGCACTCTAAAAATAAGTGTTTATTTTTATGTTGCGTTGTATATATTCCACCTAAGTGTAAAGCAAATGAGTATATGCAACTGTTTAACATTTTGGAAAATGTGTGTGTGAAATATGACAATGTCTTAGTGTTGGGTGATTTCAATATGCCTTCCGCTACAATGGAAATTCAAAGCTATATGGAATATTTCAATGCTTTCTGTGGATTTCGCCAGGTAAACAGAATTGTTAATATCAATAATCGCACTTTGGACTTGGTATTGACTACTTTGTTGGCTAATGACCTAGAGGTACAATTATCTGATGAGACGTTGGCTAAAATTGACAACCAACATCCTCCATTGGTAGCTAAAATAACACTGAAATCATATGCACACCAGGCTTCGGCTTCGTGTCAGCAGGGACCTCAGAGTACTAATGAAAAACAGGATAGGTTTTTTGTATTGAAAAAGAAATGGAATTTTTCTAAAGCTAACTTTTCAATGATGTATCAGAACTTTCAGTTAATTGATTGGGCAGTATTATATGATATTGAGAGACCTGAAATGGCTTTAAAATATGTCTACGATCAAGTTCATAGGGTTATTAATGAGTGCACTCCTACAAAAAGTGATATAAAGTGTTCCCAGGGATCTAAATATACCTACCCGGACTGGTATACGGCCGACTTAATACACGACATAAAAAGGAAATGGCGGTACCACAAACTGTACAAGGTTACAGGCGACATAGCTGATTACGAAACGTTTTCTCGATACCGTTCTGAAGTTAAAAATAAACTAGTATCTACTTATGAAGAGTATCAAAATAGAATGCAGCTAAACGTTGCGAATGACCCTAAATCTTTTTGGAATTTCATCAGATGTAAGCAATCAAAACGTAAAAAAACGCGAATCATAAAAAACGGGCAGGCGTTGAGTGAGCAACAGTGTGCAGATTATTTTGCATCGTATTTTCAGTCCGTGTACACCGCGGTCCCGCCGATATTAGACCCGTGTGAGGCGGAGCGTAGTGCGGGTGCAAGAGCGGGTGCGGCGCGCGTGCACGTCCCCCAGTTAAGCACCCGCGATGTCTGCTCGGCCCTCGACCGGCTCAAACCTAAGCATTCGGCGGGCCCAGATGGTATACCGCCTTACATAGTTAAAGATTGTCGATCAGTTTTTTTGAAACCTTTACAATATATATTTAATTTGTATCTGCGGGAAGGTGAATACCCGCATGAGTGGAAAATCACTCGTGTGATCCCAGTCCCGAAAGGAGGTTCGGATAATGATGTGAGTGGATACCGACCAATAGCGGTACTGTCTGCGTTCGCGAAGGTATTCGAATCCACCCTTCATCAATGTATTTACGAGCAAGTAAGCGCTCAATTATCGGATATACAGCACGGATTTCGACCAGGTCGAAGTACGGGAAGTAATCTACTATCTTTCGTATCTTATCTGGCGCCAGCTGTTGATGCCGGGGGACAGGTGGATGTGGCGTACTTCGACTTCCGGAAAGCCTTCGACACCGTCGATAACGACATACTTCTGTCTAGATTTGCTGCTATGGGTTTTACACCCCATCTTTTGAAATTTTTTTCTAGTTACCTTCGCGATCGTCGGCAGTACGTCGAGTATGCTGGATACGAATCTACGTTTTATAATACATTTTCAGGTATTAGTCAGGGAAGCAATCTCGGTCCGTTGGAGTTTATTTTGATGATTAATGATCTCCCAAATGTAGTGCAGGATGCAAAATGTCTACTGTTTGCAGATGATCTGAAGTTGTTTTTGTCAGTAACAAGCACATCAGACTGTGAGCGGCTCCAATGCGATATCGATAGGGTAGTGCAGTGGAGCAAGGACAACAAACTATATTTTAATGAGGCCAAGTGCAATGTGATGAGTTACAGCCGAGCAGTTGTTCCGCTGCAACAACAATATAAGATGGACGCCGTACCGATGCTGCGTATCACGAATGTTCGAGACCTAGGCGTTGAGATGGTATCTGAGTTGACGTTTCGTTATCACATTAAGACCCTCTGTGCCAAATCATTTAGAAATCTCGGTTTCATAATGAGACAGTGTAAAGATTTCAATAATTTAAATCTAGTCAAAACATTGTACAATGCACTAGTTCGCAGCAGGTTAGAAACTAACTCTATTATCTGGAATCCCTATGAGGCAAAATATAGTCTAATGGTGGAGAGGATCCAAAATAAATTTACACGATTTTTATATTTAAAGGAGTACGGCATCTATCCTTACTACCCGTTGATGTACCCGAGTTTGTTTGTTATAGGCATGGTCGGGTATAATCGACTGGCGGTGAGGAGAGATGTCGCGCTGGTCAGATACGTGTGGCTAGTACTACGAGGCCGGGTACACCATCCGGATGTACTAGCAGAGTTACAGCTGCGCGCACCGGTGCAATGTGTGATGTTACGACGCCGTCCCGCGATTTTTAGTGTCCCGAAAGCGAAGACTAATCTTCTTCAGTATGCCCCCTTGACAAGAGCCATATGTCTAGTCAATCAAATATCTTCCCATATTGACATTTTTCATTGTAGCATGGCGAAATTCACAGAAGTTGTGCAAAACTTGTTAGAAAATAATATATTATCATTATGATTTTACTGCATCGCATTGGTGAATACTGTAATGGTGTATGTAATTATTTATGTAATAAATAAATAAATAAATAAATAAATAAAAGAATAGCGCCTTTTAATGACAAACTTAGTTATGATTAATGTGGATGGTTTATGGTTAGATAAAACCTGAAATAAAACTACTAAAATAGTCGTAGCAGACAGATCTGTGTTATTTTATTTAGTCTTCAAGTTCATTTGAACTTAACCGGTCAAAGCATGCTGCTGCCAAGACTAATTGGATGATCGTTAGTAGAGTTTGTAATTTGAGCTTTCTGTGATGGAAGGCACGTTGAGCCATTGGGTCCTGTCGTGGTCTTAGAACAACAGTCGTTAGACCGTAGTAGTATAGAAGCCGTGAAAATACTCGAAAATACTTGGATAAGGTCACGATATTAATAAGGCCATCTACACGAAAGGAAAACTTTGACCGAGTTGTTTTACAAACAGTCCGGTATTCATCTTGAATTTTTTATCCAAGGCCATTTTTTATGATGATTTTAATAACATGTAATTATTAAAATATGTTCGGCATCACCATACACATTCGAATCAGCGAATACACTTTAATGGGTATCGATCACATGAATACATACAAAAAAAATGTAAATTGCAATTTTACTGGGGACCGAGTTTTATGGTTAATTTTATCAATTATTTTAGCGCAGTTTAAAGTAACATTAACGTAGAAAGTCTGATTACATGTTATGATGTTTGGGTATAAAATTGGGTATGATTTTATATTCAATAATTCAATTTTAATTCAATTGGGTATAAAATGAAATATAATATTGAACATTCCCATTTCAAAAAAGTATGAATACATACTAGATAGTTCTGACGGGCTGTAGTATGGAAGTAGGTCGTTGTTGGGCGGCGGCCGTCGTGTGGAGCACATAAGTACGTTATAAGTTGCAAGTATGTATGTACGTACGTTACGACATGTCGGCGGCGGCAAAAGGTGCGGTCACGTGGTATTTATGCTTGCCATAATTAAGTGCGGTAAGTTGTTGTTCCATTGCCCGGGTTTTACTCAGTGCGAGTTGACCGAATTTATTACCATTATGACATGCCTGATATTTCTGGTTCCAGTACATCATTGCCAAATATTGCATGAAATAAAGTGGTTCTGGTCTTGCGACTATAAGATAAACTGCAAATACAAAATAGGTAACTTACGTAAAATATAAACAGGAAAACGTTTAATTGCACAGTTCAACTTGAGTTTTATTATTTCTGTATCAAGTGCACAAATTATTATATACGTATATAATTAGATATTATTGTCACATCACCTGGTTCTTACAAATTGTATGCTATATTGTCAGTCCGTGTCCGTTATGCTATTTATTTTACATTTAGGATGCGTGTTGATAGACACATAAATTATTATTTTTTATTTGCGGTGGCATGAAGTTTATAATTTTACGTGGCAAATATGATGGGCTGAATTGGTGTTAGCTATTCATAAGAGGGCGATGACTTGCTTATCTCAATTTCGGTGAAGCATCGTCGTGGTGAAGCGTAGGTACAAATTATGGCAGGGTATTTTCTAGTGCACGCCTGGCAACACATCTATTCAATTTGTAAATCAATGATCATGTGTGTGCCTACACTATTCTCGAGTCGTAGTCGAATCGATACCTCTAAATTAGCAGGCTTATGGTATAAGGTAAGTAGGTAATGATATTAAGAGCCAAGCGGGCGGATGATGGAAGTGATGATGACGATAATGCAATTTTTGATTTAGCTCGTCTATCTATTGTTGAGCGATTTCTATTATATCTAGAAAACCGTTGCCAAACATAACAAATAGAGCTGAAAAAGTGACAATCGAATTGGAGCAGCATTCCAGTGCTTTCTCCATCAAAATCATCCATTCGTGAAATGGAAACTTACGTATTTTCGACGCAACAAGTAAAGCCGTAGGTAGCTAAAATAATAACTATTCAGGTCATGACAAAGTTACGCAGAATACTAAGCTTAATGGAATGTTAGAATGTAGCCTGTGGTCCCTTATCAGTTGAAAGCACTGAATCAAGTATAGTTGTTAATCCAGATATTGCTCGTAATAAGACAATATTTTTTTATTATTATTACACTTAGGTCCCCGCACTAAGATTCCCTGTGCCGCGGGAGGCATGGATGCCGCACTATGTAATTGGATATCAGACTTTCTGAGGGACAGATCATTACGAGTGGTCCTTGATGGCTGCTCGTCAGATCAATTGGATATCATTGCCGGTGTTCCTCAGGGGTCAGTGCTCTCTGCAACACTGTTTCTACTGCACATTAATGACCTGCTCAAGCCCGGTACCTTTGGGTATGCAGATGACAGTACAGTAGTGGAGAGCTACATATCCAGTTCACGCTGCAGTGGTGCCCAAACACAGGTACTAAGAGAGGAAATGGTCGAACGGTTGAACCTGGCCCTAAAGGCAGTCTCCGACTGGGGTGATGCCAACCTGGTCGGGCTTAATTCTAATAAAACGCAGGTGTGTCTATTTTCCGCAAAAAAGAGTCAATTTAATGTGGCCCCTACTTTTCGTGATGTGTCCGTGCCGGTAACTGACCATCTAGACATTCTTGGTGTCTCCTTGAACTCGACACTCAATTTTGGATCATACATTGAGTCCAAAGCTCAGTTGGCAGCCAAAAAACTGGGCGTCCTAGCAAAGGTAAGACAGTACTTTACACCGGAACAACTGCTCAACTTGTATCAAGCACAGGTTCGATCATGTATGGAGTACTGCTCTCATTTGTGGGACGGCTCGGCCAAGTACCAACTCGAGGCTCTTGAGTCGATAGAGAGACGAGCTAAAAGGCTCATCAACAATGACTCTCTGGTCGAGAGGAGACTCCAAAGCCTGCAGCACCGACGTAAAGTCGCTAGTCTATTGGTCTTTTATCGGATACATTTCGGGGAGTGTGCTCTGGAGTTGCATAATTTGATTCCACCATCCCCATTCCATCTTAGGACGACCAGACGGACGGCAATGCGACATCCATACATGGTGGACGTTCCAACTTGTCGCACGAAGCGATTTGCCACATTCCTAGTGCGTACAGCTAACGAATGGAATTTATTGCCTAAATCTGTGTTTCCGCAAACATACAACCTGGGTATCTTCAAGTCACGAGTGAATAGGTATCTTCTAGGCAGGCGTGCTCCACCGTAGACCGCATCATCACTTAACATCAGGTGAGATAGTGGTCAAACGCTTGCCTATTCCCAATATAAAAAAAAAATTTTTAAAAAAATGGATACACATAATCACAGCACACAACTGTTTTGCCCCGGCCTGAATCAAATGAAAAATTTTCATTTTTCATTTGATTCAGATTTGAAACATTAAGAAAGCGAAATAATTGACGAAATGTCTTACAAACAGACGTGGGATCTAAAAACTCAGTGAAAGCGCTCGGATCGAAGTTTACATATTATGTGACTGTAATCGTTGAACTAGGTTAAGCAACACTTTCTTCAGCCACAATTATATTTAGTGACCTCTAGTGGCATATTCAACAGGGAGCTTTACGTATTGCATGAATGCAGAGTCTTATTTTACTCCCTAGCCTTCACTCATTTGTATATATTTTAGTTCAGTAAATATTTTAATATTATCAACATTAATGTTTACCTACATCACCCACATGTGTGTCTCCTATTTATTATTTGTATTTATGTTTAATTATTTTTATTGATTTTAATTATATCTTTCTTATTTTTTTACATCCATACACTCATATATTTATATGTTACTTAAATAAATTAAGTACTGTAAAAAATAAAAATGATAGACTTCGGACACGTCGCTCGAAAAAATCCAGACTGGATAGAAACGCTGATGGTTGTTGGTCAGGTCAACGGGAACGGAGACGCGGTCGCTCACCTACCCGATGGTCAGACATAATAAAGTCACTAACTGATCTGCCATCGCAACTATCAAGTGCGCAAAAAAATCCGATGAGCTTGAATTTAATTGAAATTATTTTCACCATGCAAATATTTCAAACACGAAAGTATACAATTAGTAATATTAGAATCGATAAAATTACCAAACCGAAAACTGGTGGTAACTCTAAAACGTGCAGAAAGCAATAACGCTGATTTCAAGTGCCATGCGTAGTTGCATAGCTGCACGAAACAATGGACTGAAATCAACATTGAAATTCTATGACGACACTCATTTTCCGGATTGAAGTAAACTTAACTAGGGCTGCCACGAGAAGATACTTCAAACAGGGTGCCAATTCTCTTATTTAATTACCATCAATCCATAAACAATGCAATAGCGATTCAAATGTTATCGTAATAAAGCTTGGTATTCCGCTAAAACGACAATTGCATCTCGATTGCATTGTAGGTAATTGTATTGCGGTAGGAATAAAATCTGTGTAGCCATTCTAATTTATGTTTCAATTAGAATAGCAAAACTAGTAAAAATGACAATTCATATACAATCTATGAGCATTGTGCTAGTAGAATTGATACCCTGTTCGGAAGACGCTGTCAAAGTAATGTTTTCCTCCGGCCATGTTTAATATAATTATCGTGAAACTTCGTGAGTACTTATGATACAAGTATCGTCGATGTTACGTCATGAGCATGACTGATGAGAATGCAGTTCTGTAAGTTAATAACGTATACACACATACACACACTTAATCATTATACTTTCTTATTTTTAATTATATTGAAATCAACGAATTAAAATTGTATAATGAAATACCAGGTTAAAAGTACCGGCACTGGCTTATACAGATTTATGGGACAATCGCAAGCATATTTTATCGTCCAGGTATTTATGTCAAGCTTTTAAGTAATTGATATATCAGGAGCTCAAAATACACTCGAATTATGAATTTTAATATGATGTAATAGAGAAAAAATGTGTACCTACATAATTCATTTAGTTAATCCCATAATAATGTTCACTCTAGAAAGTATCTGCAAATCTTTTAATTTCAGTTATTACATTTAATGTAAAAAATAGGATGTACAGACAGAGTAATCATGCAAGGTGAATAAATAAAAGAGATTTATATAAGTCATTGTAATTTTGTCATTTAACCCAAAACGGCGTTGATCTGACGAGTCTAAAATAAAAAAGTTTATTATAATTGGTTTTCTCAGTGTCGTTTTTATATTATATATTATATTAGGTAATTTCTAAATAATAATTAAGCAACCCTACTGGGTGTGTCGGATTTATCGGAGGCTGGGTGCGTATCGTGATCACGGTTGGGTAGCGCGGGGCGCGGGGCGCGGCGGCGGCACGGTGGTAGCGATGGCGGCCGCGCGGCTCATTTCATTGTCAAGTATATTGCAACTGTGGAAGGGCGGCGCGGCGCGGGCGACCGGGCCGCTATATTACAACATTAATTGAAATACATTTTACATTTCCACAATATTCGGCAATATTCACGAGCATTGTTTATTTGATGCTACTAACTATTTACTATTCTGGTACTGGCGTTTCAAAGCATATCGAATTATAGGCTTTTACCGAATTAAAAATATAATTATAATATTCTATTATTGTTATTGTACACTGAAACAGTTTCTTTTTCTTGTGCTGTATCTATGAGTATATATAGCCTATTATTTATCTAAGTGCTGTATAGCTTACAGTTAGCATAGTCTTACAAAGCAATATGTTTAACGTTAGACTAGGTACTATTTTACTGTATAAATTAATAATTATATTTTTTCATTGGACTTGACATTGGACCTTTATTAAAAAAAAACACTACACACACTCACACTAACTAATACCAATACTGTAGCTACTACAATAACATTTGAGCAATCCACTAGCTATTGGCGGCCTATAGATAACTCAAATGTTCTAACCCGCTATTTTATTTGATGGTCAATGTAATGTCAATGTCATTGTCAGACCTAGAATGTTTCAGGTCCCTGAAAACGTTTTGTTCTCTGACAGATTCTTCATTATGAGGCCGGTATGTAGCCAGGCTGGCAACTCTCAATCGGTTTTTGTGGAGATTAATGAGAGATTATTATGTCTAGCAGTGGACAACCTATGGGCTATCATATGGATGAGATGAGGATGATGATGAAGCCAGGTGGGCACAAGAAAGTACCAAACCACTATGCTGGAAATTTGATACCTATGTCAGCTTCACCAGCAAGCCCAGAATGAGGCATCCAGCGACTTTATCTTATAGACGGCTGACCCTTACTACCCCAAACATTGTATAGCTTCTGTTAGCGATATATTTAATAACATTTTTTTAAAGAATTTATTTAGAAATAGTATATATAAGTAGATGACGAATTGTTCGTGAAGGTGAAATGGCTATAATGATCAAACTTAATTTAAATAAGATTACCACAATTATAGCATACTTTCAAGTACTGTCAACTTTACATTATTTTCTAATACTTTTAAATAATTAGTTTTTTTATTAATCATTCAGTCAATTAAAAACAAAAGCTTCATCATAGACCAGAGAGATGTGAACTTTGAAACACATCCTTATATATAAAAACGCTAAACATAATTGCGCAGTACGCGGCAGCTTATTACAGTTTACCTTTTACTGCAAGTGGATGTTAATTGGTCATAAAAAATTTAAAGACAATGGGTCAGTAGGCAACACTTAGAGATTTACGATACTTGAGCCAACAGGTACCATTTAAATGGCACTACGAGGAAATTGATTGATTGCTGGTAAACGTTTTACCGCCAAATTAACGTTGCAAAAATATCACGTGAAACAGCCTGCAAGTTTTGTTAAATCAAGGAAGAAGACATGCGCGACAAAGTGACCCGACATTCTAGACTCGTTTTTCCCAACTTCAATGTGAGCTCCAGATTCCTGACATTTATTTTGCACAAAAGTTTCGTTTAGCAATTCAACGTGGCAATGCTGCCAGCATTCTAAGAAGACTTTTCCATCCGCACGGTTGGTCTTTTAGTTTTAATTGTTTTTAGGTTTAGTATTAATAATTACTTAAGTTTTTAGTTATAGTGCTTACTATGTTTTAAAATGAAAATAAAATAAAACTCATGTATTAAGTAGCCGACTCTTCACTTACATTTCCCTTCAACTTAATGGGCCCTTTTTTAACCACCTTCAAAAAAAGGAGGAGGTCCTCATTACGATTGTATTTTTTTTTCTATGTAATAAAGATCTCGTTTGATCATTATCTCACTCATGGCCATTGACGATGTGTTCGAAGATGGAATCACCTTTAAGTTGATGGCTAGCCAGGCAGGTACCTGAAAGTACACAACCTTCATGCTAGGAATTGATTACGGTTTCCTTTACCGGAAGCTCAAGCCATTAGCGGGGATCGAAGCAGCTTCCGTAAGTTCGACAGCCGACGATCCCACCGCTAGGCAATCATTGCTTGAAATCACAGAGGACTAAAATAACGAATCGTAAAGGATTTTTATTCGCTTTCATAGACGTTTACAGACTGAGTCCTACCCACAGTCTGTAAAAACGACAATGATCTATATACTAACATTAACACCCAAAAGTTACTACATGTACCCATAATCCACTCAAAAGAAACACACATTTAGGAACGTAAAAACCATACTTTAGCCATTTCGACATGTCAGTTCTCATGTTACATAGGTCCTGCAAACATTAGTATACACATTCAGGTGTCTAAGCGTTGATAGCCTCGGGGTACTCGTAGTATCGGCTGTTGATCAGACGGTGCTGGATCGATCCCCGCGGTTAAACATTCGGAAAAACATAGCTAACAATTAACATGGAACACTTACAATTTGGATTACAATCTAATCCAAAGTGTATGTGATAAGGTAAGCTGCCCGTCCGTCTGGCTATGTACCATCCTCAAGTTTAAAAAACGGGCACCGATCGTATACAGAGTTCAGGCAACTATTATTGAGAGTCAGTCACCATTCTAGGTCTAGCGTGTTACCTCCTCCGACCACATCGTCACTGACGATTCGATGTGCTCGTACGGTTATGCGTAGGATTTTGAGTGTGAAATAATATGACTGGTCAACCTGGTATCATATATGGACGCTGGATAGTGTCGAAATGGTAATAATATACTATCTCTATAGTAGATAATAATAGTAGCCACGTAGGTACCTACTTCTGGCTTCGGAAGTAGGTACGTGGCTACTATTCCAAGTGAATGTGCAGCTGTTCCGAGCTTGCTGACTCATCGAAGCTCTACATTGGACACTTATCCAATCTGATACATGTACGGCCTTTCACTTTAACCTTCACTAGCTAATTCTAGGAAAACTAAAGTTATGTCTAGTATTTTTTTTATATAAATGATAAATGCAAAATTAAATTTTATATGGGAAGAAATGATTATATTAGGAGCTGCACCCACGCTACAGAACAGCGCGAGTTTCGTCATTCCATTGTTTTTAATTACAATTTTACTCGTATAAAATGCTATAAAACCACGGAAGAAAGACATTAGAGTTGCTTGTGGGATGTTATTGTCTTATTGTAGTAAAAGCTTCGAATATAGAGTATATATTATGTTCGAAGACTAAACATTTATTCGACACATTGTCAGAATGGTATTTTGGAATAGTGCTCCAACGCCAGTTAGCTATTTCTTCTTTCAGAGACGCTGGTACTTTAATAGTATGTATTTTGTTTTTTATTAGTTAACTCGGTGATTGGAACGCGTGTCGTACATACATTTAGAGGTAATAATAGTTTACTAATAATTCTCTTGTTTGCAGTAATGTTTAAGATACACTTAAGACAGTTAATATTTATGATAATGTGTAGTTTGAAAGCTTTGATTGGGTACCGTTTTGCTACTTTCACAGATAGTGACGAAGTCGTTTGAAATTTACTAGACCTAGATACACTTTTATACTTTTCCTCCAAATAACAGTTTGCATTGACTGTATGAAATTAACAACAGCAAGTGAAACTACTAACTAATGTTTTTAATTCTCAGACTTCCACTTCTGAGAAATGTATTATCAGAAGGCGCACCTTCAGATAGTATTAGTAACGCGACACTTGTGCGTCGTGTGAAATAAAGTGCGGCTCTAAATATTGTACCTAGAGTGAGGACTGGCTGCTACAGTTGGTAGACGTCGGAAATGAACAATCACTTCCTTGCAGCCAACTTTACAAGCTCTAGATTTAATCTTGAACCAATAATATGTGAGCTAAGCAGAACTTCATTACGTAATGGAAAGTGAAATCCGGATAATGCCGCGTCAGCACGCGATACGTCCGCGAACACAACTGTTTGCTCACCGACATGAAACCAATCTGACACGTCCGATGATTAGTTAATATTAGCAAATGTTTCGACACACTTGTTCATGCCAATTTGGTGTCAGATGCAAGAAAAAAATCATGTATAATAAATGTTTGCTCTGTTTTTTGTGTAACAGAGGAGCAGTCTACTATGGCAGCATTTTTACTACGCGCTATCTCACGCTAGTTAGCATTGGAAGTAATTGGATAAATTTATGTCAACAGTTAATCAAGATAACTCGGATAGCCCCTTTACTCCTCTCGTCACTTTGAACTTCAACTAAACACTCTATCTTTGTAGCTTTTTTTTTATACTGTATAGATCTAGCGTTTGACCACTATCTCACTTGATGGTCAGTGACGATGTGGTCGAAGATGTTATCACGCTAGACCTAGAATGCTCACTGGCTGTCAAGGACTGCTGCCTGAACACACTATGTGTTTGGTGACAGTTACCTATATCGAAGTTTAGTCTCAACCTGTTTCTATTTTGAGATATAGTAACTAAAGATGAAGAAGGCTCTTATACTACGTCTTTGTATCTTTTGTAATCTTTTTACAAAAGTTTGGTCAATTCTTTACTTATAAGGCCTAGAAACCTAACATTTCAAGGGTATGTTATTAAGGTGCAGGACACCAGAGACCAAAGCAAATTTAACGAAAACAAGATACAGTAACGCGTAGCCGTGTGTTTTGAACAACTCGCTTGTAGAGTGCCTAAATAACGACTCTTTAGATTGTATGTGGGCACATACAATCTAACTTAAATCTTTTACTATCTAGTAAAACCTTACAATACTGGGATATGTATTGTGTATGTAGTAATTGCAATACTTACGAACTTATATTAAAATACACGGCCCCTAGTTGTAGCACTAAAATTAACTAAGCCTGAATTGAAACCACATTGTTTAATTTGATTAAGCAATACAGTTAGAATTAAATGTAGATTATTGCTGATCTTGTATTTGAACCGTATGCAATTATGGCATTAAATGCTCCATAGCTATGCCGAACCAGTAGAGCACGTTGGCAGTCTTGTGTAGGGTAGAACTGGAGCACAAAGCAGTCATTACAGCTATTAGGTATCAGACAATAATGCACACGCAAGAGAGCGCGACACGGCGAGTATTTGCTGTGCTTTGACGCATATGACCCATTAGTAGGCGCACCCATGCTCATACACTTATCTTATTTTTAACTGGTTATTTTGAGTCCTAATCTCTAACCATAAGGTATACTAGATGTTGTGAGCTATTAGAGCAACGTATCGATTGTACGCAGGTGGCCAAAGTTCGTATGCACGAATTACATGCATGACACGATTGCTTGTTAGGACAAGGACTCGGTAGCTTTCACAATCAAACGGCTAATCGGTGTCTCACCTCCCACGGCGTTCATGAGTCCTGTCTAATGTGCATAATGAATACCAGTGTTTACACAATAGGTACCTCTGCTCCGGCCAACAAATTAAACATTGCCGCGAGGCTTGTATGACTCTAACGTGGATATGGAGGCAATTGTTTGACTCAGCTTTTTCTATTGCTATCAAAGCTATAAAAAGCTTTCACTGTCCACTCCGTTCCAGTAACATGGTGAAATAAAGGACTTTTTCATTTAGAAACTATCAGAAAATCTGCCTCAAAGACCAGGGATTCGAAAACCTAGACAACTAAGATTCAAGTCCTTTCCATGTCCGAATTGTTCTATCTGATACGAAAAAGATATATTTTACAGTTTGGATTGTGCAAGTAGTTGATACAATTGTGTTTACAATGTTTATCCAGTCTCAAAGAAACAGACCAACGCAAACAAATACTGAAAATAATAAGCAATAAATAAATACAAAAGTGGACGATAAAAATGAATTGTAGTGCAATAAGAAATCAAATGCTTGCTCTTGTCGAAGGCCAAGACCTCCGACGGGTTGTTGAGTCAGCGTATATCTCGTCATGATACCTGCTTATACTTACAATAAAAAGACATCACCCCACACAGCTCCCACGACATATCCCCTATCGACACTGACTCATATACTAAAAGCTGACATAAATCTCCCAAATAAATTTGCATCCGAAGTCATTGCCCTTTATTTTAGGACCTCTGACGAAGGTGCAGTTTTAAATCTGGAGATGACATTATGGGAGGGAAATAACCTTTAATTATTTAGACATATTTTTCCTCTTTCTCGCTCTTATCGTATAACTTATCCGCCTTAATATAACCGCATTATCTCACTTGTTGAATGAATCACAAAAAAATAAAGTCAATTTTGAATCTTTCAACTGTTGTCTGGAAAAAATATTACATTAATCCAAAATGGAATAATGGTGCAATTCCTCGACAAATAACACATTAAATAAAGGAGGAAAAGACAACACGGACATAGTGAGAAGACTTAAACGGAAAAAACCTTTTGAGCTAGTGTAGTGAAGTGTCAGTGAATAGCTAAGTTAGTGCTATCTTAAAGAACACAAGAACAAGGTGTCTTCCCCTTAATAGAGACAATAAGATAGGTGTTAATGGAAACATTCTTAATGGTACTCGTTTTAGCAAATTAAGTCAAAACCAAATTACTCATTAGCCTTTAGGCTAGATCGTAATTGAATCTAAATTATGTACAAAAATGTACATAATTTAGATAAAAAAAAATAATAATAATAAAAGATTGAAGGTTATAGGAAAAATTTTAATCGATCAGGATTTCTGAATATTCATTTTGTGCCAATTCAATGGATCGGCTAGTAAAAATGCGCGTAGCGATTGAAACCAGTCACACGCGTCGACAAACAATTTATTTGCGCAATCTTCATCTGTCTTATTTTAGATTTATACATTTCGAACTTAAATTTATTAGTTTGGCAATAAATCCGCATATAAATTACCTCAAAACATATGTGTGGTATAACTACCATTCCATTTTTAATACGTTGGGAAACTATATGAAATGTCAAAGTAAACATATCAATTACTCCAATTAAGCAATGTCTGGATTTAGTAGAGCATTACCATCGATAACCGGTTCAGAATCATGTCAAGATGACTTATCGCGGTGTGTACTTGCAAAAATCCCATCAAGATGATAGTACGTACATTATATCTCATGTTGGAGGTGCACGGGCGGTCTGACAACTACAGAACTTATTACTTATATATATATATATATATATATATATATATACTTATTTTTGCAATCGGGTAGATTGCAAAGAAGATATATGATTGGGACTGGGAAACTTATACATCTTAAATTTTGTTCATATTGGATCAAGTTTGATATTAACCAGGTGCTGTGACACTTTACAAAAGCTCGTCTGGTAGGTACCACCGCAGTCCCAAATATTTTGTCACGGAGGAGTAGTTTAGGTTGAAGGTCGTTGTGGCAGTTGGAATAAGAGAGCGTTGACGATGTTGACGATCATGAACCAATCTGTCAGAGTGACACGCCAATAGCACGCTCAACTCACGATCGTTTGAGGCGGGAAGTTTTGATAGAAAAGATTTACGTTACGTTTTATTTGCATAAATAAGTATTTTTTCGTGTGTTAATATGAAATAATGATGGATTTATTAAGTGCTTAGTATCCGTGTATATAAGTGCACAAGTGTAGGAAAGCGGAACAAAATGGCATAAACGGCAAATCTTAACATTTTCAAAATTAAATTACTTCCTCCTCCCTCGAGAGAGAAGTATTTTAATATTGAAAAAAATATTTTTTTCTCAAGTTAGTAAAGCTTCAGCAATGAGCCTATTATTTTGTTGAATCATAGGGGAAATAGTGAATGACTCTGGCAGTGAAATAAACTTAAAAAATATGTAATTTGACACTTGATAAATGCTCATGAAATTTGGAGTTTAGACGAAGTATAAAAAAACTCGCGCTCGTTTATATCATATTACTGAAAATAATGTTAACTAAAACTTAATTATATTGTCCATGATAATTCATAATGAAATAGTTATACTGTCGCTACGTGTATGTTACGCTCATAAAGAACGCAAAAGACACGGTACAGCTATAATTATATTTTAGACAATTATCGCATAAAAATAGTGAAATAATTATATTTTAGACTATTATTGCATAAAAATAGTGCAATAATTATATTTTATACTATTATGGCATAAAAATAGTGCAACGATAGAACATAGGCTTTACATACGAGTATATGTCAGTGTCACGCAGATGGGGTGAGATCGACGGCGCGTGCGCATTGCCCAAGTCAAATTGATAGCCATTGTGAATTAGATTCACACTTGATCGCGAATGGGCCCACGGATTGTGTTTCGCAAGTATAATTGCGTACTTTAAGATAAGTATGAAGATATGTCAAGTTGAAATGCTTGTATGCTATGCCATAATGAGGCTAATTTAAACCAATGTCGATGGAAGTGCTTATTACTTACTCAGTTTTATAACAGCTGCCAAACGAAATTTATTTACGTAATGATGCTTTAAAATTAGCGTTCGTTGTGAATCCGGGAAACGGTTAGTTTAATAACAGGATATAATCCTTCACCCATCAGTCAATGTCTAATCTTCTAAACTATGCCCTTAATGTACGTTTCACAAATTAAAATTTCGGTAATTGGACGAGAAATCCTCGACTCAGGTAAGGTTAGTGTTGAATATTGTTGGCTTTGCACAAACTATAATTATTTCGCGTGTTGATCGACACAGTTATATAAATCCTGGAAATGTTTAGTTTACCGTGCATGGTCGCAAGGTTAATTAATAATTAATCATTACGTCTAGTAACATAACGGATTATGGATTACACGCAATGCTGATTATTGTGTTCGTAATTCAAACATAATAGTTTCAACACAGTACAAAAACTATTCTGAACTATATTATATTGCGCCCTGCGGTTTTACCCGCGGTGAAACCTACGCGGTACTCGCGATGTTGACTGATGATAACTTTCGCTTTTAATATATTAATTAGATGTGTGATTAGTGAGATTTTAGTGTGTGTTAAGTTAAACAGTACCCATTTTTCCCCCAAACAATATAAGTATGATTTGTGTTCATTGACACTTGTGGCACAGATAAATACATGGCAAATAGCAGTATAAAATTAAACGAACAGAAATCACGCGTACATTTTCACTAAAATCACTGTATTAATAAGAATGTAATTACATACATATTATGTTTTTATTTGAGTCCATTAAAATTTATATTCTGTATTATCGTACCTCATTTCTATATTTGTTTAGTTTCCCTATAATGAGTCTGTCTTGTTAGGCTCCGTCCCACGACATAATATACTACAAACTTTTCTTTTATATACTGTATTGGTTTAGCAATTGACCACTATCTCACTTGATGGTCAGTTACGATGTGGTCAAAGATGTTAATCTTAGACATAATTAAGATGTTATCTTAATTTAATTTATCTTTATTGTAATTTAATTTAATACTAATTTAATTTTATTTTATTCAATTGGTTATGTGTATGGGTCATAGTAACCTGAAATAAATGAATTTTATTTTTTATTTTATTTTTAACCACATCTTTGATCACGGTAGAGCTCGAATGCTCACTGGCTCTCAAGGACTGATTCCTGAACACATTATGATTTTGGTGGCAGTTTTTCAAACTTGAGTCCGGTAGCCAGCCAGGCGGGTACTCGAAAGTACCCTACCACCATGCTGGGAATTTGATAACAGTGTCATTTTCACCGAAAGTTCAGGCTGTCGTTGAGGATTGAACCAGTGTCCGTTAGTTTGACAGCCGACGCTCCCCCCGCCGAGCTATCATCGCTTCAAACTACTGCTCCTCCAAGCAATAGTGACGGGTTAGCCAAATATATATTTTTTTAATTTATTTTATGTATTTTATTTACATATAAATGCGAAAATAAGTGTGACTCCTAAATATTCGCAGCGAATTACATGCCTTTGATGAAGTAATTAGGTAAATGGTGCATTAGTGCATCGCGTAATCATAACGCATCATAATATCTTGTTCTTGTAATATAGCCCCCACATTTATAAAACAAGATCTGCGAGATATCTCTCTACAGACAATTACGTAATCTGTATGAAGCTGTGGGAAAATTGAAAACTCGCTCAAGCCTTTCGCAAGCTTCACTTTTATTCATACCAGTGATAAAATATTATGCGAATGTCTTCTGGTTCTATACATCTTTAGGTTTCAATATTAAGACTTCGCAATAATCTACTCTATCTAGAATGAGTACGATACGATTCGATGAATTAATTTATAGGATACTAACAATTAATGGTCTAATTCTGTCATGTATATTACATAATATATAATACATATATTTACATCAGGAAAAGTTATTGATAAGTTTTAAAATTTTGTAATATATGTGTAGATCTAGCTTTTGACTACTAGGCCACTTGAGAAGCCTGTTTAACGAAAGACTTCGACCACAACGTTTCAAAATTCCATGCACTTGAAAAGGGGTCATCACACGTAATATGCAACCTAGGTGCTGACCTGTAAAAGGACCGTGAAAATTGTATTCATACTCGTTAACAAAGGAAACTGTTTGCTAACGGCATGTCATAACCCGTAGACAAAAAGGTCCATCTCAGTGACTAATTGTTACGAATTCAGTACATAGCTTGTTATGTTCTAACGTTGCATTACCATAAAGTTACGTTCCGGAGGGAATCCGACACCGCTTATGTCTAGGGGTTAAGTGCGAAGATCAATATACTTAATGAGTGGCAAATAAAATGTATTTACTTACTGAGAAAATTTTAACGAAAACTGGAACCGACTTCAGCACTCAAAAGTGTGAAATAACTTGTCGAAGTCGGTACCATGACAGTTCAAAAGTAACTATTATCAAAATATTGTGCTCATGGTACCGACTTCGACAAGTTATTTCACACTTTTGAGTGTTGGAAGTCAGTTCAATTTATTGGTAAAAACTGTTATTTTCTACCCTTTTCAGTAACCTTTGCTACTCACGGGATGAATTGTCATTGTGTATGACAACATATTCACCGATTTCTTCACCCGCAATAATAACATACGTAGCACTTTCCAGATATTGTAGTGTAACTCAAAAACCTCTTGAAATAGGACCACACGGGTAGTACCAGCTTTCAAATAAAAAAGAATCTTCAAAATCGGTTCACCCAGTAGAAAAATCTAAAGTAAAAAATAAAAAAAAAAAAACATACGGGTCGAATTGGAAACCTCCTCCTTCTTTTGAAGTCGGTTAAAAATAAGGTATTCTTAATATCGTTATCCTGTTTTTCCGTTGTTCGGCATGTGTATTTCGAAATTTTTTTGTCGACAACACAGTTTTATCAGGCAGCAGTCATTGAGAGCCAGTAAGCATTCAAGCTCTAGCGTGATAATATCTTCTATCACATTGTCACTGACCATCAAGTGAGATTGTGGTCTATAAGTAATTAAAAAAAATAGTTTAAGGTCGCGTACGATACGCAATAATTTAAAAGAAATTCGTTCATTTTGCAAATAATCAGTGAAAGCCATGTTGATTCATTTTCATTATAAGGTCTCATCAAGCAATAAATGAAAATTAAATAATGCCGCAATATCCACTCACATAACGGGACATTACACAAAAGTTCACGGTAGGTTCTACCTGTTATGTGGCCGCGGCACCGTGCTTACAGCAGCCGTGTAGGTTAGCATATCAATCGTATGTTAAGTTGAACTTGTTTAAGTTGCCGAGAGTGACGTAACCAGTCTACTTTCTTCATTGAGGCTTCCCGCCGCCGCCGCCGGGTGCGCGGGCGCCGCGTTGGGTGTTTAATCGTGCCGTAATTACCATGTAGGTGGGTAGCCCCTCTTTTTTGTTTATTGCAATCTATCGTGCCATATTTATTGTATTTCGCGTGTCGTAACCTTTTTTAATACCTACTTCATAGATTTAGCTTTAGAGGTTGAGAACAATCTTTAAATGTAAAATGGATGCTATTGCGAGTTCTTTAATAAATAGGCTTATTAATATTAAGAAAAAAGTTTTTAGCAGAAAATAGAATTAAGTATTTTTTTAAACTTTCATGGCTTTTCACAATAAAAATATCGTTTAACACGGGATACGCACCATGATTTAGATTTTGATTGAGTTCCCGATATTTCGGCGCGGTTCCAAGCACCATGATCATGGAGAGACTCGGAGACACGGAGACACTCCGTGATCATGGTGCGTGGAACGGCGCCGAAATATCGGGAACTCAATCAAAATCTAAATCATGGTGCGTATCCCGTGTTAAACAATATTTTTATTGAAAATGGAATCGACTTCAACAGTGAAAAGTGTGAAATAACATATTGCAGTCGGTACCATGATAGTGCAAGAGTAACTATTATCATAATATTGTGCTCATGGTACCGACTTCGACAAGTTATTTCACACTTTTGAGTATTGGAAGTCGGTTCCATTTTTCGGTATTTTTTTTTTTTACTATTTTCAGTGATCTTTGCTCCTTTCGGGATAAATTGTCATTGTGCTTCGAATAATAACGCTGTATGTTCACCGATGTCTTCACCATGTCGTCGAGGTATGTTGTTATTGGAGTGTAACTCAAAAACCGCTTGTCCGATTTTGATGAAATTTAAATGGGACCACACGGGAAGCACCAGTTTTCTAATGCCTTCAATTCAATTCGAATTCTGAGGTAACAAACATTAAAAAAAACACACGAGTCGAATTGTGAACCTCCTCCTTTTTTGGAAGTCAGTTAAAAAGCGCAAGGTGTGAATGCTGTTTACGCAAATTGTGTTTATATAAGTAAGTACTTATTTCAACTAAGCACTCGTGCTTCGCTCGACAAAAAAGCTACCTACTACATATTATTATGATATATAATATTTTATTCCAAATAGGGCCTTTTCTAATAAATACTATAAAATCAAAATGTTATCAAAATACACTACCTAAAAAATTTTTACTTCGAACAATATAAAATTGTGAGTAAAAATAATAAAAATTAATATCATTCATTGCTTCAATATCATTGATTGCTCGCATGCTAGTATTGAATTAGACAGATGGCAGTATCCTTCTCTTAGTTCCAGCTTGACGGTACAACGATACTTCACCTTGGACAAGAACTTTTTGTATTACAATCGGAAACCTTGGCATGAGACTAGGATTTAGACTTCTCTGCAGCATTTTCGAGTTAGCATTTCACAATTTCCCAGCACTGATAATTATATTTGTTATGCTAAACGACAAAAACTAATTAAGTGTCGTAATTATACCTAGTGCCTAAATGCTATCTTTGACTAGCCGGTTGGCGCAGTTGGTAGCACTCTGCCTTCTGAGCCGCTGGTCCCGGGTTCGATTCCCGGACAGGTCAAACATTTGTGTGCATGAACATGTCTGTTTGACCTGTGTCTGGGTGTGTATATGTATATAAATATATATATCAGTCATCAGGTGATCACAGCACAGGCTCTGCCTAGTTTGGGGCCTGAAGACCTTGTGTGAATGTTAATAAATAAATAAAATAAAATATATCTTTCGCTCGGTCACAGAGGCGCCGAAATATAAGAGGTCTATGGTCTCTTTATATTGAGCCAAGTTATATACGTAGTATGACCAGCAACCTGCAATCTTTGGTGCAAACATAATGTATAGGCGTTAACTATGCTGTTTAATGTTTTGGCTGCCTCTAACACTACAATAATACATAAAATTCATCTTAAATGTGCCCTGTGTACTTTTGCAATTAAGTGTAAATCGTTTTTTTTTTCTTTTTTTACTACATTCACACAAGATAGATTAACATGGTGTTTATTGTCATACCACAATACAAAAATAGAATTATATCAGTAACAAAAAAAAACACCTTATAATGTAACAATGGACGGTCTTATCGCTCATAGGGAACTCTTTCAGACAACCTTGAACGGAGAGGAACTATTTCAATGGTGTGTATATTTAATAGGTGTGAATATTTGATATATGGAGTAATATACATTCGAAATACCTTTTATTTTATCTGCTTATAATTAAACATTTAGGTAGATACTTTTGCACCTTAGCACGAGTCAGCTAAAAATAAGTTTTAAAATCTAACTGCGAGCTTCGCAAGGCACCCTTTTGCTACCCCAAATTATACGGGATTACCGAACGAATCAAAGATTTGTTTCTTTTGTGTCAAAAAAGCTGTTCCATTACATACACACATGTAGACATACATACAGAGAAACTTGAAGACGTTTTGAAAGTAGCGTCGCTAGCCTCGGGCTGGAGAGTGACGGCCGTCAATTAGACGGACGCAAGATCGATTCCCGTTTTGAGTTTGATGTTTATCTAACATAGCTTAAAATCCAGAAATGTGGTACGATATACTTTTCAGTACCCGCCGGACCAGTTACCACAGACAGAGCGATCAAAGGCTAGACGTGTTAGTAAAAAAGAAACAAATGCCATCCAAAACTCAAACTCCGTTTCTATATTACGAGTAATTCTTAAAATTCTACCATAAACCCGGTACCTACCCTTAAATACATCTACTTTTGTACTAAACGACGCAAATACATAATGTTCAGTGTTAAACATTTAAAAACAGCATACGCTAAGCGATACGCTATTGTAATTAATGTAGTATAAACAAGTCATAAACACTATAACAATTTTTTAAAAAAGGGACTGTGAGTTGAAGGCAGTCCGATAAGGTAAATGCATTCCGGCAAAATAAGGTTCAAAAGGCTAATGTGTTAGATGCGGTCGAACTGCGTATTGTTGCATTTTATATTTACAATGATTGTATATTTATCTTTACAGTGTCGCGAGGAACTTATGTATAAGTATAGCTAGTTTAACGAGTTTATACATATTCAAATATTTGTACATGTTCCTTTTTCAAAATTCGCGCCCAGTAGCAATTATATTTTTTTAGGAATATATTCCTATTCGTTTTGACTTTGAAAGGACGTTCGTTTTGACGTTTTGAAAGGAATAGGAATTTTCTTAGTCAGAATATTACGTGAAAAAAGTAGAATTATAACATTTTCCCGAACTGAATTCAATGGCAGAATACATTTTATGATCACTTTTGCTAATATATGACGTTATACGAGGAAAGCGTATTTGATAGGTGGTATTAAAGGCTACAATTTCCATAGAATCCTTCCAAATATATCAAATTAGTCCACAATGGACATGGGCTTATTTATAAAAACGAAATTACTAAACTAAAAACTAAGTTAATACTTAACGTAATAGTACCCATCCTAGAAGTAAATAGGCAGGTCCTACGTAGTTTTTACTTCTTTTTCGTAGCTTTCAGTCGCCTCGAACACATTCTTGTGTTTCCGGCGTGCAAATGTTGTGCTCGCAGGAAAAACAGTTTATAATTCCATAAGAAGAAAAAAAGCATCGTTTTGAATTTATAAAAGCTGTGTCCTAATATTAATTACTACGCACACGATGTTATGTGCGTTTTTAGTTTCTCATTTACTATTGAGTAAAAGTTTCTAAGTGACTATTGTTTGTTCAAAGTTGTCATTTAAAAATATTGATTTAAAATATTTACCTCATTTCCATCGTCGATCACAAAATGTTATGTCCGTAAATAATGAACACTGGGGATTGGCACGTGAAAAAAGGCGCGAAACGTCCGAACCGCAGCAATGAGCAAAGCAGCAATGGCCGATGTAGACGCGGCGACTGTTCGAGGGAAGTGCTTTCTCCCGCCTTTATAACATGCATCGGCTGCGGTGGCGCCGCGGCTGCCTCGCACCCGCCACCCGCCACCACCGCGCGGCCGTTGCCGCCTCCCAGGGAGACGAAACGAAACCGTTTGGCAATGCGAAACTAACTAATACTGTAAAATGCCAATTTATGCAGCGTTGCCAGATCATCCTAGTGCGGATTGTTTTCCATTCTATTCAATGCCGAATTGTCTTTTCCTTCCGCTATGTAGGCACGTTCCACTCCAGGATACGGGCACAGCATATTTTCATGACCTTTTTCTAACGGGGATGATATTTTTAACAATGATATGATGTGTAAACTCTAAGGCATTCACGGCCGGCGTTGCATGTTGTATGTGTTGCTTCCGGGCTGCTTGGCCGTGGTCTAAGTGAAACTTGTGTTCCAGACGTCGGATCGGACCTGAACCACTGAAGATGTCGACCGCAGTGATCGACGAAACGTCTGGAACTCAAGTTTCATTTAGACCACGGCCAAACAGCCCGGAAGCAATACACACAAAATGATATGACATTTTATTAAGTATAGGTAGTATCCATTACTAAAATTGTTATTTCTACAGTGTGTTTATATCTCTGAACATCGACAGCGAAATAGGTTTTTTATACGGTTTCTAAGAAGTAAATCCTAAAACTTTTACAAATCGTGGAAAGTAAAAATGAAACTCTTTATTTGGTTGGTCATTATTCAGTGATATAGATACGTAGGTATAGTTGTTTTCAAATTGGTTAAAATAGACCGATCGAAAACATATTATTTTACGCAGCTGGCAATTTTGAATTATAACTGCTGCAGATCTCATTCTGTATTGTCAACCGCTAAATTTGTTTCGGACGGAAATTCGACGCCACGGTAACAAATCGATTAAATTCGCGGTTGTTAAAATCGAAAGTGGAGAAAGATACGATGATCAGCAGAAACGTAACTTACATAGTTGACGATGCATTTGTTACGGTAAACAAACTTTAGCTAGTAATTGTCGAGGCTGTATAAAGCAAGATGGTATACCTAGGTTATGGTGTAATGTACGTATTGTCACTGGTTCGTTAGGTAATACGTTGTAAGAAAAAATATGCCAAATTCTGCTGTTATCTTGAAAGTTGAATAACACGTTCTTATTACAAACCAAATACAGACAGTATGACACCAACTAACCGTTCGGTATGGCTTGCAGATCTTTTGATTATTTTAATATGCTTCGTATAAATAATGGGCTACTGTGATGAAGATACGATTTTAATCAGAGTTTTTGAGCCACAAGCAATGATGGCAAATCGAGCTCAGAAGAGGTACTAGAAACTTGTATGGTTTGGGGTATAGATTTCTCTTCTATTGAACATCCAAATGAGACAAATCGGTTGTGTTTTTGGATAAAGGAAAATTAATATATATACATTTTTTTTTTTTTGTTTAAATCACACTCACACCCTCGCACTAGGATTCCCTGTGTCGCGGGAGGCATGGACACACACAATCACAACACAAACAACCAAGACCCTGGACAAACACCTATACTCATCGCACACATGTTTGCCCCTGCCGGGATTCGAACCCAGGATCCCGGAGACACAGAAGCCATGTCACTGACACTGACCACTGCGCCACGGCGACCGTCAGTCATATAATTTACTTTAATCGAAGGTTTTTTTTAAATACGACCTCATTATGCATATTTTAAGGTAATATTCGACATATTTAATATCGGAGAATTATTGAATACAAAGATATATTGAAATATTGTGACAAATATATTTTCATTATTATAGGACTATCGTACCTACAGGTTGGTTAACGAAAGCTACCACGTACACAGTACTCACATAAATGTAATTTCACTATACAGTATGTTTTAAAATAAATGATTTTGAATGAAAATGCATTGATTGCAATTTATGAGAGTAATAGTAGTCTTATCTGGATTTAATATGGTAGGCTGGATTGTGAATAAATTAACAAATGTGTATTGTTTTTAATCATTTTTCATTACATTATTGCTGTTAATCAGAATCATCTTCGATCAAGAATTCTTGATCGAAGAGAATCATAAATTAAATCTTCTGCCCCACATAAACTTTAATCGCTTGAAGAACTTGATGTTTCGCTGTCGGAATTTCCTAGTGATAAGAAATGAGTCAGTGAAATTATCTAATTTTGGTTCTTGTTGAACATATTTAATTAAAAACATTTCAACACTATTTCTTATAAATATATTTACCTACATTTAATTACATATTTTATAGATCCAGCGTTTAACCCCTATATATTATATCACTTGCTGTTGTAGTGAGTAACGATGTGGTCGAAGATGTAACCACGCTAGACCTAGAATTTTGACATTCATAGATAACATTTGAAGGGAGCCTAAGATAAGTAGAGGTTTTATTTCTAAATTTCCAAACTGTTTTTGCTTCAACGTCATAAATTTGTTGCTGGATTGGACGAAGGAGTTAGAGTAAAGAAAGATGGATAGACTGCATCACAGATAATATATGGACGAGAACGATATGTGACTGATGGAGTGACGGCTGATAGATACAAGAGTGGAAGGAAAACCTTACTGTGCCGACCTCAATATGCGAGGAAATTGGCTCCCGGGCAATCAAGAAGAAGTCTACCAAATTTGATAACAAAAATAGAACACCTCGCGATATACAACCTTCATCGCTAAGTTTTTTTGAACTCCGTTCGCTCTGCGCTTTTGGCCAGTGTCAATTTAAGTCAAATATTATTTGTATTTTATTGTATCACAAGTTAGTAGGCGTAAGCTCTGCCTCTTTTTCCTTCTAAATATATTTTCTTCTAAGTTTAATGTTTTTATGTAAATGTCAGTCTAGGGGCAGGAAGAATTTCGTTCATTTCACCTATGGCCTCTTTGTATCTCCTCCGTAAACAATAATGTACTTACAACGCTCGCCATGCTTGGGATGGATAACCGACAATAAGATATTTAGTTGCCATTGCAACTGTGCAATAATATCTGTACTATAGTTAAGGGTTGAAATGGGTAGGTAAGTGTACCAACAGCATATACTTTTGTTCAGATGGTGCAATATTGATGACTTGTATCTACTATAGAAGGGGCAAACTTCTAACACCATGATTACATTTTATATGCGTATCTATAGGATTTTCTCATCACTACGTCAGCCTAGGTAGACTGTCATTGTAATCAAGCTAAGTATATTTTAATAACTATAACATTACCAACTCAACTCTAGTCACGAGTCGTCACTGACTATTCTTGTAGATAATGATTCTAGGATGAAATGTTAGGTGAGCCACAAGTCTTCTTGGTATATCCTGATAGTATAAAAAGTAACATTAAATTATACGAAGTAAATAACAAAGTTCGGTGACAAACACAAATGTTCTTTTCTCAAGCATGCATGGAAATAAAATTCACGCCAGCAAGTATTCGCATCGACAAGGTTAACAGAGTTACTGCAGAGTTAACGAACGCACCTATTACGCATTATCATTTCAGCCACTACATACGCTTCCCCCAATGATTATCACAAGGACTGGACGGGGCGGCCCGCATCCAGCCCTTACCTGCGATCTTATTCAGGTTTCTGCCAACTTTGTCGGTGGCCGTCCTATGCTGCGCTTGCCAGTCTCGTAGTCTATTCGAGAACGTTTCGACCCCAACGCATAATGCAACTATCAATTTGTTTGAGCCAGAATCATACTAGATAAGTAACAGTTTGTACTGAGTTAAATTCTTTTGACACTGCGATACGGCTACGCCACGATTTCGATAGTGGTCTGTGCTCGGGCAACCTAACTTTTAGGTACAAGAAAATCAAAATCAAAAGTCATTATCTCTTTGCGGGCCGAAGCTCACAAATTTTATTAATTATTAATTACAGCAATTAATTTTTATTTGGGCGATGTGCACGGGCATAAGTCGACACCTTCGATCATGTATTCTTGATCGAAGGTCGACACGCATAATTAAGCCATTTCCATTGATCAGAGCGTTATATTCTCGTTAGCCTTTTGGCGACCATAAACAACAACAAAACAAAAACAGGAAATCCGAATTAACGACCGAATGATATCTCAGCTGGAAAAAAAACATTTGAGAATGTTGCCAAATTAAATTCAGGGCAGGTAAATGCATTTAACTTTCAATATCATATGTCAGGTTCTTTTAATTCAACGGATACTTTTGTCAGATAAAGGTAAGGTTTATCAATATCAAAAAGAGAGAGCGCGAATGATATGCAGTTAACGAAAGAGAGAAAATAGAATTTGCCAGTAGCATGGCAGGTCAAGCTTAGCAAAGAGCTTAGTAACTGTAATTACACGCGGTACATCGGTCGCTTTTCCACGAACTTATTCTTTCAATAGTTTCAGAGCCCGTGAGGCCTTGAGCCTTAAAATGGGACCTGTACCACAGTATATATATATATATATACATAAAACATAGGTGGCTGCTTTAGCGCTAGCTGCGTGCCTATATTTTATAATGAATAATTTCTGATGTGCGTGTTCTGTTTGACTTTATCCAATATTCCTTTGTAAATATTTTTTTCTGTCCGTCTTTCTGTTTGACCGTTGTTACCACAGAGATAGTTTCTCTGTGGTTGTTACCACATAACGTCCTATTGGATTCTCCTGGCACAAACTTTTGCTTACGTTATAAGGCTAAGGCCTTACCAGTGTTTTATTAATAGGTATTTATTTTGTAATTACCTATAGTATATTCTAACTATGTTAGGAACCGTTTTGGAAACTCTATGACGTCTTTTAGTATGTATTTCATTCAACAAACGACAATATAAATGACGTGTTATAGGCGTGGACGTGGTCTTCAACTAAGTCTAAATTACGCATTGGACTTAGGTAGGAACATCGTAATACTTAAGAGTTATTTATATACGAGACTGTAAAGGTAGAACGAACATCTACCTTAAATTGAAACAACACTCAAATTCCTATGAGGGGCTTAATGGTTTTAATATTATTAAATTTAGTTTTATGTGCGCCTTAAATTCCAAACAGCAACGAAAAACTTTGTTCAATAGTATATACGAGCACTTTTCAGATAACACATAACTTTACAACATACCCAAGTATAATTTGTATAAAACCTGTGAAGAGAGAGAGAGAGGTATTACTGTAATGTTTGTTCCTTGCGCTTTTCCCAATATGTAGATGGATCATCGCTCATATTTTCCATTTTATAAAGACATCTGCAACACGGGCAAAAGTACAAACGAAGAAATCTTGCAATTTTAGATTTTGTGCTAGTTTCGGAATACATTTCACCATTAGTTGTATACAATTTCTGATTTTGACGACTACACACAGGATTACAACCGTCTAACTCATGGCTGAGCTGGATTATCTTATCATCGGAGTATTTTTCTTCGACAATCGGAGCCCTATTTTCGACTCCGTGATCTTCGCCTTGCTCCCAAGATGTTAGAGGCAAAAGATATTCCTCTATTAGGCTATGCTTCGAAGGGCTCTGTGACTGTCTTATGAGAGTAGCTAAGTTGACCATAGAGGAGCTGTCCCGTTGATGAAGTCCGTCTCCGGGAATGTCATTGCCAACTTTTTCCTTTATGTCGTTACTCGTTAGACACATTTTCATTCGCAAAACGGTAATATCAGAATCGCTGGGCCAAGAGATTACGTCAGGGAGTAGGTTTTTATGGGTTTTCGATCTGCATTTCTTAATTTTCTTCTTTTCAGTATTTTCCGACTTGGATTTTAACAGCCCTGATTCTAAGCTTTTAGCCAAATTGGTGGATAAAGTGCTTTCTGACTCAGTAGGTAGATTGAAAGCTACTTGCCTTGTATAACTGCCGTTGGCTTTTTGACTATCTATAATATCTTCAATTTCTCTAAAGTTTCCATCTGTACTTATACCGTTATTGTCCATTGTAAAATGTGTTTTTTACGATTATTTTTTTACAAATTTTTATTCAGTAAGTACCAAAATAAAGGTGAAACATACCTAATTGACGTTTTGTGTCTTTTTAGCTTCATAGATAAGATTGTTTATTATACTGACTTAGACTCGTACTTCTATGGTCTTGTAATATTTAGACTATCGCGATTCGAACACATTGTTAATAAATCAATCGGGGCTTGATCGCGAGAAAAACATTTAGTACCTAATTTATTTACCTTGAAGTTTCGACCAAGTTGTATTGGTCGTGGTCATGAGAAGACTGTCGAGGTAAATAAATTACTAAATGTTTTTTTTCGTGATCAAGCCCCGATTGTTCTATAGTCTTGTATAATGAACGATTTTAATTTTCCGGATCATAAAAAATAAGTATATAATTTCAATCATGAGCCAGTAGCCATTAAGTAGAGCGGATTTTAAAAATGCCTACAACATAAGCACAGTATAAATTAATATGAAACAGTACGGAAACTAAGTTTTGGTGGAACCGTACGCGAGGCGCGGTTGGATGAAAACGTTTTGTGCGCACATCGAAGCGGGCGCGCGGTAGACGCCGCAGCGCAGGGGTAGGGCAGGGCGCATGGGCTGCTGCGAAAAGTACCGCGTTTCAATACGAAAATGCGTGTACTACCTAATTAATAAAAAACCATTACATAAAAAAATACTTTTAATCTTCATTACGAGAAGTAATGAAGAATGAAGAACGCAGCAATTGCAAAAACATTACATAACATATTATTATGGCCTACGGGGAGACGTATCTAACGTAGATTGCTGCATGATTACTTATAATAAATATTGAAAAAATACAAAATGTATTGTTTCAATTTAATTCTCTACATAATACACAAAGAATATTTATTTTACTTGATTTTTCTTCGAGCGTTATTCTCTAAAACATTTTTAATAATTAAGTCACAAATTTAAAATATTAAAAGTAATTATTCTCTCTTCACTAACCACTTAAATACCAGATCATTGGTGGGGATTGAGCCAGCCAGCGCCCGTCATACTGAGAGCCGACGCTCCCACCGCTAGGCTGCCGTCACTTTAATCCCATCCATTTGTTATGAATAGGACACAGGTAAAGGTAATGTCCCAAGTGGCTCTTAATCTCTTAACTCCAAGCGGATTATGTCTTTTCAGAAATAAAATAATTGCGTATATCGCTTGCTTTGGTGATGTCTTAGGACATGTAGCTACAAAATAGATTTGTAATATTTGACAATTAAATTTTTTTATAAAAATAATATTTCTGTATAATTTTTTATCATGTTCACTCGCTTGTATAACTCGCTTCATAATATTATTATTAAAATTTTCTATATACCCGAAAACAGTACCTATGTTTGGCATATCTGTCTTCACTTGTTTCCAAAACTACGATCATTGTGCAAAAGTGCCGTTATAAACCTTAAAATAATAACGTTCAGTAGGTCCAGAAGAGTTAAAAGTTGGTGTTTTGCCACCATTATTTTGCGACCGGCTGCCGATCACTCGACACAAAAGCCAAATATAAAAAATCAGTTTGTTAAAATTTCTTGATTGATTAGCATAAAGATAATGCCAAAGTGCACGTAGAGGTCTTAACCAAACTGCTGACTCAACCGTTTCCCTGACGGCTGACAGGACCGCTCAGAGAGAATCAAAATTGTCTTTTATACTTCGGTAACTGACCACGGGAATTTCATATTTAGCTCTGGCAGCACGCTAATGTCCACAGATTACTTAGGGAATGCTAATGTCTGTATATTCTGTATTGTCTGAAGCAGGGCTGGATTTCGTAGTATAACTATACTATTGTACCAAAATTCCATAATGTGTAGTATGAAGTAGAAAATTCTATGAAATGGAACTATACTAAATGATAATACCATTATATGTCGGATCTGCGGATACGGGCATACATTATTTCATTTTTTAATTCCTGAGATCTTCTTGTGATGCTGTAAAAGAAAGCTAGTCTAATAATTGTATGGAATATAATCCGACTGACAACGTATTACGTCGCTGGATAAAGTTGCGGGAAATAAGCAGATATCAACGTCTAATATAATAATAATAATAATATTATGGGACAACATTCACACAAGGTCTTCAGGTCCCAAACTAGGCAGAGCCTGTACTATGGTAATATAATATATATAATAGCATATAAATATAATATACTAGCTTAAACTTAATGAATATTAAGATTTCGTCATTAAGGCAATGTCTAAGGGTGTGTTTCAATTTGGGCTCACAGTGCATACGTTCGTACGTAAGGATTTAGCTGATGCGAGATGATTTTTTAAAAATATGTTAGTTCCTATTAAATTCATATTAAATAATTCACTTCCGTTCTTCATGGGCACTTAATGGGTCAATTTTTCTGACATATAAAACAACATTTTTTATTTTTTGTGGACGGACTATTACCAATTTTTCGACAGTTTCTCATAATAAGTCAGATGTTTGACTCTCAGTGCATAGTTATTTATCTATGTGTTTGACAGCACTCACACTGCTCTACGTTGTACTCTTGAGCGTTCTAAACACAGGATGATGACGTCATGGATGGCGTCATATAAATTTTGTGTGCAGCTGTCAGTGCATTTCGGAATGACTATAAGCACGCTATCTGTGCTCAAAGCGCTCAACGCTCAATAAGAAACGCACCCCAAATAAGATAGAAGCGAGACACCGAAGTCCGACGATAGGATAAAAACGTTGTTTATTTTTGGTCTAATAGTATAATTTTTGTTGCCATCTACAATAACTTTTTGAGAGGCTGAATCCAACCCTGCACCGTGACTGAAGTAGATATTGAAATTATCTGTGACAAAAACTATTGAAAATAAAAGTAAAAGGATGGTGTAATTTCGATTCGATGTTTTCGGTCTAATAATTTTCTAACTTTCTACCATGGATACCAATAAGGACTCTGATATTAGTGACAACCTCAACTACAGCGAAGATCCCTTAACTGAACAGAAAAAGCAGCCGTTCGACTTTAATCACACCAATAATATTGATGACATATCTTCACCTTCCGAGTTAAAGTTCGATCAAGGTATTGTAAACAATTCCTGCGACTTTCTAAATATTCCTTTTTTCGATATATCCCTCGTGTATCTGTATAACTATCGTGTTGTGAATGTTACCTTACAACTTCTGTATTTAAAGGGTGCGAAAAAAAAACAAACAACGAGTGAAAGTAGTCGCGTCATTTTGATATTTGATTTTGTACAGAGTTCGAGTACGAAGACCCTGACATCACCGAAAAGAGAAAAAAAATCGAGAAGTGCTTGAGTGTCCCCGACGCAGTCAACTTGGAGCAATGGCAGAACCTGGCTATGAGTAAAGGGGGTTTGATTTGTGGTAAGTGCTTGATCTAATCCATTTAATTCTTGACATTCATAATATTTCCATCCATTCGAATGCACAAGTGGCGTTTTTTGCAGTGGACAACTGTACAAGCGTTCGATTTGGGAATGTGGCATTTGTGATAAAACAATATTTACCTAATCAATTGCATTGCATTCTGTGGCATTTTTAACACTTCATGCATCTCAAATAGTGTCCGAAAACAGTTCAAAACGCCACCTATGCCAAAATGAATGTGGAATGTGAGCATTTTGGGGGATTTTAACAGTTCCATAGCCTATCTCGAACGCACTATATGATTTTGTTATTAAATCAAACGGGGATTAATCCCGAGAAAAACATTTAGTAATTTATTTACCTCGACGACGATGCACTATATGATGATTTATTTACCAAATAAACATTTGCGTGTAGTCTTATTAAAATTTCTATAGATTTTATACTTCTATCTAAGATTTATACACCTGTGTGGATCTCTGGATGCCTTGAAATTTTGTGTTTAGTTCAGAATTCACTATTTTGCCACATATTGTGTGTACAATTTTGCTACAAATTGTAGATATTTTATATGCCAGTTGATATGTTTGTTGTACTTACCAAATTTACAAATTCTCTATTGTATTTCTCATTTTAGATGAATTCAGAAGAAAGATTTGGCCTTTGCTTGTTGGGGTGACACCGGATGAAATGACAGACCCTCCATCATTAGATGAACTTTCCACACACAGTGAATATAACCAGGTTTGTTTTGACATTGATTGATTGGCTCTTCAAATTATATTTGCTTCTAGAGTTATCTTCATTTACATTAATATTATAAAGACAATACATTTGATTGTCAGTTTGAATTGAATGTAATGGATAAACTCAAAAACTAATTATCCGATTTGAAGAATTTCTTCACCTATGGAAAGCTACATTATTCCAAAGTAAGACTATATAAATATATTTTTTAAATTCATTGTAAAGTACCAATAATGTACATGAGTATAAAAACATTTGATGTATGTCCACTATAGTTTAGCAATACAAACCTAGTATTTGTGTTCAAGACATTACAAGTTTTTTTTAGGAATGTAAAAGATTATGGCTAAAAATTAGACAAGTGAGCTCATAGTCATACTCAGAACAATACTGCACTGCACAAACAGCCATGTAAAAAATATTAAGGCAAAAAGTAATTTGTAGGGATGGATAGTGATTGTTGTATTTTTTATATACAATAGAAAGGGTTCAGTCAGTGACCATAATGAAATGGCTATGTTATTATACTGTTTAGTATAATAACATAGCCATAGGTTCTTCTGTCTGTCTAAATTTTAACAGCTCAAAAAACTTCCACATATATTTGAAAGTATGAAATCTTGAAAGAAGGAAAATTATAAAAATAACGATGTTATAAATCAAATAGATGAGTTGAAAATATGTAGTTTTTTGTTTGTCCTGTTGACTGAGGAAAATGCATCTTCGCTATGTTATATAAAGAACAAAATTTGGAACAACATACAAAAGACCAGTGGTAGCTGTAGTAACGGGCAAAGTATAAAATTCTGATCCCCATGATCAAGTAACACTGGCAAGTAAACTCACATATTGAAAAAATATACTGCAAATATGTATGTACAATTGTACATTAATTATATTGTTTAAATCTGATTATTCATAATGCAAAGTTCAACACAATCTACATAAAGTAGAAATGTGTACTAAAATTATGCCAAAACAAGTTTATTTCTTTAGTAAGTTTTAACTCTGAATGTGCCAGTTGCATTCGAAACCCTTAAAAAAATTATGTTTACATAGATGTAATTATATTTTACACTGTTTCTACGGGTATGATGTGGCACTTACACATAGTCGATATGATTTCATGACAAATGTTAAATATGACAATTGTTTCGGCTTCTTCCGGAAACCTTCATCAGATTTAATTATAGGCTAGACATACTAACTATAGCCAAACATTGTGTTTCAGGTGGTATTAGATGTGAACAGATCTCTAAAGCGGTTTCCGCCAGGCATTCCTTATGAGCAGAGAGTGGCGCTACAAGATCAACTCACAGTACTTATACTACGGGTTATTATGAAATATCCACACTTGAAATACTATCAGGTATGATATCTTATACTATAAGAATCTGTCCAAACTGACTAATCTATAGGCAATGTACAGCTCAAACGGCTGGTCCTAAGGATATGAATTTTGGAGGGTGTATTTGTTTTAGTATGTAAAAGAACGGATTTTTGGAAATTTGATCCCTAAACTTCTTTGTTTGTTAACTTCTAGCAATTAAATTTGGTATATGTGCAGTTAATTAATAATTTAAAAAATGTTTATTTAAAAAATATAACAGGGATGCATTAAAGTGTACAATCGGGTTTGTAAGTTTAAATGAAAAGTTCTTTATTTATGAAGTTAAATGTCTGAAGGTTTCTATTTAGGGAAATTAATAATAAAAAAACAATTTGTACTGGTTGAATGGTCAACCGGCAAATAGTGATGTTTTCGACAGTTGTTACTTGTCAGTTACATAGATACAGGCGAAGCTAACTAAAGCGTGCTAAAATATGTTTATTGCAATAGCAATATGCTAGGCGGAACTTACGTTCAAATTATTTGAAGGAAAAAATTCGGTTGCTAGTGGGATTTGAACCCACGACTACAGAATACTGTCCTGTCGTAAGTTCCGCTTAGCATGTTGTTATTGCAATAAACATTAAACCTTTTAAGATAAGGGTATGGTGCCTTCGCTTGAACCGATATCAACAGTAATGTTGTTCTATCAGTCATATTAATTAATTGTTCATACAATTAAAGGTAGATGTAGATGAGTTATGTAGATAAAGCAACAGGACGGTATTCTGTAGTCGTGGGTTGTTCCACTAGCAGCCGAATTTTTTCCTTCAAATAATTTGAGCTGGATTTTTGTTTGGTTGTCCCCACCACTCCGGATAGGTTTTTGCAAAAATACTGATTTTTTGCATTTACAATTTTATTGTTCTACAGAGTACTGGTACTCAGCAATATAGTGATCCCATTCAACAGGATTTTTAATTTAGTTGTTAGATCATCTTTTCATTGAATCCATAAATTTTCCTGAAATGAATCAAACCGTAAGTGAATATATAGTTAATATTCCAGCCACATACTCAACATGTTTCTGAACTTGCCATTGTCCTCGCGTTGTTATCTGTTATGCAACTCGATTAGACAGCGTTCGTCCACAAATATGTAAACAAAGCGGTGGCCAGCTGTTGGTATTGTGTTCTTATCATGTAATAGACTCTAGTTTTCTTTATTATGTACCTACCTAAGCATGTTTACAATCAATACATATACACCGCTTTTTCATATTCTATGAGTATTTTGTGCATTACTTATGATAGGTATTCCTTATATACCAAGAGTCCGCTATCGCCAGACCTTCGTTATTTTATAAGAGCTGAAAATGTCCCAGAGCATGTCCCCAACACAGGTTAGATAGAGCGCTCAGCGAGTATGGAGTTGGAATCGTGGGCACTTGGGCAGGAAACAGGTAGTTAAGGTGTATAAAATAGTATTTAAGTTTCGTTATAATTTAAGACTTAATTTTTGGAACGAATTTCCTTATCGCACGTTGTGAAAGGGGGCTAGACGGAAAAAATTCTTACGAAAAGTTTTCACGACACTTTTTGTTATAGTAAGCTATTGTAAGCTGTGCGGCGTGCGCATGTTTATCTGTCTGTCTCTCTCTCTCTCTCTCTCTCTCTCTCTCTCTCTCTCTCTCTCTCTCTGTCTCTCTCTCTGTCTCTCTCTCTCTCTTATAGAAAGCAAGCCAGATATTTTCATTTCTATTTCGCATTGAACAGTGTGGTGTCGCGACGATTATTTTTGTTGAGTGTATACAGGTTTTTTGTAAATAAAAAATAATAATAATGAATCCTGACAGTGTATAATTTTTTTTAATATTTTCTTCGAAATAACATTAGAAATGATGTCATCCATTGCCAGACACTTATCACGGTTGCAACCCCCTGCCAGACACCCCTAACATTTTATAAATTTTGATTATACTTTCGTCATAGCATGAGAGCTGGATTTTATATAGGTTACTTGGGGACACATAAAATAATGTTCCTCAAAAGCCAGCCAGTTTCTATGGCTTTTACACCTTGCCTTTCTCCCTCATTAGTGGGCCGATTTCTAAAATTCTTTTTTTTGTTTGATAGAGTATACTTTCGAGATTGTTCCATTTAAATTTCATCAAAATCGGTCAAGCTGTTTTGGAGTTACACTCAAATAACTGAAAAGGGTTACGCCTAACTGGATGATTTCATTATAGAGGCGAATAACAATTGATACCTTAAATCGATACAAAATAACAACAAAAGGATTTTTGTAACTTATGATCTCAAAATGGTCTAGCGCTACCGGACTATTCACGATTTCTATATTATTCTGGATATCATTCCAGCTGAAAAAAATTCCCAAATCGGTATATAAAAATGCAACCAAACTGAAACTTATGGATTTGAAACATAGGAACGTACATGTGTGTGCAGGGCTATCACGACGTGGCAATAACGTTGCTGCTGGTGTGCGGCGACCGCGCGTCGTTCCCGCTGCTGTGCCGGCTGTCGCACGGGCCCGCCGCGCCGCTCGCGCCCTTCATGCAGACCACCATGCAGCCCACGCAGCATCTCCTCAACTACTTCCTGCCCGTGCTCGGCCGCGCGGAGAGGGCGCTCGCAGACTATTTGGATAAGTGAGCCAATTCTAACATATTATATTGGTGTCGGAACAACGGGACTGACTGCCTGTTTTATGTGGAATGGACGATGAATAATTCTTTTGTTAAATATATTTTCTTTCCAGTATTAGTTATCGATTACAATTTGCAATCTTAAAAAGCTTGAATAGAGCTGTATGACGCCAAAGGGCCTAAGTCTATTCTATATGGCTATACGAAGGGCTCACAATGGGCGATTATGACACCTTTGGTAGTCCGCTTTTTTAATTCGTATTTATTGAATCAGTCTTCACACAATTCTAAATTCAGTGTAGTAGTAATTTTTCGTAGTCCTTTAGCATCCAACTCCAAGTCAATTCCGTACAAAACCGACACAGGCTGAGCATAGGTTCAACATAGATTCAGGCCGCTATGAACTTAGCAGACTTTGTGACGTTGTCTTGTTGGAATCGAAACGGCCTTGCACCGGACTGAATCTGAACATGAAATTAGTAGACTCGACACGTAGTATATAATTTCTGGAGTTATAGAAAACATCCGCTAGAAACTATAATACCGATGTAATGAGATGTGATGATGTCGGCGGCGTGTCAGGGCGGGCGTGGGCACGATGTTCGCGCTGCCGTGGTACCTGACGTGGTTCGGGCACAGCCTGAACCGGTACAGCGACGTGGTGCGGCTGTACGACTACTTCCTGTGCGCGCCGCCGCTGTTCCCCGTGTACGTGACGGCGGCGCTGGTGCTGCACCGCGCGCTCGAGGTCTACACCTGCGACTGCGACATGGCCATGCTGCACTGCATGCTGTCCCGGGTGAGTGCCACCGCCACCACACCATATGCACCTCAACTAAGTATTCTAGTCTAGTTTATATGAAAGCCCTATTATAATGTTGTCGGGTGGATTGTTTATACTTAGAAAAACTGTTGCGATGTCGATGGATGTCTAAATATGGAACTTTTTTTTATTGGGATTTCTCGTGAGTTTGACACATTATTATATATATGTGGTATCCGGCTTTACTCACGTTTATAGTCGAAGCTTCGACCTAGGTTTCGAGCATGTCCGATGCTCATCCTCAGGTGAGTTTACGCTGCCAGATCGCGGCGACCACTACAACACCGACTATAAACGTGAGTAAAGCCGGATACCACATAAACATGGAACGTTAGACAAAGTGTACAATATTATTTAAAAGCTTGAATATTTCTTGTTCCTCAATGGAATGAATTATGTGTAAATGGCGACTCTCCTCCCGCCTGATTTCAAAAGTACTGAAGTAGTGAGCTTTTCCTTCACTCGTCCGGTTATTTATCTAAGGAAATAATTGTTATGCTGTACATAATATGTCAATCTCGTTCTTTAGACTTTATTAATCTATTTCATTTGTTGCGTAGACAGATAATTGTTATTCTGTTAACGATTTGTTGAGATGCCCTTCATTCAACTTTGACGTAAGTCCAGAAAAATTAATGATTTGATTTAATTTTTGTTTTCAAACATGTCAACGAAACATTGTTTCATGGAAAATATTTTGTTTAGTCCTGAGCAGAAAAACGAATACAATATATTCGCTTTAAATATGTTGTAGATTGATTAATTTTATTTTTCTCTTTAATAAGCGTATGGTATATGATGCCAAATTGGATACATCTGTGTCCGAGAACAGTGAACTTGATGGACATAGTTCTATATTAAACTTAAAAAAAATAGAGTTGGGTAATTATTTTATCAATGTCAGTTGTAGTATATGACCAATCTTAATCACTGAGGAATTTGTTAATGCTATTGTTATCAGCCTTTCCTTATTGAAATTTAATGTATGACAGATCATACATTAAATTTCAATTTGGAAAGGTCCTGGAGGACCCATAGAAGGAATTAAAATGTCCGCTTCTCGAATGCATAAAGTGGTACGCTTGTATTATGTTGTAGTATTCAAACTATTCCTCTATCTATTTGCAGTTACCTGATGACTTACCATTCGAAGACATCCTGGTGACGGCCAAGAAGCTGTATGAACAGAACGACCCAAGTGATCTCGAAAAGGAAGTCGCCGCTTTGGAAAGGAGAGAGTAAGATGTTCTCTTATATTAGGCGTAAAATTTATGTTTTTTTCCATAATTAACTTACTTAGTATCTGACTTGATAGATAGATAGAACTTGATGGTCTGTGAAAATGTGGTCGAGATTTGAATCTCGTTATATCTAGAATGCTAGCTGGCTCTCAATGACTAGACAATTCGCCTAAAAAATTTGCTTATTTTAACTGAACTACACTAAAGTATTGGAAAATTAGATAAGTTCTTATATGGTTACGATAAAGTCTTGATTAGTATGAGACTTATAAATAACATCACTAAAATTAAATGTATTTACTAAATTTGCGGGTAGCTTTAGTGAAATTCGCCACTTATTTGGTGCCTACTAAAACTACCCGCAATTCGCCAACAATGGAATAAAACTCGTCTAATATTAATGAGAGCGTTGTAAGGGGTTATTTGAATTTAAGCGTAAATACGTAAATAGAATACGAGCTATATCATGTTGATGTCCCAGTGAATTTTGGCTAGTTCGTGTGATTTACAGAATTAGGGCCAATGTTTGATGACAGTTCATAAATTTTAAAGGTCATAGATAGCCAAGCGGGTAATGGAAAAATACCCTACCATCATATTGTTACTGATACAAGACATTTTAACGCTGGGTTTACCTTAAAAACTAATCAGTATGGAGATCCCATGTATAGGAGATTAGTTACTTTATTTTTCGCATAATATTAGCTGATGATATAAGTTAGAGTGAATCTCAGCCTACAATTATGTTTTCTCTGAAGGTTTAAAACGTAACAAAGACCAAAGGGTAGTCGCACATTCTAGTCAGGTACCCACCCTGTCTAGATGGGGACATTAAGCTGAAGTGAGATTCGGTGACTAAACAGCCAGCGTGTTCAGGCAGCCATCATTGAGAGCCAATAGACACCCCAGGTCTGCTGATGGAAATATCTTTTAAGTTACACGATGATTTTGATGACGGTTAAGACCATACTTAAGATGCAGTCAAATGTATACCAGATTTGAGTTGCTGCTTAGTTGTTTGCATTCGCTGAACAATTCAACGATGTTCGCGACCCCTCGGTACTGTCTGTGCTGTTATTAAACTTACGCGGGGCATGAGTTTTACATATAATGTTACGGGATTTTGGGAATAGCTTTCTAACTTCGGCAGGCAAGTTAACCAGTAGTCTTTGGGACATGTCGGAGACTCTCGGGTGGTTTGATAGCTCCAAAATTGGGTGGCCATTATAAGCCTATCCGCCGATCTGATCTGGTTAACATAGTGGATATTGTAAGATGATACGAACATAGCGCATACAGATAATTTTAAAAAATATGAACATATAAATAGAAGTAACCATGCAAAAAATAAAATTCAATATACTATAAATTATATAAAATAGTAAATATATATATATATATATATATATATTATATAATATATATATATATATATATATATATAATATATATATATTTATATTATATATATATATATATATATATATATAATATAAATAATAGTAAATATTATACGAACAAAACATTTTTATATAAATGGTGAATAAAAATATTAACAAATATCAATATTTATCTGCAGTGTTGCGAGATGCCAATAACGAGTCCCTGCACAGCATTGTGCTAAGGTTTGGCGACCGCCGCGCTGATTTTGATTGACTGTAGAGAATCTCCTGTAATTTTTTTATTGAAAATGTGTGTTGTCTGTGTAGAGAGGAGCAGCGACGAGCGGACGAGGAGCGCATGCGGCGAAGGCAGGTGGCGCGGCCGCGCGCGTCATTGCCGTCCCGGCTGCGGCGCATACTGCCCGCGCTGCGGAGACTGCCGCTGCCGCGCGCGCTGCTCGCCACCGCCACCGTGCTGCTCGGAGTCTACGTGTACTACCGGCCCGACGTGTTCTTCAACAGGTAGCGACGACTGTATCAGTTCGTCGTCTTCACGCTACTCTAGTCCGCGATGGGGAACTGTTCGACCTTCATTTTAACACTGCTCTTGTTTGTTCCTTATTTATATATGTGTATGCGCTTATTTATATCGATATCGTGGGGGATCATCTTCACAATACCATCATGGGATATAACATTCGAAAAAACAAATTCCATTTACCATTTCGTAAGCTGCCGGCTCTACTAGTTAAAGTTCGAATCCCGTTTGTATTCGTTGAATTTGAAGAAGTTTAGTTAACGCTTATAGTCTGCTCAACGAAACATAAGCTAAGCATAACTATTTAAGGCCCGTGTTCTAGAACAAGAGTCGAGTATCGTTGATCTCTGATCTCCCGATCATCTTGAGCCTAAGGTCGTTGCTTAAGTATTGTTCTTATTTCCTGCCCTAAAACTCGACTCGGCTGAATCTGGATTCAAACAGAGTCTCAAGCAGAGATTATTTTTGTCTATGAATCAGTCTGTTTTCGTTTACATTTTAATTTTTTCTGACAATGTCGTTCCGCTTAATGCATAATCAAAAATTACCTTAATGCAATAATTCATTTAAAAACAGCAACATAGTTTGATATTATAAAGTATTATGGATTTAACTGATTACTTAGTAACGTTGTTATTACGCATTAACAACGTTTTGTTAATACGTAATGTGTTAATGTTGTTTTAAGTTGAGATTCATGACAGACAGAGCGTCGTTTTAGAACACGGGCCTAAGTGACCCCACCATTAGTAATGTCAAAAATCGTTTTGAACGAAGAATGAACGTAGTCAAGCGATTATAAACCTTAAACTGCGTATCATTGTCAGTTTCTACTTTCGTTAGACAGACTTAATGCTTTAATCGTCACATACTTAAATTAAAAACAAGTCAGCTGTGTGTGAATTGTTTCATCGGTGATTTATTATCTTCTAAATAACAGCCATTGGATGTGTTGTCCTATAATTAGCATTTACATCTTGATCATACCATGCTGTTACAAGTTTTGTAACAGGGTTAGTCCCTTATAGTAGTATTTCTCCATTTTATGTAAACTGAAATTAAAGAAAGGGACGAAAGCAGGGAGTAAGTCAAGCAAATCCAAATAAAATTATTGGTGCTGTTTCTTATAATTTCCAGTTTTTATGTTTACCAGCTTTTATTGTCTTCTGGATTTTGGTCATAATCATAATTCAACGTTATGTTGAAATGTTCACAATGATGTGTCGTAGAAAATGTAACAGCCTGGGCGATTGTTTCATTAACCAAGGACGCGATAACTCCCAATACCAGGTCGATATTATACACAACCGTTACTACATCTTGAATACTATTTTAAATATGTAGTATTATATTTTATAGAATTATGTTATAAGCTTGTTGAGTATTATTATATTTATTTATATTAACGTTGTTATAGATAAAATTAATTTATATGATTAATTTTCATGACGCAATAAATTATAACTAATTATTCTTAAAATGATTTTTGTATTCTATTAACATAAGAATTTGAAAAATAAAAATATATAGGAATGTTTTTATCGATTGATTATGAAAAGAATCTCATGAAGTATTATACATACATTTTAGTTTTTCATGGGACATAATGCTTGGGTAGTGTGAATCGTCGGCCATCGTGCGCCTACAGTTGGACGCGAACTGATCAGTGCTTGTAGACTTTATTATAAAGATGTAAAGAACAATTTTGTATAGCTTTAGCTACAGTGTCTGTGTAAGTGTGGGTAAAGGGCAAGGAGGGTGTTTAGTGTACGTAGAGACTATTAGTCGTGCTAATATTGCGTGTGCGCTGTACATTCTATACTGTGTTACAATATGGGCGTGATCTTCTGATAAACTAAATTAGACACTATATATTATTTAAAATTGTTAATTCCGTTTTTTGCAAAGGCAGTCTACTCCATTGCAAAATTTAACTAATGTGTAATTCATTAGCTTATATGGGCGGAGAGCAAGATTCTAACCATGAAGGACCACATCAATAGATTCAAATGATTATGTTCGAATGTCTTAATCATATCCGTTATTGTTTTTTAAGCCTTCACATTATATAATACCCGCCGCTTTATATGACCACGACCTTAGGACATTTAACTTTTCATTGTACGATTACATTTTAATTTGTATTCCTCATGCTCGCTTGTTTTTGGGTGATATTTTCCATAACAGTTTAACATCACAATTTATGGTAGTTTTTCTTAGTTCTGTTCAGTTATATTTTTGTATAATTTTGTTTTGTTATAGCGAGTTCCCTTTGGAAGGTCTGCCTGTAAAGTGAGAGCGATATTGAAGATTTTGCATTGAAGGACAATGGGTTATGTGTAGCCACGGTGTACTGTGTGCATTTGTATTTGATAAGACTTAGGTATTAATTGAAAATGCCTTACACTAATGTAGTAAGTTTTGCTATATAATTATTTATTGAAGCGTGGTTGTATTGTACTATTGAAAGGTGATTGGTGCAGATGTAACAACTGGTCTGTGGTCGGGGGCCGACTGCTGCAATAGTTACGTAAGTCGCAATAGCATTGAGTGAGAGAATAACTCTTCATGCTAGTACTTGCGTAGAACTGATATTGTACTGTTACTAATCTATTATAAGGAATGTGATCGCTATGTCTGCAAACTGATGTTGCCGGTGTGTGGGCTACTTTTGTATACTTTATTGTGTTATATGGGGGCCTATTCTAGCTCTTCGCCTTTTCTCTAAAGGTTATATTAAACGCCAGTAGTTACCTGAAAAGATAAGGAAACTTAATACCACAGAATCCGCTTGATAGAACATAATATAACGATAAAAACGAACTTTCGCTCATTCCGCAGAACTCGACATACTTCTTGAAAAGTGACAGTTTGATGACATATGTATGGGCCCAATCCCAATGTGTACAGAATGAAGTTTTATGACGCCACCTGGAGATTACTGAAAGCGAGTTTTCGCAAATCTTTAAATGAAGTTTTTTTATATAAAGGAATGTTTCCTTTGAGTGAAATTGGCTATCTCCAGTATTTTCAATACTTTCCCTGCGCGTGGCGCCATAAAATTCCACCCTGTATATACTTTTAATATACCTTAAACTAAATGTTATATCGTGTTTAATAAAAAAATAATTTCTCAAATCGGTTTATTGATGCATGGAGTTCTCAAACATACAACCTACTTGAGAAACAGAGAACTATCGATATCACGCAGAATTGATATACTTTCTCGAGCTTAAACATATTTAGTATTGTCCGTCGTAGTGTGGCGGTAAGTAAAAAAGGATATTCTCGTTTTTGAGATAATTGGTGGAATAATAATAATACATTATAAATGCGCGGAAAACGGACATTCTGTGTCCGTTTAATCCGTTAATTATATGAAAAATGAAATATATTTATTAGACAACACGATGCAACTACATGGTAACATTCCCCACGGGCGCAAACTAGCCATAGCCTGTATCTTGGTGATCCAAGTAAGAATTAACGGTACAAGATTAAGTCGCGCGCAGGTACCTACTTAACATTTATTTATTTTATTTTATTCATATATATGAATGCAGTGCTTAATGCATGGAGGTTTGCATTTTGGACACTTATTATCGGCGACTGGCCGGTTGGCGCAGTTGGTAGCACTCTGCCTTCTGAGCCGCTGGTACCGGGTTCGATTCCCGGACAGGTCAAACATTTGTGTGTATGAACATGTCTGTTTGACCTGTGTCTGGGTGTGTATATGTATATAAGTATATATATCAGTCATCAGGTTACCATAGTACAAGCTCTGCCTAGTCTGGGACCTGAAGACCTTGTGTTAATGTTAATAAATAAATAAATTTACATTAGATTGTAGTCATCGATATGAGTATGACCGACATTAATGTTTAATGGTCGGAAAACAAGCGACGGGCCGCCTGATGGTAAGCGATCACCGCGCCTATGTATACCTGTAATTGTTATTGCTGTATTATCTGTTTGTCTGACTACGGATCAAAAAACGTACTTATCGATAATTTGATTCTTCTTTTAAGTTTTGGTTCATTTAACCCAAAAAGCGAGCCCTAATAAAGTCGAACGGGTAGGATACACCCCCCAGTTAGGAAATGTATCGGATGACATACTTCCTTAGTATTGGTTATTATAATGTATTAGATATGTGTGTTAGCTTGTATAAATCCTAGCTGTATGATAATGCATTAATCATATTTTATTAAAACATGTGTAGTACCAAAAACTAAATTGTTTAAATAATCTGATTATAAGCTCTTTTGTTTATTTGTATATTTTGTTTTGTAAATTATGTGATATTTCGTTAATGTTAAGCGTCAACAATATAACAACGTGTTTATCCATTCCTCGCGTCACGTGTATAATGATTCTGACACTTGTATGTGGCTCGAGACAAATGTAAGCATTTATTAATGTTACTGTTAAAGTATATAATGTATATAAAAATCATCCTCACCAAGTCTCCATAATGGCTGTAATTATATTAAATGTAAAATTTTCAATCATCACTGCATATTCAAATGTTTATTTTTATTTATTTTGTATAAAATGTTATGACTGAATGGTATGTTATCATTAAAAACAAAATTATTGTGATTGGAAGATCTTGGAATGTTTGAATGTTGTTCATGAAATAAATATAATGTAGGTAATATCTTTTTAAACTTACGTTCACGATTACTTTATACTGTTTCTACGCGTATAACGTTACGACGTACGAACCGCGCACCTTTTTTTTTTTTTATTGGGAATAGGCAAGCGTTTGACCACTATCTCACCTGATGTTAAGTGATGATGCGGTCTACGGTGGAGCACGCCTGCCTAGAAGATACCTATTCACTCGTGACTTGAAGATACCCAGGTTGTATGTTTTCGGAGACACAGATTGAGGCAATAAATTCCATTCGTTAGCTGTACGCACTAGGAATGTGGTAGCAAAACGCTTCGTGCGACAAGTTGGAACGTCCACCATGTATGGATGTTGCATTGCCGTCCGTCTGGTCGTCCTAAGATGGAATGGGGATGGTGGAATCAAATTATGCAACTCCAGAGCACACTCCCCGAAATGTATCCGATAAAAAAATAACACCGCACTTAAGATCCTGATGAAGGCTTCCGGAAGAAGCCGAAACAATTGTCGATCGTGATATCGACTACGCGTAAGTACCACGTTATACCGGTAGAAACAGTGTAAATATAATGTATTTCATAGTGTATTTTGACCAGATCTTTTTAATACTCCTTAATCAGATTGCCAAGTGACGCTTATTCTAATAAGTGCGGCGCCATCCGAAGTGTATAATGTGTATGTGCGTTACATAAGGCTTGTCATAGTGACACTCAATCAGATCCATTGTTCCGGTGTTTTCCAATTAGTACAGACTTATAAATGAACGCAGTCATGCTTGGCCGGTAGAATGTTCCTGGTGACATCTTGTCACGTATGAGTTCAGCTGAGTTGTGACGTCATCGTTCTATGTACTCTGCTCCTATGGCGACATAGCCTTTAAATAGATCTGGTTGAATCGCAACCGCAGTGTTTATTTCGTATGTTTACACGTATCTAAATCGGTTTATATGGATGTAATGTATATATATAGTATAACGGCTGAAGAGATGATTTTAAAAATGTAATTGTTAACTGTTTTATCACAAGTCGCCTCGGTATACAATTATTTTGATTAATGAAACTTGTTTCAAGTTTCATTAGTAAAAAAAAAAAAATTTAACGCATATTGTCTGGGTTGCCAACTGCAACGCTACCCTGATATTCGCATTATTATCTTTATTTAACAGTATAATTAGTTTCTAGACGTTTGTTTTACATAAAGGGGGCACCAGTTATTTTAAAAGAACTGATTCACTTAACTAACTTTGAATCGGCAAAATGATGTTTTTTGTTTGTAAGTACTTCACTCTCTATAGATATGAAGGGTGATAGCCATGAATAGTGATAAAACAGTTATTCTGATTATACGTATTGATGTAACACAGATTGAAGTTGAACGTAATGAAGTTATGATTACACGTTTATTACTGACGATTTGTCTTTCATTTGTATCTGACTGGAGATACAGTAATGCACTATTAGTTCAATCATAAATGTCAAAACTAACAGTGCAATAATAAAAAAAAATTGGTTGTCTGTAAAGTCGGTTTACGGACGATAGATTTACGTGACAACGACATAATCATGTATGACTTTGACTTTGACCGTTGACCATTGACCAATGACCAATGACCATTAACCATTGACCATTCACCGTTACGCGGAACGTTACTATTTTTCATTTTGGCATTCATCAATTTATAAAACGTTATCACGTCAAAAAATTTTTTTTTGCAAACATATTAAATACATATGACGTGTTGGTTAAATCATGTAAGTGGACTTCAATACATTTAGGTACATGTTACTTTTTTCTGTTTTATGTACGACAAATAAATGTATCCGACCAAATTCGTAGCTCTCTAAAACTGCCGCTCCACTCCATCCTCATCTGCCACTGCATCCTTCACTTTCTTACATTTGGCGTACCTACCTAACTAAATATTCTCGGCGCTTTTTCATAAACATGATTAGCAGATTCATAATGAAACAATTAATTTGGACAATAATTTATTTTGAAAGTCAGTATTATGATTCACATTTTCATCACATTAATATATAATTCAACTAAAACTTACGTGCACCATTACAAACTGTAAGTAGTCACATAAGTTATAACATCACGGACCAGTGTTCCTACAGAATATTATACTATATAACTGCGTATTGCGCATAATTCACTAAGATATATTTACTACCTAGACTACATCATTTAATCAAATAAAAACAAGAATTGTCACTAAAACACCGATTAAAAAAATACATAACATAATTCGTGTAATAAAAAGGTATAAAACTTTTAGAGAGACACATTCCTGATATCACAGCCGTCACCAGGCTTCGTTACTTAACCCTAAAACTCAGCTGCCAAGAGATACGTCGACCTACACCGTCCATATCGCCTATATTAGTTATATTAATCATTGCAATCAGTTAACAAGGAAACATTATCCAAGTGTGCAATGGTGTCAATAAACAAATCATAAAAAATATTGAGAATTGATTAACATCGTAGTCGCTACCTGGTAAAATTAGTTAAGAACTAGTTTAACAATTAGCTATTACATTTAATCTTAATATCTAGAGAATCTAGAGAGCATCAAAGGTAACTTATGGTTAGAATAGTTAACATACAAGTGGCCGTGGGTCTACTGGTAGGTTGACCACGGACGAATGAACCATGTCGGTACGAATCAATTAAACATCCATTCACAAATTTAACTAACTCACAAGGAAGATCATTATTCCAATGAAACCCGTCTTAGGGAGGCTTGACCCAACCGCGAATATACTTAAATTACCGCAGTGTAAACCAATTCATTGATGTATGTAGCACAGTGGGCGGTACAGAGAAAAGATTGATTGTACATTATTCAATTTAATACGAATACTTTATCGCAAACGCCATGCTACAGACACATTTATATTATTCTTAAATCGTTATATTTTAACAATAATGTAATTTATTCAATAAACTTCTCAATATTTAGTAGGTACTACAAATCTGTGGTCAGAATTAATATTTATGGAAATGTCGTTCCAAATTAGACAGGAAAAGATCGATTACTACTTACTAAGACAATATATTTTTATATCGCTTCTGATTGAGCAGAAAGATGCAGTTAAAATATGCGTAAGCACCGTTCAAAGCTTCAGAACGATACTGATGTAGTCTATAACCCGCTGGTCGTGCAAAATCTTCAGATGCTCGGCGTTGGGGAGGGAGACAGCTTTCACAGGTTTGCCTGGAACATTAGAAAAGTTGGATTTAATCTCAGATTACAAGCCTGCCACGTTTCGATTGAATCAAATGTCTCATATTGTATGTATTCTATTAATGTAGAGCGTAGAACTCTCCTTCGCGGCGTCTTCTCTGATACTGATGATACTCAGTATCAGAGAAGACGCCGCGAAGGAGAGTTGATTGAAGAAAGATGTCGACCGCAGTGATCGACGAAACGTCTGGAACACAAGTTTCACATAGACCACGGCCAAACAGCCCGGAAGCAATACATACAACATGCAACGCCGGCCGTGAAAGCCTTAGAGTTTACAAATGTCTCATAATTAACAAATGAACATATCTCATTGGATCATTTGTTAATTATGAGGTTGGTAGAAAATACTTCGTCTTCTGTATAATTACTATTGGTTATAGTTGCCGGAGTGTGAGGACGTGCCCTAAGGTACATGGTTACTATGTACTTTGGTATGGCTTTTGACTATGAACAATTCGCTAAAGTAATGAGACAAGACAAGACTAGACAAGACCTGTGTCTGGGTGTCTATATGTATATAAGTATATATCAGTCATCAGGTTACCATAGTACAGGCTCTGCCTAGTTTGGGACCTGAAGACCTTGTGTGAATGTTAATAAATAAATAAATGATGGCTTAGAAGCGAGACGAGTCTGTCATTTTACTGTAAGGTGTTCTCACCTTCCTTTAAAAACAACAACGCCGCGCTTCTGTTCCATGCTTCCGGCGTTAACTCTTCGAATACAACGGAGTTCAAGATCCTCTGAAGGACTTTCAGAAGCTCCGTCTATTACTCCGTCGTCACCAGGAGTCTTAAGTTAATGTTATTCTTAAGCTGTTTCCTAATCTCTTAACAGACTGATGTCCTGGATATCTTCGATTCAGTTCCGGGTCAGCTTGGCAGTAGTGTTAACAGGTCTAGCGGCAGACGTGATCATCATAACTAATATATAACATGATCCCAGATGAAGAAAGGGAATCCGAGTGGTTAGGTTATCATGATAGCAGTGGTACCTGCGTTGGGGCGAGTGAGGAAGCGCGGCTTGCGCCAGTGCTCGCACGCGGTGAGGGAGCGAAGGTTGACGGTGCCGTCTCCGTCCCCCGTCGCCAGCGTGGGGTACCCGTCCAGCCACGTGCCCGGCTTGTACACCAGTCTGAAACGATCACAATGTTGTTACTGCAATGTCTTTAACCTGTTTGCCTATGTACAGAGGGAAGTTGCGAGTCTGGCAGCATCTATATACTTAATGTTTTTTGTCCTATATTTAGACATAGAAAAGTTTTGCAAAAATTCAATGACAATAACGAAAAATCAATACACAATACAATTAATACAGTTTTATCGAAAAATGGCAAAGGTCAAACAATCTAAACAAATCTGTCATGCATAGCATATTAATATTAACATAATCTTAAGTAACATATTATGACCTTAATTAAAATTATCTCATATATATAATACATATCGTTTATTTTTTTAGCTTTATTTTAACATATATGTTAAAATAGTAGAGAATCCCACGTAAGAACGACCTTCACTAACTTGATAACTTTTTTAATTGAAAATAATATTTTAAGAAATAAAATACGTGTGGCCGTAAAACAATTGGGGTTGCCGTAAAAAATACTCATGGCTATGATTAAGGCAAAATTATTAAAAAATAATTATTTTTTCTAATTTGACTGTCTCAGTTGGCAAACGACTCATAGTCTATTCGAAAGTATACAACGTTCGCTGTATGCAGTTGATCGGTAGCTTACGTTTTTCTGTTCCTTATGACCTGGTAGCCGCGTACAAACAGCTAAATCGATAGTAGCAATGTCGATGCACACACGGCGCGGACCTTGGCTTGTGACATGTCAGGAACTCGTTTCGCGTTACCAAGGAGACTATCGCTAATGGGACCGGCAGATGTACGTATGTATAAAATGTGATATGCACCGTAATAAATGTACAGTTTGATTGTCGGGAAAGTAGCCTCCGTCACGGCAGGGAGTCTCATTAGCGCCACACACAAGTTCATGTGTGCATTCCAGTGTTAATAAATTACATTAATTATATTTAATGTAGTCTGTTAATTATTGTTTATTTAAATAATACTTTACTTAAAATAATTGTCTGGTGTTTGTTAGTTTTAAATTTGTCACCTATTAATTCTCTAATTTAGGGTTGAACAATTGTTTTCTATATCGCCTAATTTATCTTTTATTTATAACCAGTTGGTCGTAGGAGTACGTAGCAATTTGCGATCTGCCTAAGGTAAGTACTACCAGGTATGCACACTAATGTAAAAGTATACAAAGTCCGGAAGAGAACAGCAAGTATTGTGTTGTTTACCGTTCTACCGTGGAGATGTTGTACCCGTAGAGACAGTGCAGCTCGACTCCGGGCGGCTGGAACTCCCGCGAGTACTTCTCCACGTCCTTCCGCATCTCCCACGCGTTCGGTAACTCCATGTCACTGGAATAGTACATACATAAACTGAAAACACCGCTTTTGTAGAATGCTTGGCGCGGGGTCAGCTGTTCCATTTCCTCTCCAAGTCATCCAATAGTTTTTATTCAGAAATCTTTACCAGGAGTTCATGAATAATTAATAATACAAAAAGTTTCTGAGTTTTTACGATTCGAATCATCATTAGTGAGCCTTCAACCCCTTGGGGTTAGAGGAGGCTTCGAGCCTGAACCCCTTGCCCCAGATGGAACTAAATGGCCACCACCCCTCGGTAACTAGTTCCTTCGCAGAATGCATAGGCTCTGTTTAACTTCCGTGCGTTTTGTCTAACTAACTAAAACTAAAAATGGGCCCCTTATAGGGTCACTGCGTCGTCCTTTTGTTAGGCAAGTGTGTACTTGTGGAGTTATCAATTTCAAATTAATGTTCGATACTAGGATCTGCAATAACTCTTCTAAACCAACACAATTAAAATGTGCGACCGTTTGTGCTGCTTATTTAGGCACTCTCAAGAGTATCCAATTCTGTACGGTACTTCCCATTGATGTTCAATCGGGAAATCCGACAAGAAGCAATGAGTTCAAAGTTCAAGAACTAATTAAAAAATCAAATCCGTATATTTGTACACAAACATGTATGTATAATACCAAAATCTATCTACAAGTATGTACTGAACCCTCGGCTAGCTAACCGGACTGGCACTTGGGCGGGTAGCTTGTAATACTAGCTACCCCGCGGTTACTATGCACTCGGTTTTTTTAAAATAAAGAGGACTTAGTTTATTCATGTGTTATTCTAGGGTCTAAAAATCTTCGTTACTAATTTTATGTAAAATCCGTTCAGTCCATTAGCGCTGCTACCATTCAGCTGAAATATACACACACACAAACATTCGCACGAATATTATTAAGATTAGAGAATAGAAACGTGATATAATGAGAATACTAACTTGAACAGCTTCTGGAAGTGTTGGATAGTATAATTAAACTTGTCTGTCTGCACGAGCACTTCAGAAGGCTTCCAGAACAGAGGCGACGGGAGCAGCCACGCGAGAGAGGGACAGGTGATCTGCTGCGTGCGCATTATACTCTCGCGCAGCATCAGCGACCCGAGATCGTCACCTGTTCATTACATATAACAACTTATTGAAACATTCCCACGAACGTCTCGACGAGATCTAAAATATCAACTTACTATATTAGGTTCGAACATAACATTAGCAGGCTAAACTTAGGTTTATCTTCGAGAACTAGCTCATGTTCGATAACATGTTCATTTCAGTCGTGACATTTCATATTTACCCGGGTAATGTGCGCATTAACCACGGAGCTTGTACCAGCGCTGTGACATTCACCGTAACGAAACGGCTAAAAAAAAACAGACGTGTCGAATTGAAAACCTCCTCCTTTTCTTGAAGTCGTTTAAAATTGTATTGGATGGAGGCGGGGGGCGAACGACACGTGAGGGGGCGGAGGGGAGACGATGCGCATGTCCGTAACAATGTTTAAGTTTAGTTGAAACGGCACGATCTATCAATTATTTTCACGAAATCAGTTTACAGTTTGTGATCAAAAATCTGGGTTTTATATATCCCAGTTTAGCTCCGAGAGTCATAATGAGAAGTAAGTAAGTAAAGAGTGATGGTATAACTTTTTAGCAATTTTCTATATCACTGGGACGGTGCCATAGAATAATCAGCCCATCGACGAAATCTTAGGAAAATATTATAGAATTGTGACTATGGACGTGCATCTAAATCGATTTAGTATGTTGTTCATGATAAATCTACGTCGCTTTCCACATTGACGGTTTACCAAATAGGTACAGTACATAGTACAAACTTGGCTTGGACACGAGTTAATACAATGGACGTGCGCTGTATAGGTATATAATGTACTAATATCCTACTTATCGTTCAAACACTCATTAAGTCGGTAAAACGATCGGCATAAACAAAAACATAATGCCAACACAACCATTAAAGGAACAATGTAGGATACCTACTTCCAGTGATCAACACAAAAGTGTTATTGATGCACCAAACGATAACATAAGCATTACGAGTACACACCAACAATTTGAGTGTCTACAAATATACCTTTGCATATTGACTTATTTATTGATCCCTCCAAAAACATAAATGTGTAATCATCATCTCAGACATAGGACGTCCACGGCTGGACATGAGCCTCCCCCATTGATTTTTACAAAGACCGGATGGAAGCGGCCCTCATCCAGCCCTTGCCTGCAATCTTAGTCAGGTTGTCTGTCCACCTTTTCGATGGTCGTCCTATTTTGCTCTTGCCAGTCCATGGTCTCCAGTCGAGAACCTTTCGACCCTAACGGCCATCGGTTCTTCGAGCTATGTGTCCTGCCCACTGCCCCTTCAACTTGCTAATCCGCTGGGCTATGTCGGTGACTTTTGTTCTTCTACGGATCTCCTCATTTCTGATTGGTGACAAACCACAAGCATAGACCTCTCGACAGTTTGTTGTGCCACTTTGAGCCTGCTCACGAGGCCCATAGAGACCACGTTTCAGTTTCGTAAGTCATCACTGGTAACACGCGCTGATCGAAGAGTGTTTCGGCCGTTGTATAAATAAACATAGAAAAATGTATGTCATCTCGCATGCTAGCTTTCGCACTGCCATAGATCATTAAATAAAGCAGTGCAGCAATTGTCAGTGCCCATTATACCAAGACTTAAGATAAAGTCCGCCATTTTGTTATTTTTATCACGCTTCGCATGAAATGTTATTAACCCTGTCGGACGGCACGTTAGGTATAAGATGTAAATAGAACATTTTAAAATAATAATAATAAACTGCATACAGTGATACTTTTATGATATATACAAATTCTTTGTCGATGTGGCGAGTATTGGCAAATCCCCCCTATATGGGGGAGGCATATGTCCAGCGGGGGACGTCCTATGGCTGCTACGAGGAGGTATGTGAAGAAGTGATAAAAATGTTCTTATGCTTTCACTCGGTTTGTCGTATCAAGGTCCCTAGAGTTCGTAGACATACATGATTCCGATAAGACGGCACCAATGTATAGATAATGAGGGTAAATATTTTGATTAAATATGTTATATGTTTAAAAAAAAGTTTCATTTTTTTAGTACAAACCGGTAATTTCATACTTGAACCCCTAAGACACATCTGCACTTTGTTATGGAATTATAATATTAGTTCAGTAGATATTGAACATGTATTAAAAGTACAGTTAAAAATTACATACCCTCCATGTGGGCCACGATATTTGCACAGTTGTAAGGCTTAGTTTCGAAAACATGGAAGCGTGCATTTACTTGCATATATTGTATCCAAGAAATGTGTCTATAGTAGGGGATGAAATATATGTCTAAATGGGATTATGGTAATTAATTTAATTAGGTTTTCGCAATTCGAACAGCTCGTTAATATATTGATCGGGTCTTGACTGTGGGATAAACATTTGGTCGAAGCGTCGAGTTTAATACATTTTTACATATTAAAGGTAGATGGCGTTAAGAACAACATCTCAAGATGTTAAAGGAACGGATAAATTCGAACCGCTAGTGAAGTGCTACTATAGCTTAGTTGGACAAAGCGACAGGACGGTATTCTGTAGTCGTGGGTTCTTCGTTCTTTGTCCCCCTGGTCCCACAGGTAGCCGAATTTTTTCCTTGAAATTAGTTGAACGTAAATACATTTCTTAATGTTTTTCACGCGATCAAGCCACGATCTATTTATTAACAATATTTCACTCATACATATTTATTTATTTTATACTCCCACCCCCGCACTAGGATACCCTGTGTCGCAGGAGGCATAGACACACACAATGACAATGCACAAACATCCAAGACCCGAGAACAAACATCTTTGCTCGTCACAGAAATGTTTGCCCCGGCCGGGATTCGAACCCGGGGTCGCGGTTCCAAAGTCAGTGTCGCTGATCACTGAGCCACGACGACCGTCGTGGTGGTAATATGGTGATTACATTTCATTACTGGAGCCAAAGAATAGTCTATGACACAAGTCGCCGACTGAGAGAGAAGCTACGACCCTCGGTCTGGCAATTTCTTTCGTCAGCACACATTGCTCGCTGTACTCAGAGGTAACGCGGCAAGCAGTATGGGCACTTTTGGCATCGACTATTATTCCGCGGGGCTTTAGTTGACTGAGGGCTAGTCAACATTCTAGGACTAGCGTGACTACATCTTCGATTATAATCGTCACTAACCAGCAACTATGATAGTGGTAAATCAAATCAAATCAAATAAGTTTCTTGGCAAATATAGGTGTTAGATAACAGTTGGTAGTGTTAATAACGTTACTTAAGTCCTCTATATTTCACCATTACTGGTGCAAACTATTAGTCATAAATATAGGCATTAATTATATCTGTACATCTCATATATACAATTTACATACTATTTTACAATTCTACAATACCATACATAACATTACAAAAGGAATTAAATTTTATAATAATTGAAATAATTTTATCATGTCAAAATAATATTTAAAAACAAGAAAAAAAATTTAGTTCAATATTAATCTAAATGTCAAACAACAAAATATACCTAAATTATTTTGAAACTGCAAGAAGCGATCATTCAGAAATTCATTTACTGAATCGGAAGACGGGTCAAATTATTGTCCGATCCAGGTACTTAGTCGGGCTATTGATAAAGAATAATAAAAAAAAGAAGAATCTTGAATGAGACTAGATGTGAGTAGACTAAGATATATCTTTCTAATACATTTAAACGAGCAATTTATACATAAAACACTAGATCTATAAAGATCTAAAAAAAAATTTACTTTATAATTTTTGACGTGATAACGTTTTATAAATTGATGAATACCAGCAACACTCATGAAAAATAGTAACGTTCCGCGTAACGTTCCACCTGAGTTTTGTATTACATAAAATAATCAAAGTCAAAGTCGAAGTCGAAGTCAAAGTCAAAGTTATAAATGATTATGACGTTATCACGTAAATCTATCGTCCGTAAACCGACTTACAGACAACCTATTTTTATTTTACATTAAATTTCATGTATATATTAATCAGTGTGTGGCATCATAGCTCCTAAGTCCTGAGGGGAAAAACCAATTTTGATTAGATATAGTGTTTTGTAAAGTGCTTGAATCGAAAGTATTCTTAGCTGCCTTCTCCGTACTCTTAGCTAATATCTAAGCTATTATACTATATTTGTTGGTCGAGGGTTACTAGCTTCAAACCAAAATACATGACACAGGGAATATGAATTTTAGGTGTTGTTTAACAACTTAAAAAAATAGTTCAAACAAGGCAAATATCACAAAACATTTTTCATTTTCCATAATTGATTGAAATGAACACTATCATAACAATCTCACTGTAAACAAATAGGATTACGTAAGAAAGAGTGATGGTCACGTGATATCACTTATCCGAACACTTATAATGACGTCATCGTAACTGTTTTGATACCATCAATAACAATAACAATATATATTATGTATTTCAGTATAAAATATGTTTTAAAGTGCTTTTCGAATTACTTCTTTAATAGTTTATACTATTTAAAAATTTTGTGATATTTTGTGGAAATTATGTTTCTGTGAACAAATGATTACTGATAACAATTAGAATATAAAAAAAGGGGTTTATACAATATGGGAGCGAATAGTATGATATAACTGTGGTTTGGGGCTATGTTTAATACTGGAGTGTAATCTTTCTAGTGCCACCCAAGATTGATCTCACATTAGATAAAGTATACACCGTCAGAATACCAAACTTAGTATATCACATTTGTTTTAGATTATTTTGGTTTTATGATCTACTAGTAGCGCCCCGCCAGTTTTCCCACTACCTCAACTATCCCACGGGAACTATACTTTTTCCGGGATAAAAGCAGCGTATGTGATAATCCAGAGTATAAACTATCTCCATAACAAATTTCATCGAAATCGGTGAAGACGTTTGAGCGTGAAGAAGTAACAAACATACACACAAACTTTGACATTTATAATATTAGTAGGATAGGATAAATTTTAAGTTGTTGCTATGTCAGAATTAATATTTGTAAATGCAATGTATGTAATAAATAAATGAGAAAATATGCTTACTAAATGGTTTCTGTCCCTCCATTTCATCAAATTTTCAGGTAAAAATTTGTTAGGTCTGTACTTAAATGTGAACAATTACATGTTTGGTTACTTACTCAAGATACATACCGATAGCAAACACCTTCACCGCTTTCATAGATCCGCCCCAGGGTGCTGACAGCGAGATCATCCGCTTGATATACTGGTCCTTCCAAGACTGCGACTGCAGACGGAGAAAGTGCACCGCCATCAACCCTCCCATGCTGTGCACTATGAATGTCACTGGGGTCTTGTTGTTGGCAGCATACGTCTCTTCCACAAGACTCTTTAACTTCACGAAGAACTCACTGTTCTCATCTGGGGAGTATTTATATACCGTAAAATAGTTATCCTACTTATAATAATGTGAATTATGTTATAAATGTGACATTGAGTTGGTTTGTTTGTTACAATTCATCATCTCAGCCATAGAACGTCCACAGCTGGACATATGCCTCCCCCATATAGGGAAGATTTGCCAATACTGGCCACGCTTGGCAGGCGGGTTGGCGAGCGCAGTATGATTTCCGATCCTCAGAAGGCGCTGGTGCCCACCTCCTGGTACGTTATCTCTTAGCTGACTCTTACGGCACCCGCGGGAAGAGATGGGGAGTACTATTCTAGGCTGGTACCACCATGGCAATGTAACAAATTACATATACAAAAGGATGTAGAGTACCAGGGTTTCATCTAGAAACAAGTATGTACTTGTAATTTTTAGACTTTTGCGATTCGAACACATTGTTATTAAATGATACGGGGCTTAATCGCGAGAAAAACATTTAGTAATTCGAGGTAATTAAATTACTAAATGTTTTTCTCGCGATTAAGCCCCGTTTGATTTAATAACAAAGTATGTACTGTTCTTGAATTAACTACTTGCTTGTGGTGATCAATCGCTCTATGGATATCTGTAATACTGAGAGCATTACAATACACCTTGCCAATCTTTTTAAGACTGTTAACTCTCCTTTTGAAGAATCTCATATTGTAGCTACTCGAAAACACCGAGGAATGAAGCTCGTTCCACATTGTGCAGGTGTGTGGCAGAAACGATCTATGGAATCGCACAGTATATGACCATGACTTAATAATATGTGGATGAGCTTTCAGACGGTGCTGGCTAGTATGGTGGTAAAACCGTGATGTTGAAATGAGGTTGAAGAGCTCTTCAGAACACTCCCCGTTGTATATACTGTAGAAAACACCACAGTAGGGACCCAATATCTCTACCCATACTGAGGGGCTCGAGGTCTTTGGTGAGTTTGAAGTCGTCAATTCCGGTAGCTCTATGCTGCAATGCATTCAGAGGTTCAAACTGATACTTGTGCACTGTTCCAAAGGTGAGAGTTGTACACCATGTGAGGCCAGACTTGAGCTTTGTAAAGCAAAAGCCTTTATGACTTTGTGACGTGAAGTACCGCTTACCTTCTTTTAACACATAATGGACATAACACATATAATTTAACCTCTTTGCAGACACTAACTGATGATAAAAATATTGTTTTACACGGGATACGCACCATGATTTAGATTTTGATTGAGTTCAGTGAGTTGAGTGAGATACAGTGTGTTTTGTAGAAACTTGCAATCAAGTTCTAGTGCCAGTGGTACCCGTAGCAAAAGACTAAAAAAGAGGGTAGACAGATATGTATGTCCTTAACATTTCAATATACTTTTACATCTACCGCTTTCTTCAGTCTCTCCATGATCATAGTGCGTGGTACTGCGCCGAAATATCGGGAACTCAATCAAAATCATGGTGCATATCCCATGTTAAGCAATATTTTTATTGTAAAAAGCCATGAAAGTTTAAAACAATACTTAACTGATGATTTTCAAATCACATTTTATTCCTTATTCCACTAAAACAATTGTTTGCAGGAGGCTTGAAGCAGAGATAAAAACTTACTTGGTGCCTTTCTGAAGTCATAAGGTGCTCCCATGATAGAGACATTCCTTTTATATCCCAAATTAGCAACTAAATAATCAGAAATGGTATTGAAATATGTCCCAGTCTTGTCATGTGATGGGTCCAGCCACTCCACAGGCTCTGACAGACCCCAGCCAGGGATTCTAGTTTCCACTCCTTCAGGATTTCTAGTAGTCCTTGTAACATTGTCATATACTAGCCTCAAGTTGTCCACCCAACAGTCGATGACAAAGGGTACCAGCAATTCTAGATTGAGCCAGATGTTGAAGAAATCATTGGAGGTTTTAGCACAAATGTAGTGAACCACTGACGTCTTGTTTAGTTTTGCTTCTATTTGGGCACCACCGTCACCGGGGACTGTCGATAAAAGTATGTATTGTTACATATAATTCTACTAAGTAAGTATAAAAAATCCTGTTTTAAAATAATGAACATATATTAAGCTATTAGTTATGTCCCGCAGTTTCACACACTGACAATGATTTCCCATTACTTCAGTTATGCAACATCGGAATAAAAATTAAAAAGTAGCCTATGTCCCATTCCAGTCTATTATCTATCTCTGTGCTGAATCTCATCCAAATCTATTCATGATGGTGTGTGGTTGGGTAATCAACATTCATCTATACAGATTCATTTATCTAGTATAGTATTTATGGCTACTTAATTTGTAACTGTAGTCAATATAAAACAATGATAAAACAAAGCATGGATATTTCTAGAACTTGTAAATACAAAAATGAATTACAAATCGAATTATAATACTCACTGAAAATGACTGGCGATAATCCCAATGAGTTTTGAGCAAGGATACCGTAGATAAATAATATAATAAAACTTATTTTACTAGCTGACATGATCAGTTACAGTGCGTTGAACAAATTAGTTTCTAGTAATTTTTACGCAACGTCTGTTATACGCACAAGAGCGTAGAATCACTGCATTTCACTGCAATAGACTGAATCCTGAATCACAGCACAGCATTGAGCGTAGTTCGCTCCAGTGGTTATCCTCGCACACTCGCTCTAACTTCACTTGTCGTTGTAATCAATGAGTAGTGTGACGCATTGGCTTACTACTGGCTGCAGCCATCAGTCAGACTGTATCATACGATGCTAGTTACCATATACGTATGAGATTATGGTACAATGTATAAGTTGTAGGGGTCAATTAAACTATTGTTTTAGCTAAGGCGATGTTGGGCTGGCAGGGTAACAAAACAAAGTACAACGAAATCAAGTATTATTTACAAATCAACTAGTTTATCTAGCGAGATTGTTAGAAGATATTCTGGCTTTTGCTGATACTTTGTGTCTAACTATCTACAATAATCTTTTACACAGCCGTAGGTTAGCCTATTCGAGATTTTCGTGCATTGCATGATTTTCAAAAATTAACCTGATGAATTTCTTCTTCTTAAATTTATGGCTTTACACTATGTTATGTAGCGTTTCTCTGCCAGTGTCAAAGTATGGGAAGTGTTTTTTTTTTTTTTTTTTTTTTTTATATAAGTTTGCGTTTGACAACTGTCTCACCTGATATTAAGTCGCACCTTTAAAGACAAACCGTTACTAAACGAAATTTTCCAAGAATTGAGTTACTGATGCCATCTTTCTTAAATTGACGTGATCTACATGATAAATTTGACACTTTTATAAAAAGCCCACTTTTAGAGGTAGATGGCGCTCATTTTGACCGTTACAAAACTAAATAAGATTTGCTTGTTAAATGCAATATCGTGTTTATACTAATTGTGAATTGTTCGTTGAAGAGTGATGACGGAAGTTTGACAGAAAAGTGTGACTATTTGGATAACCCCGGCTGCACGTCAAGATAAAGGTATTTTGTTTAGTCACTTTAATTGGTATAGTGTAACATTTTGTTTAGTCACCGTTTACGCTTTATCAAATTATGCATTTCATAATGTAATTTTATTGGTAAAATGTTACATTTAGTATAGTTACGGTTTGCTTCTAAGGTTTGAAATATTTATTCAAGCATATTTATCTGTAAAGAGTAATCATTGGCTTAGTAACAGTATTTCTTTACTGTTAGAGTAAATAAGTAGGTAATAGATTTAAATACAATAATGGGACATTGAGGTTAATTGCAGTTTGCCACTATACACCGGGCACATCTGCATTAGAATGTTAATAGTAAAATATTACATTTTATTAAAATACTGTTTACTCTTAATATTCACTTAATAATGTATTAAAAAGTTAATGTCAGATAGTTTTATTTCAATTGAGGATCACTTTTCTACCTTTATTAAACGAAGTAATAATGTTGAATTTATTATATAATTATTAATATGATATTTTCTGAAGCAAAGTTATTTTAATTATTACCATGAATACCATGGTAATAATTAAAATAACTTTGCTTCAGAAAATGTCATATTTACGGAACTCGCGGATGAAACGTATTGTGGCAACTATGGAAACAGTAAAAGAATCCCAAACAGCCGAAGCCCCCAAAAATCTATCTATGGATGAGTTGAATCATATCCCCGATGCAGAAACTAGGAGATCTCCAACTGTATTGCAAGCACAGACGCTAGCAGTTCGCCATATAACAGTGGATGAGTGTAATATGCACCCTGTTAATGACAGAATGAACATTTCATAACAATTCTAGTTTTCCGATGTTATATTAAAGAAATAAGTGCACCCGGTTTCAGTAAAAGAGAAAGATCTAATTCATCTAGCTCAGAATCATCTTCAAGTTCAACTTCATCGTCTTCATCTATTACATCTACGTCGGATAAGAACTTTTCTGCTGATGAAGCTGATCGTGATCCAGACTATGTATTGCCAACGCCACCTAGACGTGTATCATTTAGTCTATCTCTTCAAAGTGACCAAAACAAACAACAGGTTCAAGATTTACCCACGAAGAAAATGATACGAATCAGCCGACAGACAATAATGTACCTATCAAACGAAGGCGTATAGGACATAATAATTTGTCGAAAAAACAAAAAGCTATAAGGCTTCGTAACACTGGGCAACAGTATACTTCCGTGTCCAAGTTAAGAAAGATTGTGCCTAAGGAGCAGATAGGACCTCCATGCGGCGAAAAATGTCGATTAAAGTGCAGCGATAGAATTAAACCAGATGAAAGAGAATTTATATTCAACGATTGTTGGAAAATGAGTGACTTGAAATGAGCGGTCTTTCGCTTGCCTTTGTTATGTGAAACGGGTAATACAACTCTGGCTAGCTTAACCCTATATTGGCCTCGTGATTCTGTGATTGTTACCCACGTTGTTTTTTTATAATGCTTTTATTTTGATAACGTTATTTTCAGTTGGTATCATAATTGGTTAATAGTTGAATTGATTCTGATGATAATTATAAGTTTAGAGATAACTTGCTGTGATTTAAAAGTAGGTACAGAAAAAACGACTGATTATTAAGACATCCTAGCAATCTTACAGATTGAAGTGCCATAATGTCAAAGAAATGTATGGATCTCGCTTTTTGAATTAGAATAAAACATTGATTAGGACGTGTTGTTTTATTTGTTTGTCCAGTTACAATAACAAGAAATGCTAACATATTATTTTCAATTTGATGATATTGTAAAATCATAGTTATAATGGGTTTATAAATATATTTATATTTAGTAACATTATTTATATAGGGATTTTAGAGTAAATAATCATAATCGAAAAAAAAATAAAGGAAAAGTGTTACTATAAAAATTACAAATCATAATTAACAATGTTCTATTAAAAAAAATATACTTTTCTGAATTTTATGTTATAGTGCAAATAAATATCCATCATAATGACCTTAAAAGATGGCTCAAAGCACCATGATCTTAATTTCTATTGCAAAAAAGTTGTGCATTTTTTTAATTTAAGCTCCTGTGTAAAATTTTATATTTTCGTTTAGTAACGGTTTGTCTTTAAGGGTGCGAAGTGACGACGTTGTCTAGAATTTAGCACGCAAACCTAGAAGGTACCTATTCACTCGCGACTTGAAGACTCCAGGATTGTACATATCGGGAAACACAGACTCGGGCAACGAGTTCCATTTCTTGGCAGTTCGCATTAAGAAAGTGGAAGCAAAACGCTTCGTACGTATAGGTGGTATATCTACCATATAGCAATGGCGAATGGCCGTACGTCGAGTTAAAAATAAAAGTATTTTAATAAATGAGAGCTTTGAGTATACAGCTTGGTTATTTTATCTGAGTATGAGAGATGCTTTATAACCGACTTAGATGGGTCTAAAAGATTACCTATAGGTACTAAAAGAAGGAATTACTTATCTGTAACCAAAGACCAGATTCCCAGACAGAAACAGCGAGAATACGAGCACGATCTGCGAAGCTAGAACACGTATTTAAAAAAATATTCCATGCTAGTTCACAAAGCGGCCGATCCCACTGTATCTGCAATGCCAAAGCTTTACGAATCTCAGTGTCTGGGCAAGCCATTTCCCAAACATTCTTGGCTTCGTCCAATTAAGCTACGTCATCTAAATTGCCTAAAGATGGTGCAATAATTTAATTGTTTACCTATACATTATAAAAAACTTAGTAATTGTATTTCTGAAATAAAAAAAATCTACTGGTGAATTATCTCGAAATAAAAACAATATTTTATCAAATAAGTTGAAAAAAGTACATACTCATCATCATCATCTCAGCCTTTTGGACGTCCACATATGCCTCCCCCATTGATTTCCATAAGGACCAGTTGGAAGCGGCCCTCGTCCAGCCCTTAGCTGCAATCTTAGCCAGGTCTTCTGTTCATCTTGTCAGTGGCCGTCCTATGCTGCGCTAGCCGCGCGTATTCGATAAGAATGAATACTTACGGATGTAATACTTTTATCGAGTTTTTGCATCGTCTATTTATCCAGCTAATATTTCACAATCTCTAATATATATATAATACTTTTATCGAGTTTTAGCATCATCTATTTATCCAGCTTAAAAAATATATACTTACCAATACAGACAACTCAACCAAAGGATCTGTGATAGAGATAGACAGATATCTGTGGATCCAAGCACGATGCGCTTCATGGTATAGCCACTGCAACGCGCAGGCGCGAATATTCAAAAAGAAAAGGGGCAGGGGCAGAGCTTACAGACCTTAGAGTAGTGTATTTGATATTTTAATTGTTATCATAGTATTTCTACCAATTAGTAAGCTAAAATGTTAGCCCAAAACCACATTAAGGGAACAAAAAGAAGCGCTATTTGCTTTATAGTCATAAATTGAAATGTTTCTGCAGGTAGGTTCCTACGTACGCGAAGTGCATTTACATAAATCGATAGGTCATTGGCAGTAAGATTTTATTATGCTGTAAGCATGACGTTGTTTATTCCAGGGTCGTGTTATAATTGTTTGGTTAACTTGGCTTATAGCAGGAATTTGTGGCGTCGTTATTTTGTTGATAGTTATTTGTTATTGTCGCCAAATGCCGCGCCATCAAAAATCGTTTGGTGAGTCCTTAACTTTTTAATCATACATTTACATAGCCTTTATCATATATATATTTATATATAAAGTCTATAAAGTCCCATAGCTGTAGCTACAACTTATTTTCAGATGATCAATATCTAAAAAAATATGAGATCAAGGAAAACCAAGAATATACGCACAGCCGCGATAGTTATAGAGCAGTTAAACATGCTGAGGTAAGTACCTACCACTACTACAGCTGTGTAAGTAGGTAAGTACCAACTGTATAAGGTAGGTAGATTGCTGTTATAGGTAAGTAAGTGATACCTACACATAGAACATTACATAGTACTATCTACCTACATATATTATATAATATAATGTACACACAACTTTAAAATTTTAAAGCAATGATGTCTAACGGTCATGATCATGTCGACATTCGCCGGTTCGATCCCCAAACTTGACCTCCGCCTTGGGCTTCCGGGGAAAGAGACATCTCAAATCTACAGCATGGTGGTGGGGTACCTACTGTACAGTACAAGAACCAGAGGCCCTATTTCATAAAACGACAAATCGTTGTAAGTCAACAAATGTCAGTCACGTGAGAACAATATTTCGTTTTTGAAACGTAACTTCACTGTGTGTGACTGACATTTGTTAGAACGATATGTAGTTTTATGAAATAGGCCCTTGTGCTCCTGATGGCTATCATGGCTAGCTGTCACCCTCAAATTCGTTAGAAATTGTCACTAAACAGTGATCTATTTAGTGAAAAATTCTATTTTCGAACACATTGACATTGAATGAATAGAAACATATTGTTTATGATGTAAATTAGGTACTTATTATGAAAACTATACTATTATGAAATTTTGTTGTAATACATTTGCAACAAAATATGTAATACCTAAGTATACAAATTGTAAATTTGTGTGCTTATACAGATTTAATTATTTATTCATATGTAGGTATAAATATAGTTATAATAATAATAGTTAATTAGCACAGATGAATATGCAAGCTTGATGAATGCGCAACTATAATTATCTTGAATTGAATGTAGGTGCATATGCAACGACATATGCGGCCAGTGAGCTACGCAGGCGACGCAGAGAGTCGGCAGGAGCACCGCGTCGCGCACCGCCCGGGACCGCCCGAGGGCAGGGACGCCCGGGACCACTACGTGCAGTACGCATCGAGCGGCAGTGAGTACACTACACGCATGCGGTCAGTCAGGTACCACTTCTTCGCTAAAATACGACCGCCGATGGGTTTGGAACCCGTATCCTTTGGAATGGCGGTCCAAATGGTTTACCCACCACTAAACTGAGAACATACCTCCTGCGGGTAAATTATAGACTATTTGTTTTTTTACATAAATAAAATGGTTGGTATATATTTGCTAGATGCTTAGTCCATTTTAGCTAACTTTTTTAAAGCGATAGCTGGTTTGAACCCTGTCCCCGGCTTCAGCTTTTGGTGAACGTAACATCGTTTTCAAATCCAAAGCGTATGAGGATGTTCTTAGTTTCTAAAACCCGTTTCGCTACCTAGGTACTACCCTCGATTTGAAAAACTGACACCGAACACACTGTGGCGTTAGGCAGCTGTTCTAGAGAGCTAGTCAATCTGAGTCCCAATATTCCAAGTCTATATTATAGTTAGGTAACCTTCGATCACATCCTCATTGCACATCGAGTGAGACATTAGCCATGCCCTAGACTTCAAAGCATAAATCCGTAAGTAGTGTAAGTGTGCAGTATTATTTCCAGTGCTGGATGAGATAGACAGTGCAGCCAATATCGACGCATTGAAGACTCGCTCCCTTCCCGCGTTCCTGCGCCCGAAGCCTCGACCGCTTTCCACTGAAGACGACTTGCAACAGCTTTATGCAAAGGTGAGGGAACATAACGGTACAAGAGTAACAACAAGTGCACTTTTTAACTTATCTGAAGCGATGATAGCTCTCAGGGGGGGGGACGGGGGGACGGACACTGGTTCGATCGCCAACAGCTTGAGCATCCGGTAAAGGTAACACCGTTATCAACAAATTCCCAGCATGGTAGCAGGGCAACAGCACCTTCGAGTATCCGCCTAGCTAGGCTAGGGTGATTCCTCAAGTTTGAAAAACTGTCACCAAACACACAGTGCGTTCAGGCAGCAGTCCTTGAGAGCCGTGGTCGAACGCTAGATCTATACAGTATAAAAAAAAACTCATGACCATCATTGCAGCCATAGCACGTAGACCGGATACACGCCTGCACTGCACGATCTTTGTAAGGACGTCTGTCAACGGCGCGCTTGCGCCATCAAACATCAGTTCTGCTGTGCCCACTGCCATTTCAACTTGAAAATCCACTGCACTATGTCGATTTTCTTCGGGTTCCACCGTTCCTAATTCGATCTCGTAAATAAATCCTGGTCGTAGCCTATCCATAGCTTGTTAATGAATACTATTATAATAATTATATATTACGCGTCGTCACTTAACATTAGGTGAGTCAATGGCCAAACGCAAATCATAAAATTGCTCAGTTAATAATGGTCGCAGCGGTTGCTTCTCAAGTTGCTTGATAAAGTAGAAAGTTCTGCAACATATATTCTACTAAATCGAACTAATCTTTCCCTACTTTAAAACCGTGAAGGGTAAAAAGTTCCCTGAGGGGAAGGCCCCCGTTTCAGCAGTGGGAACGTTGCAATAACGTCTTGTACATATGTATAGGCAAGTTATAGGTAATGTCTGTTGGTACAGGTGAGCCTCAGCAAGAAGTACAAGAACCGCATGCGCAGCGAGCACGCCGCCATCATCGCGCTCAGCAAGTCGCACAGCCAGTTCCTCGACGCAGACGCAGTCATCGTCTACGACCAGAGGACGGCGCTCTAGCGCTTACCGCACTCGCTCCACTTCAACAAAACCAACCTCCACACATAACGTTTAAGCACACCAAACAGGAATATTGTTAACTTCGCAACTCTCACCACAATTGATGTTTCCGAGATTCCTGCGGCAGCTGTGCTGTTGGAAGTACTGTGATAACGGATGCACGGTTAATCTAATGACTATCGAAGACACCTAGATACCGAAGACAGCATGGTACTTACTCCCTTTTAACCTTAACAACAGTGATTCTGACCATGAAACATTAAATAATATGATACGACATAGGTACTGACTAGAAATGTTTGAACGAACATTGCTTGCGAACAATGCACCGAAATATGACGACCATTATGAGGCCTGCGGCCTCACAATAGACGCTCGGCCTTCGCTCTCGCGGTGTGTAACAAAACTGAGCTGGGTGGGCCACGCAAATGTAGATAGAGTTTTCGGGTCCTGCGTCAAATTCCTATATTATACTAAATCTATACTATTTATATTGAACAAAATTGAACACACTCAATCGTGTAATTGCCAGTTACACTGGCAAAGTGTTGAACAAATTTGACTGAGAGTAGGGAAGGAAAAGAACAACAATTGCTCACGGTGTAGGTTGGGAATCACACTGGCTTGTCTACGAAGGAATTTTGTTATTAGATTGTAGTACCTTCTTATAGGTTCAATCCCTCCCTTCCTTCTGAATTATATTCTACCTACGAACATATCGATATCTAAGTGCTATTTCTTCTTTATTAGCCATACATGTTATAATAGAATAAGACAAAAACGCACAGATAAATATAAATATTGCGTCATTTTAAAATACAAAATAAATATTTATATGCCTTTTGGACACCGCAAATAAAAGAGAAACTAGATTGACGCTTGTGCGTGTCGAAAGTATTTAAAAATTGTGTTCATAATTAGCAGCTAGAATGAAATAATGGTCATAATTATAATTCAACCATAAAACAGTTCCAGGCTATATTGCCTATCGGATATTCTTAAACCGTTTCAAAATATATTGTCATCATTATTGTGATTGGAAAATGTGTGATAAATTAAAAAATCGAAATTGTGGCCTAACTTAATTAAAATTTAGGTACAGTCGCGTTTTGCTATCGATTAGTTTTCGTAAATGAATTTGAAAAAAGCTATTGTTTGTTAATATTTGGCTTAATTTAGCACTTAAAATAGTGGCATATAAAATCCTGTTATTGTTATGTCATAGGTTGACACACTGGAGCAGAGGGGCGAATTTTTTTATTTTTTATTTTATTTATTTATTGACATTCACACAAGGTCTTCAGGTCTCAAACTAGGCAGAGCCTGTGCTATGTTAACCTGATGACTGATATATATACATATACACACCCAGACACTATATAATTCCTATACTGGGACATATAAGATTGCTGTCTACAATATATGTGCTAAGTAAAGGTCCATTTGTATATTGACGCGACTGTACCGTTTTCTATGACGGCTTTACTGATTTATTTAAATTGTTCTAAACTAAACCCCAAACAATGCTCGGATATTTTGTCAGGGATTTCATATATACTTTTAAAATTTTTACATTGTCCCAACCCTTATCTAATGGTACAGTAGAGCGATATTTATAACCGTAGTCCCAATAAATTAAGTCCAAGACACTCAACTTAGCCCAAGTTAATGTTGGAGTTTGACTGTATAAATATTGTTTGGGCATATCAACTCAAAATCTAGAGACTGCCACAAAATGGAGCAGCAAAAAGATGCGTTTAGCAGTTCTCCTAGTTTGGCGAGGAGCGTATTGTACCGGGTTCGTGCCTTGGTAATCATTATTTGTATGGACCACGTGGGTAGAATCATCTTACTGTACTTACACGTAATTTTAATTTTTGTTAAACATAAAATACTTACATTACGTTAATATTTTAAGGAAGGGATATGTAAAATTCGCCCAAACGAGGTAGTCCAGTGTTTTCATACGTATTATATACTCATTTATTGAGATGTATAATGTACTTATATATTAGCTTTTGGTTAGGTAAGTGCCGCTCAAGGTGTATCGGACGTAACCAAATATTGTTTGGGTGCTCATTACAATTGGTCAGTATTACACGAGATGTTTTTTACGGAATGTACGAGTAGTTAGGAAGAATATATTTTGAATTAGTTGATATGTTTGTCGTATATATGCGTAGTTTATGAATAAAATGAAGTTTTTATAACCTTGACTGGTGAGTTTATCTAAAATCATCCACAATTCTGGGAAACTCTTCCCGAGTGCGAGCCGACTCACGCAACGAGAGTTGCGTGTAATACATACGTCACGAGGTCAGGTGCACAGATATTGTGACCGGGTTGTACTGTATTTTTTATACTTTATAGATCTAACGTTTGACCACTATCTCACCCGATGGTCAGTGACTATGTGGTCGAAGATGTAATGTAATCACACTAGACCTAGAATGTGCACTGGCTCTCAAAGGCTGCTGCTTGAACACACTGTGTTTGGTGACAGTTTTTCAAACTTGAGGATGGTGTCAAAACCGGGCGGGTATTCGAGAGTACCCTGGGAATTCGATAACGATGTTACCTTCACCGGAAGCCATTTCGAATTTCAATGATTGGGGGTCGAAAGGACCTTATATGTTCGATTCTCTCGAGAGTTGCATCTATGCGCCATGAAAGCTGTAACACTTGATTGTATTTACTTGACTTACTAGTTCTCCACAGCTTCCGGCACGGCGTCTTACACAGGGCCGTTTACGAACAATCTTAGATTGACGCTCAATAGATGTTCTCGCCATAACATAATTCACAGTAAAACAGTATTCGATATTCAATATATTTAATAGTTACGATGTATGTGGTGTTTAAAATATAACATAAATTACGTGGCAACAATGGTACGCCATCGAAATAATATTACCATCTGTCTTCCATTTATAAAAAGAACTCTTCCACGAATACTATCTAATGCTGACGACGTCCGTGAGACATATACTTAACTATTTATTTTAATATAACAGTTAAATTATTTTCATTATGATTTGTCAGTTAAATAATACCTTCTATCGGCTCGGCGTTCAGCCAGTTTATTCACTCTAATTATATATTAAAAGCAGTAAAGAAAAAATACCAAAAAAGAACTCAACCGTGTAAAGGTTAAGAGAAGTTAAAATTAAGTTCCTGCCATACATCGTGGCTGTAACGAAAAATGTTGTCTAGTTGTAGGTGCGGAAGCAGGCGAGCGTGGGGTAAGTCTTGAGCCGCAGCAGCTCCAGCTCGGTCTGAAGCAGCACGATGGTGGTGTGGTTGGCTTGCACCTCGCGGATCAGCTGGCTGCGCATCACCAGCGTCTCCATCCTGCACATCGCGCACTGCTGCTCTACTCCGCTCGCAGCTAGTCCGCGCGAGACTAGCCGCTGCGGCGACGTTACGGACTAGAAACTCCATAACGTTTGTCAGTTCTCAGCAACTCTCACATACCAGATTTCGAACCAGTTGTCATGAGAAGAAAACCGGCTACGGTCACGTCTTTTTGTGTTAGCGCCGACGACGTTTCTCACGTGTAACGCCGGTTTTCTCCATATAATGTGTAGGGAGTCAATACTCACGAAGGTTATCGAACTTCAAAATGTTCTTTAATCAAGCTGTTTTCTACTCGAAGCAGAAGTGGAGACAAAACGTCTTTATCGTCAACTATGCTGGTCCAATGAGTATGATTTTCACACTCGTATTATAAATACGAAAGTTTGCGTGTATGCGTCACTGTTACCTGTTCACGCCGTAATGGCTTGATGGATTTGAATGGAATCTCGGAATTCAGATATAACCTGGATTTTGATATTGCCGGGATACAAAAAAAAACGTAATATTATAAATGCGAATGTAACTCTGTTACGTTTAAGTATGTTGTTTACGCTAAACCACTGAACCAATTTTAATGAATTTTGGTATTAAGATACATGGGACTTTGGAGAAGACATAAGCTACTCTTTATCCTGGAATAAGTATGGTTTCCGTGGAATAACTGAGATAGCGAGTAAAGCGTAGTAACGCTGGTGAAAGCGCCAGGCGCAGCTAGTATATAAATATATTCCATAACTCGTAGCACCCAGCAGTGACACCTGCGTAGATTACGGTTTTCCCGCTACATAAATTATCCCATTAAAACTATACTTTTTCTGGGACAAAAGTAGCTTATGCGTTATTCCAGTGTCTATATCAAAATCGGTACTGCCATTTGAGCGTGAAGGGGTCACAGAGGTTTTTGAATTTTTAGCTTATCCTACGGGAACAGCAATTATTTTCGGGATGAAAAGTAGCATATGATGTAAAATCTAGAGGTTAAACTATATCCATACCAAATTTCATCGGTGCAGCCGTTCGAGCGTGCAGGAGTAACAAACATACACACTTACACACATACAAACTTTCGCCGTCATAATATCAGTGGGATTCGCATAAAATGACACATAACAATGATTACCTTTTCTTGAATATGCGCCGAATACGTATGGGCTCGAGGGGGTCTTCATTGAGCCGTTTCTCGGAGACCCGCACGTGGAGGTTGCTGATTAGTTTCTCGAGTTTGTTTCCCTTCGCTGCTATCGCATCGATCTTCAACTGGAATAGCGATGACAACGATCACTTCATATCTCCCAAGTTTTACAACTCTGTTATGAAACCTACACACATCTGTTATGTTAGAACGGTTATTCGTCTTCGATATGTGTACGGCTCCAACGGAAGACCAGCATTGGCTTCACAACCAGTAGTACGCTGAGCTGGGACCGATTTGCGATTATTACATTGTACCTACTTTATTTTCTTATGTCAAGTAAAATGTGTCTGTATATGTTAAGTAATGTATGTTTTGTTTATTAATATTTTATAATAATCGCAAATAAATATGTTTTTCTTCTTCTTTCTTGAAGAAGATTCAAAGATGTTATGTTTCGTGTGGATCTGCTGAAAACTTCTTTCATCCACACGAAACAAAAGATCTTTGAATATGTAAAACGGTAGTGCTGTCATAAATTTCAAACCTCAAATTGGGAAAACTATACAAGTCTCCGCTATCCCTTGTCACACTGTGTCGAGCGTCGCTGAAAAGACACGCGACCATGTTTAATAGATTGGAGCTAATAATATTTGACATGCTCAACTAATATATTTTAGCGAAGCTGGAAACTCTTCGACACGTGTTTCGCGTCTGCACGAGGCATCCTCAGGAGATGTTTACCCTTTGGCCGTTTTTTTTAACGGACTAATGTTGTTTGCCTCTACCGGCATTTACAGCTTCACCGGCGAGCACAGATGGTGCTCAGCCCGGTATTTGTGCAGGCACAGAAGGCGCACCGCCTAGTGAGGCTAGCGCTGACGGCGCTGTGCCACTAGGAGAGGACGAGGCGACCAGCTCAAAGGCACCACTGAGGTTCGGGCCTCGGCTTGAGCTGTCGCCAGAACAGGGAGTTATCGGAACGTGGTAAAGTCGCAAAGCAAAAACGCCAGTATTTAAAGGTTTTTTCCGGCCCCGCCCCTAATACGCAATAATTTACTGCGTTGTTTTGTCCGCTGCTAGTCGATACTTGAGGTGTTCGGGATGAAAATTGGCAATAATGTTGATGAAACTATAATGGGTTTGTTTGTTCGTTCAACTGTGTAAACATGTTGTTATTATGTTTTAGAATCTCTAATTGTTCCAACTTTACCTATCTTAAACCCTAAGGATGCTTCGTGTTACTCGGGTTCCGCGGAAGTATCACCATATATTGTCTATTTAATATGTTTTGTACCTCTAGTTCCTCAACGCGGTGTATCTGTTCCGTGAGCCCCTTGTTGACGGCCATCTTAGAGGCTTCCATCTCCTTCTCCATGCGCAGGAACTCCTGCTCCTCCGTGTAGCCCAGCTCCTTGTTCTTCAAGTACAGCTGCAGCTCCTTCGGGATCTGTACCGGACGAGATGCTGCATGTACTGTATATACTCGTATCTACGTCATTGTAAGTATAACTAGGTACTGGATTTTAATCACGGTTATGTGGGATCGCTGTATACTTCCGATATTTATGCAGGATCGTAAGCGCTTTAATCAACCCGACAACAATTTACTTTGAAAATAGCGTTCAAATGGTTGAATGTTATAGTACCTCATTACCTTTTCTCCCGGTCATACGTAACATACTTTTCAATAGCCTTACTCGTAAAGAGCGTATCCATAAATCGCGTTTATGGCCATAAACCGAGCCATAACATCCACGTGCGTAATAACATTATTCACTAGGGCGTGATAGAATTATCCCAAGGTACAAAATTGAGTTAGTATTACATTAGTTGTGTCGTCCTGGCTTTGCCTGCTACATTTGTATGTAAAATGTATTAAGCGTAAAGAAAGCCAGAGAAATAAGCCAGGATCACATTACAGCAAGTGGAAATCCGTGATCTTTACCAATCTCCCTACGATACAGTCGTGATGTGTTTTTTATAATGTTGTTATATATTTAATGGGCGAAAAAATAATTGATTTATTATTTAAACCGTTTTAACCTTCCTAATAATATGAGCCCCATGGTAGAGACCGGCGCCCATGGTTACCTTGAGCCTGGTGTAGGAGTAGAGCTCCTGCTCCAGATGACGCAGACGCAGCTTGGCTTGCGCGTGCTCCCACTCCTTGGCGAGGATCCCGCGCCGGAACTGCATCTGCGCGCGCATCATGCGCAGCTTCATCGCGCCCACTTTCTGTGCACATCGACACCCACCACCATTCGCTACTATATCATACGTCTCATATGTTTCTTTAAAATATTTCGTCATTTATGATAAACCTTTCGCCAATATGATGATATGATGTTGAAATGGCACACTGCATCTTCCACCTTTAATGTGTGTCTAATACAGTCGCATCATATATCTGCGTTGTCACCTGTCTCAAATCTTCATCTAACAATTGTATTACTTCATTTGTATTAAATGTCTTGTTATTTTGAGCGACATACTTCTTAACCTGTGCCTATACTCAATTGGGTTGCATTTACAATGGTAAGGGGGAAGTCGGTGAATGGTGATACCATACTGGGCGGCGAACTCATTTGTTGTTGACAAGACTTTTGAGCTCAATGGACCTGAATTTTTAGAACAAATTCCCTAAAGAAATTGACCAAACTAAAAAAACCGTAACAAGGAACTAATAACACACCAATAAGCGTTACGACAAAGCGCAATTGCACAAACGTAGGAATTTTATTTTGTTTTCTCGAACTATGTTGTGAAGCACATTATACAAACAAATAAAATGAAATGGGAAATGACGGCGGAAAAAATGTTTAGAATCTATGCAATCCTCCTACCAGTACAATAAAATATTGTCTATCAAAAAATATTTATCTTTCATCATAACATTGCATATAACAGATAGGTAATACGTAGAGTAAATAGTACAAAACGATATTTATTTTTTATAATTGGGAAGATTACGACCAGAAACAAGTATTTAAGTAGTCTTTTGGGCAAATTTAGTAAACTTCCAGTGTGAAAGATATTATCCCCTTTGTTTACATAAAATATATAAGATTACCATAATTATCGAGTTTGAGCGATCTTTGAAAAGCTCACCAATATGAGATTGTTAATCGCCTCTATGTCCTCCCTGGGTATGAGCGCGGCATCCTCGAAGTCCTCCATGTGGCCGGTAGTCACTATCTCCACCTGGCCCGCGGGGATCACCAGCTGTCCCACGCACAAACTCGAGTTACACACAACATACCGCCTGACTGGAATCATTCCAGTTCTATGTTCTATTCACTTAACAACTGCAGGATAATGGCAATCCGTGTCTTACGGGAGATTTCAACTATGTAAAAAGCAAATACTTATAAATGTAATTGTATAACTTCTACTTGTTTAAAGATTGTTAGATCGCAGTGAGTTCAGTGATCAATTAGAGAATCTTGAGCCTTATTAAGTTGGGTTTTGTGAAAGATATAATCAAGAAATTCAGTTGGACAGTTGTATCGGTAATGACCGGAGGAAACTATGGACAGATACAGCGATGGCGTGAGCTCGGATGAGGGACATCAACTCTATTTCTTCTAATATCTTAACATTATTAATGTGAAATTTGTGTCTGTGTTCTTAACGACCCAGGTCTCCGCGCCAAAATCGCTGGACTTTGGTTCTCGCCCCGGACGTAGAGGATGACTGATAACAAGAAAGTATTATGAAAATGTTACTATGAAAATATGCTAAAATGATGAATGCTAATGAACTGTGAGTGCGCTCGCTGCTGATAGGACACTAATGCCGTTCGCGGAGGTCGCCACCCGCGAGTAATTAGGTTGATGGGTATAAAGTTTATTCCCAAAAAGTAAACGGTTCCTGTAAGATATCCAGACGATCACAAGAAGAGATTACGGATAAATCTCAGTCTGAGCGGATGAAAAAACAATAAGAAGTACGGGTAAGGCCATACGTAAATATGTAGAGCAGAGAAGGAATACATCATACAGTAGTCACCGCGTAAGTTTTGTACTCTATAGAAGTCACCACGTAGCTTCGCCTATTCTGAGCCTATTTCTTGGTCGTTAAGGACCGGGCTTAACTATAGTATAACCGTCTCACTCGCTCGTTTACGTTTTCGATTGTTGCTATCTCGCTTATTTAGCTCGATGACAAACCGTTTAACCGGTCCATGAGGAGTCCAGCGTCAGAAGCATAAGGAGAGGCCACTGGTGGGAACGTGCAGTGTACCTGTACGGTTCTGTTTCTGGCCGTGAGCTCGACGGCTGCGCGGTGGCGCGTGACGGCCTCGTGCGTGCGCGCGAGGTACGCGCGGCGCGCGTGCGCGGCTCCGCGCCACACCCCCCCAGCGCTCTCCACGTACCCCATCTCCAGCGCTACGCCGCGCATCTACACACACACACCCCCTATACACCACATAGTGGTAGTATCGAGTGGAGTCTCCACGTAATCGAGGGTTAGAACCCTCGCCGCTAGTACGCGATAACACAATTATCGATCCTCCCGATTCTACACATATTATCGAGTCATATGGGTTCTCGCTGATGTAGAAACTATTTATATTGCAAACGTGGGCTGTTTGATCTATATCTATGCTAGAGCTCTCTGTCGCGTGACCGCGCCAATCGTGTGACGTGTTGCAATACCAAAGTGAGAATCCAAAAAGTAATAGTTGAAAAACTTACAAATGTTTTACAATGCTATATATTTCCATCTAGGGTGTTAAGGCTCATCATTAAAATGAATTAGCTGGAGAGGTATATATATATACCTGCATAAGTAAACACTGACGAGGGGACACTTTTGAGGTTTCATTTTTATACAGACTGTGTGTCTATAGTATATTTGATTGAAGATTCCAGGTAACTTCAAAACGTTCGTTACACATAATTAAAATAAAAATTTTCATTTGATTGTCGACTAACTAATCAAATTTTTCCTGCGTGTTCGATTGATTTTTACTTACGCGTACTTCATTTTCAATTTTAGCGCGACGCAGCTTGCACATAGTGGCCCAGAGACCCTCGTCCATCACAGGGGGCATATTGCTCACCAGGTCCAGCTGGTCCAACCTAGACAATACATATTCTCAATAACACAAAATAATCTTCTACATCGGATTGCGCTTCCCCTAAGTCCAATCCGATGTAAAAGATTATTTTTCGATGAAGCAAAAATAAAAGGAGCTGCAGGCTTCCCGTCTATACCTACCCACAATGTTACGTTACTTAATCTCGATTCTTGTCGGTAGTTGGGATGAAATGGAACGCCCAATCAGAATGGACATGAAGGGATATTTCAGTACGGGTTAAACTGACTGTAAGTCCGCTGCCTATCCCTATCGAATACAACGAAAAACCTCTTTTAGCAATACACATGTGTGTACTAAAAACATTGTAAATATATATCTTTTTTGAAGCGCTCTTTGTGAAGCGACCGTCCGATGTTCATTTTACTTGTTTTTTATTAGTATTAGTATGACATAATTCAATTTATATACAATATGGTTGGACTAAATAAATAAATAAAAATATATAAAATGTTCATCGACGATGTTTCCGAAGATGCAAACACGTTAGGACATCTGCCGGAACACAAGCATTCCGTCTACCGATCAGAGCAATAAGATGAGAAGCAGTAGTGAGCAGGAGTACCCCTTGTAGAAGTCGACGCAGTCCTGGTGCAGCAGCGGGGGGCGCACGCCCGCGAGCACCGCGCCCGCCAGCTCGTACAGCACCGCCGGGGTCATGGTGCTGCGCTGCTGCCACTTGGGACGCTTCCTGAGTACACAACATACAGATTATGGGCAGCTTTCTTCGTTACATTCAATTGTTACAATCAATATTATACTCTTTAGTTGCCATAACAATGCCTTAAGCGGTATAATACGCATATAAATATGTTATAGCATATATAAATACAATATTGCGTTCGTAAAAACAATTGAACAACGCACGTACCGTCCGTTAGTTACACTATGGTTATTTGTTTTACATGTGGGTGAAGTTGATTTTTGGCGCGAGTGGGGGGTGAAGGGTTCGTTCGTGATTTAAAATAAGAAGCTTGAGCATGGCGAAAGTTTCAAAACACGAAACGTGTATGAATAGATACCTTCTAAGTTTGCGTCCTACACCTTACACCGCATCATCACTTAACATCGGGTGAGACAGCGGTCAAACGTAAGCTTATAATCTATAAAAAACCGTCAACAATTTTCAAGAAAGTAGCACCAACTACTAGGCAGGAACTTGCAGAGCGCAAATGGTTCCTTCACAGACTAGATAGATACAAAAAGAACTAAGTAGTGGCAACATTTCACAAAGCTGCTAAGGTTAACAAAAATATTTTATTATATAAAAATACACAAAAGTCATTATACCTTTTAATTCAGCTGCACGTATTATCTACACATGCAAACTAGACAATTCAAGAAAACGGTAGTTCCAAGTAACTTTAAGTTCAAGAGATATATCCCAGTTATAGTGTTAATACTAGTATAAGTAGCCAAACTTACAGCAATATAATGTATAATAAAAAGCAAGACATTATAGGTAATCTATTCGAGAACGGCTAACCCTTTACCCCCAGCGCGTTCCATCCAGGACTGTGGTAAGTTTGGGCCGACTACTTTTATATAGTAAAAGACCACAACCAAACATTCGTTTTAGGGCGTCCAACTCTCAACAAGATTAGAGAAATTCCATGAGTACAAAAGTACAAAAACTCGAACAACGAAATCAAATAAATAACATGGTAAATATCCCGTTTATCCTTACCTACATTGAGGCTGGACGAGGCGGTCTAATGAGAAAACCAAACACGGGAGATATGGAGCGTATCGGAGGCAAAGTAGTATGTCAGTGTGCGTGTGCATTACACTCACTTGAAAAACTTGAAGCACTGGTCCACAATAATCGGCGATAGATCAGCGAAGTGGTTCTTGAAAGTCCGCTCCATGTATTTGTCCTTGATAGTGAGCGAGTCGTACGTCGCCTGACACTCGGTGCTTTGTTCCTGGATTTGTTGGAGCTCTTGCGTCAGAACATCCAGTTCCCCCTCGTACAGAGCAATTTGGCCCCTGGAAAACGTCCAAACAACCTTAAATGTAAACTTGTATTTTTGAAAGAAAGAAGAACTTAATTTGTTTTATATTATAGCGAGGCCTATGCAAACTCGCCCTGCCCCTCTCACTTCACCCCTGCGAGGGCGACGGCGGTCGAGTCGTCTCAGGTCGCGCGCTAAGACTGCTAGCTAGTGAGCGATTGACATCGCCCCGAACCACACGCGTACTCACTCGCCGCGCCGACGCCGCCGCGGCTCTTCCCACTACTATTATAAATGTGAAAGTTACGATGGATGGATGGATGTTTGTTACTCACGTTATCACGCCAGAATGGCTGAACGGATCGAGATGAAATTTGGTATGGAGATAGCTTATACCCTGGATTAACACATAGGCTTATTTTCATCATCACCATCATCACCACGCGGGTACAACCACGGGGCGCAACTAGTATCTTATAAATTTGCAACCTTATAGCGTCCATGTTTCTAATAGTTAATAGTTGTTTGTGTCCTGGCCCTAAATAAACGTTTTCATAGAGTGAGTGAGTTGTTTCCTTGCGCCTATCCGCTATAATATGTACACTCTTATTTTATATAATAATCCTTATTTTCATAAATATATATATATTATTTTAGTGTAACAGACTTCTTTTTGTTAATTTACTACATTCCATATATATTATCTCATAACAAGCTCCTTCACAACGCAATACTATAAAAAACAAAAATAAAATGTACTCTCGAAAATCTTACTTTATTTTCATCGAATTATGGCTTACTACGATAGAAATAACAACTTCCCTTTATACTTTATTCCGTATCTGAACAACGACAACGAAGACCTGCCTATTCCCAATAAATAAAAAAGAACAACTGTACGAATAAGGATTACCTCATGTTTTCAAGCTTTTCCGCCATTTCCACTCGGTCTAAGTTTGTCCTTCGCAGACGCATTAAGTTGAGATTTTCTTGTCCAATAACTGAGTCCACTCTGAGCTTTGTCAGCCACATTTCTTTGACCTTCAAGTAAATAAAAAAAACTAATCACCACAGAATCATGTCAATCATCACAACAAACATTTAGTAAATAGTAAGATAAAACAATACAGTGCATAGGAATTAAAAATTCGTTAAAATCATAGCAATAATGTCATGGTCTAAGATACGGCTTAATAAATATATCCCCGCATCTGTTATTTAATTATGATAAAGCTTATATGTTACATAATATGTAGAGGGATAAAGTGCACATGGGTTGTCGAGCTAAGCCTGGGTCTATACTGTCAATAACCCAATCATTATAAAAAATCTTTCTGCGTCCTTGTCTCTCACATGAAGTAGCGCGTGAAACGCTTCTCTGTCACCCTCCCTACACGCGATTCAATGTGAACTTTAAAAATCTAAGCATACATGAACATGACACAGTTTTAAATAAGTAACCTAATACTGTTGGATAGGCGACAAAATAAGCTTTAATTTTTTTTAGAATCCAGTTTCATCACATTGTTTAATATTAAAGTGAATATAGATATATAAGGATTTCGCTAGGCAACCCAAGTGCAATGTATCAATCTAACTTAGGCCGTATCTCGTACTATCATACCTTTTGGTTGAACTTGACAACGCCTTCGTTCAAGACTTGGGAGAGCTTCGCGTATTCGGCGTGCAGCATCTTGCGATACTTGTCGCGCTCTTCGTTGCGGAACGCCACCTTCGCTTCGTAATCGAACACGACGCGGAGGTCTTCCTCGTTGAAATGCTCAGGGTCTTTGTCCAGCTGTTTGACATGTGTGCTCGATATTATACGAGATTGACTCGACAAATCCATTCGGAAACTCAATCGATTGCGTAAAATCCTAATACTCAATTTTTAAACAATTAAAAAAAAAATCTGTAATGAACATGTTTACTTTGTTAAAATCCGTATTAAAATATTGTTATTTATAAAACCATATTTAGTAATAAACAAAACTTTCCATGTGCAGCGGCGACACAGGTGTCAAAGTTCTGCTCCAATCACAGATACATACTTGAAGGGTTTAATAGACAGTAATTGTTGGTGTTTGCATCCTACTGTATATTTCCTGCTTGCATTTTTAACCAGAACGATTTTATTGTTCGGTTTAGATGTGGAAGGGGTCTCACCATGCACTGCGGGACGGGTATGGGCTTCTTGATCTCCTCGTGCCAGAGCTTCTCGAGCACGCCGTCCATCATCTCTATGAGCGCGCGCTCGCGGAAGTCGTCCTTGGGGCGCGGCTCCGGCGGCGGCACCACCACCTGGCTCGGGCTCACGTACGGCGGGATGCTGCACTGGAACGGACAACCACTCCTACTCGAGTCTCGCGATGCCGAACGCGCCCTAATTATACGCAAACCATTTCTACTGGCCTTATTTTTTTTATAAAACCAGAGTTTTATGAAATAAATTTGGCTGATTGATGAAAAAAAGTAAGCTCAAAGAGAATTTTGGTAAAGAAAATTAACAAGGGCGTCAATTCTACTAAGCCATTGCTCATAGATTGTTAATAGACTGTTGTATTCCTAGTTTTGCTATTCTACTCCGAGTATCAATTGTAATGACTACATAGATCTAATTTCGAGATGCAGATGTTATTTTAGCAGAATATCAAGTTTATTTATGACTCAAAAATCAAACGTGATTTACTATAACATTGTTTATGAATTGCTTGCCTTAATACATTGAAACTTGAAAATCGGCGCCCTCGTACCCTGGACCTTCGTTTTATGTTTTTTTCTGGTCGGATTGGTCTATGTTCGTTTAAAATTCACTAGCTTCGCAGAAATATAGCGATAGGATTAAGGAAAGTGGGTGGTAAGAGCCACATGGGTGTGTTCAAATCACGAGTGCAAGGGATTTAACTCGGAAATTGAGAGCTGATTATAACAATAATTGTAAGCCATAATTATAAGTCACGTGATCCTCTCTCAGAAATGTTAGATTAACAACGTTACGTGACGCGCACAAAAGAGCTTTGTAATCCATCTCACCATAGACAACCGTATCACTGCCAGACGCGGCGAACCTCAAGCTCGGCCAGCACGGGTCGCACCCCGACGTGGAGATAACCTTTCAATACAATAAAATGTTCAATACCTCTTCAGGATCGACTTTGATGAGTCGCTGCGGCTGCTCCTCCTGCTGCCACTCGGGGTCCGCTATACCTATCATCAGGTGGTGGAAGCTGCCGCGTAGGTCTGACAGCTTGTTCAGCTCTGGAAACGTCAATATCATGTCGTCAAATACATGACAAGACTTATGACATCGCAGCGGGGCGTAGTTCAAACGTCCACATTTTTTAGTACCGCGATTCGCACAAACTGTCAACTTATGAACAAACCGATATATATATATATATATATATATATATATATATATATATATATATATATATATATATATATATATTACAATAATGATATCAACCGTTGTTCTTTATAAAGTGGAAACTATCTACCGATAAACAACTAAAATTGTTCTCTGCATTCGTGCAAGTCGTGAGAAATCAGTCTACCTTGTGAAATTAATTCAAACATACAATTGTGTATATTAACTACTTTCAAATTCAAAAGCTCTATAATTGTAACATTCTATCTTTTACTTATATATAAAGTTAGGGTGTGCCAAAATAACACTAAAGCTGTATTGGTTTAGAGTTAAACCTTCAATGATAAATCTGAGGCGGTTGTTTCTCTCGGCCACGAGTCCGACCTCCCGTTTCTTGAGGTTCATCAGTTCGTCGAACTGCTTGTTGAACCACAGACGCATGTTTTGTGCAGTCAGCTGCAAGGGTCGGAACATAATTATCCATCTACCATAATCTATCTCCAACATAGTAAACTGTAACTAGAAGTCTGCACCATACGTTATATTTTCAAGTTTTTCACGGTCGCTAAGAATAATCAACCGAACAACAATCTATCGAATCTTACCTCTACAGTTTTGTGGTTTATTGTATTAACAACACGCTAAGCGGAACTTACGGTCAAATTATTTGCAGGCGAACATTCGGCTGCTAGTGGGACTGAACCCACGACTACAGAATACCGTCCTGTCGCTTTGTCCAACTAAGCTATTGCAGCCCATACCACTAGCGACGATTTTCTTCCTTCAAATAGTTAGAACGTAATTTTATTTCTGTTGTTTCTTTATAACTCGTTATTCTTATATATTCATTTATTCATAATAATTGAGATTCCCAAGTCGGGTACATTTTTTTTAATCACATAGGCTGCGTTTGACCACTAGCTCACCTGATGTTAAGTGATGATTGCGATCTACAATAGATCACGCGTGCCTAAAAGATACCTTTCAATTCAATATGATGTCAAGGGGCCAAGCATTTCTATCTTAACTGAGGAACTGCCACTAGATGGAGTTTTTACAGTATGGTTTGATTACAATATAGGACACCAAGGATATTATGATAATATATTTCACTAAAACGTGAGGGATCTGAGTAATTCAGTGTTTTAGGTTTAATTACAATAATAAATAAACGGAACAAGAAGTGAAAATTGTAAATGGAAAAATTAGACGTATTGCACTGAAAGACGTTTTGCATTTTAAACCTTTTCATAAGGATCCATGCAATTTCGGCTGCAAAGAATCATTTAGTACTGATCTAGAGTGCAAGCTGAATGGGACAAAAATAGCCGTAAGACAAACACAAAGGAAATACCTTAACAATGTGATGGAGACAGTTCATGTGCAGAAAGCTGAAGGCCAAGGTCTGCGGCACCATGAATCCCGGGATCGTAATGTACTGGCGCGCGTTAGAGCCATAGAGGACCGCGTCCCTGCCGGCCCGCGCCCACTCCTCGTCGTCCTCCGCGCCCTCGTCCCCGTCGGGCCCGAGCCCCCCCGCCGCCGACGCCTGCGACGCGGTGCGCCCCTTCACCGACACAGCCGACCCCTGGAGTACCCTGGAAACAAACACTAAAATATAGCTATATCCTGGAGTACCCTGGAAACAAACACTAAAATATAGCTATATCCTGGAGTACCCTGGAAACAAACACTAAAATATAGCTATATCACATTTTTTTTTATTATTAATATGGGACAACATTCACACAAGGTCTTTTAGGTCCCAAACTAGGCAGAGCCTGTACTATGATAACCTGATGACTGATGTACATAATTATTACTACTTATAATTAATTCAGAAGTATTCGATTAGAAGTTAAAGCAATCGCGAGTTGAGTGTGGCTTAACAAGAGCCAAGAGGGAAGCAGTTCCCTATAATTTGTTAACATATTTTCTCAATACGATATTCCTTCATCATCATCATCAACTGAGCCATAGGACGTCCACTGCTGGACATAGGCCTCCCTATATTCCTATCCCGGAATCCGGGAGGTTTCCTTCGGTTTAAGTAATATCCGGGACCCGGATATTCCTTAAATCGAAGGAAACCTCAAATACGGTACAGTTTGGCAGATGAATACCATCAACGACGTGCGTTTGTTTCATAAATACGGGCTGTATATTTTTAATCCTATTTCAAGCCTAATAACACATTTGAGCATTTCCAAACATCTTGAGCTTTGTTCTGAGAAGAAAAAGAGCACAAACTGACCGGCTGACAGAATTTCAGTCAATGCTTCAGCCAGCTTTCGGTAACTAAACACATTCTGAGATGTTTAAAGGATGCAATATCAATACCTCGTCTGGCTCGGCTCCATGGTGACCACTTCACAATATTCCTCCCAGGGTCTGAAGAGGTCAGAATCGTTTTCCATCTCCAATAACCGGAGCGCTTCGGTCTGGTTGAGCTCCGGCCAATTGTCTCGTTGGCTCGGCAGCACTGCGTAATTCTCCACCTTACAACCAAAACAGATCATGAAGCGTTCGAGAGTAGCACATATCATCCACCGTCCAGTTTGGAACTGAATCATATAAATACCTGATAATGACTGAAGATGGCAAAGAGCTTGACTCGCGGCGTAAGCATGCTGTCCCAGCACTGGGCCTTGATCCAAGCCGTCACTTTGTCCTGCGCGCGTATCAGAGCCTCTGTCTTCAGTCGAATCTCTTCCCGCTCTCTTTCCGCCTATACCACATTTTATTTTGGATCAAAATATTTTATTCAATAACATAAAAAAGTACTCAAATAGTAGTTTATGAAACTGTAAGGTGACATAATAAGGGTAGCTAAACTATAGCTTAGTTGGACAAAGCGACAGGACGATATTCTGTATAGTCGTGGGTTTAAGTTCCACTAGCAGCCGAATTTTTTCCTTCAAATATCTGAACGTAAGTTCCGCCTAGCGTGTTGTTAATGCAATAAACCATAAAACTCTTGAAATAATTAAACGTAGTGAAAAAACTACGCCAGCAGTGGAACATTTTTAACGTTTCCTTGAAAATGAATACATCATCGAGCAAAATTAATAATTACTAGTCAGATCGTAATTTTGTATATTTTTTATGGTTATTATTCAGTCTTTCTCGTTATGCCAGAGTTTAAATAACTTTCTGCCAGCGGGGCACCACATGCAAATCAACAGATCTGTAGTCTGTACACGACAAAATTAGAATGTTCCAGTAATTTCTAGAACATAGTCAAACTGTTTAACCGCATCTTAACCATAACCAACTACTTACTAGAACGCGTGTCCACCGACCAATAGAGCAAATCTGTAAACTATACGTTCGAGAAGGTTCTTGACAGGTCATCGGCCATGAAGCCACACCTTCTATGTAACTTCTAAATGTTGAGAACGATTTGTTTTAGCAATGTTGTCAATGATGTTTTATTAAAGATGACGTATATTCATACTGCGCTGTGCTCAGATTTTGTTCCTTTACGACATAAACATGCTTACTGCGACAGATAATACGGTACAAATAATATAGAAAAGGATAGCTATATGTTTAGACTTGCGCTTGAAATACGCGTCGTAATCAAAATTACGACAATTGACTTAATTTTGCCGCCCCAGTTCCCGCGCGCTTGTGCGATATCTACCTCATATAAACATGTATCATTGAATGTTGTCTTAATTTAAGAGTTTACTTTACTACTTACTAGACGGTTATATACCGAAGGATTTAAAAAATGTAGAAGTCACCTGCAATTTCCTCTCCTTCCTGTGCTCCAGGTGCAGGTTGAATTCGGACAATGAGAGTTGATGCAGAGCACATTCAGCTATATTTTCTTCGAGCAGCGCTACCACCTTCGACTGGACAGCCTTGAAAGCATTAACTACTTCCTCGCGTTGCTTCTTGTAGTCCATTGCTTCTTCGCGGACTTTCTTCTCTTCTTGCAGGGTTAGATAGGTTTCTAAAAAAATGTGATTATGAAAATGTGAAGAAAACATTTCAAAGTCTCACCTGCCGCTTTGTATAGTTATAGTTCCCGTTGTATAGAAAGTATTCGAGAGACTTTTGTATGATAGACTTAGTAACGGTTTAATAAACACGCTTTTGTAGATAGCGAACTAATACGTCCAGATATGAGATATAAAAATCGCTAATCCTGGAGAACCTGGTAAGGATAATAGGACAAACTAATTAATTATTGATCATTCATAATTGTGCAAACTTTCAAATTAATCCGATGTTTCGAAGATCCGATGGCGAAGCTAATAGAAGCGTGTTAACAATATGTAGAATTAAAATGATTTAGCAGATGCGTTGGAAAATAAGATTGAAAGGTGAAAAGCAGCTTGTCAAAATGTTTTAGGTACATTCACCTAAAACACTTTGACTAGCCGAACCACTTAAACGATAGGTTTTTCAACCTTGGAGCCAAGGTCAATCGTTTTGTGATGGGGCGAGAACAAATATATTACATTGCGTGGAATATATTCGATCATCACTAATGCAACAGGACTTTAGACTCTCGGGATTTCTAGACGATCGTTTTATCTAATCGCGCAGTCGGTATATGAACGACGATGACTTTGAAATACGCACTATCTCCAGGCGCGATGATAGTAATCGTGTTAGTCTCGTCCAGCAGGCTGAGGTCGAGAGGTTCGCGAGCATGCTCGGCGCGCTCGACACGCTCGCCACGCTCGACGCGCTCGACGCGCTCGGCGCGCAGCACGGTGATTGCGCACGTGCAGTCGGCGGCGAGGTGGGCCACGGTGTCGTTCTGCGCGTCCACCACGGCTTGCTTCACGCCGTGCTCGTACCGGTGCGATACGCAAAGCTTTAACACTAGAAAAAGAACACATTCTCCGATATAGAAGCGCGTAGTAGAATGTCTATATCATGTCTCGCAGCGGACTGGTGAAGACAAATAAGTGGCTAAACAAATTTGAAAACAGCAATTTCGTTCATAAAATTGAGTCAACGGGTTATAGTAGTTTACTAATCTCATACTTTTCATTTATTTCTTTTATTTGTCTGGCCGGTTGGCGCAGTTGGTAGCACTCTGCCTTCTGAGCCGCTGGTCCCGGGTTCGATTCCCGGACAGGTCAAACATTTGTGTGCATGAACATGTTTGTTTGACCTGTGTCTGGGTGTTTATATGTATATAAGTATATATATCAGTCATCAGGTTACCATAGCACAGGCTCTGCCTAGTTTGGGACTTGAAGACCTTGTGTCAATGTTAATAAATAAATAAAAATAAATAAATAATTATTAGAAGATACCTATAGAATCAATAAATTTTATTTATTATTATTTACACCAGAATCAATACAAATATAACTAATCCCTGGGCCATATAGTTACCAAGGACAATGACGACATAGAGCTGGAACGAAAGGCGCTGTCTATCAGGGCAAATATGCTGGCTCGCAGGTTCATATAATACGTGTTATGCTGTTATGTTTTATTGACCGCAAAGGCAAGAGGAGTGTTATGGGTCTAGCGTGTCTGTTGGTGGCTTCATGGCTCCAAAACGGATGTACCAAATTGGATTTTCTATTTAACTTTAAAGGTTAGTCGAGAGCGTAGTCATATTCCAAGATAATTAACGTCGGCGGTTCTTTTAATTTTTAGTGTAATGGTTTATTTGCGTAGTTTATCAAATTATTGTATGTGGTAACATCGATTCGCAGGTACATTATTTGTAAGCAGATAATGGAACTCACAGTAGTCTTGTGGTGCGTCCGGTGTCCTCAGCACCACGTTCCCGTCGAAGCCGAAGGTGAGCAACGCCTTGCCGCTGTAGAAGCCATCGAACTGCTTGATGTCGTGCCCCGACACTATGATCGGGCCCATCTTCACCGACACTGTTATACCTTTCTGTTACAACATAAACAATGATACTTATTATGCATGTAATGACTCAGAATAACAGTAGTTAGATCATGTCGATGGCCCTTGAGCTACCTGAAAACTCGGACAATGTTCGCTAGCCTGTCCACCAACCGGCATTGGGCAGTGTGGCGAACTATGGACATTACTCCTCCCGGAGAGGAAGGCTCCCAGCAGTAACAACGTACTGGGCAGATTATGGTTATGGTTGATTTCGACTGGATGATTTCAAAAGATGGTTGATGGTCGTTTTTGTTACACACATTGAAACCCCCGCACTAGGGTTATGAGTCGCGGGAGGCAAGGACACACACAATCACAGCACACAGACTCGGGACAAACATCTAAACTCATTGCATAAAGATTTAGCCTTTCCGGATTCGAACCCAGGGTCCTGGAGACTCAGAAGTCATGTCACTCACCACAAAGCCACAGCGCCCGTCCTTGAAATCCTTTGAGGGGAAATTCCTTCTACAGGCATTAGAGCACATGCACTTATGCTGAACCAATCAACGTTATCAATTACCTATTTATATTTTATTATACTATTTTATTTCCACCTTAAATAGAAACAATGATAAAAGTGTTAAGGGACACATCCATAGTACAGTAAATTTAGCAAGTTAGACTTAACTGTGAGAGATAGCGTTGAAAACCCTTGTAACATGATGCAGCCACGAGGGCATAGCGTGAGCCAACCTTACATGTCGCTGGTTTGATCCCTACCGCCGCTCATCATACACAAATCAATACAATAGCTTTATTGTACACAACAGGAAAATATGCATTTACAAAATAATATCTAACAATAGAGTACAATGGGCGGACTTATGGTTGAAAGCGATCTCATCCAGCATAATATGGTAGTTTAATTTTCAATACGTATTTAGGTCTAGCGTGATCGTCATTGACCATCAATTGAAATAATGGTAACTTACGTGCTATTTCAGAAGTTTAATCCAGATTCGTTGATCCGTTCTGGCGTGAAAGAGTTACAAACATCCATACGCTTATCCTCACAATTGTTAGAGTTCCATCATCATTCATATTCCATCACAGCGTTTTTATAATATAAAATGGAATATAAATATGAAGTATAGCAAGTACCAGTACGGCGCAGGCGTCGTACTGTCGACATGTGAAGTGGTGTGCGTAATGTACGGATCATACCGAGAGCAGGAGCGCGCGGCGGGCTAGGTACTAACCTCCCCGCTGAGGTGCAGAATGTGGTAGTCCCGTGAGAGGTGCGGTACTGCCAGCAGGCAGTCGGGCCGAGCCAGGGGCAGCAGGCGGCAGTAGGGGCCCTGCATCTTGCCCGCGAACTTGTTGTCTTTGCCGGTCTCCGCGTTTATACACACGATGCGTTCGCCTAACGAACCACACGACGTATTACAGAATATTTGACTATGTCGAACACATTATAAACACTCCACAGTCACGACACTATGACCAAGACAATAATTTACATTATTTTTTTGAACAAAAGCATCTTCATCACATATCTCTCCTCTATTGATTTCCATGAGGACCGGATGGAAGCTGGCCCCCATCCAGCCCTTACCTGCGATCTTAGTCAAGTCGTCTATCCACCTTGTCGGTGGTCGTTCTATCTGCGCTTGCCAGTCCGTGGTTTCCATTCGAGAGCCTTTCGACCTCAACGGTCATCAGTTCTTCGAGCTGCCCAGCTCACTGCCATTTCAACTTGCTAATCCGCTGGGCTATGGCGGTAAATTTCGTTCTTCTACAAATCTCCTCATTTCCGATTCGATCGCGTAGAGAAACCTCGAGCATAGCCCATGGCTCGTTGCTCTCCATAGCTCATTGGGCCACTTTGAGCATGCCCACAAGGCCCATAGTCAGAGACCACGTTTCAGTTTCGTAAGTCGTTACTATTCGAAGACCGTCGTTTTCAAGCATTGTGGAGTTTTGGGCGAGAAAACTTGCTTAAGTTTCCCGAATGCAACTCATCCGAGTTGGATTTGACGGTTGTCTTCTTTCTCAAAGTTGGTCTCGCCTAATTGGACTGTTTGTCCTTCATACTACATCGAATTCCCAATTAATACTGAGTCGGGCGCAACAGGGGCATTTCATATAATTTTCGTCTTGTCCATGTTCATTTTAAGGCCCACCCTTTCGAAAACTGGATTGAGGCCAACGAGCATCGTGTTAAGGTCTTTCATCGATTTTGCCATGACCACAATATCGTCGGCAAACCGAAGATGAGTGATTTACTCGCCGTTAATGTTAATGCCGAATACTTGGCATTCCAAGAGCTTGAATGCGTTTTCTAATACGGCAGTGAGTTTCGGAAATATAACGTCTCCCTGTCTCACGCCTCTTCGCAATAGAACCGCGATCGAAATTTGCTCTTGTACTCGGACCGACATGGTGGCGTTATTGTAGAAACACTTCAACACTTCGATATACCAATGGTCAATACGGCACCGCTAGAGAGACTCAAGCACCGCCCACATCTTGATCAAATCAAAGGCTTTCTCATAGTACACTAACAATAAACATAAAGGCACTCTTCGGTCTTCTGTATAAATTGCCGAAGCATGTGGATGTGCTCTATGGCGCTGCAGCCTTTCCGGAATCCGGCTTGTTCGGAAGGCTGGAAGACATCAAACCAAAGCTCGAGACGATACGCGATGACTCTTGAAAACAGCTTGTAAGCATGGCTCAGAAGCGAAATGGGTCTGTATTTCTTCAGCAAAATCACCTTTCTTAAAAATCAACACCACTACGCTTGTCTTCCATGCTTCCGGCGTCGACCCTTCGACGACAACGAAATTAAAGAGCTTCTTAAATATAAATCCTTAAACAGTTGGAGACATTTCTAATAAAACCTATAACAAACTAAAAATACCGTTTCCTGTAATATTTGTCACTTGGTAAATTGGCCACTCGGCCTTCGGGTATCAGTAAATATGAGCATAGGCGAAATTGTATTGGGTATGTTAATTTAGCGCATTACAAATGTTATTCTACAATAAGGCGTAGACGGGTGGATATAGAGGTATAGGATGAACGAAGGTATGGATCGTCGGAGGAATGACATGCTTATGACAGGGGTGAGCAGTGAGGTGACTAGTGATAGAACGGAGCGGAAGCGTGGCGTGTGAGCACAGCTGGCGTGGCACAGGGATAAGGGCAGGGTGTTGTGACCCACCGATGTTGTGCGTGTCGGAGAAGAGCACGAGCGCGAGCGCGCGCACGCTGCCGCCCACGCGCACCAGCAGGCAGTCCGCCAGCGCGCGCCCCGCCTCCCACTGCCGCACCGGCGTCAACTCCCACCCCTCCTCCACCTGCCCACATGTACACACTCACACCATGTACTATCTTCTCTTCTCAATTCAACATATATTACATCAAAACAAATAAATAACACGTATACGCGAGACGTGTGTGTCATACGGCCCCTGTTATCCCGCAACGACAGACTTTTTTTTTATACTGTATAGATCTAACGTTTGACCACTATCTCACTTGATGGTCAGTGACGATGTGGTCGAGTTATCACGCTAGACCTGGAATACTCACTGGCTCTCCAGGACTGCTGCCTGAACACACTATGTGTTTGATGACAGTTTTTCAAACTTGAGGGTGGAAGCTAGCCAGGCGGGTACTCAAAAGTACCCTAACATCATGCTGGGAATTCGATAATGGTGTTACCTTCACCGGAAGCTCAAGCTGTTAGAACTAGAGATGTATAGAGAACTAGAGAGAACCAGTGTCCGTCAGTTTGACAGCCGACGCTCGCCTCGCTGAGCTAACACAAATAGGTACTAATAGAATAGGAGCCAGAAAGTGAAACATACCTGCATTACGAAGATATGGCCGGCAGCCATGGCCGCCGCCAACATATGCCTGCCAGTGTCCGAGAAGACGACGCGCGACACTATCTGGTGTGTGAGACACAGCCGCGCGACGTTAGCGAGCGTCAGGTCCGGCGCCAGGAGATACAGCGACACTCCGTAGTTCTGCTCGTAGCAACCAAACACCGCGAGGACCGGCTCTACGGGACTCGCTTCGAAGGACACGTCGCTGCCTTCCACTATTTTCATTAACACCTAAAGACGAACATGTTGAGTTTCATCATCATCATCTCAGCCATAGGACGTCCACTGCTGGACATACGCCTCCCCCATTGATTTCCCCCAAGGACCTATTGAAAGCGGCCAGCATCCAGCCCTTGCCTGCGATCTTAGTCAGGTCGTCTGTCTACCGGTCGGTGGCCGTTGTTGAGTGTTGAGTCTAATTATAAGTAAATACTTAAATAGTAATGTAGTTAGTTAAATAGTACTTATTTTGATATTTGTAACTGGTTTGCCATTAACTTGTTCGTAAGATCCGTGACGATTTCATCACAGAAGACCTAGCATCTCGACTGGACCACGTGGACAGGTGCCTAATGAACCTAATGCCTATTAGATAATACATTTTTAATCCTCAAGATGTTAAAGTACTAGAAAGAACTTTAACATCGTACAGAAGAAAATATCAAATTTATCTTGAATATATTAAACTATTCAATGTATTCAATATATAAGAATAAAAATGATTGTGACTTGTTTATGAGTTGAATGCATCGTTACCAATTTCCCTGTGAGAATGTCGTAGATACAGAGTGCCGCAGAGTCGCTTATGGTAGCCAGGTATTTGTAGTCTGGAGCTATCATCTGGATCTTCTTTATATTCCTGAAATCAAATAGCTTCATTGTACACCATCAACCTAGAAGAGATGGGTATGTGGTATCTGATATGTAAACTTGTGTAATTTTACCTGTTCATTACTTTGGGGTATTATCAGAAATTGTGATTAATTACTTATTTAAACTGCCTGTGCTGGGCTGTCGGTATCACAAATTACGTAATATTATTAAGATTTAATAAATAACAGGCGTCACAGATGACTAACGAAACTCAGAAAGGGCAAGTACTTAACTTTTATAAATCATAATATAAGCATAGAAGAGATCAAAGAAAGTGTTTTAAGAAATAAACGAAATTAATCCACCCAATTACATCATACCTTTTATATTGACGTGATAACGTTTTATAAATTGATGACTACCAGCAAGACTCATGAAAAATAGTAACGTTCTGCGTAACGTTCTACCTGAGTTTTGTATTACATAAAATAATCAAAGTCAAAGTCAAAGTCAGTCAAAATCAGTCAAAGTCAGTCAAAGTCAAAGTCATAAATGATTATGACGTTATCACGTAAATCTATCGTCCGTAAACCGACTTTACAGACAACCAATTTTTTTTATTTTAGGTGGACTTTGAAAATCGAAAACGAAAGAAAGAAACAATTTGCAAATCTGATCGCCGAAAACGTCGTAAGTAGTCATAATTGCGCTAGCTGCGGGCGCTTTCGGCAGGAAAGAGCGCGTTACGATATCGATCTCTCGTATGGGTTTCCAATGCTCACTTTCGATTCGAATTGGAAATCGAGAAAGGCGAAAATGCAACCCCATGAGATATAAGCCGGAAATAATCTTGAATTCGACAGTGACTGTTGGGCTGTCTACCTGATTTAATATATAACATAAGCACAATAAGAATGGCGGATAGCGAGACGGCGGAAGGTAGACGCGGCGGTCACCTCTGCTTATAGAAGAGCGGCGTGAGTTCGAGCTTCTCCTCAGAGTCCCCGGAGAGCCGGTAGAGCAGCCCGCCGGCGGTCCAGGCGGCGGCCGCGTCACACGTCGCGTTCCCCACGAGCCGCGCGATCTCGTCGTGGGGCGTGAACGTGAACACTACCTTCCATTTGCCCTCGGTTTTCTTCAACGCCTGCATAAACGAGTAATCTTATTGGAAAAAACCGTCTAAAATTGTAGTGTTTGAAACATAGTTATATGGACTAAAGGGATAGATAAATTCATGATTTTATTATAGTAGTAACTATTACCGTATCAATGAGTCATTAAGCCGCTTATGAATTACTTGTGCATACAACTATGTGCCGTTTATACAATGGTTTTTATTTAATTTTGATGGTGTCATGCTTCCGATTTTATTTATTTACGACCACCATTTATTTACAACCGTCGCATCGTTACGTCACAATTATGCTATATAATTGTAACGCAAAGACCAAACACGAATGTTTTGGAGACGATGGCGTCCAAGTATGTTCGCTGATGTCTAAGGCCAACCAAATAATCCGAGGTTCTCTGATCAAATCACAATTGTCGGTTGAAAACTTGTGATCCAATCTGAAAGTTCAGCAAAAAGTTCAGATAATTCGGTCGGGGCAAGTGAGCCATTATAACACAAACTTTAAAAAATAATTCCGGCATACTTGTATCGTCAAACAATTACTACTTAATTAGTATCAGCTTTGTAAAAACCATGCAAGTTCCGAGCAGTTCTAAAACCTGGCTTAAACATGCCAGAGACAACAATAACCGTTCACCTTTGAGGGTATCAATGTTCAAACCGTTTACCTAAAGGAGCGTGATGCCGTGGTGATGGTATGATTTCACACTAAACGGTTTAAGCCAGGTTTTAGAACTGCTCGGAAATTGAATGGAATTCACAAAGCTGATAGTAATGTAATCAGTGATGACCCCCTCGAGTTTTATAAGAGAAGTTAGCGGTCTATCAAAGCAACCCGCTCTAATAGCTTAAGTGTATAGTTGTACAAGTGAAGGCAGTAACAAGTAAATCCAACGTGTGACCCTGAGGTTGTTGTCCGGCCCGTAGAGCAGCAGCCCGTTCCCGAACGCGCAGAGCTGCGGCGCGCGGCGCTCGCGCTCGCGGTCGCGTTCGCCGCTCCACTCGAGGTTCGACACCATGTTGATGCCGTCCGATACCACCTGCAACACGTTACACGGTACGATACTCACCGCCACCGCCCCTTTATATGTCTGTTGTTATTCAAACTGATTATGAATGTATAAAACACGGGAATTACTCGCGTAATAAGTCAGAGGGTTCCGACTGTAGTTTCAACCACATTCGGTGGTCTTGTTCAAGGAATTCTCCTTGTGAGAAAGTTCTTCTTCTTCTCCTTGTGAGGAAGTGTCCTTCACGGGCCTTCTACTGTAATATCGTCTAGGATAAGCACGCACTTTTCAGTTAATGAAGTGACTCTAAAACCACTTGTCCGATTTTGATGAAACTTAAAAGGGACCACACGAGAAGCACCAGCTTTCAAATAAAAAAGAACGATCAAAATCGGTCGACTCCCAGTCGGAAGTTATGCGGTAACATAAAAAAAACATACGGATGGAATCGAGAACCTTCTCCTTTTTTTGAAGTCGGTTAATAACATAAGAGAATATATATAATAACGTTCACTGTTGTTAGTTAAATCGTCTGTCTACCTTGTCCGTGGACGGTCGTATCCATTGGAAAGACCTTTCGATCCCATCGGACATTCATTCTCCTAGATATGTGCCCTGCCCACTGCCACTTCAACTTGCTATTCAGCGGCGTTATGTCGGTTACTCCCGTTCTTCTACAAATCTCCCGACTTTGCGCTCGTTTATAAGGCCCATAGTTAGAGACCACGATTCGTTTCCATACGTCTTCACTGGTACCTAACACACACTGATTAGAGACCTCAGATTATCAGGCACTATGGTATAGTGGCCAGAAACGTCGCTGAGTTTCCCCAATGCTGACCAGCCGAGTTGGATTCGACGATTGACTTCTTTCTCGAGCTGGAATTGCCTAATTTGACTACTTATACTAGGTAGACATGATTATCTAAGAACTTGCTAGGACTCACGTGGTGTTAGCTGGAACTAGGTACTCTCAGACCGGTTTCCGTTCCGAATAGTTCTCCGACCAGGTAGACATATTGGTCAACATCTACAATCGAATTACCTTAGCCTCAGTACACTCTATATATTTCAGTCTGAACCATGAAGGTTTAGTCAAGCCTTTTCAAAGAAGCTTTGGTCGAAAGTTAAATGTTAATGATATTACTATACTTTTTAAAAGTATATAAAACTGGATGTGTCCCACGGACACCCGCGTGGACTATTAATAACTACTATAACTATCTTCATTCCAAATTGCTTGCAAATCCGTTCAGCCGTTTCAGCGTGAAAGAGTAAAGAACGTACAAACGACAGACAAACGTTCGCCTTTATAATATTAGCGTGACTAACGTACCGAATATATTAGTATACAGTGAGATGTTCAGATGGTATAATGCAAGCAGGGAACACGACTCACGCTGTATAGATTAGCATCAGGGTCGATAGCATATAGGTGTCCCTCGTTGGTCCAGGCGACACCGACCAGCGGCGGCTCCGAGACCTCCCAGCCTTGCACCTCCGGCTTGGCACGTTTCATCATGAAGCACTTGCGGAAGCACTGCGCTACTTCCCAAACGATCAGCCCTTCTCCCCAGCATTCGCACACCAACATGTGAGTTCGACTCGCCCTACATCACACGACGTCAAATTCTCAACATATAGGCATCCTAAGAGGTTTTTTAATAATTTATGGCATTAAAAACATGCTAGGCGGAACTTACGTTCCGCCGTTAATAGTTCCTTCAATTAAAGGTAGATGGCGCTAAGAACAACATCCTCTCAGATGTTTAAGGAAGAAAGCAATTAAGACACTAGTGGCGTGGCTGCCATAGCTTACACGGACAAAGTGACAGGTCGACATACTGGCCACCTTGTAGGTGACTTTCGTTCTTCTACGTAACTCCGCATATGTCATTCTTTTTTGGCAACAGAAACTAAGAACCGTATACTTAACCGTATTTACAACTCGTTCTACTTTGAATTAGTTTCTATGCCATGGGGCTTTAGTTTAGGTTAAAATCGTCGATGTATGCAATCTGTTCCAATCAACTGTTGTGAATACTCAGCGACCATTACTTGGATAGATGACCGCTAGTGGCATCTTCAATCGAACGTTTCCGTGTTTCTAAGGGCACGTTAAGACGTTAATGTCTGTTGTCAAGAATAACGAATCAACTAGGATAACGAACACGATGTATTCATAGACTTGGCAATTATTATGAAGGCTATGCCAGTCTCCTTAGTTTCCATGTAGGCACAGAAATCAAACAGTGAAACGAAAACTTACATATAAATCTGGCTCCGCCTTATAACGCCGGTGGGTATGGACAGCAGCCTTTGCTTAGTTCTCCAACTCCACACGGAGATCAGATAGTTGGGGAAGCCAGAGAAGCCGGCCACCAGGTCAGACTCCATCAAACACAAGCCCTTGTATCTGTTCACATCCATATCTGTGAATAGCCAGGAGACTATTACGTAAATTCAGAGCATTTAATGTTGGCTAATTATTAATAACCTATTAACCGTTTCACATTACCTCAATTAGGTTTTCCACCATTGCCGTACAAGCCCACGTCACATTTCCGGACGTGACACTGAATTCAAATTTCAGCTAAATGCCTCCATGTTTTTCCAACATCGTCTATTTAAGCCTCAACAGCTCATTCTTTCAAGAATGAGCAGAGGTGTAGGCGAATCATCAGTAACGAGCGCCAAGGCATTCAACATATATCTTATATATATAGAATATCTTTGAAAAATAAACATTTTTATGCAAAAGTTCATAAATAGTAGACACTTGTGTCATGCACAACATGTTAAGAGCAACATTTCTACAGCTGGTACACGGGTGTCGCTCTTAATGACCTTTGGCAAACATCTATTAAACATAAACATGTCCACAAAATGCCTTGTACAGAGGCAAACATGTGTCTAAGAGGCTATGGTTTCGTAAAATTGCATGTGTGTTAATATAATTATTATACTACCTGCATACAATTTATGCGGGAGGGGGAGCAGTACATGGTACATGAATAATTTATCTCACATAATTAACACTAAATATTGTGTTATAATATCATTTATTAATACAGTCCTTATGTCACCTTTCAATTCGGTCAATATGCTGAAGTAAGGATAGGTCAGGATAAAAATTCTGGCGTTCTTTGTCTTCTCTGCAAATGCAAACATGTGCGATCTGTGCCCTGGAAAAAGAAAGATTTGACATTTAAATAGACTGCCATAGCAGTACTAACTTTCTTACTGCTATAGGCAAGACTGGGAATTGGATATCTGAAAATCACACATCGCCAATAAAGGAATTACTAAGTCACACATTATGTCTACTGTTGTCAATTAACAGTCTCTTATGTGTATTCTTAAGCCTGGACGAAGAGTGTTACAGGTATTAGTTAAGTGGGAGTATAAGGGAGAGTCTAGGCCAGGTAAGTCCAAGGGTTCATCGTTCTTGTTCCTGATGGCAGTGTGACAATTATTAGCATTTTACAGTTAAGGAACTTGCACTTAGAGGCTATTGTTTCTAGTTATTCGCAGTGATATTTAATAGCTAATTTAATGTGTGCAACTGAGCTTTCCTCGATGGCGATCCCACGCAATGCACATTTTTTAAATTTTTTTTACTAACATTCACACAAGGTCTTCAGGTCCCAAACTAGGCGGAGCCTGTACTATGGTAACCTGATGACTGATATATATACATATATACACGCCCAGACACAGGTCAAACAGACATGTTCATACACACAAATGTTTGACCTGTCCGGGAATCGAACACGGGACCAGCGGCTCAGAAGGCAGAGTGCTACCAACTGCGCCAACCGGCCAGCCAAATTTAATAGATAAACTTGTAAGCCAGAAAGTTATTCATGTTTTAACCAGAAATTTTTTAAACTATTTCCGAGATAGTATTTTTTTTTTCAATTAAAACGTCTTTATTCTACTTATATACGTAACAGTACATTTTCGGTGTAAATTATAAATCCTAGAAGTACCAAACAGCAAATTATATAATATTTAGTAATCTACATAGCTTTTATAAAACTGTTAAAGATATATATAAGCTATTTATTTTAACATGATATAATGTATAAAAGTCTTGTTATAGTGAATTTAGATTATGCATGCTTTAGTGAGATCAGTATTACCATGGACCAAATGTATTTGGTCCATGGTAATCGTACTATTATTAGAATAAGTGTTTAAATTACTTTTCATTTACTTCTTAAATGTACTAACTAAAAACTTAAATTACTTACTACTTGGCTGCCAAAAAGTTGGGTATTCTTGCTAAGGTCAGACAGTACTTCACGCCAGGGCAGTTGCTTAATCTGTATCAAGCACAAGTCCGGTTGTGCATGGAGTACTGTTCCCACCTTTGGGATGGGTCAGCCAAATACCAACTAGAAGCTCTGGAGTCAATCGAGAGGCGAGCCAAAAGAATCATCGGCTGTAACTCTTTGGTGGAACGTAGGCTTCACAGCCTTGAACACCGGCGTAGAGTAGCAAGCCTATCGGGTGCATTTCGGAGAATGTGCACTGGAATTACACAATCTGATTCCACCATCCCCTTTCTATCATCGGTCGACTCGACGTACGGCAATTCGCCATCGCTATATGGTAGATATACCACCTATACGTACGAAGCGTTTTGCTTCCACTTTCTTAATGCGTCCTGCCAAGGAATGGAACTCGTTGCCCGAGTCTGTGTTTCCCGATATGTACAATCCTGGAGTCTGCAAGTCGCGAGTGAATAGGTACCTTCTAGGTTTGCGTGCTAAATCCTAGACAACGTCATCACTTAACATCAGGTGAGACAGTTGTCTAACGCAAACTTATAATATGTAAAACAAAAAAAAAAAAAACTTATCATTTACTTTTTAAATGTAATACCATGGACGAAATGTATTTGGTCCATGGTATTACATTTAAGAAGTAAATGATAAGTAATTTAAACACTTATTCTAATAATAGTATGAGCAGAGGCAAGTTAAACATTAATAAACACACACTCAAACTCTTAGCAACTCGTCCGTTGGCAACATCTTAGATAGTATGGAGATATATATTTAATTTATGTTTGAGGTGAAAACTTCTTTAGCGGCGTTGTGCACTTTTGTATGGGGAATAAATGTTAAACTCACATAAGACCGTCGAATCTTCAGGACCATACTTGAAATTTAAACTTAAATGAGTTACGAATAAGAAACATTTTCGTTTTGGTAGTTTTTCTTTCATCACAATCAGACCCCCGCACTAAGATTCCCTGTATCGCAGGATGCATGGACACACACAATCACAGCACACAAACATCCAAGACCCGGGACAAACATCTACACTCATCGCACAAATGTTTGCCCCTGCCGGGATTCGAACCCAGGGTCCCGGAGACTCAGAATTCATGTCGATGACACAAACCACTGCACCACAGGACCGTCGAAAGTTTTTATTAGTAAAGTCGTTTTGTTAAAAGTATTATTGAGTTCAGTTATCAAAACTCTGATATTAAAAAGAGGAAAGATTTCATTGTGTCAAAAAAAAACATTTTCATGTTAATTCTATGTGTCCCACTAATATTATAAATCTGAAAATTTAGATGGATGGATGGGTACTTAATCACGCCAAAACGATATATACAAGAATTACTTGTTTCAATTCAAAAACTTACCAGCAATAGCATCCACTCCATCTCCCACAGATACATTATTAGCCACGTACACCTTTTCAGTGTGCTTTTTCAAGTCAAAGAATATGATGTAAATGTCATGTGCCACTGCCAGTACATCTTTGCCAATGAAAGTCATATGTCTCAGATTTTGTGGTATAGCCCATCTGAAACATCAATATCTTTACTTACAATTATTTCTTAGGGCATGGGAAGTGATAATAAACTTGTAAACTGAAACTACAGCTTATTCTTAGTATAAATATGTATAAGGGCTTAAAAATTGTTATGTGCTTCTTTTCTAAGAGAGGTCAAAAGCAACTCAGAATATATTATGTATATTACAATAACATTTATAAAAGATTGTGTATGCTCAACATCAGGTAACTAACAAGTGGACTAGATACAACTACAGGCAACCGCACACCCACACAGTTACATTTTCAATATTGTGCTTTTTGTATATCAACAACAAATATAGAATCAAATGCAATCAAACACAGATTAGAGTGCAAATGAGAAATAACAAATTGTCATTGTTACATAATATTCTCAAACAATGGTATTTTTCTTGTCACATCAATCTAATTTATGTGGTCTACACCTTATTAGGAGCTAGGCTAGTGAGCTATTTCTTTTTTTTAATAACTAGTAGAGCCATGAGGCTTTACTCGCATAAATAACGGTTCTCTCTCTACCTCAATTATCCCACGGGAACTAAACTTTTTCAGGATAAAAGTAGCACAAATGTATTATTCCAGGGTCTAACCTATCTCCATAACATTTTAATTCAAAATCGGTGCAGCCATTCAGGTGTAAAGGTATAACAGAGATTTTTGAGTTATTTGCTTATCACACTTGAACAGCAATTATTTTTGGGATGATAAGCAACCTATGTGTTAATCTAGGGCTTAAACTATCTCCATACTAAATTTCATCGAAATCAATGCAGCCGTTTGAGAGTGAAGGAGTACCTAACAAACATACACACTTGCATACATACAAACTTGCTCCTTTATAATATTAGTGGGTGGAGCATGGAATATGTACAGTTTAATAATTAGACACTGCTATAAAGTATTTGCAGTGGGGCCTGACAGAAATTATGAGTAATCCTACTAATATTAAAAATGCGAAAGTTTGTGTGTATGTTTGTTACCTCTTCACGCTCAAAGGGCTACACCGATTTCGATGAAATTTGGTATGGAGATAGCTTATACCCTGGATTAACACATAGGCTTATTTTCATCATCACCGTTTTTTATCACCAGGCGGGTACAACCGCGGGGCGCAGCTAGTCAGATATAAAGGTTAATGTTGACCTTTCTATCTAATTACTCTTCTCAGCCATAGGACATCTACTGCTGGACATAAGCCTTGATTTCCACAAGGACCGGTTGCAAGCGGCCCACATTCAGCCTCTTACGGCCTTCAACCCCCTCCTCGATAAAGTTGATAGTAGTAAAAACTTACTTTACTTTCACATTAAACCCATCATCAGTACTAAGTGTAGAAACATCCGGGTAGACTTCAGCCATGGCAGACTTGTACTTTCCTCTTTATTTTCCTATAGTCGAAGCTTTCATCTAGAGAAAATGTGCCGGTACGGTATTCTGGGACATATACATGAGAAAAAGACAAACAGTACTTAAATAATAAAATTCTGGTAATAGTGGATAACACAAATGAAATTATTTACTTTATAACAGTGAGTGGCAAAGTGTAACATAAACCACACAATAACAATTGTTAAATTTGACATCCACAGATTAACCATAAGTAGCAAGCTATCTTGTTGTTATCAATAGACAGTTATCAGTATCACGACCGGTAATCATCGAGAAAAAATTTTCGGGCGTACAGCACGCGACTATAGTCTGTGTACAATCCATTATATGAAATTTATCGCCGCCTCCAGCGACACAGGGAAGCCTAGTGAGAGGGCTTGAGTGTGATAAAAAAATGTGTGCGCGCGCGTCAGTACGTAATATGCTCTACATTTTTCTCAGTGATAGACTTCCTATTTTTATAAATATGTTCTAAAAATAATTTGGTTATGTATTAATTAATGTTATAATTATATTATGTGCGTGACTGTACACATGCGCACTATCCCCTCCACATTTTGCTCAGCGCTGAACTTACGTACCTCTACCTGTACTGTGGAGTAAGAATTAAAAAACCAATCTTCATCAATCTTTTGATCAGGGCGCTCTTATCCAACCTACCATCTTACGGGCTTTCCGAGTGACTATGCAACTTAGATAGCCGGCTTTTTATCAGATTGGAGCCTCAAGGTCGTTATCGACGGTTCATGCTCCGACTGCAAATTCATTGCTGCTGGCGTTCCACAGGGTTCTGTGTTGTCGCTAACACTCTTATTAATTCATAAACTCTATTTCACGGAAGAAGTCTCACGGGAGTGGCGCTAGTTTCGTTGCTAAAACGCGCAACTAAGCTCTATCGATAAACAACATAAATATATACGTGTACGCTATGTTCTAGTTAGTTCCACTGATTGCCGTGGGACTCCTTTTGTGAATCGCAGTCTACCTTCGGAGTTTATTTCAAATCCATGGTATTGTCAGCTGTCATGGTTTATACTCTATGTTGAACATGATTTTTTTATATGTCTGTGGACGGATGGATGGGGGAAATCGAATTGTATACGATTAAAAAATAATGTTACGATAAGTTTCAAAATAAGTAACAAGTAAATATATTTGAAATGGTTCTTGTTCCATTTTATGATGTAAATAAGAACAGTTCACATAAATTAATGTGGATGAGTCCTTGAACCTGTAAACTTTCCATCATGTGAGTTTTATTAAGCTTTGGTCAATTGGTCTCTTCTCGGTTGGTGTTATACAAAGGCTTTTTGTGTTTAGGGAGAACCTTACTGGGTCTGTAGACGACCCGGTGGCTCAACGATGGAATTCGTCATCCATCGACTTCGCGGAGATTACAATGGACAGGAACTTCGCGCTGTTGTTGGTGTCCCTGATATCAGCTATACTGTGGGTCGTCTACATAACATACTACAACAGCCGCGTTCTCGGCTATATACTCACCAGGCTCATCAACAAGTTCTATTTCCAGGATGATAATTTCAAAGTCGGTAAGCTGTATACTATTTTGATTTAGGAATTGTCAAACCAATGATCGAACTTCAAGGTGTATCAAAACTACCTCTTTTTACTACGTTTATACTCATACTGCACCTACTGGTGTTAAATGGGTAAGAAAAGTTCAAAGTATTGTTAGTATTAAGTGATTGTTTCTTTTATCAAGTTGACACATTTCAATAAATAATGTTTGTAGTATTATTTGGTAATCCATAGACTTTCTAGTTGTTTCATGATAACACAATGTGATAAAACACCTCTGGGAAAAATAACAACATCCAGATGTTAGACTATTTTTGATGAAATTCATAGTGTGAATATAGCCACAATATAGCTGACCTAGATATTAGGTAAAAAATTATTACCTTTCAGTTCTTCTTTTTATACTTGGGTACAAAATACTAAAAAGAACATATCAATTTGAGCTTTGGTTTATTTTTATATTATAGTGAAGAAGAATAAGAAAAAATTTTATTGTTGCCTGAACATGAGCAGGCGTATTGTCTACCTTATTGTTTCCACAGTAACACACACTAAATGATGCACTGTTGTCCTTACATGATTGTGAATTAATAAAGCTAGATTTAGAAAAAGTTTATCTAACACCACTAAGTCTCAGTCGATTCGCACCTTATTTCTCAAGTTTGGGTCAGCCTAATAGTACTGTTTGTATTAGGCATTACTTAATGAATTCGAGGATTCATTTGACAACATGAAAGTACCTTTTGTGAGTAACATTTTCCTTTCTATGTTTTACTGAGGTCTTTGTAGAATTCTGTCTTTACTGTGTTCAAGGAGTCACTACTCTATTTTATAAATACAGCTTAGCACCTATTAAGTATACAGATTGTGTCACAAGGACTTACAAATTCGTCTATTAATGGGCTTATACTATGCAGCGTCATTGTATGATCGTAGCCAAACATGAGGTCAAACATGTGGCTGTTGATTTTTTGAGTTCTATCTGAACGGTGGGGTCAAAAAAATCCTCAATATATAATATTGGACATCTTGCCAATATCATAAAAGCGAAAGTTTGGAAATGATATTTGTAAGTCCATCACACCAAAATCTCTAAACGGATCTGGATGAGGTCTACGGATTAGCATTATCTAGGGGCAGGGTAGTGCCCCCTCCAAGTTGAGTAAAAAAGCGGCACGGCCGTACCATCCTTTTCTCGAAACAGTTCAGGCTATTTTCGACTCCCTATAACTTTGTTGTGGACATAAATAACCTGTGGATAGAAGCCTAAATTTATTTATTTATTTTTTTATATTAAGAGATAATATAACTAGTCAAAGTTTCTTAATTTCGTCACTCACCGACTGATTGACCGATAAAATGTTGTTAGCTTAGATAATTACATAATAACTTAAAACAGAAGGTCCCTTAAGTAAGGACTGAATAAATTAATCCACTTGGTATTACATATAGATATAGATAGATACCTTTTAACCGTAGAAGAATTGAGTTGCGAGCCTTGTTCTTTTTACATGTTTTGTTTTTGATGGAGTAGTGTGATTTACTTGAATTGATTTATGTAATGACATACATACTTCATCATCATCAACATATTCCTGACTGCTGTTGAACAGTAAATTCTTGGCTTCCTGCTGTAACAGTGTGTAGTGCGTAATAAAAATGTACATCTTGTTTTAGGTTCATTCACATTGAATGCTCTCTCTGGCAAGATAATGTTCCGTGACATTGTGTACATCAACTACGACTACACTTTGCGTATACAAGACGGATATTTGATATTCCGGTGGTGGAGATCGTATGTGCCTAAGGATGCTTCAGAAGGTAAGCACATGTTTTTTGGTAAATTAGCAAAGTTAATAAGTAAAAAGTCTTCTAAAAAATATTACAATATCTTTTAAAAACTTTGTATCAATAAATTTAAAACAGAATGATTCTAATTTTAAATTATGTGTTTGTACTACTTTGGAAAAATTAAAATAGATATAAATAAAGAAAAGATATATTAATAGATATAAAAAAAATGTGGTCACGTTAACTACCCAACCCAACACGGGTAAATATATAATAAAAATACATTATTTTTCACAGATCTCTCTCACTCTGACACTCGATTGTCGATTATGCTGAACGGTTTTGAATTACATTTTTACAATCGATGTGACCTTTACAACGAACTTGAAAAGATATTTGACCTCGATCCGTTCATCAAACAGCAGCACGATGACGACTCGACAGACAGAGATAAAGCTATGAATGATGCCAATGAGAAAAGAAGACGTGCGCAGGACACAGTCAGGTCAGAGGCTGCCATGGCCAGAACTTGGAGGGATCTCATACCTGTCATAAAGGTGGATATTTGTACTGGTCGTGTCGTATTCGGAAACCGTCTAGTACCGACGACACTCTCTATTAGTGTGGAAGAGTCTCATCTTGTCTATAGTACGAAACCACCTGCTTCAAGCTTAGACCATCTAATGCATTTTATGAAAGTAAAAGCAGAAAATTGCAAAGTAATGCTTGCACCAAGCCCCAATTATACATCTATGGTTGATGAACCTCCTCGGTACATGGGGGAAGGGTTTGTAGTAATGAGCTCCAACTATATAGAAGTCTACTTTTATATGGATGAACCAGGACTAGTGCCAGAGCAGCCAGTTCTATTGCAGCTCGCCAATGGTGATATTGTGGAATCGGCTCCTCCAATCTGGGGAGTAGACATCAAGTGCGGGAAAGGCACTGATTTCAGCTATGGGCCGTGGGCTGACAGGCAAAGAGATCACTTGTTTAAATTCTTCTTCCCACCAAATTATAAGAGTTTGGAAGTTACCCCACAACCGAAACCTGGTGACAGAAGAATGACACAATCATTCGACATAAGACTTTCGACGCTCAATGAGGCTACTATAGACATATTATTCACAAAGAATAAAGAAACGAATGCGGTCCATATCAATATCGGTGCTGGGTCGTACCTTGAAGTGACCTTGCCCTGGATTGTTCTCCAAGATGGTTACACAACGAAAATTACTGGTCAGTTGCTCCATTTAGAAGCAACAACAAGCCTCCAATACAGAAGCATGGCTGAGAGCGAGACGCTGGAATATACAGTCAAATGCCATTATCCTTTGGTTTGGAACCATCACCAGTGTTGGCAGTTGAGTTTGACAGGGTGCAAAGCCACGGCGCACCTCGTTTACACGCACATTGACTTTTTCCAAGATCTCATAAATGACTGGGCGACAAAGGCGCGTCCGGATATTTTACATTTTGTGCCGTACACCTGGAAAATATCTTTGCTGCTTAAAGAATGTGAAGTTGTAACAGTGAGCAATCAATACAACTGGATAGACTGTAGTTCTACAAATCAAGAGAACAATCACGTGGCTTTTTGTGGTGATCTCCTGGATGTCTCTTTTGATTTACCATTTGTCGACTTCTTGCCTGATGTCATACCTCTAAAAATTTGGGTACAAGGAGAAGCAGTCGACATGAGCCTATATTTACCAGAAGTAAATACATCTCGACAACTTTTGTTATCGATTGACAAAAACATGAAGTTGGTTCCTTGCAGACTAAAAGCTTCGAAATGGAGAAGAAAGTGTGTTAAGTCACAAGGATGGGTCGATTGCTGGTCAGTACCCATAGTGGCTTTGAGTGTCCGGTACAATTATCATCCTATTCCACCATTAGGACCTGAGCCGCAAGCAGACATTACAACCCCAGAAAAAGAGGAGATCTTGTTATCTCCAATGAGAATACCAAGAATGAGAAAGCAGCCTCAAATTAATTGGGCTATGGATGGGAACAACTTTGATAGAACGTCGCTTCCTCCGGACAAAGTGAATGTCGAGCTTGAAGTGGGCCCCTCCATTCTGCTTGCCTATGGGACAATAATTACAAGTTTCATGAATTTGGTTGAAAATATATTTGGCGAAGATCAAACATTTACTGACATGCAAAAGACCCCAAATATGAATGCTTTCTCCTGGACGGCAGGTGAAAACACTACCAAGCTAAACGATAAAACCAGCATCAATCAGCATACTGATATATCGATGGAAGACTCAACAGATTCCTGTAAAGGACCTTTTGATCCAAGAAGATGTCGCCCGCTAGACGTTTCTGTATCCATTATTCTTCATGACATACAGGCTCATCTGGTTAAAAATTGCAGCGAAAACGAACCACCCTGTCCAGTGGTGCTAATTGAAAGATTTGGGTTCGAAATGGACAAGAAGTTCAGGGAAACGAAACTACAGCTGTTGCTTAGCCCTTCTATTTTGGTGTCATCTAATAATTTATCGCGATCAAATCCAAATAATTCTGGATCTCTCTATCAGGGGCATTTAATGCTGTCATCATTTCAACTACGTGGAAATGGTTTCTTCAGTGATACTAACAGAAATGTTGAAGAAGAAACGGTGGAATATGCATGGATGATGGAGTTACAACTCGGGCAGCTAACAGGTCGAATGACTCTACCCCAACTGTATCAAGTGATGTCATCACTGGAAACATTCTTGTTACTGATCTGTGATAAAGAAAATGAACTAGTTCCACCGAACCCAGTGAAGCAGTGTCATCATGGCTTAAATACACTCATGTGCCCAGAAACTGATAGCACTTTGAAATATAGATGTCCGACACCAAATGATATAAAGTACAAAATGATACGAGTAGCGATCGATCTGATAGATATTTACATAGCCGATACGAACACAACATTGCAAACGTGGTTATCTCCCATCAGACTTAGTTTCTGCAACCTCCATGGATCGGGATTTGGGACAGGCATCACGGGGCTATTACCGAGTATGAAACTGGCTCTGTATACCCAAACTAATATGCAAACGAGCACTCACCATCAGTCAACTAGCAGTAGCAATAGTCAACCACCGTTGAAGCAGCCAGAAAGCGATAGCTGGGTAGGGGTTGGGTCCATGTCATTAGGGCCGTTACTGATTGAAGCAGCATCTTCGCTGCCTCAGAGTCCAAAGAATCTGCATTTAGTTCAGCAAAAGTTTTTAAAACTTCATGATGATAAGACAAAAAGGTTGTGGTTTCTTTGGCCCAATGAAGGAAAAACTTCTCAATGTGGTTGCACAGGTGGCTGCGCTTTCTTTGGATCTAACCGAAATGGACCTACCTTCCTAAAGCCGAATCAGTCTGACATTCAGGAGGGGATCAATGTGGCTATGTTCAATGTGATAGAGACAACACCTGGAGAATACGGTTATGGGCAAAGCTTACTGCATGCCGGGCAGCTGGTCTTTCACACTCCACCATACAACAGCTTGAATGTATGTTTGCAACCCACTAACGTGGCTACATTGATACCTTCACCATTACCCCAAAATCTAAATAAGTCCCCACAAAGCTCTGAACGTAAAAGCTTGACGAGAAGATTTTCTTATACAAGCTCACATAAAGGAAGCAATAATGTTCTGGTCTCAAGTACCAAAAGCGACGTACCATACGCCCGACTTGTAGACTCTGGCGTTCCTCTGGGAAACAGTAAAATAGACAGTGATTCCAAACTAAACAAGACTATTTTGAATGTTCCTCAGTTAGAAAGCAGTGTATCTGATTCTAAGCTGGCATTGAGCTGCGGAATAAAAGATGCGCACGGGCATGGCAAAAAGCCTCTGATGTCCGAAGAGGATGCTTTTGTTGTGCCGAGAGTACCACCGCGACCTGTGGCGGTGTCAGAGTCTCATTACTCATTAAACGCACAGGTCCAACAGGAAGATACTCTTACCCAACAAGTACATAGAACGATGTCTATTACAAGCGAGAACCACTCTGAGGCTTTCTTTTCCGCTGATGAAGATATGTTCCCAAGTAGGTCTTCAAGTTTAAAGCATTCATTTGGAAGTCGTCATAGTAATCCCAGAGATAAAAGTTCGTTTGGAATAAATGATTTAACCAATGAGAGAGAAAAATGGACGAACTCAATGCCTCGATCGGAAATTGTTGACATTCCTGACACAATAAGTAATCTGAGCACAGGTGCTCCTCCAGACTCTGAAAGCGGTTCAGTTTCATCGACGTCGTTCATATCAGCTATTTCTTCGCAAGAAGATATGACTTTAGTAAACCTTCACATGCAAACTAATAAGCCAATAATTGATTCCCCGCTGCTCATGGCCAGCTACATGCAAAATCTGCCACAGTACAAGTGCTCCAACTGGTCTGTCTGCTCTCTCCCCAGTGGAAGTGACGTGTTCACTTTACCACTCTTCAAACGAGCTGAAGATGGCACTTTAGTATATGTGGGACAGAAATATTTGCCCAGCTTTGAGCCAATCGGGAAAGTCAATATTCTGAAATTGATATCAAAAAAAGACAGCAGTCAAAACCAACATGGACCATTCTCAAACTTGGCTCCACATTTTAATTCTCAAGTAAGGGCACATCCGTATCCTCAAGGCTGGTGGGATGTGCAACAAAACGTTCAGGACAACCACGAAAACGCTCAAGAAAAAAGTACGACTTCTACGGCGACAACAACAAGCGATACGAAAAGTGGATTATTTATAAAGTTAAGAGGGGAAATCGACATAATGCTCACCCCATTGGTTCTGGAAAGCACTCAGAAATTCGTCGAGTCATTAACCCCAGTGTTAGCAAATATTCATCCTATAACAGTAATCAACCATTTACGGTTGCTATGCATATCATCAGTAGAAAGCGCTAATATACTGAAACAAAAAAACAACGTTCAGAACTGGCTACCCCAAATGCACGACCGAAATATGTCGAATGTTGTACAAGACAAGGATGACAAATGCAAGCTCGCCACGATACCACATTCGAACATATACGAAGAGACTATCAATGATCAGATTCAAGCTACTGTCACAATTCCTAAGGTAAATATAATCTTTATCCAGTCTTCGGTGGTGGAAGACATGATATCATTCTCGGCTTTGGATAATATTCAGGACTTGACATGCGTATCGTTGTTTGGGGTTTCGATCGATAATATTATCGCTAAATACGTCAGTTCAAAGAAAACTTTAGAATCTGTACAACTATACTATCGTCCAACACTAAGGGCCTTGGGCAATAAGAAATCTTTTGGTATTATGAAAGGTCCGCGAGCGTTGATTTCAGCCCAGACGTCTGGGAGAAAGCGGGGCCAAGAGAAAGGTGAACCAGTTTTTATTGAGACATCCCAACAACAGTGCGAAGACACCACGATCACCTTGAACATCGGAAAAGTGCACGGACAGCTGCGTCGTATACGCAACGAGTGTTCTCAACTGAAAGATGCAACTATAACGGGTATTCCGTGCCAACATTCCAAAGTATCTTTCAAGTTTATTCGTGTCGACTCTTGCGCAAAGGGATGCGAGTCTATGTGTTGTCAGAATGCACCCGGAGAGCCACAAAAAGACATCACTTCAATTGGGTATATCATGTTCGAATGCGGCTTAGAGGGAGTTAACATAAAAGTGTCCAAACATTCCCTTTCCAATAAGCTTAATGAAGAAAAGAAACCAACAAAGAACGACACCGAGAGTTGTAGAGAATCGGTTAAATCTGCCGAAGAACTGAAACCAGATAAGGAAGATAAAAAGAGTACTAAAAGCCGCACATCGGGTCTCGAAGACTTGTTTAGGAAAAAAGATTCTAACTCCAAACCGAGCACTCCTAATTTAGGGTCTGCGCAGCCGCCTCCGGTTCCTCCCATCCCAGAGCCGTCTACTCCAGTACCCGAAGATGGTTCTCAGAACGAGAGCACGACGACCATTGTGCCCGTGAGAGACAACGGGAACACTTCGTCTTGTGCTATCGACTTGAAGGTCGTGTGGTTCAACTTCGCCGCACCACCACGTACGCCTATAATGAAGAAGATCGATTACACGAGGTAAGGTGTTTCTTCAAATATAATGAATATAGTGTGAGTTAGTGAGGTAGATAAGTAGGCCGCTATCGAGAGGCCTATATCCATCTAAATAAATATCTAAGCGACACGCATAGATATTTATTTTGAACATTATTTTAATTATGGTCATCAGCTGAACATAGGCCCGACGTTGATCTTTACAAAGATCGGTTAGAAGTAGTCTGCATCCAGCTTCAACCCCATCGGCCATCGGCCCTATGCATTGGTATTTATTATGTTAATTTATTATGTTTTTCGTGTTTTTAAATTGGGCTGCATTTTATTTTTCGTCTATGGGTGTCTAATGTATGCCTGAAATATTATTTTTTTTATTATGCGATACGCAATCGGTTGACGATTTTCTACTTACCATTTCGTAGGTTCGAGGGTTATCAGCGTATCTACTGCATACTGATACTAAACCCGAAAATTTTCGATCCCGAAACCTAGGTCGAAATACTCGAGTACAAACATAAGTAGAGTTGGGTAATATATATTTTTTTAAATACATAAATATAGCACTGTTTAACCAGTCGCCCTATATATACATAATGGGCGCACAGCATAATGAGACGTGTCGCGTATGTGGCAGACTGGACTGGAACCTGCTGAGCACGGCGTCCCCCGCCATCAACGCGTGGATGAACCCGTGCAACCGGCTCGGAATCCGCGTGGTGGCGTTGTACCGCGCGCGCGCGCGCCGCCTTACCGCCACCGCCGCCAGCCTCATGGCCGCCGCGCTCGACCTGCAGCCGCACCACAACCTGCCCAAGGTCTCGCCCTCTCCCTCCCCTTGCTACGATGTCTCGCTGTCATTACACCGTATCGTCACTTTGAAAGGGCCGTAGGTGATCGTAATGGCGTCACGCCATGCGCCAGGCGGAACTCACGTTCACATATTTGAACGTCAAAATGTAGATGTGAGATGCTGCGAAAGAATCGATTCAGACCGCTCGCGGAGCGCTCCTACAGTTTAGTTAGCAAAGCGACAGGAGCGGCATGCGCAGAGGACTACGGACACCGTTCCAGGGTTCGAGTCCCGTAGTAGCCGAAAAAATTTCTTGCAAAATTTGAACGTATAAATGTTTAATAAATAAGTTAAATATGCTCAAATACGATAGGGAGGTAGCACGAACTAACTTAGAATATTTTGTGAATATTTGGTTAACTAATTAATAATAGAATACATCCCGGCACTAAATAGTTAGTGTACAGAAGTCAAACTCTTGTATGTACCTCAATTTGTATACCTACGCTTGTTGCTTATGCGAAAAACCTATCGTGGCAGTGGCACTCGTATCTAGTTGTTTCATTGATAAACTTAACGATGACTAAAACGGGGTTCACACGGAGGTCTCGCGGAAGCAACTTGAATCTATCTGTTCTAACGTAGCGTTAAAATACAAACAAATACCTACTCATCTCTCTGATACAACTGGTACATTAAAGAACGACAATGTCGTATGAATTAAAATTCTCTACAAAAAAACAATCAAAAATTAATGTAAAGTTCTAAATTATTTATAGAAGTAGTAGCCTGTGTTATACCTGAAGTATATATATACATACCAAATTTTATCCAAATCCGTTCAACCGTTTTGGCGTGATTGAGTCACAAACATCCATCCATCTATCTATCCATCCATCCAAACTTTCACATTTATAATATTAGTGGGATTATTACAAAACGACACGAAATTAATATACAACATTTATATGAAATTATCATGTATGGTTTAAATATTCTTTCAGGTTATAAAAACATTTTTCCGCCAGCCATCTATTTAATTTGGACCTAAATATATATATATATATATATATATATTTTTTTTAAAGGTTATCATAGCGTTTGACCACTGTCTCACCTGATGTTAAGCGACGACGCGGTCTAAGGTGGAGCACGCAAACTTAGAAGGAACCTATTCACTCGCGACTTGAAGACTCCGGGGTTGTACATATAGGACTCAGGCAGTGAGTTCCACTCTCTGGCAGTACACATTATAAAAGTGGAAGCAAAACGCTTCGTGCGTAACGGTGGTATATCTACCATGTAGCGGTGGCGCATAGTCGTACGTCTGGTTGACCGATGATAGAATGGAGAAGGTGCAATTAAATTGTGTAATTCCAGTGCACATTCGCCGAAATGTAACCGATAGAAAACCGATAGGCAAGCAACTCTAAGATTATGATTACCGTTTAAGTTTTTTAAGTCATTAGGTAATTTGTTATAATGTCACAATGTAGCGTTTTTTGCGCTGAAGTTTGGCGTAATAGGGCTGTAAAATTAGTTCGTCTCTGCCTTGGCATAATTTCATTTCGGTTTTGAAAGATGTTAGGGCGAGTTATTAGAAATATGCCTGTCTCAAATTTACACACATGGAAGTGGGAGAATATAACATTGACCAAATAATCGATGATAGATGCGTGTGTTGCTCGAGAGCGTCTTGTATGTAGCTTGACTTCTGATTATTTATAATCCCGGTCTGTATTTCTCTTTGGTCAGATTTTAATGTCCAAATTTTAGCTTTTTTCAAATTTTGTAAATATACTCGTATTATGTAGTTAGTCCCGTAAGTAGGGAACTCATTGAGCGGCGAATGATGAGGAGCGTGTGCAGAACAGACAGATGGATTATGTTGTGGTGCGGTGCGTTGCGCAGAGCCGGTACGGGCGGCACACGGCGATGGCGCGGCAGCTGCGCGAGGAGCCGGCGCTGCAGCTGTGCGCGGTGCTGCTGCGGTACGCGCTGCAGGCCGATGCGGCCGCCGTGCAGGCCGACCTGGCCGAGCGGCACCTGCCCTCGCTCTCCACCCTGCGGCAGGTACTTCCGCCCTACGCACTACACACTGCACATCCTCACTACAAACACACTCGGCACGAGCCTCGCGACTCGCACCAATCGCCTTTAAGGAATATTGCTTTTTGTCGATGAGCGTTTCAGCTTCATTTTTTACGGTCGTCATGGCCAGAAGTCAATAATCTGACTTCAGGGCCGGGGCCCTGGGTACGAATACCAGGTTAGGCAAATGTGATGAAATAGATTTGTGTCCCGGGCCTTGCATATTTGCGTGATGTGATTGTTTGTGACAACACTTTCGTCCTGAACGATTACTCTTCCGATGTTATAGAAGAAAAACATAAACATCGGAGAAAAAAAAACCGACACAAGACCTTTTAACTGCGCCTGACTAGAAGTGTATCCCTATACACTATTCTATAAAACTTAGAAGCAAGTATAATATCATCGACGTATCGCGTAGCACTTTTCAGTTATTGGCGTGTACCAGCTTTCAAATAAAAAAAAGAACGATCAAAATCGGTTCACCCAGTCGAAAGAGCGGTAACAAACAAAAAAAACTTACGGGTCGAATTGAGAACTTCCTCCTTTTTTAAGTCTGTTAAAATTATACAAAATTTGTGCTATTTTAATTTTTCTGGAGCAAGCACAGTACGTGCAATCGATTGGCCTGGACCTGCACTATTCCACTACATAAAACTATAAGCGTCTGTTTCGCAAGTAATTAATTTCTGGAACTTCTTTAGATGTTACTTATATTTTGTCATCACGTCGATTGGCTGTTGCACGATTATATCTGACTACTACTGACAATATGAAAGATGCTAACACCTCATTATCATATTCCGAGTAGAAAAGCAGTAATACGTAAAAGTTGATGTCCTGGTCCATACCCCCTTATTATATAGCCATCATCTTGCTTGCTTGATTACTCATCCTGCTGCTGATTGCGTAGGTAAGAATGAAGCGCAGCAAACAGGTATTGATAGGCTGTCGAGTGACAGTTGTATTTGTAGAATATTAATTTTATTGACTGTCACTAAGGCTCACTTAACGCCCAATTTGGATCAGAAATGAGATCGCTATTATGACTGTTTCAGGGAGTGATAGTGCTGAGTCGGCAATGGAAGAACATTTTGTACACTCCGCTCTTACTGGAACATAACTTCAAGAGCAAGGTCATGAAGCCGCTCAATGTTACCTTCGCTTTACCAGACCTCCTTGAGGTGAGATCGAATTATGTTTCTAAAAACGCAATATATATTTATTTCAACCTAACGTAATAACATAATTTAAAAACTATAAAAATTGATTACCGATCTACTTATCAGTACCTAGAAGAGTCTCTTAAAAATACATTACCGATTTTAATTAAATTTCTATGTCTACAAATTGTGCTTCAAAAATCCGTTGCGTTGAAACTAAAAGAATAAGTAAATTTGTATACGCCGTGCAATGTGGCTCAATTTTTGAGTGCTATATTTATTTGTATTCTATTTAGGATTCGGTGGAAGGATGGCAAGAGTATCAGCTCGACAGTGAAACTTTGGACGAGAACTGTCTTTTGTTAAACATGGACGTCGACAAACTCACAGCTCCTGGTGGGTATCATTATGTAACTACGGGTATTAACAACAATTATACTATTATTTAACATTCATAAGTTAATTTAATAGGTAAAAAGCTCTAATGTGTAAACACAATATCTAATTATAGTTTTAAGCATTAACGCTTGCTTAGCTAAATACAATAAGTTACGCGGTAATTTCAACAGAACAAGCTAAGTTGTTGGGCTGTTCGCTCTGATTTTATGATGTTTCATATAGTGTTAAGCACTAATATCCGATTCATATTGAGACATCAAGAAAAATAAATCAGATAGCTTAAACATGCGTTAGCATCATATTTAAAGTTTGTGGTTTAAGCAAATACAATACGACATAATAGTCCAAAACTTAGCCTATTACAATATGTACATATTTTGATATGTACAAACTTAAAAGTATTGTGGCGGGGGAGGTCGCTAACATGGCCCCAGACCGACGGTGAGAAGCACCAATTGGTATTGGCGACCAGCAATGCCACTTTTCGTGTAGGCCGACACTAAACTGCCAATTTTTATTCAGCTGGCGGCTCTTTTTAACTACCTTGTACTAAGAGCAGTAAAGTATATTATAATTTGTGATTTTATATAAATAATCAAAGTTGAATCCACTAGAAGGGAAGTATAATCGAATCTATTTTCGGCCCTCCAAGTTATGAGGTAGATTCTTGGACGCCATTCTCGCCCGTATGTGTATATGTATAATGAGTTGTGTTGTTTGTGGTAAGCCGTGGTAGCGGCGACCGCCACCGGGGCCGTCCCGCGCCCGCACTCCTTCCCCTCCACGCCGCCATCCGGTTCGTACGCATGCGTGTTGCTATGCTCTATTCTGAACTCTGTGTAAACACCATTCAGCTCTGTTTGCTCTACCTATCCTTATCTTCAGCGACGAGAAAAATGCGTGTTTTCACACACATTTTACGTTTAATGTGTGATCGTTTTTCATATGTAACTTGTTTAGAATGTATCTGTATGTTGCTCGGTTTTTCTTTCGGCTTGTCGAATAGATGCACACAGATGCATTTTGCTCACGGAAGATGCGGTTTTACCTCATTCTGTTTACGTTTGCATGTGTTTGTTGTGTGGTGTGAATTATTAGGCTTTTATACATTTTGTTTTGTTCTACGTAATCTTACTTTCCCTTGTATATTTTTTTTTGAGAAGAGGTTATTTCACTGTATCGATAGTTATATGTCCATGAAGATTATATGTTTTGTATTTCACTGATTACAATTAATTTATAATGGACAAAATGATTTTCTTTGAGTATAATTTTTGACGTGATAACGTTTTATAAATTGATGAATGCCAAAATGAAAAATAGTAACGTTCCGCGTAACGGTGAATGGTCAATGGTCAATGGTCAATGGTCAATGGTCAATGTCAATTTCAATGTCAATGTCAAAGTCAAAGTCATACATGATTATGTCGTTATCACGTAAATCTATCGTCCGTAAACCGACTTTACAGACAACCAATTTTTTTATTTCAAATTCGTATAACGACATATTCAACACGTGATTTTATACAACATGTGCCGTAAGATAACAATCGACAGTCGACAGTATTTTTATTTGTCCTAAACAACTTTGCTTCAACTCATTTATGAAAACGTGTAATATATGCTGGTAGAGTTTATTTAAACGAAATTAGAGTAGGTATACTGGGACATAGTATACTATATCTGACAAAGAAGAAGAAAAATCATTTATTTTGGAAAACACAAACAACAAAAATAAAGAAGAAAAACAGATACAGATTCATAAATTACTAAATAATAATTAAACAATTCTAGAATATATATAGATAGTAAAAGTATCATTTCTGCATTGTGTAGTCCAAAAATGGACTTGGCTCAGCAAAATGCTGCCGGATAGTCCCACAGCCCTGATTTTCAGCCAAGACCCGAGTGTCGTGGACAGACTGTATATTATTATTATTATAATAGAATAAAGTGCTATTGTACTTCATTATATTATACTATGTAACCAAATAAGGATAATAACGCGTTTTGAGCAGTAGGATTAATAGAGTTTTCTCAGATTATATCAGCCTTGCTTTATGCTTAGTTTGAAGTGTATTATTACCAGTGATAACTTACGGATCTGAAACGTGGTCCCTGACTATGGGCCTTCTGAACAGGCTCAGAGTCGTACAACGAGCTATGGAGAGGGCTATGCTCGGAGTTTCTCTACGCGATCGAATCAGAAATGAGGAGATCCGTAGAAGAACAAAAGTCACCGACATAGCCCAGCGGATTAGCAAGTTGAAGTGGCAGTGGGCAGGGCACATAGCTCGAAGAACCGATGGCCGTTGGGGTGAAAAGGTTCTCGAGTGGAGACCACGGACTGGCAAGCGTAGCATAGGACGGCCACCGACCAGGTGGACAGACGACCTGACTAAGATCGCAGGCAAGGGCTGGATGCGGGCTGCTTCCAACAGGTCCTTGTGGAAATCAATGGGGGAGGCCTATGTCCAGCAGTGGACGTCCTATGGCTGAGATGATGATGATGATGATGATGATGATGAAGTGTATTTTAGCTACCTCACTGCTATCGTGATACTGAATGAATTTGATGATATCACGTTAGAGCAGCATTTTGTTGGTTGTGTGATTCATTGAGTTTGAAATATACAATGTACACCGAAATAACACTAAATGTTAACGTAATATTAAATAGTAAATATAGAAGAAGAATAAGAAGAAGAAAATACATTTATTTATGACACACAACACACAGAGAAAGACGAGAACACAATAAGAAAAAAATAACAAAAAGAAAGATAGTGATAGTGAAAAAGAGAGATAGTGTATGTCATAAATTGGTCCCCAACTCAGCATATGCTAGATTTTAAACCAGCGCTGGTCTTCCGTTGGGTCCCAGTTAAATGATTATGTATTATGATATGTATTATGTGAAAGTGTTCAGAATCCGGTACAGTTAAATAACCTTTTATACTGTATTTACATTGAACCATGATTCATTTTTGTAGTGAAATTGGAATCATAATCTATCGTTTATCAATCCGAACTGAAGTTGTCAGCACGTTTCATTTTGCGAGTTTCAAACTATGTTTTTTCTTTCATAAGTCTCGGTTTCCCAATCTTAGAGATTTTCTATTTCTTTTGTTCTTCTACATTAGTTTGTAATATACATACTTCACATATATTTGCATCATCCGCTAATCTTCTAGCAATTGATTCGTCATTGGCTCCAAGCAAGGCTTATTTCGCTTAGAAATATAATTTTTATTTTCATATTATTGAGATTAGTTTTTTTTATAACAATAATAATATATTGATTCATAAAAAAATATTTCGAGTTATGATATAAGAAACTGGAAGCCAATTCGATGCCACATCATTGTCATATAAGCATAGCAATGGCAATAGAAACGGATATAAACAGATGTTTTCCTCGTGGTTACATAGCAAATCTCACGGTTAGCGCATCGGTTCCGCGTTCACGTTGAGAGTATTGTCCTGCCATAGTATCCAATGTAGCGAGTAGAGACGGTAGTTGTGCTAACACGAGCCCGTCTGGGTGTGTATGACAGCGCGCGGGGCGAGCGCGCAGCCCCCTCGCGCCAGCCTCGTGTTCCCCGCGCTGCCCTTCTCCACCAGGAAGTCCACCTTCCACGACGACGCTATTGCCAGTGAGTACTTGTCATGCCTTGCCGAGTACAGTAGGTACAACCGATCTTTGTCGATCTGAAGTCAGGCTCTGCGAACGCGTGCACCGAATGTAAAACAGATACTCATCGAGTACTTATAGAAATGTTATACTATAACTAAGCCCTAACCCTAGCGACTCCAAAAAAGCTATTGCACAGGTACACGCAGACAACTTTGGAGACACAAAGGTATATTGCGCCTACTATACATTGTTTTGTGTGTTCTTTAGAAATATGACAGGGACTGTCAAGTAGTTAAAAATAAAAAAGCGAGACGAGGAATACGAATGTGGAGACTTGAAAAAAGCGCCCTCTGATGTTACCCGCGTCAACTACTGTTGTCACGAATCTTAGTACGCCTTATTTACGCGATTTTAATCCTTTAAAGTAAATACAATTTTTAGTTTAAATTGAAAATGCATGCTGTATATATGAATAACAATTTAGATGAAAGCGTTCGGTGTGTACAGATTACGGCACCCTGAAGGAAGACCTCCCCACCGTGGGGTCGAACCCCTCGCTGTACTCCTTGAACGGCAGCGACGACAACATGAAGAGCGACCGCGCCAGGGAAGATCTCTACCAGTGGATGGCCAAGCAGGAGCCCATCAAAGTGGTAACCGTCTACGCTCGCACGACTACACCGATATACCCCCCACATGGACGCCGAACTTCCAATCTGTTCATATTGTGAATGATGTAACTTTCTGTTACGTTTCTCTAGTTCATATTATAGCGACTCGAATAGCTTTTATCTTAACCTTATTACCATATTGTACACCTAGGATTTTTATTTAAAAGACAAACGATGTCGGAATGGACTTAAGCTTTTGCTTAATTCTAGTTTGACATCATATTATGTACGTTAACGAGACATTTAAATCTCCATCCAAACTCTTAGAGCCGTTTTCGAGATACACATGTGTAAATATTCAGTAATTTCAGTGATATAAGTAAAGGCAAAAAAAAAATAGTGTTCGATCGTGTATACCGTGTGTTTGTTGCTTTCTACGCATTATTCAATTCAGTCAATGAGTTAATGAGTTTTTATAAATCGAAATATTCTAGGCGATTTGACCATACAAAATTTTGAGACATACCTAAACATAATATTGTAAAAATAACGTCAAATTATATTTACAAATAAAGTATAAAGGGAATAGGACAGATATTGTAACGTGTCGACAGGAGGCGGGCAAAAGCAAGAAGCCCATGATCCCCCCGGCGAAGCTGCACGGGCGCGGCGCGGCGGGGGCGGGGGTGGGGGCGCTGCCCGCGTGCAGCCTCTACCCGCTGCAGGGATCCCTCATGCTGCTGGACGCGCACCTCGTGTTCCAGCCCTTCCTCTCGGCGCTCGGCGTCTCGCCCAACCAGGTCGCGCAAGGTAACCTGACCTATCTACCTAACATTCCGGTACCTGCCATGTGCATGTCGGCATTGGCTATCGTCTTTCGGCAGTTTCTGATCGACTTTGCAGAGGCTTCGAGTATCTCTTCGTCGGAAACCCGTGAATTATGCAATATAGGCCGGCTCGTCTCGACAACATGTCAGTTAATACCGTAAACTTTAACTTTTCTGCAAAGTCCCGACACAAGCGATACGCCCGCTCAGCGCACACGTATGACTGACTATGACTCGAATCTTCTTTTATGATTGTTGAGGACTAGCCGTGACCGGGTGTGTAGACTGTTCTTGCAGAGTTTTCAATTGTAGGTTTAAACCACAGATATATACGAGCGAACGAACAACAAATAAAAATTGGAAATTTAAGTATGATTTATGACATAGGAGTGGCCTCTTTCTTCCTAGTCGAATAGATTGTGTCATGTAACTATATGAACATTTACAAATGCATATACTTAGACGCGTAGCCAAGATAAAGTTGTAGCAAAACCTTTAGTCAAATGAATCAATAGCAAAACCAGGGCGCCAAACATAAATCATCGGAACTGGTAGCCAAGGAGCGTTTTGTGTTCCCAACATTTCAAACACTATATAAAGGTTATAAATTCATTTTGTTCATTACTACGCGATGACACCTACTCAAGAGTAGTGTTCTGATCCTCAACTGTAATTTGCGAATTCACGTTAATGAATGTCGTTATACTGGAGATCCCTGTGCCAAATTTAGAAAAAATACGGACAAAGAAAAAAAAATCGCACAAAATATCAAAAAGTATCGCATGGAGTGGCGAAGGTTGGAGCCAGTCTTTTCAAGATTCAGTGGAAAGATTCCAAATTTTAGCTCGTCGGCTGCACGTGTCGCGTTGTTAATGTATCGTTATGTAACTTATTTTAGACTTAGGTCTTACTTATTTTAGAACCATTTTGATTTTTTTATGTAACTTATCGATTAACAATGTATGCATTGGTTCTAGCCTTAATTAGGCTCTGTCCGATGTACATTTTATGGTATCTGGTAAATCTGCATTAACTAGACTGCCTTATGTTTTAGTCTACTGACAAGTCCAAACAAAAAAATATGTCCTTGACAATTTTGGTATTATTCATGGTGGCGGGGTCGTCACGGTCAGACCGTCGCAGTTGAGAGTGGTGTATAGCTTCATGTATGATGTATCGCAGGAGAGTCAAAGAACAAAAGCGGTAGCGGTGAGGGCGGGGGGACGAGCGTGCCGCCCGCGCTGGAGTCGCTGGGCTCGCGGCTGTCGCTGCTGGCGTGGGTGGACGCGTTCCGGATAGACATCGTGGTCAGCGACCTCGCCGCCAGGGACCGGAAGCACTCCAAGGGGAAAGGTCACTTCTAAATCCGACGCTTACTGTTCAAACGTGACGTAACTACGCCTGACGTCGAACGTGCACATTTGTCACTAAGCACTGGCAGCAGGCAAAGTTTTCTGTCATTTCCGATAATAGGAATGCAAATGGATACGGTTAGCACAAACTCGACTGATAGATGGCCCATCCATCTATCAGTCGAGTTTGTGCTAACCGTCGGTGGCGTCAGACTCCATCGCGCCGCATCCTGTGTTTACAGTGGGGTTATGCTCTTATTAAACATTCAAAGTGTACCATTTCACTTGACTCAGCACTTTACACCGCATTATTCATTTATTTATTTACAAACACTTATGTATGTAACTACGACAATATCTCAGTTCGCTCATAAAATAAATAAAAAATATATACACAGACATTTAGTTGCTGGTTTTGCAAATAATATTAAATAGCACAAGACTAGTTACAATATAAACTGGCATCAATTTCTATTGCGCTATACAAACTCCGGCGCCCTGTGAAACTCTGGCAGTGTGCTGTGGAACAAATCAAAGACTGGGTATTGGCGAGTTGCAGCGTTAGGCAACCTCAGCGGGGCTCGGTATCCAGCTGCGAAGGACACTGCAAATAAATTGTGTCGTCTAGCTTGGGCGTCATTTTCTGATACCGCTTAACACATTGGATCACATTGCCTTTTATTAGCATGTTTTCGCCATTAGTAAATATAATATACATACATTAGTTTCATATTGTCAACCTTGATAATCAATCCTTTAGCTATTTATAAAGAAAATTAATAGTACAGTGCTGTTCTAACGTTTTGCTTTATTCTGTCTGTAATCTTTAAATGTTTAATGAAAATCTGATATAATTACAACCAAAAGGCAAGCTAATTCTGAAGTTGTATAAAAAATCGTGAGATAGCAAAGATAACGTTATGTTATCTATGTTTATATGTTACGATCTCCGGTCCAGCTAACGCAAGTCACGTGGATATCCCGTCGGAGACTCCGGCGTTCCTCTGCGAGAAGGTCTCCATCGACGTGGACTTGAAGAAGGTGGCAGACATGGCGGTCGACGAGCTGATCCAACGGCAGAACGTCCTCTACATCTCCAGGACGCAGCTGAAGAAGCACATTAGCACTATGCTCAACTTCAACATCAGCGTTCGGTTTATATCGCAGCAGGTGAGCGACGTGTCAGGTAGAAAGAACCTGTATATTCACACAGGATATTTACCGTCCATCATATAAAACAACAGCTACCAATAAATTTAAAAGGTCCAAAAAACATATTTAAATTACAAAACTTGGGCCTTCCAGATATCTTCCTTTATCAAACAGCCAAATTTTGGAATAACGACCCACCTACATTGAGAGGGCCTAGATGAAAAACGTCTTTTAAAATTTTAAATCGAATGGGGCTTGATCGCGAGAAAAACATTTAGTAATTTATTTACCTCGACGTTTCGACCAAGTTGCATTGCTCGTGGTCACGAGAAGACTGGAGAAATGCGGGTGGCAATATCGGCGAGAGCGCGTAGTTTCGCCAACTACCCACTCTTTCTCCACTTCTTTTCTCGCTATCAAGCCCCATTTGATTTAACTATGTGTTCGAATCGCGAAAGTCTAAAAAAAAATTACAAAGTCTTTTAAAATGTAGAAGAAGAAGAAGAGAACATGCTGAGTGGTGATTTTTTTGTGGAGAACTTTCATCGCTATGTATTATATGTAGCGATGTACATTTTTCAACTTACAGCGTGCATAAATCTTTATAAATTGTATAAACTGCCATAGTGTGCCTACCTACCTGATTACTAGTTTGCATGTGAATGTGTCAAAAGCGAACAAAATTAGATCTGTAAAAGTAAACCGGAGCAATCCAATTTTAAATCATGTTGAATTTAAAAAAAAATAGGAATGGGAGTAGAGGGTAGTACTTACGTTATAATCGCAGTTAGTGGAAAGATATAGTCTTATTGAAAGCAACTATTTTGTAGGCCAAGATAGATGAATGTAAATGAACACAAAAATGTAGATAAAATGCTCCTATGTATATATATATATATATAACAGTGCATGTATGTAATATTGAATGATAATCTAAGCCACATTGTAGAAAGCAATAAAGAATATAAATATAAGCATATTCACCAGTATTCTGTTTAAGGGGTTGTTGAGTATGGAAGTATGGGTATTCCAGGTGAACATGCCGCTGCTGCGGCTGCTGCACCAGATCAGCAGCATGTACCAGAACGTGAAGGACACGCAGACCGAGCTCCGGACGCAGACCAACGTCTCACATCGACAGAACAAACACACTTCCTCTTCGGGTACTGCATTAGACCATTATTGTAGAGAATGTATTTTCCTGCGTTTTCCCTTTATCGTTCTTTGTGATTTCAATTCATTATATATTTACCTACTTCATTTTTATTTATGTTTTTTACCCAGACATTTCTCTTTTTAATAACTGTTTAATGAACGTGCTTCGCGATACAGATAAATGATTGAGTGGACAAACACCTAAGCTTTAATATCCTGAACAATACTAGCTTTAGATTAAAAGACTAATCTGCGTGCCTGTATTTCTGGGCACGTGTCGAAATGGTGTTGTATTTTTGTATAGCATTGCAACTAAGGATATGACAATAATTCGCAACGTTCTATTTTGTCAGATTTGTTAGCTACAAGGTCATCTCGTTTCAGTATAGGGATCGCGTTTCTTTCCAGTGTCGGAGTTTAGAGAGAACCTGATGAGCGTGTCGTCCCTGGAGAAGGAGGGTCAGTTCGCGGTGCTGGAGGGCAAGTGGGAGCCCCTCCCGCCCCTCACCCCGGAGCCGGGGGGTGCCTCCCCCTCGCCCTCCCCCTCGCTCGCACACCACAAGCTTCCCGCGGCGCCGCGTCCTAGGCCGCAGTCCTTCGCGCAGAAACTCAGATCCACCGGGAAGAGTGTCAAAGGGAAACTCGGTAACTATATCTAACCATTTTTGTTATTATTTATAATATATCTAACCATGATTGTGTAAAATACGGAAACTACTCACATCACATCACATCATAACAGAGGGTTTTCCGACTATAGTTTCGACTACATTCGGTGGTCTTTTTTAAAGAGAATACTCGCGGAGCTCGCGGACGCGGTCTAAAAAACCGCTTTGCAGTGAGATTTGGTCGCCTAAACTTATAAATAAAAATCTTCCCATTTCAAAACTATTTACCAGTAATCACCAATGATTGCTTGTGACGCTGTAAATGGAGACATTCCGCTAACGACGATTCATATTGTACATCATGTACGAGTACACACATGTCGGCGTGTGAGCGTTGGTTGTGTCGGCGCAGGTTACAGTTCCCTGAACGAGGGCGGGCACACGCCCCTGTACCCGGGGGGCGGCGGGGCGGGCGGCGCGGCGCTGCGCTCGCCAGTGTCGGAGGCGGCGCCGGGGCCGGGCGCGGGGCCGGTGCCGGGGGCGGGCGCAGACGGGAAGCTGGCGCCGCGGTGTTGGCGCACCGTGTACCTGCTGCTCGACCTCTACGCCAACATGCCCGACGCCGAGACCATCACGCACAGGTACCGCGCTATTCCTATATTTGCTACCATTTTTACTGGGGAGCGGTGATTCTACTTACTTTTTTAACCTTCGAGGTAAACGCTCTATCACCGTTCCTGCACTCGTAGGCGAAAAAGAATAAGGAATCATATTATTAACAAAAGGTTCGGGCGTGATCCGCATAAATTAGGTTCATGCGCTTTGCGCATTTGCTATATTTTTAATCGGCCATCTGCGCAGCTTGTAAGGTTCTCTATACATATTTTTATAGCAAAGCAAATTCCTGTGCATTCTCTTCTTGCACAAATAGCTCGTGCATAGCCGACTGTGTGTTTAGTGGCGGTCCGAGGGAGTCATGGGAGTCTTGCCCCCCTCCCGCCCAAACATATACATCACATTAATATATTGATACGGGGTTGTGCGCGCGTGTAATATAATATACACAGTGAGTGAACACAGTGTGTGGCGTGCAGGTTCTCGATGACGACAGAGATCCCGGAACAGTACCGGGCGAGCCGCGCGGCCGCCCGCCCCGCCCGACCCGCCCGCCCCCTATCCGGGGAGCAGAACACCAACTCCTCCTCCAGCTCCGCCAACATGGGCATCGTCGTCGTTGGTGTTGCTAGGTGACTATTACACATATTTCCCGGCGCCGCACTGAATATACTCTGTACCGTGCACGTTTTTAACCTATTTTTTCGTTACTTACTTCCTAGTGAAACGTTAAAATGAATTAAGAAATTTATTGACATACAATTGTATTAAGATGTACTTATACGTAATATGGCCCTTATTATGGTCAATAAACAATCGAAGCTCCGTACGCTCTTAAAGAGAATAATCTGAAACTCTTGTTACTTTGAATTAGATGGAATATAGATTTCATGAATATTATGCCGTATTGCACAACGATTTCAAAAGTACAATACGTTACAATGTTTTGTAATATTATTAATTTCAATAAGAATCTACATGTTCTGCCGCGTCGTCAGGAACGATTAAGTTGCGGTATGGACTATATTTGTACATAAATACGTACTTGATATTGCCGAATGGAACGGTGCATTCGTTACGCAATTGTCTCAAATATTCTGAAGGTGGAAGATAGACGTAGTTGTTATTTTATGTTTTGGGATTCGCGTACACCGTTTCGATTTGATCATATATATAATTATATACGATATACTATTAGTACTATAACTCGACTTTGACTCCATGTATATCTACGAATCGTCCGTTTGGCAGTTCTAGAGTAGGTGCTGGGGGTGTTTCTAGAGTATCTACTCTCTAGAAACTGCTTCACTCGTCGTAACGAAAATATTTATCGTTACGCGTTTATATTGATAAAAATGAAAAGCGAAAGTCGATGAACGCACATGCATCGTCTGTGTTGCCGGAGACACGGATACATAGAGGTATATGACGTGACGCGCGCAGGATCCACCGCACGCGCGTGCTGGCTTCGCTGTCAGGGCTGAAGCTGGAGGCGGAGATCACGTCGCTGCAGGGCTCCGCGTCCGCGTCGCGCGCGCGCCAGTGGGCGCTCTCCGGGACCGTGGCGCGCTCCATGATCGTGCTGCTTGAGGGCGCGCCCCCCGAACACCAGTCAGTATGCCTCCCGCACCTCTCCCTCCCTCCTATAAACCAGTATTAGGGAACGGAAAATAATATCGAACGCCTTCCAATAAAAACAACATAAGTACAGGCGACGAACGAATTTGATTCCAATTTTTTTTTCTTATGAACGTTTCGAAGTAACAGCACGAAATCCTTTTTAGTTTCCGTTGCCGCTCTAAAAAATAGCTAAAATTGTTTATGTTCAAGTGGCGTCTCTCGTCCGACGAAAGGTGCCTGCGCTCTGGCCTTTGGAATTTGGAAATAATGTTAATCTGATTTATGTCGGTTTGTACTTAGCTCGCTTATTATTAAAGATAAAGTTTCGTTTTGCCCGGACCCATTCACGAAGCCCCGTTGAATGTGCTCTGTGGATAATTAACGACTAATCGGTGAAACGCGCAACGGAGACGACAAATTATATCAGTGAATTCTTATCAAAAATATTAAAACCCGTATAAGAGTAAGGACCAAAATACTCTCCTCTATTCCACTTGTAGCCGCAAATGAAGCGATAATATTTTTGAGTTGGGATTGTCGGCTATCCATCTGACCGATGCTGTTTTACCTGCGCACAGTTTTTGGGTGTAAATAACATTGTGATCTAATTGACAGAATGGTATTAAGTTATTTTCCAGTACCCGACAGGCTTGCTCGTGTCTGAAAATCTGTCACCAAACGTGCAGTGTGGTCAGGGAGCCGCTATTAAAAGTCAAATAATCAGTCCACATTCCAGCTATGTGTGATTCCACTTTGTTATTGTGTGACTTAGAGGTGAAACGAAAAAATAAACCTATGACCAATGAATTTAATATATTGATCGTATGTGGTGTTTATGTACCTATTATTGTGAGCGCTCCTTTCTGTAGAACCGTGGTCCGAGTATCGGTGGGCAAGTCCCAAGCTCTGTACTCGTGGGAAGTGGGCCGTCAAGGCGCGTCGGGACTCCTCAGCGTGGGCGGGGTTCGCGTGGATCTGCCGCAGCACCCGGTCGCCCTGCACGGGGTCATGACCAGGTCCAGTCGACAGCTCTCCTCTACATTACAAGTACGCCGTGTCAATGCGAATTCATTTACTTTTGTTCGAAACATTTTATATATTTGGCTTAGTTTCTCATTCAAGCAATATTTATTTTTCTAATCAGTACATTTTCAAACATGAAACACTGCTCTAGTTTACAAATACTACGATAATAGACACATAGATATATTTTATGTCACCAAGAAGCCTCAAACTGAGCGAGAGCCTGTGTCCTAAACTATTTATTTATTTACATAATACAACAGCGTCACATTAAACATGTATGTAGTAAATCTAAGCTTAAGTATGGCCAAAATAGGATTACACATATTACTAAAATTATATGACAAACGTTGTGTTTACAGTGCTCGTAAGTATAAAAACAAATAACCGTGTATGTTTTTATGTCAGGTGTGCGATTATACAAGTAGAGTTTCTAGAATCCCGAAAGATCATGTAAAGTTTAGTATATTATTGTCAAACCCAAAAAATGCAAATAAGTGCATCAGAAAGTCTCCCAAAACCCATTTCAATTTGACATTAAAATGCACAAATATGCAGTTTGCTTAAACAAGTTATTGACTTACCTGAATAAACTGAATTTGAATTTGAATTTGATGCCTAAGCGCAATCATTATTCGTCTCGTATAACACAACATATAAGACGAATAACGATTGCGCTTAGGCATTTGTATTTTTTTAGCTTTTTAATAAGTTAGCTGTAATAAAAAAAAGTGACGCGATTCTCATAGCGATACCGACTAAATGCCTTATATCATTATATAAGGTATAATCTAATTTACTACACATTAACTATTCTGTACAGTTCCAACATTTTATGTTTTACATGTAAAACTTATATAGAGTACCTAAACGAATAGTTCAGCCTGTATAATAAACTGTGAATATAGAAAGCGCATCCCTCTCCGCAGGAACTAGGCGTGACCCGCACGTCGTCCCGCAATTCCCGCGGCCCGCCCGGCGCCCCCGGGCCGGCGCCGGGTGTGGGGGTCGGTGTGGGGGCGGAGGGCTCGTCGTCGGAAGGCACGCCTCCCCCCGCGCCGCGCCCCGCCCGTGCCCCCTCACACGCACCCGTGCCCACGCTGCTGGACCCGCTACATATGCAGTTCTCCATAGTGGTGCAGGTACACTACGCGCGCATCTCATGTTTGTGCTCCTGACATTATGCTCTGTGCACACCTACGTGTATGTATCTGCAAAAGTTAAGCCCAGTCGCTAACGACTCAAAAATATGTAGGTGTTTACCAGCTACGTGCAGACAACTACAGAAACACAAACTTCGAGGTGCCCACTGTAATATTGCTTACGAGATACGCTTCTATCTGTAGTCTGTATCATTTTCAATTATCTCTACACTGAGCATGTTGATTTGCTAAATGCGAGTTATAACTTTTATAAATCAATACTTTTACCGCCTTCTTAATTTTTTTTATTTTTATTTAATTATTATTATATTAATACCATATTATTATTATTTATTATTATTTTTATTTTAAAGCTGGTACTTTCTGTGTGGTCCCATTTAAATTTCATCATAAAAATCGGTCAACGCCTACTTGGACGACTTCCTAATTGCGGGTTTAGAAAATCGGTAAACATACACAATGACAATAATAATTGATCCCGTGAGTAGCAAAGATCACTATAAAAAGGGCCGAATATTTTTTTTCCAAAAAAATGGAACCGACATCAACACTCAAAAGTGTGAAATAACTTGCCCAAGTCGGTACCGCAATATTTTGATAATAGCTACTTTTGTTGATAAACACTATGCCTGTCTACCATGACAAACTCACTGCTCAGCCGTCGCCTTGCCGTGGACGCACTGGCGCAATAAAGTTCGAAATCACTTACTTATCATATATATTAGTTGGATATGTAAAGGTGCGTTTAATCTTGTTAATTTACCTGGAACATTTAATGCAATCCTATTTACCAGTTCTGGGCAATCTATGACACCACCCGTAATAATCAAGAGGAATACGAGATCTGCGATTTCACGTCGGTTTGTGAGATTGCATATGAATTGAGATTAAGCAATTGTGTGCATGATGTTGTGTGTGGTTAGAGCCTGAGCATCACGGCGGCGCTGCTCCCGTCGCTGCAAGCGCAGTACAAGATGGAGCACGTGCACAGCGGCGGCGTGACGGGCACCAAGGCGCACTTCACCATCGACCTGCCGCACCACTCGCTCAGCTTCGTCACCAAGCTGCAGGTAACCTCGCCTCGCGCGCATGATGATCTGTATCCGTTCGGTTGAAGTAATACGTGAGGAATGTTTCCAATGTGTTATGTGGTCGCACAGTATGCGGAGGCCAACATCCCCCCCGCGGCCATGGTGGCGCTGCCCGGCGTGCACGTGCAGGCGCGCGTGGTGGAGGAGTGCGGGGGTGCGGTGGGGGGCGGCGCGGGAGGAGCGCCCCCGGGGGCGGTGCTGCGCGCGGGGCGGTACCTCGCCGCGACTGCTGACATCGGCCTGTTCGAGCACACGCTCTCCACCGACCTGCTCAACCATCTAGTCTTTGTACAAAAAGTGTTCATGAAGGTCAGTACCAGTTTTTTAGCCACTATTTACCAAACTATGGTAAACACTTAAATTGGAATCATTTTATCGACCTTCCCAATGAAGAGTTTTATGGCTTAGTGCATTAACAACATGCTAGGCGGAACTTACGTTCAAATTATTTGTAGGATATAATTTTTCTGACCGAAACCCTACTACCTAATGACGAGACATTAAACTATTCTACTTACTCTTGGTACAGAGATTAAATACTTTACTCATCTTTGAATTAAACGTCTTTGTGTATAATACGTGTTGTATTTTCAGGAAGTCAATGAAGTAGTGCAAAAAGTGTACGGTGGCGAGAAGCCGGTACCGTTGTGGAACGAAGAAGAAGCGTCATCATCAGCGTTGAGCAGGATACTGTTCTCGCTCATCATCAGAATAAAAGTAAGTAAATATTATCACTTTTATCTTACTGGCCATGGGCTTAGTCATCGGATACGATAACTAGTTTTGCTTTTAACCTGGAATGTCGTCATTCCATCTTGCCTGAAGGCGGTCAACGGGATCATCATCCTCGAAGCGTTTACATTTTGTTTAACATTAAGGTAATTTTAGTATTTATTTAATTTTACCTTCGTGTGTATACATACACACAAAGCTAACATTAAATTAAGAATCATCATCATCATCATCATCATCATCATCATCTCAGCAATAGGACGTCCACTGCTGGACATAGGCCTCCCCAATTAATTAATTAAGAATGTTAAAATAAAGTTGTAATGGAATCTCTGTACATAATTTTTAGCCTCTTCAAAAGTAGGATTCATTTGAAATATTAACCGAGGACCGATGACTATGCAATAATTTAAATAGTTCGTTCCATTCCCGGGACTGCAGCACTATTATATTTATTGTTTTAGTTCCGCAATAAGCATTTTATTTTAGTTTTTGACGTGATAACGTTTTATAAATTGATGAATGCCAAAATGAAAAATAGTAACGTTCCGTGTAGCGTTCCGTTTCCGTCAAAAGTCAAAAGTCAAAAGTCAGAAGTCGAAGTCGAAGTCATAAATGATTATGACGTTATCACGTTTTTTTTTTTTTTAAATGATTATAAGCTTGCGTTTGACCACTGTCTCACCTGATGTTAAGCGACGACGCGGTCTAAGGTGGAGCACGCAAATCACGTAAATCTATCGTCCGTAAACCGACTTTACAGACAACCAATTTTTTAGATTAGTATATTGATTATGCAGTCCAAGCCGATTTCGGCTACGGCGACCATTTGCTGTTTCTGGGTAGTTACCGGTTGATACATGGCTGATATACCCAATTTTTGCAGTAAATGTTCGAGAACAAAAGCAGTATGTGAGGGCGTTATTAACATAATTGTATACAATGTTGCAAGGCGGTCTGTTCTACAGTCGCTCCCGCTCGGAGTCAAGTTTGCACCTTCGACTGTCCTCAAATGCATACACATTTGCATGCACTTTTTGCCTCATTAGTATATTATTGAAGTTATAGCAAGAGCCCTTTGATCTCAATTACTTAGTGATCTCAATTATTAACTGTAACTTTTAATTTCGAACATATTCATTTTAACGATTAACAAAACATTCCGCGTCACGCCATAAAAGCCACGTTCGAGTCGGATCACTCGCAGGTTATCCGTCGAATAACACAGAAGTATCTCTTAGACAATATTATTTGACTCGGTTCGTAGTGTTAATGGGTCACGATATTCCACGTTTATGGAGTGATGTGATGCCTTTTCGTGGAGTAGTGGTGTTGTATAGTATCGTGTTGTGCCGCAGCGCATACAGCTGACGGCGACGACGCCGAGCAACTCGGCGGTGCGGCTGGAGACGGGCGCGGTGGAGTTCGAGCTCTCCAACCGCGTGCAGAATGTGCCGCTGCCCGCGCGCGCCGAGCCGCACGACCTGCGCCTGTTCGCGCGCGCTCAGGTAACCGCCTACCGCTACACACACCATTCTCTCCATCATGTTTCCTCTTCACAAACGCTTATTTAGTGAGCACGTCATAGTTAGTAGAGATATAGCGTGAATCCGCTTCGTGAATAGCGTCGAAAAACCTAACGTGAGGTCACCGGGGTTCCGATCCGCCGATTGCCAAGATTTCTCAATTAGAGACTGAAGAATTTTTTTAATGAAGAATAAATATAGAGCGTTCTACGAGAACTGTGCCGATTTTAATATCGGCGTATATGCTATGTAAAATAGATAATTATGTATAGGTGTTTCGTGTATTTAGTAGTAGTGTTTAAGTTGGTTGTGGGGCGATTAGTTGAGGTGACGAGAGTGATTGTCCAACGTCAAACGGCAAGAACGTTAAATTAATTGTATTATGATAGAGATATAAAATTATCAGTTTCTAAATAATCGAGTGTTTTTAACCAATGTAAAAGTGTTTTTGTAGTTTAATTAATGCTGTAGATAAATTGAGGTTGAAATTTTAAATCAGGTGCGATCTGATCCCTCTCGCGTTTTATATAGATCCTGAACTGACATTGGAATCTCATATAGACTATTTGTGTAGCAAAATTGCCAGAGCATGTTTTGCTTTAAGTAGAGTAGCCTCTAACACTACCAATAGAAGAGGTGTTTTCATGACATTTTCCTAGCGTGTAGTAGTGACTGAACTACTTCAGTACGGGCTCGAGCACTGGGGACGCGCTTTGAATGGGAGCGTGTCTTCCGAATGTAAAAACGAGCTGTAAGAGTGATTGTATGCACGGCATCTGACGAAACGGTATGGCAGCATTTTAAAGAATTGGGAATCCTGACCTTGCCATTTCTACACATATTTCAAGTCGCAACATATGCACGTGAAAATATCGATGCTTATCCCAGAAGAGGCGATACTCATAATTACAATACTCGTAATTCCAGCAAACTTGCCATCGTGGCTTGCTGCTCCTTAGTACAAACCGCTAAGACAATTCATGTGATGGGACCTCAGGTTTTCTAATAAGTTATCAAATGGCATCCTCACTGTGTCCAACATCTCAGCATTCAAGATAATCTTGAAAAGGTAGCTGATAGATCAGGTATTCTATTCCAATAAAGAATTGATAGAATCAAATAAACAAGACAGGTACCTTTGGATACTTTCATTATATATAATTTAAGTTATAATTTAAACATATCTTATTATTAATTTACAAATTATGGTAAGCATATTTTTTAAAACATTGACTTGTAATACTTACTAATACGACTATGACTACGACTACTCGGCCCCATAAAATTTCTAAAATCAACTGAAAACTGATTGCCTGTCATATTACCAATCTGGTGCGATACCAGTAAACACTGACCATAAAATGACTCATCTACTTATCGATTACAAAAAATGACACTTGCAGGTGGACCTTAATCTGAGTCTCGGACAGCTGATCCGTAACGCGATGTTTGAGGAAGCGGAGCCGGAGTTTCAACAGTATGCTTTCTTCAATACTCGAATCGGTGAGTTTTTATGTTTTTATGTGTAAGTGCTTATTTTCATATCCCACTAATAATCCTAGCTATCTTTCTCCGATGTTCCACGTGTGCTTTACGTGCAATATTACTATTTACAAATATCCATTGACATTGCTTTAAAATTTAGATTGGATAGACTACTCATAGAGGGTTATGTTCTAATTTTTACATTATAAAAATCCAAAATTGTTATTTGAATCCTGGCAACAAGAACGCACTTATGAACGTCACTAAAGCCAGGAACCGGCACGAAACTCGGTGTTATAACAGCTGATTAAAAAAATATGTAATTTATTTTATTATTGTTTTGCAGCAATGCGCAACGCGTTCCAAGACGAGACGGTGTCAGGCGAAGACAAAGAAGTGGTGCTCATCACTCTAAAGCGACCCCTGATCTACATCCAGCCCGTAGCCGTCGACAAGGCGATACTGGTGTGGCTCAACTACAAAAACGCGTATGAGTACTGGAACGAGAAGAGACTCAACTTGAACAAGGAGGTGCTCACAGCCACACAACAGGTGTTCGAGAAGGTAAAGTATGTGTTAAACTGTCGGAGCGCTTTAGATATTCGAACAGAATGTAGCGTTAAATGTAAAGTATGGATTTGTCTAGGTATTGCTAGTCGATTTGTCAACTAAATGGAGGTAGGTGGCACGTGGTATTAGATTTGTGCCAATAAGTGAGGGTAGTATGAGATAGACGGTAGTAAATAAACTGTGGCAACTGTTGCCAGTGAACAGTCTAGGCCGTTCCAAACGGACGTGCTGGTACCAGGGGTACCTTTGTAAATAATGAAGTGGTTAGTGCTACTATCCAACGGGGGTCTAGTAATTGTGAGTAATCTATTGTGATACCTACTAACTGTTACATAACCTATAATTTTGTGTAGTCTAGAAGGTGCATGGAATTGAGGAAAATGTTGTCATGATGTAAAAGGTACCTTTAATTTGCCGCCGCTGGGTCATAAGCCCCAGGGTTTCCAAGCTTGTTCCTCTAAGGTAAAGCAGGTACCAGGTGTGAGATGCCACTGCTGGATTTAGGCCGTTTTTACCTACTGCTATTAGAACAGGAAACGTTAATGCGTTACCGTTCCTGCTACGCAAGGTTGTAATAACGATACTACTGTTAAACCATCCTGACCGCGTTTTGGCGATTCTTCTACATATTAGTAATGCTGGTTACAGCTCCCAATAATACATTGCGTCCCTTTGATGCTGATGCGGAATGTTCCGAGTTTAAGGTGTTACAGCTAAATATAGACAAACTCGGAATTATTGATGGTTATATACTTAACAACTTATATATAATGTCGTGTACTTTATGTTCTCTTTGGATTACTTTCTTGTCGATAAAATAATTATGAAATGTATCTTTAGCTAATGTTGATTGTTATCTTTCCCTTAAGGTGCAACTGACATCCCAGATAACGACGCCACATTTAAGCACGCTCTTCTTGCAGTTGAATGTGGACGATATCGGTATATGCCTGCCGCTCAACCAACCGCCGTTGGTAAGTTTGATATTATCGCAATATTTATTCCACCAGGGCGCGAAACTTATTTCCTTCCTCATAAGGCCCATTTTAGGCACCCGTTTCTATTTCACATGATATCAATGATGGATGATAAAAATATAACTACATATATTGATTTGAGACTTGGCTTGAGACGTTGCAGTTTTTAAAATGGAAAAATAAACATTTGCGGTAAACCGTCTTTCGTCGGTTGGAAGATACTTCATTTCCCGTTGATGTATGTGCACGAAATGTGTAAGTAGTCGTACATGTGTGCGCAGGCGACATGGGGCGGCGGGCGGTACGAGTACGCGGGAGAGTGCGGGGGCGGGGGCGCAGTGGTGGTGACGCTGGAGAGCACGAGCATCAGCGCGTGCTCGTCGGGCGCCCTGGTGAGCAAGGGTCGGTTCGTGGGGCTGTGCCTGCGGTTCGCGGACGACTTCGAGACCTCGCTCGACGACTGGAAGCCGCACCCGGACGAGACCTGCGTCAACGTCTGCTGCGTCTCCGAGGGCACCTACGAGGTCTGCAGCAGGACCACGCCCGCAAAACATAACGGTTACTACTCCTGCTATTACTCTCTCTGACATCTTATCTATGTGCCCCTTTAATATATTATATTCGGCAGAAGCCATTCCCTTCTCCGTGTCAGCTTTTACGGTGTGCTCTGAGCGGAAATATACTTTGGCTGTTGGCCCCGAGTTTTTTGTTTAGGTAATAGGTAAGCAGACGAGCTGCCTGATGGTAAGCGATCACCGTCGCCTATGGACATCTGTAATACTGGGGGCATTATATAATATATATCACAATATATTATATAATACATCTCTATACTCAGCAAATCAGGCGTCATACCGTTCGGTATCGTAGTATTTCAAGGTGAAGCGAGAATTTAATTTATCGTTTCTGTTATTCTTGAAGGAAATATATGTGACGCAACAAGTTTTGCAGTATTTACAATATGAACGTTGAAATGTTACCATTTCAGAAAATGCCAAATGGTTTCTGAACGTATCGTGGCAGATGGAAGGCGTGGACATACACTTGGACGTGAACGTCGGGAAACAGCTATCAGCCTTGGGACACACGCTCACCATGCTCACTGGTAACGTGCATACAACAAACTAAAATCATCCCTATTTTCATGGAGCTAAAGTTTTGTATGAATAATTAACTAATCATTTTGAATTTTAACCAGGTGTGGAAGAGGAAGACCCTTTGAAAATGGATTATGAAAGCGATCTGGATGATGAAGCTGACAACAGCAAAGATTCCCAAGTTAGTGTTAGTAGTGATAGTTATATATTTAGTGTCGTTTATTGTTGTGCCGTTCGATGCTCAGTAAATCGCTAAAAATAGACTTAAACTTGATAATAATTAATGAATAAAAATGATGTTTTTTGTATGTATTAGGAGAGCGTAATCCTCCGTCGCAAGTACACAGACCACCTGCCAGCGTTCGTGTTCGACCCCAGCATCGACGCCAAGAAGAGATCCAAGCTCATCGAGAAGGAGATGAACGAACAGGCCAAGATCATTAATGACCTCCGGACCCTCGGAGCTAGTCATTCCACCATAGAGTACGAGATGAGAAGACTCCATGATCTAGAAGCGTTAGTCTTTAAGGACTTTAGAAGGTTAGTAAATGTTTTCAATTAAAGAACCAACTTTTGTGCTTGTGTAATATACAGCATACAAAAATGAAATATGCCATGTGTGTTTCACGAAAATGAAGTTATGGGTTGAGGAAAATTTTATTCGTTAGTTTTGTTTCCTAGATAATTAGATTCATTATATTGCTAGAATAATGAAGTCATAAATTCGCTTTGAAATACATTTGCAAGTTGAAAAAATGGAGTAGATATAATTGGGTAGGAAGGTCTTAAAAGTCCAAGTTAACAAATCATATTTAATAACAATTTACACAACAAGTTATTAACAATCGTTTCTCAGGGCAATAATAGTGTAATATTATAATTATAGGATTACCTGAACGAAGATTTATATATTTAAAAGAAAATGTTTGTTTCAGAGACATGATCCAAAAGTTACGTCGACAAAGCGTGCGAGCGAGTTCGATCACAAAGGGAAAACTGGGGCTGGGATCTAACCGGAGCCGGTCGTTTATCGTCCAAACTCCACCGGCGGAGAGGAAGGACTTCGAAGGGTAAGCGAATGCTTCACTAAATATTGGCGACCGAATCTCCGGAGTCTGTATTTAGATAATTCCTCTGGTTCTATCTATTTTCTCGTCCATCCATCAAACAATATATTGTCTTTGTAAACGGATTTCGTCCATTCATTCAACATGAAGGCCTTAACGGGTACCGTTGACATTACAGAGGCCCACGCATGTTTACAGGCAGAGCGCGAGACAGATCCTGATGCGTGTTGGTTTAAAATATAAAGAAATATGTACTGCACACTTATGGGCTCATAAAATAACATTACCAATAACATTTTAAAATTTTTTCAATTTCCTTTCTCGTGGTATAAGCACAGTTCAAGCGCATTTTGCAAATATGATCGCTCGGATTTTATTTTACTAAAAATAATACATTTGCAAATTGTTTAATCAGAATTAACCTTCATGAACTGTTCTCATAACTGGTATTTTTTTAAGTTTATGAGACACGTAAGACTTTCAACAAAATAAGCTGAAAATACTCATAATAAAATTGTCTGTTATTGGTCAAGCCTTAACTTGTCTCGTTTTGAGTTTTCGCTCACCTCCGCCCTGATATCGTCATCTCAGCCAAGAAAATAGAACTGCGCTTGATTTGAATCTCAATATCTCTCTATCTTCAATATCTCTATATCTCAATATCTCTCTCATCTATATGAGACATTCGAATATGGGTAGGTAAAAATTCGAGACAGAAATTTAATCATGAGTTCGCCTATTGTTCGAGCAGTTAGAATTGTAAAAATATGTTTGTATGTAGCGTGATGGTGGAGCCGAACCTTGCATTAACCGCGGGCACCATCGGAGACTCCGGCGAGACGCTGCTCTTGGCCGACGAAGACAACCGCCTCGCCGATATCATCGAGGGGGGCAGCTGGAGCTCAATGGAAAGCGACCCTAGACCCGGTACGTTTAACTTCAAACATCCGACGCAAAAAGAGGTGTGTTACATGTCTGGCGTGTCTGTGTGCCTATCTGTTGCGTCATAGCTCCCAAACCAATGGACTGATTTTAATTTAAGGCTGATATTTTTTAAGGCTTTTTTTTCGGAAGCTGATGTGATCTTTTCAACCGTTTCAAGATCATCCGCTCTTTTTGTTAGCTGCGGTAAAGGTCTTAGACGCATAATGGGTTTTTGCTTTACTTTCACACATATATATGATTTAAAAATCAATTTTACAACAAATTTAAAAAAATTTTTTTTAGTGTAAAGTAGAATTAATGAAGTTTTACTTTGAATTCAGACGAATAGACGCTTAAACAAAAGGCACTTAGAGAGTACAAAAAGTAGTATTTGCACTGCATCCCTTTTACTTTTAAAATAGTATCGGCAAAAGTCAACAGTGATGTGGCGGCGTTAATTTTTCCAACCATGCTAGTATTGGCGTTACCTTCTCTTCATAATATTAATGTTTTTTACTTTTTATTATTTGAAAAACATTACTTTACGCAGACTCCCGGTTCCATGCCATTTTTTACAAGCTTTTATTAAACTTGCAATGTATGCATGTTTGTTCGGGTAAAATCTTGCAACTTAACTTTGAAACAGATATCTTCAACCAATTGTACTGAAACTTTGTATACAAGTTCAATTTGGATGACAACGCATGCTTAATTTTGTGACGTCATTCTAAATCCAACATGGCGGCATATCCAAGATGGCGGACTAGTTATTTTTAATGCACTTCAACAATATCGGTATCGAATGAAAGGGCTTGCTAAGAATAATTTGAAAAATAAAGTGTTGTCAGTCTAAATCCAAATATGGTGGATTTTATGCCTAACTATTTTAGTTCAGCCACAAAAATAGTTTTTGTTTCAAGAATTAAGATCAAATACGAGTGAAATCGAATAGTGTTAATATTGGTATCATGATATTAATCCTTATCCATTTAAATGGTTTGATAATTTAGGTTAATCATGTACGTGTTAATTCCACTTCAAATGATTCAGATCGGAGTTTTCGTTTCATTTCAAGGTATGACGGGTACCTATGTAAGTTGTTCTTTTCGAATAGAATATGACGAGGAGACTGATTTAGTTAGTTGCTTGCGCTCATTGTTACGTACATAGAGATACAAATACATTTTTTTTATTTATGTCCGTTTCGCGTATACATCCAGAGCAGACCGCAAGCACGCACGTTCACGTGGCAGCCAACACCTTTTCGTATGCGTGAGTGTTCCGTTTGCTTACATAAATGTGACAGTGTCGTACCGTTTGCAGCGTCGTCTCCATCGGGCCCGTCCCGGTGTGCGTCGCTGCGGGGGCCGGCGGGTGCGGGGCGCGCGGTGCGATTCCAGAGCGGCGCGGTGCAGCGGCAGAGCTCGCTGCCCGCGCACGCGGAGCCCTGGCCCGAGACCATACATCTGGTGCAGCTGCGGAGGAAGACAGACCATAGGTGGGCGTGCCGCCTCGACCCGGCCCGCCTCCTCCGGACGGTGCTGGCGACAATCGATAGCTATATACATATAATTGCATTGCTTGTTGTATAATTCAGATTGCGATCAAACACTGACGTAACCGCTTCGTTAATAGATATTCTGTTAATGTGCGTTCGATTCGCAGCATGCATAAAAAGTTGTATATGCACTCCATACCCCGTCACTGTCTATTATTATTGGTATACTGATGACTGCCATTTTCCAGCGCTTCGTCGGAAGGGCAGAGTTCGGAAAGCAAGCACAGCAAAGCGAAGACGACCGAGCCCAACATCGACTTCGAACTCGACGTTAAAGTATACATCAACAGTGGGAAGTGCGTGCTGCACACTAAAGAACCTACCAAGGATGACGATATGAAGATGTAAGTACTCTGAAGGTTCTCGAAATACAGAAATAATATTAATATATATAATATATGACACCTACACAAGTATTAATCTATAACATAATATTATTGAAATAAATGAAATTTTAAGATATGTACAATCTATTACTTGTTGGGCAGCGGGTCCCGCATGCGCGTGGGTCGCTCCACGTCCGGCGGGCTAGGTACGGCCAGTGCGGGGGCGGGGGCTTGTGGCGGGGAGGGCGGCGCCGCGTCCAGCGGAGGCTCTCCCCCCGCGCGCCGCAAGCCTGCCGCCGCGCACGCGCGCCACCAGCCTACGTTTGATCTCACCGTCTTCCGCGTGCCGGGACTCGACCTGAAGGTTAGTGCCCGGGTACTTTACTGTGTGAAAGCCGCATAATTTATAAACGGATGCGGAAACCAAAGCACAGATTTTATGTTTTTCGATAGTTTAAAGTGGTCTTTCGTAGATTACCACGATCCGAAGGTCTCTAATCTGTTTCTAAATACTTTGTCTATTAGATTATAGTTTAGGAATCCTAAAGTAAATATTGCAATAATTATTTTATGGCAGTAAAAGTATTTAATAAGCTTCCCGAAACGCTTAGTTTTCTCATTGCAAACATTTTAAAAAAGACTATTTGAATAGTTAGTACTCCAAGAATTATATTCTATAACATATTTTTAGACATACATATCAAATGGTAAATTTGAGTAATTATGGTATTGATAATTATGTATAAATCATAAAGCCTATTATATAAATGTATATAAGTAACACAAGTTGACCTTTATCTATTGTGACAATATATGTATTATGTCAGCATATGTTAGGCATTCGAACAGAATAATCAGCGTTAAATGTAAAGTATGGTTTGGTTTTGCTAGTAATCGAATTGTTGACTAAGTGGAAGTAGGTAGCATCGTGGTATTCGATTTGGGACAATGGCGAGGTTTGTTCATAAATGGAGTGAGCGCGTCCCAACGAACAGTCTACGCGCGGGAGCCGTACCGTATAGACATCCTCGCAGTGCACGAGGTACTTTGTCAACCGTGAAGTGGTACTATCCGACGGGAGTGTCTAGTCGCCGTACTTAGAGCGAGGGTTGGACGCGCAGCGAAATATTTGTGATACCTTGTAATTGTTACATAATCTATAATCTTGTGTATTTCCTTCTGTGCTTTAACTGAAGGAATTTTCGAAACGGAAGTGAGGAGAGTGTTTCCGCAACAACCTAGCTTTAATCCTGTACGTGGGTAGCAACCTCCAGGCCTTCTGAGTTCGCTCCATTAGGACAAAGCAGGTACCAGCCGTAGGACGCCACTGCTGGAATTAGGCCGTCCATACCTACCGTTATTATAATAGGAAATGTTAATGCGTGCTACCATTACTGCTAGGCTAATATAATTATTTGTACGCCTAAAAGGCACATTACAGATAAGGTCTTTACTGTTTATATATGTGACATGTTTGGAATACCTGTATGTTACTCAATTAAATGATCTTAATCTGAACCCTTTTCTGCGCTCACTGATATACAGTGCCGTCGTGCGTCGTCGCCTTCATATGTGCGAATGCCTTCATTGTAACGGTTATTGGATGTGAAGTAATTTGATATGCTAGGTGCACTACGAGTCGAAGACTTTGCCGGAGGAGGCAGGTGCGGGCGCGAGCCGCAAGCTGGGCACCAAGAAGGCGGCGTTGTTCGCGTGGATCACGGTGCAGAGCATCCCCGAGGAGACCATCATCAGCCCTCACATATTGGAGTTCCTCGAGCAGACCCTCGAGCCGATACCCACTAAGGCATCCTTCACTACGCACACTCCCGGTAAATTACATTTTTATAACAGTGCCTTTTAATCATAATGTTTTTTAATAAATGAATCCTTCTCTAATACAATCAAAACTTCCACTTTTCAAAAATATAACTTTTTATAATATCTAACTAACATATTATACTATTTAAAGTATGTCGACTCGTAGGCCTACGTGTGTGCAACATAAGATATAATAGAAATAGTAAATGATATTTATGATACATTGATATGAAGCAAGAATTTAGGATAATTTGAATAAAAGTATATAAAAAGTCAAGTTGAGTAAAATGATGAGTGATCGCTAAGTCGAATGTATATGCCGGTGGTGGCAGAGACGGGGGGCGAGGGCGGCGCGGAGGGCGGCTCGTACGGGCAGTACGTGATGGCCTCGTTCCCGGTGGACGTGATCGTGCACTTCCACATGCAGCCCTCCACCTTCCGGTTCAGCTGCTTGCCCGCGTCGCGCGTCGAGTGCCTGCTGCAGCTGCCCAGTCTGCAGATCGTCTTCAGCTCCAAGCGAGCCTCCGACGAGTCAGTACCTTCCCTTATGTTTACTAAACTTTGACGTTTTATTATTTTACTTAGATCAGTTATATTTCAACTAGTTTTAATGATTCGATGAAAATATTTGTTTGTTTGGAAGATAAAACTTTATAAAAGACATTTTGGGTCATTAAGTCGGTGCTACAATCACTTCTCTAGTAAGTAAGGCTTTACCGTTTGCTAAATAGACAATTTAGGGGTTTTCAGCTTATTTTATAGACAGATACGGGTAAGAAGTGGTAGTAAAGTGAAGGAACCGGGAATGAAAGTGAGCAGTGGACAGTACCAGTGCAAGGTTACAGTGCGCCGTGACTGTGTGCGAGACGGACAGCGTCAGTGCAGTGTTCTGTGCGAGAGACGTGATCATTGTTACTTCTGAACTCTGTATGTGTTACCCTTAAGTCTTTTCCGATACGGAAAAGAAGTGGAGTTGCTTTTAAACTGAACTAACAGACAGCGGCGACAGGAGCTCCTTATATACCCAGTAATTTCAATTTTAGTCATTTGTTTTTCTAGGATCTTAAATTTATTAAGTCACCTACCTAATATACTGAAGCTTAATTCTGATTGAACATTCATTCATTTGGTCAAATTATGATTTACTCTGCTAATTTATTAGTGATATAGTATTTTTGAGCAAACATATTTTTTCTACATCAAAATTTCTCCCGGTTCCGACAAATGCGTTTGTGCAGTCTCACCAAAGGAAAGAAAATTATAAAAAACTGAAGATGTGATTAGCAACTTAACTTGTTGAGCTCGTATGTCATCTATCTGTAAAGTATATTTTTGAAATTTTCTAAAGCAAAACTTCAGGATTTCTCCTGCCCCTTCTGTCTGTAAACACCCACGAGCCACCACACACACACCACTCTGTAATATCATCGGCACCGGTTAAACCCCTAATATATTTTTATTACCTTTGCCTGTGTGTATGTAATGGAATCTTTAACGTGATTTTCACCCCAATAAAATGTCGGATTCATTTGAAACTTTGCACACTTCTCAAAGACCGATGACAATCACCATCATCATCATGTCAGCAATAATACTACACTGCACACGCGGATGGTGTGGTTTCCGATCGTGATCTAAAGATGTGATTCAAGCAATATGGAATAAACTCTTCAACCCCTTACCGCGCGCGATGTGCGATGCTCGCATCGTACTACATGTTATCATGAAATAGAGATAAAAATATTTATCGCTTATGTAAAACATATAACAATTTACACTATTTCCCGAGATTGTTAATATTTTTCTGGAACTAATTCTTTTACTAGATATTTGACGGACGAATGCAAAAAAGATCACTCCATATTTATAAGCAGTTCAATACAGTAACTGTACTTTATACTCATAAGTTTAAGAGCACGCGAGAAAGACAGACAATTCTTTATGCCCGTGCAGTGCAACGTCACGCCCCGCGCTTATTCAGACACAAGCACAATGTGTAAATGTGTTGAGCGTACTATCTTTAGTTAACCGACCTGTACGGCGCTATCATCGACACGTTTTGTGTGTAAAGGGAAATGGCCGAGCCGGCCGTGGCGATGGGCGGGCTCAGCGTGACGGGCTGCCTAGCGGACTTCTCGGTTAACATGTTCCATCCGTACGGAGGGAAGAAGTCGAGCCTCAAAGAAGCGCAGTGGTCACCCCTGTCGGACACCGAGAGGAAGGACTCCTTGAGCATCAACGTGGAGTTCGTCAAGTTCCATCTGTCCAGGTCGAGGAAGTTAGACTTTCAGACCGACCAAGACCAATCCAAGGCGACCGTCAGGTTTTCGAGTGAGTTTCCAATATTAAACAAGCGTGCGTAATGGAGAACTTTTATAGATGAGAAGAACGACAAATGTTGTATTCGGTGTACGTTTCGTTGTAGCGATCGTGGACGTGGGCAGCGCATGGTTCAAGTACGACATGCGGCGCTTGGGGGAGATCCTGGCGTTCCCGCGCGCCTGGTACCGCCGCACCATCGTGCGCCGGATGTTCCTCGGGGACCTCAGCCTGCACCACGACACGCACCAACGGTGACGCTCCCTACCCTCCCTGGCCCGCGCGGACAGATCCTCGCCCACCTTCGTCTCTGTCTTACGATTCTAACTTTATGTACATTTGGTTTCAGAAATCAGGCGAACACTGTTCCCGTTTCACCAGTGTTGCCACCGAGAGAGAAAACGAAGACTGTGGATCACCAAAAACCTAGAGGTAGGGCACGGATTGAAGTTGTGGCCGCAACTGCGAAGGCTTTTAATTATACTTATTGGGTTACTAAAAATCCCTTCCTGCAAAAATGTGCTATATATTAATGACAATAAATATCATTTACGCGATTGCAAACCAAATCAATTAATAAAAGGTATCAGATATAAATTGTTCCAACACTATTTATTCACAAATTCTTTTTTAACCCAGTAATAATCAGTACGAATCGTGTTGTGCAAGTCAATAGTGAACTATCCGAACCGTAAATATGTGTACTTCTATTATCATTCATGTTTTACGATTTCATACGAACAGTTCATGCGAGGGGTCCATCGTAATTCACATCTACGTTATTAACAATGAAATGTTTTGCTGTTTCAATATTATAACGAGAGTTTCAAATATGTAATAAGTCAAACTTACGTCAACTATACATTTTTAATTATTAAGCTGTGAAGGCCATTGTTTAATAATAACTGACATGTAATCATAGTCGTTATGCAAATTACATGTGACTCTGGCAGTGCCTAGTAATGGATGCGGTTCATGTGTTGTATTGTGCATTTATTTATTCTGTAAAATTATTTCTGTTGTTGTCTGCCTCACGAGTATCAAGTGGTTTATTATCCGCCGTCAGTTAGTCTGTGAGTGGTTACAATGAGCAGCTCTGTGCGCAGATGCGAAGGAGGCGAGCCCGGCGATGGGCGCCGCGTGGGAGACGCTCGTGCTGTTCGCCGTCAACTTCACCAAGCTCAACGTGCACATGAACATGGGCAACGTCATGGGCAATGTCAGGTACCACTCCACCCCACTACCTACCACTGCTCTACAGAACCACACCCACCCACTTATATAACGCTACATTGTTTTTCATACTGTAGAGGTTTATTTAACTGACATATTTATTTTATAATTATTTTAATGAAGACCCTGAAAAGGCTTTATGTCGTTTATGAATTGGATACCAGCTGTCCTTGTGTCGGGATATACACAAGAACAGCTGGTATACAATCCACGCGGAGATCGTATGTATTTATGTTGTGTAATGAAGTTTACTTAAAAAAAACACTCATAATTGAGTAATGGAGCCACAGTGGACGACGGCTGGCTGTTGTGATAGAGCTGTCATCGATTAATAAAAGGCACAAATGCAAAATTTCGAAAGCTTAAAAGCTAGCGTTAAGACTCTAGGTAGCTGCTTTGATCGCTTTGAGAACGCCGGTTTAGCGGTGAGAAACTTATGAAGTAGCAGTATACTTTCTATAGATTGGTTTCTAATTTCTATAGGAAAATGTATACAAGTTTTCTCCTCGTCCCAAGGTTCGATCGATTAAAAATTAAAAATATATGCGTGTCCACGATATAAATTTGTGTCAGTGTGAGTGCTGTAATGCTTTTCAGCGTGAAAAATGTAACAAATAGGATGCGTACATATTGTACAATTGTCGGGCTTGTTTGTTGGCGATGGCGTGTGACGGTCGGCGTGTGTCAGTTGGCAGAGCCGCGACTTCAACTGCTCGGGGCGGCTGAGCATCGGCAGCACGGGGCACCGCAACATGTTGGTGGGCGTGGCGCTCGCCGGCTCCGAGCTGGACGCGCGCGGCGGCATCGTGGGCGGGGCCATCGCGCTCGCAGCCATCGACACATACGGTACTACACTCTACACCACACTACACTACGCAGCGGTGGCGCCACGGTTCGCGATTCATCCTCTCACCGTTGAGTGCTCGACGACCGGTCGAATTAGAAACTCTCGAATGTGTACAAAGGCTGTACTGTTCTCTTCGTATGCGTAATGTCTAAACTCTGTATATATTTCATGTATTCATTGTTTTATATATATAATACTGGTAGGTACACGGTGTAGTATATCGTTAGTTACTATATATAACGTGACTAACTGTGCCATTCATAAAAACGTGTTTCAAAATCGTATCAATCGTTTGTTTTTATTTACAGATATAAATTTTGTAAACGTTTCAGTTGAACCTAAAGTTGCAACTGGTTTAATATATTATATGCTAACAAAATAAAATAATAAACGCGTTTTATTTTATTCACGTGCCGAGTGAATAGAACGACTAGAAGCAATGACGTTTTTTAATGTATGTGTATAATTAGTGAGTTCGGTTTGGAAGCTATCGTGCGGAATGATGTTATGTTCTGTTATGGCCCCAGTGCACATCGAGGAGGAGGCGGGGTGCAACCCGGCGCACGTGTGCGGCGTGGTGTGCGCGGCGCTGGAGCTGCGGCTGGAGTACATGGGCACGCCGGTGCTGCTGGCGCGCGTGTCGGCGCCGCGCGCCGCGCTGCGCGACGAGTGGCTCGCGCGCAGCCGCGCCGCGCCCGCCCCTCCCGCCCCGCCCGCCGCCACGCACCACCCCACCACCAGGTACTCTCGCGCCTCCACCTCTCCGCCCCGACGCTCAGTACGAGACTTCCTACGATACGTTTCGTTTGTAATGCTGAAATATTTTTCTTTTGTTATCCAGACCAGCAATAATTTTAACGCACGGCAAGCTCAGTTGGCACCAGCTGCAGATCCTAATGAGCCGCAGCACGACCCCGGACCTGCTGAAGATGCAGCTCAAACTGGAAGAGTTCTTTACGCAACAGTTCAAATCCAGCAAACGAGTGTTCAGTTCGCTGCATCCGAACTATACCAACAGGCGGGATAGAAGGGAACGTGAGTTGATCTCGTTTTCATAAAGAAAAATCGACAGTTTTTTTTAAATTACTTAAACTGTTTCATAGAATTAATCCTAAGTAAAATTCTTCATAATTTACGAATAAAATGTGAACCTATATATCATATAAGGAAAATCGATAGATTCGTATAATTATATTTATCCCACTCTCTTTAGTTTGTGTTGGATATAATAACCCCGCCTTTGCCTATTCAAAGGGGGTTATCCTGAGTGTGGAGAGCAGCCACTCCCCCCAGACCCTCCAACAACTGTCCACGTACGTCTTAGCGTTATTTCTCAACGTTTACTCTCAACGTACCTACCTTCCTGAACACAATACACAATGGTCAAAGTAACTAGGAACAAGAAATATACGTATACGAAAATCTGCATTTTAGTTAACAGCTCAGATGTCCCCGCTCTGCGTGAAACACTTCAATATGCGTCTTACAGTCGCGTAACGCGGGAGCCCGGCTCTCCAGTTCACACACAAACAACGTTTTAGTTATCACCAAATGTAGTTCTCACGTGTCTCCACCTGGATTCCACTGCCGAGTCGAGAGAGCTAAATTAGACAGTGCCGCACAGGGAATTTTAATATAATTACTTCAGTTATAGACATAGACATAGACATAGACACACATTTATTTGTTGCATTGGCACATATACAATTACAATACACTAACAATAAGAAAAACATACAAGGGAAATAAAAAATTAAAATAATATAGTTCATCATGTGAAGAGTCTAAGATGTGAAGTATACATATACATAATATGAATGAAAAATGGTATGTATATATTTGTGTGCCACAGCAACAAAAAGGATCTCGGCTCAGCATATTGCCCAACCACATCAAAATAATGTAGCTAAGCGCTGGTATTCTGCCGAGACCTACAGCCAATAGACCCTGTGAAAACATAATTATGGTTTTGAGTATAGTGTACTTTTATATTTATTTTTAGTGTAGGTATAATATAATACATAAGTAAATAGTTAATAATATATGAATAGGCTTATCTTTAATTTAGTGTGGAATAGAGAAATGCCGTTAATAATATCTAGCACACGAAGGGTGCGCTAAACCTGTTCGAACCAGACAACCCAGTCTTTTGGTTTTCCATTAAAAACGATTTGTATCGAATTTTAAACGTGGTTTTAGATTTCAATAATCGAAGTGGTGGAGGAATGTTATTCCAGCACTTGGTTGCCTGGTATCGAAAGCTTCCCCTGAATGCGACGGTTTTATGTTGACTATAATGCAGCAAGTTTCTCGTTGGTCTCATACTGTACTTACTTTGGGAATTATTCAATTTAGAGTAGAGATATTTTGGCGATTCAGAAGCCAATAGGCAGTGTACTAGTATGGCTAAATGCAAAGACCTCCGAGAAGTCATATTTAAAGTTGACGAGTTATTTAGATATGGGGTAATATGTGTTCGCGGAGGAATGTCATAGCAGAAACGACAGCATGCATTTTGTATCCTTTGGACGAGGCGAGTCGTTTTCGCTAAAAGACGTGGCCCATATACTAAATCCCCATAATTCAGCTTTGACAAAATAATTGATTCACAAACTTTAATTCGAATAGACTCCGTGAGGAAATTACGGATTTTGTACAACAGTTTCAATCTGAAAAAACTATTTTTAACTACATTAAGAATATGGTTTTCGAAGCGAAGAGAACTATCAAATAAAACACCTAAGTTTTTTGCTTCGTTAACCTGCTCTATACATTGTCCATGTATATTTATACTAAAAGTTTGCCTTTTAATGTCATTTATCAGTCGTTTTGAGCCGATCACCATGTATTTGGATTTGGACGGATTCAAAACAAGAGAATTATTTTGGGACCAAGTAGCTATTCGTCTCAGATCATTATTAATCTTTTCAACTTCGTAAGGAACATCCTTGGGACGCATCGGTAAATACAGTTGAAGATCGTCGGCATAAATATGAAATTTACAGTTCTCTATGTGCCAACAGATGTCAGCACTGTAAATTATATAGAGCAATGGTCCCAGAATTGATCCCTGTGGTACGCCACGATCAAAAGTCTTTAATGACGATGTTAGGTGATTTCCATCTTCTCGAGTAATTTTCACAAACTGAGATCGGTTACGTAAATAACTGTCAAACCACTTTATTGACGAGGCATCAATGCCATAATATGCTAGTTTTGAAAGAAGCAACGGAACATTAATCGAATCAAACGCGCGAGAGAAGTCCAGGAGTACCAAGATTGTTCCCAGCCCCTGATCCTGTTCAACAAGTATGTTGTCGGTAACATCTAGCAAAGCAGTTGCTGTACTTCTGCCCTTCCTAAAGCCTGACTGAACATCTGGTAAGATATTATTGCGTTCAATAAACCGAACAAGCTGATCATATACTACCCTTTCCAGTACCTTTGATAGAACAGGAAGGATGCTAATAGGTCTTAAGTCTTTGATGTCAGTTGGGTTTGAAATTTTAGGTATAGGATTTACTGAAGCAATTTTCCATTGGCTAGGAAAGGTGGACGTTGAGATAGACTTATTCACTATGCTAGTTATTAATGATAAGGTGTGTGGCAAAGTTAACAAAATCATATCCATGGACAATCCATCTACGCCTCGTGCATTAGTTTTAATTGACATAAGAATCTTGGCAATATCATGATCATTTACGGTTAGTAGAGAAAACGTATCGTCATTATGTCTGTGAAACTCAAAATAGGTCATGGTAGATATAGGAACTGTATCAGTTCCTGGGATACTTAAAAAGAAGTCATTTATAATGTCAGGTTGGTCAAAATGGTCTGGTAAGCAGTGATTATTTTTAGGGGGTAAAACATCTTCCTTTAGATTTTTCCATAGTTTTTTTTCATTTCGAAATTCTGAGTTAATGCGAAAGTCATAATAAGCTCGAGTTTCATTATAAACATTTTGAGAGACAAATGATTTTAAATCTTTGTATAGTTTTCGATGACTACTAACTACTAACTTAGTTTTATGGTATTTTTCATGAGCTTCATTGCGACATTTCATCATGATCTTTATGGTATCAGTAATCCAAGGAAGCGGCTTGTCTTTTAGTTTCATTCTTTTCAGCGGAGCATGACAGTCAAATAAAGCCGTCACAGAGTATGTGAACGCATCAACCATTACATCCACCGACGCTGAATCAATAAAAAAACTGCTTAGAGCCAAAAGGTCATCATCTAACTGCTTACGATTGATGTTCTTGAGCGACCGACACACTATGGTTCTGGGGGGTATATTATCCCTTTTTATATTTAAAGTCGCCGAGACGAAAGAATGCCCGTAGCTACCGGTGATATTGGTAACGCAAACATTACGAACTCGACAATCGGTGCAAATTAAATCAATTAGAGTTGCACTATGGTCGGTAAAATGCGTTGGTGACGTTACAACTTGGGACAAGCCTGTGCAATTCAAAAACTGATGAAATTTTATGGAGGCACTACTGTGTTGATCAAGTAAATTGACATTTAGGTCACCTAATAGAACAATGCCATCACATCCATATAATTGGGCAACCGAATCAGTCAGAGCATCAAGGAACATATCAACGTTAACCCACTGTGGACGATACGCAGTACCTATTGCTATACGTAACTTATTTATTGTTACCGACAACCACATTTGTTCGATCCGAGTATCAGATATATTTATTGCTCGGGCGTTAATACCGCGCTTAACATAAAAACCTACACCTCCTCCCCTTCCACCACGCATGTGCAGCGGCCGTGCAGCATAGCGAAAACTGTAGCCTGGAACCTTAGGTGCCAGCTGCTGTTCCCCAGTTTTAATCCAAGTTTCATTAATCGCGACGAAGTCGCTTTTGAAACAATCCATTGCCATAAGAAAATCATTATGACCCGTGGTTAGAGAACCGGGATTATAAAGAGCTAACGAACAGAATTTAGTTTTTAAAACCATTTAGGGAAGTTATACATGGGTGATACAAAAACCAAGACGCCGAGGTAACCCGCGTGCGTAATATATGTGAGTAACGGGGAGCTACAGAGATAAAAACCGTACACTTAAAAAAACGACAGCAGTAACACATATGTAACATACTATAAACTGATAAAACCTTATAATATTGGCTTTTTACGTAAATAAATAGTATAAATTGTAAAAGAAGTGAAATACACTGATACACTAAATATACAATAAGGTATGTCATATATATACAAACATATGATATAAATTTGTGTACATTACACACTTGTTGCCATAATACTTAATTAAAAGAGCATTTTTGAAGCTGTGGCAGCACAAAAATATACATGGCGACACAAAAAAATAACAATAATACAAGTGCGAAGCGCTGTGCAAAAAATAATATCGACCATAATTTCTCGATATAATACGAGTGTACACGGCAAAGAGTAAACACAGTAAAATATTTGCAAAATAGGACATATAAGAAATATTGATGAAAACTAAAACGCAGAACTTTTATCGATGGATCCAACCGCTTCGGGCCCAAAAACCCTTGTTAGATCAGCTTCTGAGCGTATACGGTGACGAGGCGAACCTTCATTCTGGTGTTGTCTGGCGTACACCCTTCCCTCCTTCGACCAGACAAATCTCCATTTTAGGCGCGCTCCGATCTCCCGCGCCTTCAGAAAAAGTTGCCTATTATCCTTCGTGAGGCGTTCATTTATATAGAAACGGCGGGAATCACCAGCCAAGCCCGCATCTGCAGTGGTAACGCCGCGGCGTACACGCGCCGCCCGCAGCAGGTCATCACGTAGCGCCCGGCGGACCAGTCGCACGGCGATCGGCCGCGCACGCGTACGTCCCGTTGCCTCGTCCCGCGCTCCTCCGACCCGATCAGCACTGACGACATCATTCTCAGTCAGTGGCACTCCCAGTTTATGGGCGAGGGTCAACACAACATGAACGACACCTTCTCCTTTGGACTCGGGAACACCCACGATATCCACGTCGTTTGCCAAGGACTGCTGTTCCGATTGACGAATATGTTCCTCCAGGTGTCCCACACGCCCCCGGAGATGCTCATTTTCCTTTTTTAACCCGTCTATTGTGCTATTTTTTTCCGCTATCGCCGACTTAATGGTCTCAAACTGATCATCAATAGATGCCAGTGAAATACGAAAACTACTTAACATATCATTCATTGATTTTAACTGTTCCTTGACTATCTGTCCCACTGAGTCAGTAATGGACTGCTTGATTTCTTGTCTTATCAAAGACCTTAAACCCTCTGAGGTTAAGCCGCCTCCCTCTTGATACGCATCGCAGTCGGCAGCCGTTCTTGAATCACCTACTACGGCTGCTGTAGATGGTATTGGTCTCCGCTTGGAGCGTATGTTGGTACTGCTGGAATCTTCTATAATTTCATTTTCTTCAGTTTGTGGGGCTGCCAAACGAACAGGGGTGTTCGTGTTGTCTCCCTTGCGTTCTTTGCTACGACAGTCCGGACATTTCCAAGCGTCTTTAAAAGACTGTTTTAATGTAGTGTATCTTTGTGTCACATTAGCGCATAACATATCGTAATTATTTTTGCATAAAGAACACACGAGATATTCTCTGCCAGTAATAGCCCGAAGACAACCGGTGCATGACTTCCGAAACTCCATATTAAAAAAGTGGAGACAAAATATATAAGCAAAAATCAAGTTGCAAAACAAACTTTGTCCGCCCAGATTCGAACACTGTGTAGTGACAGATTCTATAGTGCACCGACGACGCTTCTAACAACTCAACCAGCTGATCTTGAGTTAAGCGATCGAAATATGTGACGGCAAATTGCTACAGTAAATTGCAGCTAGCAACAACTTGTCAAATTGACCGGCTCTGTCTCAATGTCACCTTTGAATGAGCTCCGTGGTCAACACGCACTATTTATTGTACTTTTACGTGTTTAAACACATTAAGTTATTGATTTTCATTTACACCATTCGTTAGGTTATACAGTCACCTTTAGTCACCTTTAGTCACCTACAGTTATCAAACCGGGGTTTTCTCAAAAAAATGACAACACACCGAGTGTTATGGGTGAATTCGAGCGGCAGACTAGCCTGCGCGGAACATAGGACTCGTGACGCCTGTACAAGACGAACTCAAGTGCGTGGAACACCCACCGCATGCCAAAACGAGCCAACAAGATAATTGGTATCGCACAAAGGCTTCAACACCGGCGTACAGTTATTTGCTTATATATACTTTCTATCGGTTACATTTCGGCGAATGTGCACTGGAATTACACAACTTAATTCTTCAATAACATCTTCATTCTATAGTCGGTCTACCACACGTACGGCTATGCACCACCGCTGCATGGTAGATATACCGGCGGCACGCACGAAGCGTTTTGCTTCCACTTTTATAATGCGTACTGCCATCAGCTAGTGGAACTCACTGCTTGAGTGTGTGTTTCCTGATAGGTACAACCCCGGAGTCAATGCATAACTATGAATGATGAATTGACATTTTACTGAATTAACATATAAATATATTTAGACTGTAGTAGTAATTTATGTAGTTATTATCTCCCGATGTTAAATAAAAGACGCCTTTTCACGATCTACATGTTATTTAGATTGTGAAACAAAATTTGACTAATTGTAAGTCGCACCTACGGGGGAGGTAGGCATTATATGGTGTGGTGTGCTAACGTCAGTGTTTCCGACAGCGGCCGCGTGGAGCGGCGCGGGCGCGGAAAGCGGAGGTGGCGGGGGCGCGGAGCTGCGGCTGCACCGGCACTGGCAGCAGGTGCTGCAGCTCGTGTCCGGCATGCAGCTCAGCACGCTGCCGCACCCGCTGCCCGCCACCGGTACGCACTACGCACTAAACAGTACACACTATACACGCGGCCGAACTCCACTCTCGTGCCCACTCACTAGCTACCATATCGGTACACATTATTTACGAGTTGTTCACTTTACATAACAGTTTATAACACGGTGTTGTAACTTGTTATTGTACTTTTTTTGTATGCGTTGTGTTAGTTCATTTCAGTCGCGCAGATATTCGAATCTTGCATTCAAGAGCTAAATATTTGGGGCCTCGTGCCAATTAATCGAAATGATTCGCCTATGCCTCGTCGACTCTGACCTTGGAACCTCCGTGCAACGCCGCGCCGTAAGGTACTCATAGCCACGATCTAAGGCCCTCACACCCACCTCCACGGTGTAGCACCACTCCATACAAGGCCACCGGACCGGACAAAGAAGATTTGGCACTCTCCCGGGAAATATTGAAGGAAGACACTTCTGCTTCCTCGAGGGTCGAGTAGCACAGCCGAATGCGGAGGTAGTAGTCCCCCGAGATTCACTAGTAGCAAGGAGAGGAGATTGCATAATTTGATTCCACCATCCCCATTCCATCTTAGGATGACCAGACGGACGGCAATGCGACATCCATACATGGTAGACGTTCCAACTTGTTGCACGAAGCGTTTTGCTTCCACATTCATAGTGCGTACAGCTAACGAATGGAACTCATTGCCTAAATCTGTATTTCCGCAAAAATACAACCTGGGTATCTTCAAGTCACGAGTGAATAGGTATCTTCAAGGCAGGCGTGCTCCATCGTAGACCGCATCATCGCCACCGCGCATCACCGCTTAACATCAGGTGAGATAGTGGTCAAACGCCTGCCTACTCCCAATAAAAAAAAGGAGAGAAGTCTCGAAACTCCCACCAGCCTCTCGAGGCTGACGAAATAAGAACGCTCTAAGCATTAGTACCCATTTGTATACAGCCTACTTAAAACACCCAATGACAGCAATCGCTTTCTTTGTAAGCGCTTTTATATTGTGCTATAAATGCTTTTATATGCTATAACGTCTTTTATATTGAGTTTAAATAATCATATACTCTTAAAATTGTCTTACGAAGTTATCCCATGATGCTTGGACTATTTCTTTAACTGTACGTTTGTGAAGCGTTGAAAAGTCTTACTATATAACACCGAGCTCAAATTTGAAATGTACTTCTGCAGAAATAATGCCGTGTATTTTCGTATTCGCATCGGGCAATAAAAGCTGAAACATGACTTGCGGGTTTCCATTTCCGTCAAATTGTGTATTTTAGTGTAAATTGAATGCAACTGTGTGTACATCGTCGTGATACATGATGTATCGTCGCTTGATGTCGGGTAATAAGAGAACCGTTTGGTCGCCGCGGGCAGGCGCGGTGCTGGGCGGCACCATGGAGCTGCACGGCACGAACATCTCGCTGGCGTGCTTCCACGGGAACAGCTTCAAGGCCAAGTCCTGGGCGCTCTTCAGCCTCAAGGAGCCCTGCATCAGCTTCGCTACCGAGGCGCAGCAGGTCGCCGATGATGATGGTGAGTAACGCCATGTACAACGATATTATTAATTAGTTGTTAGTTAACAAGATATTATAGGCGAGTTTATTTTCCATATAAACATACATCATCATTATCTCAGCCATAGGACGTCCACTGCTGGACATAGGCCTCCCCCATTGATTTCCACAAGGACCTGTTGGAAGCGGCCCGGCATAATAAACATACATAAGTAATATTAATTAACTTAATATCTTAAACCACGAGTGATCGTGCCAGAAAGCATGAACAATGAAATATTTTTTTTATTCGCAACTACAATAAAGTACATATCTTTTTGTAAATATATGTACAGCAAAAAACATTAATATTTTTCGTGGTCGTGGTGGATAGCATCAAATGGATTACTCTATCGAGAGATGTTGACGACATTGCACATAACGGATTTAGGCCTATTATTGATGGTATGGATATCACTAACATGTGGTTTCAACAAGACGGTGCCACAAGTCACACAGCCATCGAAACAATTAGATCATTGCAAGCAAAGCAATTTTCCCGATCTATGATAGCTCGCTCGTGTGATTTAACACCGATGGATTATTTTTGTAGAGTTATGTTGAAGACAGATTCTATGCGGAGTCGATTGCAGCCTTAAAACTCAAAATTCGTGAAGTGATTAACGAAATAGACTCACCATTTTGTCTACAAACATTTTCTCATCGACATTTATCAGATATCATTTTGCGCTTTCCAATCTGTGGTCTCTACTAGATAACCTATCGACCCTATCGGCCAATTAGTTCAACGTAAATGTGCCTTACCTACAGCCATTTCTCTTTGTAAATAGTCTGGGCTGCGTCGATGACTTTCGTTCTTCTACGGTTCATTTCAAAATCGATATCACAGAGAAACCCCGATTGTAGCCTTCATCGCAGCTCGTTGTGTGACTATGAGCATGCTAATAAGGCCTATAGTTAGAGAGTACGACGTTTCCGGTGAAACGTATCCGAGATATATAACGTCTTCTGGATTATGCCTCTTTGCAATGGAATCGCTTTCAACTGCAACTAGTTGGCTGATAAAGATCGGCGCTCAGATCATTGCCTGAGCCCAGTCAAAAGCTTTTATCGTAATATATAGGAAAGTATAGAAATAGTTGTTGTGGAAATACGCTGGTAGACAGGCGAGTGTTGAGTGGCGTGGGGGGTGCCTTAGGCTCGCCGCAGGTGCACGTGGTGCAGTCGGTGACGGCGGCGCTGGGCGGCGCGGGCGGCGCGCAGGGCCACCAGTCCATGGCCACGGTGTGCCGCATGACGCGCGCGCTGCTCTTCCCGCCGCAGTTCAAGACGCTGCGCGAGTGGTTCCTCTACGCGTTCGCCAACAGCGAGATAGACGGTCAGTCCACTGTCTACACCTAAACCTACATTACACGAGAGCTATGGTGCGGTCGCTACACTACGTACGTGATTTCTCATCGATGACTGTTTAAATACGTCTGGCCGATAGGCCACGCAGAACCCTTCGAGCCTTTTCAAATTGCAGTTATTGGAAATGTATAAATTATACCTGATTGAAATAACTCGCTGTGATTGCTTAATTAGTAAGATTATTTACAAATATTCTGTGTATTTAACGGTACACTGCCCTTTGCCCTTGCCTATCGGTACGGTGTTTTGCCCTCTTTTAATATCTACGATATTATATGAAAACGTTCAACAACATTGTAGGACCCAAATGGAATCCTTGGTACTCTAGTCATAACCTTTATGAAATTAAGCCTGTATCGGCCTAGTATTACATTGATATTAATTACTTCGATACAGATTAAAATAGAATTTAATACGAAGATACCGAGCCCATATGTTTTCAGTTTTCATGGATCAATGTGAAGTAACACGTCTATACAGCGGAAAGCTTTCCTAATATCCATGTAAACCATATCAACTCGTCTCAAACTTTGTAAATGAACGCCGTTGGTCGTGACAGACCCCTGTGCTACGGCGGGCCCTGTCTTTTTTGGAATATCCGTTAACTAGGCGAGAGTTATTCCTCCAGCGATCGAACTGTTCCCTTCCCTGGAGCGCGAGAGTGCGAGCTCGGGCGCCGGCAACACGGGCTCCACGGAGCGCGACAGAGAGCGCGACCGGGACCGGGACCGCGACCGCGACCGCGACCGGGAGCGGGACCGGGAGCGAGACCGAGAGCGGGAGCGCAAGGGCGCGCCGGACAAGCACGTGCGGGAGGTGATATTCGCGCTGCCCTCCTTGCAGCTGCATCTCCGGACGCAGCAACTCCAAGCCGCGCAACCGCCTACAGAGAATGGTGAGTCTAATTGGTAACCTGCGACGAATTCTTTATTATTCGTTTGGGCTGACCGACATTATAGGTGTAGTATTAACATTATATTATATATATTAAACAATCCAATGATTACAAGACGGTAATCTCATAGGTTTGTAAACTTTATTTCCGGTTGAGCACAATATTCGAAATATATATAATCTTCTAAAAATGAGGCCCGCCTTTTCTCTCGTCAGTTTCTGATTCACTCTCATCTCGGGAAATATGTATTCCTCAATAAATACAAAACATTCTGATGTTCTAGTATTTTTTTAAACTTTCATGGCTTTTCATAATAAAAATATTGTTTAACATGGGATATGCACCATGATTTTGATTTTGATTCTCAGGTGCATATCCCGTATTAAACAATATTTATATTCTGATGTTCTGACTAAACTATGGTTGAGCAATTTATAAGTCCAGTGAAATTAGTGTGCAATATATAATTCTTTTTGCGATTATTACATTACGAACTTATTATTTTCTTTTCTTACGTTAAGTATAATGTGTCCGTACATGTTAAGTAATATACTATCTTTTGTGTTATAATAGTTTGTAATAATCGTAAATAAATGTATTTCTTTCTTTCTTTCTTTCTTAATTCTATGCACTGAGTGTTTAACGTCAAGGGGGATATTTGTTCGTGACCAGTAGTAGCCACCGTGATTCGCACGGGCACCGATCGCAACATTATATAATATGAACATTTCCTGTCAATTTGTGATGAACACACTTTGATTGGATCGTTTCAGATGAGATGCCGGTCGTAGAGTGCAGCTTCATCACGGAGTTCGAAGACCACATATTCGTGTCTGTGGACGCCGAGGCGTTCTTATTCTTACACGATCTCATATCTTCGTACATCAAAGAGAAAGACAGGGTGGTTAGTAATTGTATTACATACATATCGTCTGTTCTACCACTATGATATATCTACCTTCTATAATTATAAGATACTCAGTTTTCGTTGAAAACTGAGTATTGGAAATGAGTGTTCTTGTATAAATAATTCAGCAAATCGCGTAAACGTTGTCATCAAAATGTTGGATTTCAATGCATGGTAATGATATATGTCTTCTATTAAACTGTGTTCATTGACGCTGGTGATGAGTGTATATTCACTTTAGGGCAGTACCAGTTTATGCGTAGGATGAACAGACTTGGTCCCAGTTAAAACGCACGGCCTTCAGAAGATATCGAAACGCTTACCGCTTAACTTCACTTTAATATATTACTATGACAGTGTTCGCGCTAGTTTCAATAACATTAGAAACGATCAAGTGGAAAGAGATAACTTTTAGCTATAGCCAAGTATTATATGGGGTAGTATTGCGTTGCATTCGGTTCATGTGAACAATAGAAGTGATGTATGCGTACTGACAACAGATACCCGTGGGTCGGTGGGCGGAGTCCGGCGGGCGGGGCGGCGCGGGGGGCGGCGAGCGCGCGGCGGTGGCGGGGGTGGACTTCCGCGAGTACCGCTGCATCACGTGGCACCTGGAGCCCACCGTGCGGTGAGTATCCTGGCTGCCCTCGCTGAGCTCTGCACTACTGCGCGTGCATAATGCATGCATACGAACCATCACCTTGCACCATGCGTTTAAATATTCGTTGTACTTCAATGGACCAATTTCTATATTATCAACATATTATTCATTTCAACGTACTCATTACATACCTACGCTCATAAATGTCCTATGACATAATTATATGCAGTAAATACTGGACGTTATATTTTGTGACTGAGGGTTAAATTTAATTGTTAACTTGAGCCCAGGTTTTCTCGATACCGGCTTGCCTAGTGAGAAAACCAAAAGATATTCTCGCTAAGAGATAACATTGTCTGCAAAAGATATATATATAGTGTATTGTGCATTTTGCGAAGCATGTCAAATAGTGTCATAATTATGTATGTAATTGAAGTTCTATATAAGTAATTGCTTTTATATCTTTTGCAGTAATAAATATATTTTTCATTTTTTCATTATGCCAAATCGTTTGTGCGAAAAATACTACTCCCATATCTGAAGTCAAACGTCAGTCTACCAGCAGGGATTTCTACCAAAGCGGTCTTTCTTATCTAATTTAGCTAATTATGTATGTCACATCTCAAAAGCTTTGGGAAAAACAGTAGATTACATTCGATTTACACAGGTTTTCCGAAAGCTTCTGATGTGGTTGATCATAGCTTGCTTATCCGTAAACTTGGTCGCTATTGAGATGGTGCGAATTATATATATCCGATATCGTTCACAACAAACTGTAAACGAGGCGCGCGATCGTCTTAGACTATAATATAACGGCGCGGCCGGCGGCGCGGTGTGTCCGCAGACTGCTGTCGTGGGCCGGCGCGTCGATCGAGCCGTACGGCGTGGACTACATCCTGCAGCAGCTCGGGTTCCGGCACGCGCGCACCACCATCCCCAAGTGGGTGCAGCGCGGCACGCTCGACCCGCTCGACGCGCTGCTGGCGCTCGCGCTGCGCTCGTTGCTCGCCGTGGTGCCGCATCACTGAGCCCCCCTGTGCCGGGCTACATGCACGCAGAGACACCGACTCGCATTGCTGCCGTACGGCTCGTGAAGGAATCATGACTCGCGTTTCATCTTTAGAACTGGCGATGAACGCCACCTCTCCACTCTCGTTTGACCGCTGTCTCATTTCTGTGACTTGGAACATATAATATAGTATATATAATATAGCTCGGCGTTTTCTACGAGGAATAGCCGCGAACTATTACCCTTAGAGCTCATCTATCGGTGTGATTTCCGATTTTATCGATCGACGCACGTACGAATCGTCGAACCGTTTACCGATGTACAAAGTAATAGACGAGATGATACTGAATAATAAGATACATGTTATAAATTCCATATCTCGTCGATAATGTCAATAATATTTGTTCAGTCATACGAATATAAGTCGATATCGCTGCCAGTCAGGCTTAAGCCGATCCGCTCGGTGTCCCGTATAAGACTGTACACACGCGAGTGGACGAGACGCTGAATGCATTCCAAACTATAAGCGTCGCGATAGTGCACCATACATCACCGAACTTGAACTATATATATAGTTCAGCTGCGATTCGTTACTACGAACAAATGCATATAGTTGGGCATTTGGCAAGAAAAATACGCACTAATATGTTAATATCTAACGAAACAAAAATGTATGAATCGAAATAACAATTCCGAAAGACTCAATATTAGCGTAATCTTTGGATGCAGACACATTCCTGAATATATTATTATGGTAATGTCACTTAGTATATTAAATAAAATTATATTTTATATTAATATAAAGTAGTGAATTTCAAGTATCATAATTATTTATAATCTTGCCCACTTTTCTATCAGAATACATATTGTCAATATAAATAATTATAAAATGTGCCTAGTTTAAAAAACTTTACTCAAATTTTTACAGTTTGTATATCGTTCTAAATGTATGTTTTAGAACTTAGTTTTATCGTGTTAATGTTGTATATATTATGTGTAAAGTAAAATAATCGCCGCCTTCCTCCTGCGAAGTAGTATATGATAATATTGGACAAGTAGATGGAGCCCAGGGACCCACCGTATCACTTTACAGAGGCAATCTAACATAGAATATAATACGCTTGGAATATAATCAATATGCGATATAAACCAGCAATCACCATCACTAACAAATTGGCCAATTTATTAAATATATAAATAAACTAAATAAGAAACCACATTTATTCAAGACATAACACACATTACACAAGAGATACACACAAAAACAATATAGAACTAACAGATTATTAATGATGTTGTGAGTGTCATGGATATGGGCCCCGACTCAGCATAAAACTAAGGCGAGAGCCTCAGTCACTGATTATCAGTCGGTGCCCATAGACATGACCTATATATATATATATCACTCAAACTGTAAATAGAAAACACACACACACACACACAGTACACAGTAGAACTGTGTGTAAATCTATATTGTTTTATATTTTTGCTGAAACATACGTTACGCAATATGTGCATAGACATTTGACATTGGCTCTAATTCTACCAATCACGCGAACTAGCTTAAATTCACTAACATTCTTCAAACTAAAATAGTCCGTTTTCTATTTACGCTAACATTCAAATTTGTATAACTTCATTGAACGCTATTCCTAATATTAGAAGAGTTTTTTTCAATTGCTGGCCAATTGCGGGTAGTTTTAGTTGGCACCGAATAGGTGACGACTTATTTTACGTAAAAGTATCCGCAGTTTCAATAAAAATACGTTATTATAATGCCGTCATTAATAACTGTCATACTAATTTGGACTTAATCATAACCATATAAGAATTGATCATGCTTATATTAGTTTTGAATTTTAGTTTAGTTTGGTTGAACAAGAGAATCACTACCATTGATGAAGTACCACTAGAGCTAGTTATTTTCGCGTGTCTGTACGTTTTTGACAGCTAATTTATTATGAAACTACATATCATAGCATCTTTTAATACTTGAATAAACTGGAAGCCTTCATAATTAGTACTTATATAGGGTTCCATTTTGACTTGATGAAATGAGGTTGACCTGTTAAGCTTATAATTAATATCATTTTTATTAGATCCGCGTTTACTTTGATGAAACAACCTACACACAGAACAAAACATGTTTTGCAAAAGGCTTTGTTGGTCACGTAATGCCACGGAATCATTTGCGGGTTTTATTCAAGATTCCAAACTGGTTAGGGATCAATATACTATAGATTTATTTTAAATATAAGTTATTTGTTCTTTTCGTTTCCATTGAAAATGGTATCAGTGTTAAGTATAATTCTTGTTAAATATAATCATTAATATGGCCATGGACAGTCAAATACGTTAATGTGATGATATAGTATAAACATAGTATCCTAGTCTTAGTGTAGGTCGGCAGGTGTTCTGTGATCGAACGGTCCTTCAAACAATTAACGGCCCTATTTCCAGTATATTAGATACAAATTATACACGAAAATGTTATATATAGGAAACGATTGTCATTTTATGTGATTGGTAACGCCAAATATATTATTTATTTAATTGGATTATATACTATTGATAAGTTATTGTTTTAATCACAAATGTAATTTATTCTTGGAAGTGGTTTTGATTCAATTTGGTATTATTTTATTAATTGTGGATAATTAGATGTTATTTCTTACTATGAGATGTGTTGTATTATAATTGTATAGAAACATAGTCGTAGTGCAGAGGGCTTTATACTGATTCATATATTGTTATTTATAATGATTTGTAAATACTATAGTATCATGTGATAAACTTATGTATCAATAAATGTATTACATAAATAAGAAACGATTCGTTTTTTTTTCATAAGGATAATGATACCGTTTTTAACCCAAGCATGATTACGCAAATACATATTATGTAGTGTGGTGTCCACTACTTTGGGAATGCGGAATGGCAAAGCAATCTCCATGTTCAAGAATGAAGCCGGAAAACTAATTCCAACATGGCGGTGGCGTCGGTGGTTCAAGCCGCCGCTTCTGCGTCAACATGTCACGAGAATACTTCTTAGCTAGTATAGGTACTGGCGGTGTCTCCATTCTGGCTGTGTTGTGCCAAAACAAAGGGAGCTCATCGATAGCGAATTACCAGCTACACGGCAAATAACACTCTTATTCGTGCCAACGAGAGCGCACACATGGACATTTGTCGTAGCTCACGTTAAAACGTCAATCTTAGGAGATAATTTCTTAAACTACATAATAGTAGTTTATTCCACCGCCGCAAGTTGATCGACCAAGTAACGGACATCGGATATCCTCGGAGTCGTGTCTGGCCGTCAAACCGTCGCGCCAGAGCGAATCTCACCTCGGGCTCAAAGCTTTCGGTGAAGGTAGCGTAGAACTATGTCAATTGTATAGCTTGCTGTTGGGTATACTGTGTAGAGGTCGCTTGGGAAGCTACAACCCTGAAGTTCTTATAGTTTCTGAGTGTGTTCACGTGTGGTAGTTGTCCTCGTTTGCAAGATACTAGATGTGACAGACAGGAAAAACCGTTCGAGATATTTATCTTGCAGGGGGAAAAGTAAAACAAAGAAGGTTTAAATAGCAAAATAACATATATTATAATAAAACTTACACAAAAACAATAATGCACGTTTACAATTAGTTAAATATCGGAGTATTGCTTTATTCTATGCGAGCTGCGCGCCACCAAATCGTATAAAATGCTACACTATGTATAACATACTTAAAAATAAAATATCCATCGGAAAATAAACAAGAGCACTAAACATTATACAAAAATATGTGCACTTTAATAATTCAATAATCAATTTGCATAAACTATCTAACATACGCTCGAATATTTTACATAATGATTATGACGGATCCGGAATGTTCCTAACATGGTTGTACCGGACACTTATCTCTATTTAGCCGTATTTACAAAACGTTTATGTGCCAAGAAATGCCTTCCATGCCACTAAATAATGTACCAATCCAATATGAAGCATCGATATCGGTTTTATCTGAATGATTCAATATTTACGAAGACGGAACGAGCAGTGGTAAGAAGGTTTTTGACCAAAAATGCCAACGCGTTGGAAGCCGAAACCGAAAATTTATTACGAAAACCCGAGCCTGGTTTCTACCTCACCGAAGAAGCAAATGTCCTCTATGATAAGCTTATAGAAAATTTGAAACAATTGGACAATAAGGTAAAACGAATTATCCTGTCAACTGATTTCGATGAAAAACCCTTAGGTTAGAAATGGGAGCCGGTATTTACCATACAAGATGGCTGCGTATAAACACACTGTATCTCACTAAAAATACGCACTACGAGAATTTTAAACCGTTACGCCAGCCTATATAAACTTGAATACCAATATTTTGACGGTGACATTAACAATTGTCTAGCATATTGGGGCCAATTTTCAAAAATACACCGTGTCACTTGGTTTAGACAATATTGACAAATATCAATTTCTTGTGCAATCTATGCTGCCCAATTGGGACTCGAGAAGCCTGGTGGAAAGTTTTCACCAACGGCATACAATGATTGCATAGAACAACTAAAGGATATATGCCTGGGAAGAATTGCTTGTACAAGTAGGTATATGTTCGAGAACAGCTAGCGATCGTTCAGGATAAAAGTTTCACTCGGAAATTTTTTACGCTGTATGATAATGAAAAGATAACGCCCAACCTTTAGAGTATTTAGGGGTGACCAAGGACGAGAATGCTGCCTTCCTTTTACCTAAGGTAGATTGCTAAAAATATGGAAGCTCTGCATATAAGAAAGCAAAGAAACCTCTACAGACCTAGCAAAATATTATTTGTTAATTTAAATAACCTTATATTATATGTATTGCTTTCGGGCTGTTTGGCCGTGGTCTATGTGAAACTTGTGTTCCAGACGTTTCGTCGATCACTGCGGTCGACATCTTCAGTGGTTCAGGTCCGAGCGGCAACAAGAGCGTAGAACTCTCCTTCGCGGCGTCTTCTCTGATACTGATCATGAGTATCATGATGTTTCACATAGATTTTTCACATTCACACACATTCACAAGTTTCACATAGACCACGACCAAACAGCCCGAAAGCAATACATACAACATGCATCGCCGGCCGTGAAAGCCTTTACATACAGAGTTTACATACAACCTTATATTACATATTAAGTTTTTTGGAAAAAAGAAGTTGTAGGTGATCAAAAAACAGTCACAGCAAGAAATACATCTTATAAAGAAGGGCCATTTATTAAAAATCAGACAGCTGAATATTTGTTAACATTAATAATTGCAATTCGATATTCAATGTAGCCACAAGTTTTCTAGCAGCCTTTGGTATGAGTGATGTAGAAAGACTCGTTTGTTAACAGAACATTTATATTTGAGGCAAGATTACGAGAGTTAATCGATGCAAGAAACTTAATATAGACTCCACCTATGTGTAGCTGTGATGCCTTAAATAACGGTCTGTTCTCATGAGACAGTGACAATGGTGGCGATCGACACAGCTAAATAATATATTTCCGCGAAGTCTACAGTTGGCGGTGATATAACGAAAAATTAGGAATCAATACCTAACCGTAAGTCCCTGGAGCTTAGGGGCTATCCATTGATTACGTCACACGAATTTCGAGACTTCTAGACCCCAATCCATCAATCTATTTACATAATAACCAAACAATAAACCTAAAATAAATTCTGTTTAAAGCTGCCACAAATATAATTCAAGCTATTTTAACATAAATGTTCAGTAGTTAAAATCTAATCTACTGAATATATTTTTATTTATTCTGTACTTGCGTACAAATGTGCATCATTAAGGCCAACTTGCGCCAGCAAAATTATCCGAGATTATCGCCTAATTCTCGGATCAAATCACAATGTTTGCCTGCAAGTTTGTCATTAGGCGAAAATCTCGAACAATTTAGTTGGTGCATGAAGGCCTAAGATTTGTAATAGTCTGTTGTACTTTGCTGTTGTCAAATTCGATCAAACTTGATTATATTATACATTTTCCCAATGATAAATCATAGATATAATAATAAATGATAAGTAATTTATTATGGAACTACGTTTGTCAAATAAGTATTATAAGAAAAAAACATAAACTCCCTCTTTTTTAAAGGTTATTTCAAAAGCTGTGGAGTACAGGGGCTACCCTTCACGCCCATACTCCATTCGAAGTACGAAGTGTTGAAAATATTACACAGAATGTACGTAAATGTAAACACGATTTATACACAGCCAATTTATTCAATCCTGGAGTCTTCAAGTCGCGAGTGAATAGGTACCTTCTACGTTTGCGTGCTAAATCCTAGACAACGTCATCACTTAACATCAGGTGAAACAGTTGTCAAACGCAAACGTATAATAAGTTTAAAAAAGCCAATTTCCCATATTGGTTCAAGATCCCAGAACCCCAGACGTTTGTAGGTACATTCTCACAAACATGGGGTGTAGATGTAGTGTTAGTGGAAGTGCCAAATCGGCCGTCGGGCCAAGCACACACTCAAAGTGTATAGTTTATACTAAAACTATTTAATCCCATGTTTTATTTGTGAGAATAAAAGTGACGTTTGGGGTGCTGGGGTCTGGCTCTATATTTTCCTTTTTTTGACGTGATAACGTTTTATAAATTGATGAATACCAGCAACATCCATGAAAAATAGTAACGTTCCGCGTAACGTTCCACCTGAGTTTTGTATTACATAAAATAATCAAAGTCAAAGTCATAATTCATTATTAACAAAAAGTCGAAGTCATAAATGATTATGACGTTATCACGTAAATCTATCTTCCGTAAACCGACTTTACAGACAACCAATTTTTTTCTCGTATTCATTACTTTAAGATTATCATAACATGAAAAACATTGTAATGTAACAAACCGACAAGGACTCACGTGGCAATACTCACTCTCTCCAACGTTGGAGAGTAACTTTCGAGTGTTTACCACGTGAGTCCTTGTCGGTTTGTTACATTACAATTATGGAAGAAACTCGCGATAGTTTTTAGACTCAAAATGACAATCATTATTAAATTCTGTCACGTGTGTGATAACTGTAATGACTGTCTACACACATAAATAACAGCCACACGACTGGTACTGGTGTCACTTCAAAGCCATTTTGTATTACTACATGGATACGTTAAGTACATATTTATAGAAACACTAGCTGCTTTTCGCGGCGTATGCCACGTGGAATCTTCTTTCTGTATATTAAGACAGGCCGGGACCGACTGTGTAGCTAGGTGACCTATCAACAATGGCCTGAAACGAGCAACAAATCATAATGAGATCGTACGCCTGCTGCTCCGTACGCTACAATATAAAACTGCACCGAGGGTCTCTAATCGGCTAATTCATGGAGAAGTTCTGTGTAAAATCGTACTCGATGGTCGGTATGACTGTCTGTACGAACTTGAGGAATACGATGAGGTAAGAGTGGACGCCCATCTCACCGCCGCTCTCGGTCACTGTTTCAATTATCTTTTTCATGACTTCTGCATGTCTGAAACAAAATGTATCATATCTTAAGACGTACTCACAAATGGTTAGTCATCGGATGGACTCCGCAGTTTGCTAAAAATGTTATTTGAAACACAAAAGCTCTCAAGCATGCAGTGTTTGCTTATTATTTGTGGTACAAGTATCCTAAGACCTTAGAGATCAACAATTGAGAAAACATTCTATGATCGCCTTTTGTAAGTATAATATCAATATGTATGTATTGCTTCCGGGCTGTTTGGCCGTGGTCTATGTGAAACTTTTGTTCCAGACGTTTCGTCGATCACTGCGGTCGATATCTTCTTCATACTACTGATACTTATACTATACTCAGTATCAGAGAAGACGCCGCGAAGGAAAGTTCTACGCTCTTGTCGCCGCTCGGACCTGAACCACTGAAGATGTCGATCGCAGTGATCGACGAAACGTCTGGAACAAAAGTTTCACATAGACCACGGCCAAACAGCCCGGAAGCAATACATACAACATGCAACGCCGGCCGTGAAAGCCTTAGAGTTTACATAATATCAATAACAAATTTGTTATTCTAACAATGCGCAATGTTTGGATAAAGATAACGTTTATTTATACATTTAAAAAAGGGTCAATAACAAAACGAATTCATAAAGTAGGTTGACCATAGCATTTGGATGGATGCTGTTGTCAGATATATTTAGCATTGGAATTGTTGTCCTGTAATATATTAACGAAGCGATGATGGCTCAGCGCCGGGAGCGTCGGCTGTCAAACTGACGTGGCGCCTCAACACTCACCAACGGCTTGAGCTTCCTTGAGTTGAAGGTAACACCGTCATCAAATTCCCAGCATCGTGGTAGAGTACTATCGCGTACCCGCCTGGCTAGCTACCTCAAGTTAGGAAAACTGTCACCAAACACAGTCTGTTCAGGCAGCAGTCCTTGAGAGCCAGTAAACATTCTAGGCCTAGCGTGATTACATATTTGATCACATCGTCACTAACCATCAAATAAGACAGTGGTCAACGCTAGATCTATATAAAATATACAACCACGGCTTTGAAGTAAAAAAAAAACATCGTAATACCTAATTTCATTTCTTAGAAAGCTTGAAACTTGGCATGCATGTAACTTGAAATACCAATTTTCGACCTGTTTCTACTTTTACTCTCGTTTCTACTAAATGAAAACACATACTCGAGCACTACAACATGCATGCCAAGCTTGTTGAAAACAAAGTTCTTGTTGAAAAACCCTTTAGTTATACATATTATTGATGTCAAATACACCTTGCGCAATCTACTCTTAGAAGCTGTATAAAATAGAGGAACTCTCTGTATAGAATAGTGAGGGGGAGGGGGGGAGAGTAATAGCGAGACCGACCTGCAGGGATGCACGGAGGCCATGCTCGGCCCGGAGAGATGAGGGTGCGTCTCCATGGTGACCGTCTTCTTGGCGTGATCCTGCGACACGTCCTCGTACATCTGCTCCACGCCCAGCAGCGTGCGCTCCTGCACACCACACATACTTCACCAACGAGCGCCCGCTACCCGCTCCCGTCTATGTGCCTAAGCGCCGCCGTTACAGACTGCGTGTCATCGTTTTAGCGTTACAACTGCCATGGGCGAGCATGCCGCTTACCACCGTCATCAAACTATTAACAACTTTTCTTACACCCACTCGATATATGGAAAAAATCAAAACTATAATTTAAAAACATTGACGAGATCAGCAAACTTGTTTGTTCCCGAAATTGTTCCAGGGGCGTTGCATCCACCACATTAGCCACCCAGTTACATAAGTATCTGTTTTTATTTTTATGCTTATGTTTTAATTTCGTTCTTACTTTCTGATAAAAATTATAAATGTCAAAAGTGTTTTTCTGATAACCTGTTACTAGGCTTGTTACTAAAATGGGTATAAATGTTTTAGAAAACTGGGTTGAGGGGCGTCGTAAAAAATGGCAAAGTGTCCCAAGGGCGTCACAGTCCAAATAAGTTTGGGAAGCCCTGGACTAGAGCATAACAAAACCGAAAATATAAACCGAAATTTCTACATTCGCCTTTCGACGGACAATGTTACTTCATTTACCGGTTATTACTTTAAGGCTTTTTGTTCGAATGTCGGTATTAAGCACATAGTCACAGCCCCCACCATCCGGGCACCAGAAGGTATGGTGAGTGACGAGTCCATCCATGCCTATTCTATAGATGTTAACTGTTTAAGATGGCAAAGAAATGTTCATGTAATAATAATAAATACATACAAATAAAACAATGAAAAAACAAGTTAAGTTTGAGTAATTAAACAGAGCATGTAATAAAGTAATAACAGACAACCGATTAAATGAACCTAATTTTTATATTATTATAGCTTTAAGTGATTAGGATTTTTTTTAAGCTGGGAAGAGTGTTATATTCACATTTACCACCTTCATTCACCAATGAGTTTCACTGTTGTGTTTCTGGTTGGCAGTTGGTAGCACTCTGCCTGCCGAGCCGCTGGTACCGGGTTCGATTCCCGGACAGGTCAAACATTTGTGTGTATGAACATGTCTGTTTGACCTGTGTCTGGGTGTGTATATGTATATAAGTGTATATGTATATAAGTGTATATGTATATAAGTATATATATATAAGTGTATCTATATATATATCAGTCATCAGGTAACCATAGCACAGGCTCTGCCTAATTTGGGACCTGAAGACCTCATGTGTAAAAAAAACATATGGATTCACAATGTGGTTACGCCCACTAGCATTTTAACTTTGTATTCTTGAAATTAATAACGTAATCAAGCACTGTAATCCTTAAGCGCTGTGAAATATTGCCAGTTCGCCACCTATCTCATAAAAAACACTAATGGCCAATATTATAATAGAACAAGGATCTCCTAACCGAGTGAAGAATGTGACAACGTACCTCGTCGTACCCGATGAGCCAGAGCCGCGGCGTCTGGTAGTACTTGTCGTACGTGATGTGCAGGTCGTAGGTGCGCGTGCGGACTATCTCGTCCCCGGAACCTTGCTTACATTTCTTGTCACACTTTTCCTTCGTCTCTTTGCTCGGCGCTAGTGCAACCGACTGGCAACACAAAACGAAAAGGTGACTTAGTAAATAGTCATCCTGTCAACGTCACCATTCAGGAAACAGTTTCACTGATTGGATAGCTGAAGTGTATGGAGATATAAGTGAAACGACCGCTTCGGTCGGACACCGGTTTATTACCTGTACCTGTACCGGTTTATTACCAGTAATATTTTATTACTGTTTGACAGCTGACACATTCGCGAGCTCGCTATGAAGGGTGCCGTCGCTGTACACATATACATACATAGGTAGATAGATACATACATATCAATAGCTTTATTTGTGACTAGTTGACCACCTGCCTATCTCTCACATTGGCTAGGCATTCAACTTGCTCTTAAAGTGCCCTTAGATATCTTACTGTAAAGCTTTTGAGTTTTGCATATTCAGATGTAGAGGGTGCGTTCGGCGCTCCATGTCATAAACTTAAATTATATATTGGGCAAACATCATTTTACGCAACATACATACCATTACAGGCAACAAGGAAACAACAGATTGTTAACTTTTTGCATTTCATCTTTACAATAAATGAGCAATACTCAAATTTATATATATATATATATATTCTATACCATATAGATCTAGCGTTTGACCACTATCTCACTTGATGGTCAGTGATGATGTGGCCGAAGATGTTATCACGCTAAACCTAGAATGCTCACTGGTTCTCAAGGACTGCTTACTAAATGTTTGTATGTATACCTTACCGGATCCACTTCATCTAGTAATCCTGATTCCTGGAACTCCTCCATGTCCTCCGCTTCCCCATCTTCCTCCTCTGCCTCGTCATCATCAGCGTCTTGGTCTGGTGCTCCATCATCACTGTCTCCATTGTCAGCAGCCTCCAAAGTCATTTCACAAACCTGCAAGGTTACAATGTGTATATTTAAACAATTACATATCTATGGCAAAAGGGCCCGGCGCAGCATGTGTCATGTTCCCACAATGTAGAGATCATAAAGCTGTTTTCCAGGCTACCCCTTATGATTGGAAATTCTCGTGAGTTTGGCACCATTATTATATATATGTGGTATCCGGCTTTACTCTGTGTCTTACTGTGGTCGCCGCGATCTGGCAGCGTAAACTCATCTGAGGATGAGCATCGGACATGCTCGAAACCTAGGTCGAAACTTCGACTATCAACGTGAGTAAAGCCGGATACCACATATATATAATAATACCCCTTATGAGTTTATTACTTAGTATTAGGATTTCAAAGGAATACAATCCACCACAACCAAGAAAGAAGAGATGAGCTGGGATGTTATTATGTCAGTGGTAGAAGCTGGTGACAGCTGTCATTATTTTCTCTGTTGTCACTGGTGGGAAAGGACAATAATGCTTATGACTGAGGATACCCTTTAAAATAGAAAACAGAACAATGCTTAGCAATACATTTATATGAGGGGTTTAAATATCGAATTGCTGATTAGTAATGACAAATGATAAGATAAGATAGATAATTTATTCCAATAAACAACTAATCTATTTCACATTTCTTAACCACGGAAAAACAATGAAAAAAAATCAACATGTTTTTTTTTCTAGGATGCAACATAATTATTAAAACCCTTGCGTATTCCGACGCACCAGCTTACGGTCACAGAGTAGGTAATAGTCATGGCTTCTAGATAGTGTAGAAGCGTGCAGTCAAGATATCACGAAGCACCAATATCCCAAAGGCTTATGAAATTAGACATTTTCTGTTTAACCATATCATTGCAATTTTGCATACAATAGCAACCAAAAAACGCACTACATGAAAGTTTATTGTTGAAGTATCTATTTTTATACAACATTAATTCCATATTATGTATTCTATATATTTAAATAGAAATATATTTTAAAAGAAATATATTTATGGGTATTTATATTTACGGATAGGTATGTTATATATATTAGTAGAACACTAAGTTAAATTGTCTTTAAACTATATTGACCTTTTCCTCAACAGTTGGTGATCCAGCATTGTCATAGTGATGCGTGTCCACCCAGCCGCCTTCTGCATCATGCTCATCCTCTATCACTTTCTCGTTGTCCTCGCAGTATTCAATCTATAAAACAAAATAATTACCATAAGTACTTCAGATGTAAACATATTTATATTGAAACGCTACCCTGGGTTCGAATCCCGGCTATTGCAGACATTACATTGATGAGAATAGATGTTTTTTCTTGTGTCTTGGATGTTTGTGTAATGTGATTGTGTGTGTACTCACCTCCTGAGATACAGAGTATCCTAGTGTGGGGTTGTGAGGGAATGTGTTTGTTAATCCAATGATTAGGTAGACATTATTAACCTCGATTAAATACATTCAATAAAGCTATACTACATTTGTTTTACCATTTCATACACACAAAGCTGCTATTGAAATTTGTCATGAGCTTGAGATTTGCAAAATTTAATCATTATACTGATGATCAGTATTTAATACTCATCAATTTATTGCACTCGTAAATGCAGGTCTAGAGTATAAATATGTTATTGTTATGGGAACAATTGCACTATTCGGCTAGTACTGAATGCATTAATTTGTAGATAGACACTATTGTGGATTGGTACAATTCGATAATTTATTTCATTTATTTTCTTGAGTGAAGAATTTAATAAATTACTACTATAATTATATTGCAAATCTTTTCCAATTTATCTTACTTGTTTACATCTCCTGTAGCAAGGCACATTCCTGGTAATAAGGAACTGCTTGTCAGCAGGCAGGTATGGTCTGATCTTTGACTCCTCACCCTTTGCCCACTGCCAAGTAGGGCAATGATGGACCAAGTGGTCACCAGCTGCCACAAACTCTTCAGGAGTAAGAACTCCAGTTTCTTGGAATTTGGACTCCTAAAAAAAATAAGTGAAACAGCATTATCACAGAGTTTACAACTTCATTATATGTGGCCTACAGTTAGAAATAATGCAGTTATGTTATTATTATTATTATTATAATTCATAACATCTTTCACATCTTTATGACTTGGTTAACTGAGGAGAACTTTGTTGACTAAGTTAGGTCAATAAAAAGAGCATACTGTTTAAACCAAGCAGGACAGGACAAAATTACAAGTGAGAGAGTGGGACAGCTTTACAGTGCAAGCCCAGAATGTTGTGCATTTTAATTTTCAATTAGTGTAGCATAATTAAATGGTAAACCTCACATTTTTTACAAATTAATTATATTTTTATCATATTACAAAACTGCCTGCTTCAAATCCCCTCGATTGTCCACACAACTGAACAGGTATTTATGTTTTCATCGCTTAATATGTATAACTTTCAAATACAATGAAAATTAGAGGGATTTAAAATAAACTTCAATCTAGATATAAATGTGTTATTGATTGGATGGGTACTATTATGACTTTTTTCAATTATTAGGAATTGTAGATGAGGCAAATCCTAGTAGCTAACTTGAAAATAGCTACTGTGCATTTACATGTTATTACTACTATAATCACCTTCAATATTACACTGAACAAATAAAATGCTACTAATATCCCAATAATAATATTACTTCTTAAATTAGGTGACCATGTCAGTTCAAGGACGTATACCTTCTTTATTATCTATTTCCTATTAATATCTTGCTCTTAATATTAAATGATCAGACATCAGAGACATCATCAGCGCCAGTTAGGCATAGGACGTCCACAGCTGGACATAGGCCTCCCTCTAGAGTATTAATAAAAGAAACCTCAAGTCGCTGTTTATTTCTATTAGGCTCAGAATCGAACTGTCCCTTACAATTTGGAATGTTTTCTGCCAAGATATTTTTACAAGTAAGATCAAGCAAGCAACAAGTTATATCAAGTGTTATTACAATGACGAACCTTGAGAACCGGCGTCAGATATCCAGCTACACCGAGGGCGGTGCCCTTTACAGTGTTGATCATACTCTGCATTCTCAAGCAATTTGACCTCAACTATGGTGAAGTATTTCACTTACTTCCTAGACGTTATATATTAAAAATACCTACGAAAAATCTTCGCGGAAATGAACATGAAAATTGAAAACTCTGAAAAGTGAAAAAAAAACAATATTTGTAATCATAGAAGCAGAACCAAAGATAAGGTAAAGATATTTCGCGTTATGTATCTGTCTTGGTACTGTTCACAATAGTATATAATATTCTCTTTGGAATCTGCTGAACAGGGTTGAACTTCGCAGTATAACTATACTATATTATTATTTTGTCTCTTTATAGAAAATAAAAAGTGAAAATAATAATAATGTATGGTATAAATTTTTCAAAGGCTTAGTTTTTTTACAATATGAATACCAAAAAGATATTATAAAAACTCCTTACTTCCTTGTTTTTCATACTATCCTCATTTATTGGCACAAATCGCATAATTAGTGCTATCTACTTTCACTTAGTTAACATATCGAGTGCTAACAAAACCTACAGTTATATCACACGCTCCGACATGCAATATTATTTTAATTTCAAACTAAAACTCTCAAAAAGGCAACGTACTAATATGACAGACGCGTGATGCCTGAACTCCGATGATGGGAAAAAAAAAATTGGTTGTCTGTAAAGTCGGTTTACGGACGATAGATTTACGTGATAACGTCATAATCATTTATGACTTTGACTTTGACTTCGATTTCGACTTCGACTTCGACTTCGACTTCGACTTCGACTTCGACTTCGACTTCGACTTCGACTTCGACTTCGACTTCGACTTCGACTTCGACTTCGACTTCGACTTCGACTTCGACTTCGACTTCGACTTCGACTTCGACTTCGACTTCGACTTCGACTTCGACTTCGACTTCGACTTCGACTTCGACTTCGACTTCGACTTCGACTTCGACTTCGACTTCGACTTCGACTTCGACTTCGACTTCGACTTCGACTTCGACTTCGACTTCGACTTCGACTTCGACTTCGACTTCGACTTCGACTTCGACTTCGACTTCGACTTCGACTTCGACTTCGACTTCGACTTCGACTTCGACTTCGACTTCGACTTCGACTTCGACTTCGACTTCGACTTCGACTTCGACTTCGACTTCGACTTCGACTTCGACTTCGACTTCGACTTCGACTTCGACTTCGACTTCCACTTCGACTTCGACTTTGACTTTGATTATTTTATGTAAAACAAAACTCAGGTGGAACGTTACGCGGAACGTTACTATTTTTCATTTGTGTTGCTGGCGTTCATCAATTTATAAAACGTTATCACGTCAAAAAGTGGTGTAATATGTGGTATAATTGTACATGTTCCCCGATATGTACAATCCTGGAGTCTTAAAGTCGCAAGTAAATAGGTACCTTCTAGGTTAGCGTGCTAAATCCTCATCGACGACAACGTCATCACTTAACATCAGGTGAGATAGTTGTCAAACGCATACTTATAAAAAGTAAAAAAAAAAAGTTTGGCCAAATAGTATAATTTTTATTGCCATGCACAATATTTTTTGAGAGCCAGAATCCAGCCCTGCTGCTGAATCTGATTGTGTATTATTATGTATTCTATCTGATCTATGATTGTGTTTTCATTTGCAGTGTTTTGTGATCCAAATCAAAATTTTCGTTTTTCTTTCGCTAGAGTGAAGTGAACATAATTGAAATTTTCTTCATCCTTAGATTTCAGATCCAAGAATTTATTATTGATTCGTACTTCGTAGATAATACTGCAGCTATGGAAGACGTCCTGGATGAAGTAGTATCTTCGGAAGATCTGCAAGTAATGATTTTTTGTGCAATGAATGTGCAACGTCGTGTGACTCATGTTCTGATGTTTTTTTACGTGTTTTATGCAGAAGTTCGAGAGAATTTTCCATGAACAGCTGCATCAGGGTAACGTGACACACAAGGCGCAGTTTGAATACGCTTGGTGCTTGGTGAGGAGTAAATACCCTACCGATATCCGAAAGGTTCGTTTTTTCTGCTGCTTAAATGATACTGCATTGGATATAACTTGATAGGTCATGTCGTTGTTTCCTTAATTGTAGTGCAAAGGTCAAGAAAATGTGTAATGATGACATGACTGGTTACGTGTTTGTATTGATCTGTAATAAAAGGTGTTTAGATATGTGTGGGTAATCATCAAAATATGAATACAAAACAAAAAAAAAATACCTGTACTAAGAATATGCTAGGGTGCAGTCCAGTCTTGAATTCTTATTTTGAAAAAAATCCTCAGAAAGAACTTAAATCTACATTCTCTTGAGATAACAACTCGGTGGTTAATTTCAGCTAAGGTATCAAGTGAAATCAAGATCAAATCAAATTTGATAGTATTATCCTATGTGAACTGTTCCCATGAGTAGAAGTTATTTCTCTGACTCTCAACAAAATATGTTAAAAAGACTTTAAATTGTCTATTTAGCAAATGGTGAAATTTTAAAGCGATTAATTTCAGTATATGGGCGATTTACATGCATGTGCATGCATAATGTTCTCAATTGCTGTTGTTGTAAAGTCAACTATGTTTAATAACACACTGAAATATATCTGAGCTCTTAAAGTTGAATATGAAAATTTGCTCAATTAGGTTTGAGCTTATTAATTCACCAATTGTGTTAGTGTGCATTATACATTTTAGATAGTTCTTTCTGAAAATTTCTTAATATCTGATATGAGATGGATTCTTACAACAAAGTTAGCCAGAAAGAGATCTGTTAAATTTATTTCATTGTAATGTTTCTAGGGTATCCTGCTTCTCAAGGAGCTATTCAACTCACATCCAGAAGGGAAAAGAGATTACCTGTTCTACCTTTCCATTGGCAATGCCAGAATCAAGGAGTACAACAAAGCACTTCACTATGTTAAATCATTCTTGGAAATTGAACCGGCTAATCAACAAGTTTTAACTTTGGAGGTAATGTATCACACATAGGTACATTATCAATATTAAGCGATGATGAGCCTAGCGGTATGAGCGGTGAATTTTCAGCATGGTGGTAGGGTACTTTTGAGTACCTGCCTGGTTAGCACTTTCAAGTTTTAAGTAACTGTGTCTAAACACATAGTGGGCTCTAGAGCTATGCTCGTGAGGCATAAAGCCGGTTACTCATTCACCCGCCGTAACTGTAACTGTTACATGTACTGTTACCAAAAATCATAGTGTGTATGTGGTATGCAAACCTGCTACAAGCTGAACGCTTGTGATTCTCAGCGAGCCAAGGATAACAAGGCACTCATTCTGTAACCATAACCACCTCACATTACTGTTACCAAACACATAGTGTGTACATGTTTCAAGAGCCTGCAATGAGCCATACACATGCTTGCAGTGTGTCCGCAGACGTCAAACGTAAAGGTCTTCTTATGGTGCAAACCTGCCTTGAAACGACACAGCTTCTCGCAATACAGTGTTTCTTCATTATATCTTGGGCTTAATTAAATTCATTATTCATTCATTCATTTCATTATAACTTTTCAACTTAACTTTCCAATACCAACACGCAATACCAGGAACAGTGATTCAAAGTGTTGATTTTACAATTACTTTTATGTAAATTTGGTTTAGTAAATACATTGCTTTTTAACCATTACTACCTACTTTATAAAATTTATTATTTTCTTATACTTTGGTACACCAAAGTATAAAGGAATAATAAATTTTATATTTCCTAGGAAAATGGCAAATTATACAATTAGTAATAACTCTGAGATTTGTAGCCAAACTGATATAGGCTACCTATTCCTAACCTAGCAACACCCTACAAATATGTTGAAGGAAGGCAAAGTTATTATCAACTGGCTAACTCCGACTCTGTGAACTCCATGCCAAGTATGTTATGTAGATTAGGTGGGTTCAATGGATCAGGGTGTCAAGTCTACTAATTCAAAGTTCATATTCAGCCTGCAGAGAGGCCGAGCCTATGCCAATAAGACAATGTCAAAAATCCGTAGTCTGCTAAGTCATAGCAGCCTGAGTCTATGTTGATCCAGGCGACAGTAATCCAAAAGGATTAATAGAACTGCATTAAATCTATTTAAACTCAGAATGACATAAGTATAGTTTAATATTTTTGAATTGAGAATAGCCAAGCAATTGACCACTATCTCACCTGATGTTAAAAGATGATGCGGTCTACGATGGAGCATGCATGCCTAGAAAATACGTGTTCTCTAGTGACTTGAAGACACCCAGATTGTATTAATGCAGAAACAAGTTACTTTATTGATTTAAGATTTAAAATATATTATTATACTAGGGTCCGCCCCAGCTTCGCTCGGTTTTTAACCGTGCGAAGTATCTACTGCAACGCCATCTGCCGGGCTGATTTGTGAATCTAAACGATACAGCGCCACCCAAACACATACAAAAAATTCAGTCGGTTCGGTCCAGCCGTTTAGAAGGAGTTCAGTGACATACACACGTACAGTAGAATTATATAATATTAAATATATATATTATACAAATTGAGGTTGATTCCAGCGTCAGATCAAAAAGCGCATGGAGAAGGAGGGTCTGATCGGAATGGCGGTGGCGGGCGGCGCCGTGCTGGCGCTCGGCGGGATTGTCGGCCTGGGCATCGCGCTCGCGTCCAAGAAATAACACATGGGATTTGTGTGAGTACCTACTTGTTTTCACTAGAAAGGAATGAATAGATACGCATTCACACTCACACCCGCGCACTAGTGTACCTTATGTCGCGGGAGGTATGGACAGAAACAAAGAGCCAAGCCCCGAGAACAAACACTCTTGCTCATCACAGGATTGTTTGCACCATCTGGGGTTCGCAGTTCTAAACTCAGTGTCACTAATCACTAAGCCATGATGACTCAGGAAATTATTTATGAGAATAAGTACTATGTGTTATAATATATAAAATATAATCTACCATCAAAAGAAATCTTATATGTTGACAATAATCCAAAACCTGTCCACAAACTGTTTGAAAGTATATTGGAACGTGATATATTTATGGGAATTAAAATGTCCCTAACAAAACACTAAAGTGCGGTTATTATTAAATGTAAAAGCTCAAACAAAGCCAAAAAAATTAGCGGAACATTGATCATTTTTTTAATGTTCTGTCTGCAACATTCAACACATGCAACCAAGCGCTGCTACCAACCTTCTGGTACGTGATCCTTTAGCCGACTTTTATGACATCCACGGGTTGAGATACAACGGGGGTACAATTCTAGGCCGGTACCCCATGGTAGCGGCCCGAAGTCAAGCTAAGCTAAAGCTCCAATATTTTGAATGGTGACTTAATCCGCGGAACTTGTATTCTGGTCGATGTGTAAGTTAGAAAACCGATTTGCACAGCCATTAATTTAATGTCCTTATCTTTTGTTACAGAATGAGCGCTATAATGGGTGTTCATTATCTTCTCACTAGGAAGACTCAAAATAAAAAGGATTAGAAGAAGCTAACTACTTCTTAACTTATATCCAAATAAAGGCGTGTCAAAAGGACGCTACTTTCACGCATGTTTAGATGTTAACTTTTTGTAAGAATTGCCCAAATATATAATTTATGTTTTCCTCACGCTTCTAGTTAATATATGATTTTTTTTATGTCCTTATAAAGTAGGTAAAACATAGTTATATAACTAATTCATAAGAATAATATAGATGTAGTTAAATAATATATATTAGAGAGTATATTTTTTGTGATATGTGTATTATATTTTTTACTTTAGTTATAGGCACTATTTATTGTAAAAATATCATAATATATAAAAAAATATTCCATTAATTAAATGTCATTTATTATATATTACATTTCTATTCTATTGCTTCCATAATTATTATGCATCTTGTGTCATTTCATAATTTTTCAATCAGTCATCTAGATTCATTTTTCTAATAATGATGTTGCGTTGATTAGTTTCTATTATGATGATATTATTTTATATTAAACGTAGGCAAATATTCGCTACAAGTTGGGTAACTTTGAACATTACTAAGATTTTTATTTATTACTGAAAAATAATGCTATCGGTCGGTCTGTTATTTACCGTGGACTATTTTTCCACACTCATAATTGTATTTATGCAAGAAGGGTACCAATATACTGGTTTAATACGTTTGAGAAATTAGCGCTGTAGTGGCCATTCACAGTTACAACGACGTTCGAGTAGGGTTGAGTATCTGGGACAGAAAAAAATCTTCATAGTTTACTTCCTTTGTCTTTTGGTTAAGATGGAATCGTTTCACGAACTCTTTTCTTGTTGGTGACACAACAGGCATTATAAGAAAACGTTTCGACATGACATCTGATATAGGTCACATTTGACAGTGCGATCAAATAAACGTTCCGTTTCACGTATTTATTCATGTAATTACATTATGCGTACTTGGGAAGAAAAAAAGGTAACTAACAAGTTATACGGAAATTCAAAGTTACCCAACTTGACGGTTACTTCTCTAAATCACACGATGCCTTGCTCGGGTTGAATAGTTGTTAAATAAAACAAGTAAAATTCAAAACAATTATTTTATTATTGTTGTATATAATATAAATGTAGTGAAGCGGCGTACATCTAGTACCCTAACGAACAATGGCGGAGGCTTTGACACTTTACAAACCAATTAAACAAAAAATTAACCTTTATGCGTAACTCCACATCCGAGCACGATATGAATACAGTTTGAATACATGACGACAACCTCAACAATCTGAGATATAGCTGTGGTGTTGTGTGTGAGTGTGAGTTCGTGGGAAAGTACACCATGACACAGGCCACAAATGTTTTATCTCACATAGGCTAAAGGATTGAGAAGGTGCGGTCAAACAGACTTGAAATGAAATATAAACGCTTAATAAAGTAAAAAACTATTAGTGATGGCAACACTTTTGCGGCGGTCGTATACAGTAGCACCATCACAATAATAAAAACAGCAGAAATCAATGTATTTGAAACATATAATTACGATTTATTTTTCATCGAACGCAGGCTATATTAGATTATAGATAGTTAGGCTTTATGAAAACAATGTCTTGAGGATTTCTCTGATGACCAGCCCATTAAAAATAAATTTTCACTCAAATTTAAATTAGTTTTAGTATCTATGTATATTGAGAAAAACATATAAGGTACATGTTATGGATATTTTGGAGTGTGAATTATGTCCTGGTGGTACCAGAACACCAGAAACTAAACAGATTGTAAAATAGCCGTAATAAATATTAATGAACTCGATATATATGCAACTATTGTTAAATCTAAGTCAACTAAAAAAACAACGTTCATATAAGGATACCAATTAAAGATAAAGAAACATGAATAATAAAAATACGCAATTACACATGGAGAATATACGGTCGATTTAAGCTAAAGTAGGACATGAATGCAGGCTTTAAATGACTATGTATAGTACATAGTAATCTATAGGCTCCACTCGTGATTCAGTTTTCTGGGAATGTGCTATAAAGTTCAAACAACATTGTTCCTAAATTTGCTTGGGATAAATATGGTTCCATGTCTCTATATGACTTGACGTACTTTTAATGTATGTGACATTAAAAGTATTGTATGAATTCATAATTAAAACGTATATTACATTTTGCGCTTCTAATTAACCTGTACTAGGATTCAAATTTGTATTAATTGTATTTTTTTTTCCATAGGTGAATTAACGGTATTAAATCATAAAGTAAAAGATTTAATTATAAAAGATGGTAATAAAGCGGCCATTAGCGCATATTTCGAAGTAAAATCAACATTAAAGACACGTGTACACAAACTAAAACAGTTTTACATGAAACTTCATGCTAATGAGGTAAAGTTGTTTAAACATAAAGAAAAACTAATATCGAACTTCGAAAGTTCTCAAGGTAACTAAACGTACGTATTATACAATATAATAGAGAGCATAATCGACGACTTAAAGTCCTATTTATTTTATTATAATATAATATTTCCTTCACTGGTATACATATATATATCGGTATGGCAATAACAGCTGTACAGTGCATTAAAAAGATACAACGGGCATCTTGAACTGTTATCGGCGAATATCTCTGTGATAAAAAACCGTCTACAAGAAAACCTCAATGTAACTTTCATCAAATATGTATTGAATAAAATATATAAGTAAAATGTGTTCTTAATAATAATATATTCTGGTAACTGACTATTGTATTGTTATAATAGTGTGCATCCAATATCTATACTCTAAAAAATAACTATGAGTCAAATAGTGATAGAAAAATCTAAATAAAACCTATATTACGATAGTTAAATTATCAATGAACCACTCATTTTCTAAACAATCAAAACTTATTTTATATACAGTCGAAAAATAATTAATTACTCACTATGGCAACACTGTTAACTGTCAACAAGAATACGTTTACTCAAACCAAACTGACATAACTCATCAAGTCTCACTAACACACTAACAAAATAATTTTCAATCAACCCGTAGCACTTAATCTATCTCATTATGAATTTATGGTAACACCACATCTTCTCAAATAGCAACTTGACAACCCATAACGAGGCTCATGGAAGTGTGGCAATCTCAATAAATCCATAAAAGTATATCTCTCATATAAAAGGTTAAATGCTTTTATCTATTGTTCTAAATTACTTAGTGACATCTAATATACTCGGAGAAGTAAATATATTTGTGACTCGCTTAAAAATACACTTACGATATACTAAATAACTATAACATTGTACTCTAAAAAATATGTATAAGTATTGAAGGCTAACATGAGAATGTAATCACAGTAATTGTTATTTAAGTAACCGGCCCACAACATTACTACGAAATAATCCTGGCGCCTGGCGTAGCCCACATGTGTCCCAATGTACAGTCCGACGCGAGCCTGTACAGTCCGACATGTGCGCATACAGACCAACATGCAAACCGACTCTAACAATGTACAGTCCAACATGTGCGCATACAGACCAACATGCAAACCGACTCTAACAATGTACAGTCCAACATGTGCGCATACAGACCAACATGCAAACCGACACTAAACAATTAATTACACACATTCAAAGGCAACATCAATGTATACTTTATTTATTGCTTTTTGTTACTATTTATTATGTACTTAAATATCACCTCGAACTACACCTAAACAATGCATTAGATATATCTTATTTTGAACTCTTCCAATTGTTGATAACGCGACAGTAGTATACTTGTTGAAATATATTCTCAGTCTCAGGAAGTATTGAGATGGTTACATATATTTAATAAGTTGTTCAATATCAATATCGATATCGAGTACGATTCGCTATTAACGTTTCAGTATACGCAAATATCAATTTATATTGTACCAATAATAATATGAGTTTAAGCTCTGTTTTATTTGTTCGTATACAAAGATAAGTATTTGTTATTCAGTGATCTGATATCAGACATTAGTCGGTAGTGCGTGACGCGTGACGCGACGTCTAGTCCCTATCTCTAGTGAGTGCGACTATTGAACACGCTCTTCTATCTACAGGTACGGGCAGCACTAACGATCTAATGAGTTGCATATAATTTACCTACAATATACTCTATATAGTATATATAAATGCAATCTGAAAAATGCATAAAACAACAGTTATTTATATCTATAAATTGTATAAAATATTAAATAAAATCTATTGAAGTGAGGTAGATGGATGGAATTTCACAATTTGTGTGGATATCTTTTCTTTATTTATAATATTGCCGCATTGGCCCAAATGCTGAGGTAGATGGATGGAATTACTATGTAAGACCCTACTACGTGACAGGGAGCTTACATACACGATACAATACACTAGTCCCTAGTTAGTTATTAATGACACTACTCGAACAATCTCACTTGCGGCGATATGGAAGGCCCTACTGACGTGTGCGCGGGTTCGCTACGGTGAACTGTTGAACGTGCCTGTGATATCACATCGGGTACAAAAATAATATCTCACTAAATGATCGTAAAACGAGTGTCAAGTGCGCCGCCGTTACTCCAAGCTAAACACCGACTACTAACCTCCCAGCTATAGAAGCGGCAAACCCGTCATTGTCGTCCCTCTTAGCATTACTCCTCGACGTAAACGTATCCGACTATTCGAAACTATCAGCAACCAATTTAACCCTAATTAATTTTACATTATAATATATCGGAAATGGCACCAACGACATTCCACGGGTCAACAATTAAACCGTTATTACGAACGAATCAGCTAAATGACCACAAAACATAACACTCAAGCACCTTTTGAAATACATTCAACAAAACATTGTCCTAACCGTGTAGGCAGTCTACGCGACTAATTCGACACACCTATGCGCAGCGCGCTATCATTTCATGACGAGGTCTTATTGTGCTCGTCCTCGGAGTACTCCCCTTCGTCCTGGCCGCTGGTCTCGTGCTCCATCTCCGAGTGGCTTCTGTTTCTGTCCTCGTCATTGTACATGTCTTTGTTGTAGTAGTCTTTACCGACGTCCTTGTCGCCGTGTTTGTCGGCCTCGGTTTCGCCGATGCTGTCGCTTCTCTGCCGCTCTTTGCCGAGGTCCAGGGGCTCATCGGAGTCCCGCATGATGTCGGGCTTGCCCATGCTGTCGGTGTACTGTCGCTGCATCTGCTTCAGGAAGCGCTGGTGTGCGAGATTCGTAGGGGGCGGCGGAAGAGATCCCATCTGCGGAGATCTCTCGTCGTAAGTCTTCCGGTCCATGTGCAGTGCGTTCATTTGTGCGAGTTTAGCGTTCATTCCTGTCGAAGATAATTTCGGTTAGCCGTCACAGTTCCCAAAAGTAAGCCAGACGCATTCATTAAAATTATAAGTACCAAGCATGTTTTCACCGATATACTGCAGATAGGTGTCCAGCAAGGCCGAGCTGCCCCCGTAGCCGGCGGGGTACTCGTCGTGCTTGAGGCCGGCGGCGGCCAGGCCGTGCGGGAGGCCCTCCATTGTCTTAGCGGAGACGGCGCGCACCGCTGGCACTTTCGTGATGGTCGTGTTTGCCAGGCTGTTTATGTCTGGGGGATACAATTTTTTATTTGGTCAATATCCTTGACCACGCGTTTCTTAGAAAATTGCACAAGTATAAAGAGTGTAAAACTGAAATACAATGGAACAGTGTTTTCGTTTATGGCAAAACAATTGGCAAAGATGGATAGTATATGGAAATAAAAAACTGTAATTATTGTTAGTAGATGTAAATAAGCGTGTGTACTAATGAATAAATATTGGAGTCGATATAAAGTAACGGAATAGTGCGCTTACGTGGCGGCGAGACGGGCAGGCTGTCCTGGTACCGCGACTGGCTGAGGTCGTCGTTGTCGTTGTCTCCGCAGATGGAACTGCTCTCGGAGGCGGCCGACTTGGCGTCCAGCTTGATGTCGGAGCGGCGAGGGCCGGTGGGGGATGCGCGAGCGCGTAACTGTTCCGGGGAGACTTTCACGCCTGCCTTGGCCAGCAATCTGTAAATCAGCCATTATTGATACGCATCAGAAATATAATCCATGAGTTTGTGGGAGACGTATACGTACTAAACTGACTGGGTAGATACGTATACGGTTACGGCGTAGTTTTTTATATGGAAGGTATTCGATAATGAAAGTATGTTTTGAATATCATGCGTTCAGCAATTTAAAAATAATTTGACTGTAATGTTGTATATGTCATTAGTATATGGAATGTCTACGTCGGTGATATAATTATGTCCACTCAATAACGATCATGTACCATAATTTCTTTTGTAAGTTCTGCAATAGAACTGCAGAATTGGGCAAACGTGCTCTGCTTACATATAGACAGATACTTTAAAAACGCTTTATGGTGATAACATGTACGTTAAAAACATTTGATTACTCCGGGCAAGTTGCGCCACTTATCGTCAGCTCGATAGATCAAAATATAAAGTAGGTATATTATATATTTAATTTTTCGGTGGTTCTACCCTGCACTCATTACCCTGGAAATTAATTTATTGATTTCCGTTTTTTCACTTGCAACTAAACATTGCTTTTGACACTTACAAGCGTAAGCAACAAAAATAGCGGTAAAGATGATACTCACTGGCTGGCCAGCTCGGGGTCGAACCTCGTCGGCATCTGGAGCACTGGCAAGTCTTTGGTGGAGATGCCTCGGTGTTGTCTGGACATGTGCGAGTGGAGCGAGTTCCGAGACTTGGCCACGGTCCCGCAGAGCACGCAACTGTACGGAAAACGGATATCCTTCTCAACTTATTACCATCATTTATAATATAGTCTTTACGAATTAAGCTATAGTGTTACAAGTCTTGTTACAAGTCGAAATATTTATCTAAAGTTCAGGCTGTTAGCTGTTTCTTTTTGTTTGTATAATAAACAAAAATGTGTCATTAAGTTGTACCTAAATGGGTGAAAAGAGGTAAAAAGGCTGGAGTGTCATTGCACAGAGTCTACCTAGTTTGAGCTCCTGTTCCTTCTATACAGTACTTTAACAGCCGGCTGCCGGCCAAAATTGTTTTAACCAACCAGTTTTTTATATGAATAGTTTTAATTATAAACAAATGATTCTCATAGTCATTTTAGTTGATCTTGTCATTTGATCAAAGTTGTGATTCTAAAGAAAGAAGACTTTTATATTATATGCTATGGTATTGGTATGGCACAAAAATTAATAGTATGTCCCAACGTCCCCCACTGGTGCCCGTTACAGTGGTGGCTGTTGGGAGTGTAAAAATGTATTCACTCTGTCACGCGAAAGTAACGGAATCTATTCATCTGTCATATATCATAAGGTATCATGAACCCACTCTATCCAGTTTTGTGACAGTGCCCGTCTGACAAAGTTTCGTCGAACATTCCTATGACGTAAGACCCCTGTATAAAGGAAAACGCCTTTTAAATTCGGGTCTTGTTGAAAAAATAAGTATCCTACAACGTAGTGGATCCTTATTCCATGTATCCTTCTAGAGCGGTAAAGTCCTGACGACTCACGATTAACACAATCGTGCATCGTGATAGCGTAAGTTTAAGGTAAATAAACCTCTTCGTTGACGGAAACATTAGAAGAAAAATTCGAAAGAGCCTTTGAAGTATTGTTAATGCTAGTAATAAGTTCGGGTTCTAATATTTCAGTGTTGCCGTGATTACCAGCAGATACATACCGATACCCAGGGCAGACCGTGTGCTTGTCTTCGAGATGCGTCCTCAGGGTGTGCGCCGATCGGTAGATCTTTCCACACTTCGGGCACGGCCTCGGGTCGGTTGCTCTCACGCGAAGCAGATCTTGGGTCCGCCGGCAACCTCCTGAAAAGGAACCTCAATCAGTTCTTGATCTTTAGCTCTTGAGCGAATGACATTGTTCAATAACACGCTTACCTGTTACGGCTTAGTCGAGTGAGTGTTTAATGAACACAAAATGAAATAATCGTATTCAATTTCTACTTCGTAGTTTTATGTATTTATATAAGCAGACACTTTCGTTCGGTATAAATTAAATAATTACGTATATATCGTATCACTAATACAAATCGCAACTAGAATCGTTTACTCACATTGAACATTTGGTTATTGAGATTGCTAATTTACATTTTACGCCTAAAATATTTTTTATTTATAATTATAAAGTTATACCACTTGCCTCACAGGCGTCAGGAACAATTTCATCTACTCGCTAAGTTTAACCAATACTTTTTATTCAATTCGAAATATAGGATTTAGTTTCCATCGCATATATTTTTAAGGCGTATTGGCTTGACATCATTGCAAAATGTTGATACAATTTTCTTTCATCTTGCATTTTTGCGTTATAATCCCGGTTTAATACATTTGGAAGACTACAATACAAGCATATATAGATTGTGGGGAAAATATGTGTCTGGCAATACTAGGATGTGTGTGACAATCTCATGCTACCCGCAATTCCAAAACATTTTCAAAATGCGACTATTGTTCCTATCCCGATGTTTTCTGTCTCAACGTCTTCTATAAAATATTTTAAAAGAATAGATATATTCTATTTCTATACATAACTATTTGGTGTTTACTTTGTTATTAAAATATATGCGATTGGAAGTATGTACACCTTAAATAAATCCTTGTTTCTCAATATTATACGTTTTGTCTACATTGACTAGATATGTTTTAGATGTGCACTTATATATAATGGGGCATCAAAAACTGACATCATTTCGAAAATAACTCCTCTGGAAGTGAACGTATTCTTAAACTATTGCGTTTTCAAAGGCATATTTGTTATTCTATTTTGTATTGTCTTTCTTACCTATGGTCAAAAAACTATGTTTATTAAGTAGGTTGAAGTGCCTATATAAAACAAATACTGGTACTATAATATTCTCTTTTTAAATATCTACCGTGGGGTCCGAAACACGCCAATCAGAATCAACATGACACAAAACAATTTCCTTCGTCTCATGTTTGTTTTTTCAAGATGTTGGCTTTTATTTATCCAGTCATTGCACTAACATGGTACATATCATGTCAATTCTGAATAAAAATATAATATCTTCATAAGGCGTTTGTTATTGACATGATTCGGGCCCCAGCATCAGTAGATACATGAATGACAAATACGTAAGTGACAAGGACCACTCTCAAATTTATTGCATATAAACATCATGAGGCATGTAAAAAAATGTACCAGCATTGCTTTAACGGAATTATTAGAAACCTCCACTAAATGCACAGAAAGATATAGTAAAGTTAAATGCTACGAAATATTTAAAACTTCTGGATTTATAAGACACCGTAATATAGCTTACAGTTTAGTAGCTAAATCGAAAAACGAATACATAGTCGATTTCACTTATGAACGTTTTTCGTGCACTGCGTTTGATACAGGGTTTTGAAAATAATAGATACCAATTAAAAAAATAATATTGAGCACATGAAAAACATTGATAAGTGAAACAGAGATGTAGAAGCAACAATGGAAGTTACAGACGCTCAAGAAGTCTCCAGAACAATCGACAAACGTCGCGCTTCGTATCCTATCAATGGCACCAATCATCACATGTCATATATTGCGCTTATAATTAATTATATAATTAACCTTAAATAATATCAGTCTATAACTACTACAAAAATAATTTTCAGTCGATTTATATCTACTGCTTTATACAACGTCATACGAAATGACAGCGTTATATGAAAATGCATCCTGGAGATCAAATAAGTATTCGCGGTCGGGTCGCGAGCCCGTCGGTGTTCCGTTTCACAGCCGTTCATTTATCGAAGCAGGTCGTCCATCTTTCTCTGGTCTACGTTGCCCATCCGCAACTCCACTTCAAAGTTTTCATTTTCTCCCATTGGCGTCGGTGTTTGATCCTCATGTGATTGCGCACAGAGTTGGGATGCGCGAAGTAACGCGCGCAGGAAGTGACCGGGCACAGCGGCGAGTCCCGCGGGTAGTGCGCCTCGAGGTGGCGCCGCGCCGCCGCCAGACCCTCGAGCCGCGCGCAGCACAGCGGGCACGGCACCTCGCCCGTCTCGCCTCCACCACCGCCGCCCCCATCTCCCGCCCACTCGACCGACTCGCTCGCACGACCAGACCCCGTCGCCGGGTTTGCCAGCGCGCGCCGCGCCGCGGCATCTGCAATGCCGATACCACCATGTTACAAATCTATTCGGCGGCTGGCAAACCCGACCGAGAGCGAGACGCTTTCTAACCTTCTTTCGGCAATAAACTCTCTAAAAATATTACGTTTCATTATATCGATACATCGTTCCAGTCCTCCGTGTTTCCGTTACGTTGGCACATTGTTCTTCTAATCCGTTTCGTCGCTCTATCGGTATAGGAGAGCGAGGACGGGGCGGCCGCGGCGAGATCACCACCAGGCGCCGAGCGGGAGCGGGAGCGGTAGAGGCTGCGGAGCCCGCTCGGCGTCTCGCCTTCTCTAGGAGTTCTGTCGCTGGCGGATGCCGTGCGCTTGCAGCTGGTGGTTGATGAGATAGTGCTTCGTCTTGCACTTCTTGCCGCAGTGCTGGCACGGGAACCACTGGTCGCGATCGGTCTGCGAGTGCACATTGAGCATATGCTGGCGCAGGTTGGAGGTGGAGGAGTAGACGCGGCCGCACAGGGGACACTGCGGCCGGTAGCCCAGGGCCGCCCCGCCCGCGAGAGCCGCCCCTGTAACACAGAGGCGGCGGTTAGACACAGTCCGCAAGTTAAGCGCTATTGTGAGTGTAATTGTCGGGCGGGGCGTCGCGCCTCCTCTGCTTGACGCCGTGTATCGAGTTCATGTGTATCTGCATATACTGGCGCGTCTTGAAGCCCTTGCCGCAGACGGGGCACGAGTGCGCGAGGTCGCGGGCCGCGTGCACGTTCAGTATGTGCTGTTTGAGGTTGCTGTTGTTGCTGTAGAGCTTGCCGCACTCGGGACACGAGGGCTTGCCGGGCTCACCGTTAGCGAAGGCGCCACCGGCGGCCGCCGCATACCCGTACCGCTCTTCGGGCTTCGGCCCGCTCCCCGCCTTCTCCCCGCCGGCGCACGGCCCACACGGCGCGCCGGGCCCGCTCGCCCAGGTCGCTCCTGGGGCAGACGGAGGTCTCGTTCAGTGCTCGCGAACCCAATATTGACGTTGGGTTACGACGATTCGACCCGCGGATCGCTTATGTACATAACTTCCATCGTTGCTTCCAACCCTGATCGCTTTCATGGACACGTTTCATCGAATTTATCTAACGGTTTTAATAAACTAATGAAGCGTTTCGGTGTCATTCTCATCACTAATTGTTAGTGTTATTACATTCGACGCATGGGTACATGACTCGATAATGCACTGTTAATGACAGTGTTGGGTTCTTTGTTCGGGCCGACATCATTAACGTCCTCGATTATCAATTATGATAGATCACTGAGAGTTTTATAAATTATTCCATTACATTTATTGAGTCATATAGCGAGAAAGGTGTTACGCAAAAGAGTAAAGTTAAAGACTTACCGTAGTTGTCTGGAATTCCCGATGGCCCGGGCAGCCCAGGGAAGCCTGTAAAGAAAGAGAACATTTAATATATAAAATCAAGACAGTGAGCAAGCAGATGGAAAGGCAGGTCCTGAATCGCACCTTGTAAGTTAAGCAGTCCGGGAAAGTTGTGGGCCAGGTTTCCATTAGCGTTGGCCATGGTGGCGGGGTCGTCGTAATCGAGGGGCTCTTGCTTGGCGCGCGGCTCGCCCTCCGTGTCGCTCGCGCCCACGTCCGACGACGAATCTTCTCCGTCCCCAGACTAGAACATAAGTTATATTTGACAATATCATTATTATATAGTCATAGTGTCTATGTACCTAAACTTTTTTTTTTATAATAGATATAGACTAGATCATGCGTGCATTATTTTGCGTGCAATTTCTAACTCCGTATCAACGGAAATTATGGGAATTCTTATTTATGGATTTTCTTATTTCTTCCCAAAAATAGGGGAAAAATTTTCTTTAATTAATAGTTAAAGTGTGTTTTACATTATGCACTTTAGTTTTTAATCGTACTAATATTATAAATGCGATAGTTTGTGAGTATGGATGTGTGGATGTATGTTTGTTACTCTTTCACGTAAAATCTACTAAACGGATTTGGATGAAATTTGGTATTTAGGTTGGTACTTCAGGTACCGGAATAACACATAGGCTACGTTTCATCATCATCATCGCCACGCGGGTAAAACGGCGGTGAAATAGCTACCTATTTCATTATAATTTTTTCGATCCACTTGGAACTTAACAATGTTTGATATGATAAAAATTAAGAGATGTTCCCATAAATATTTTTCAACGCCTGCGTTCCAACTTCATATAACACAATATAAATAAAATCTAGATTAACTGGACCAAAATATGTCTCGAGGTCTCGGTTCTGCATTAAATGAATGGTACAAATTGTTCCTTACAAACCTATAGGTACTACCCATACTTTTAAGAAAATACGATGCTTCATGTTTTTATATGTCTAGTCAGGTAAACTGGTGGACAAAAAAATATTTAGATGTCCGAAATATTTAGATAATGTGGTGCATGTTTGAGTACCCTCAAACATTATTATTATATGTAAATATTTAGAGGGTACTGAATGTGGTATTATTAAGTATATACCTATGTTTGTATTGGTATTCGTGTTGGATTGTTTGAGTAAAAAAAGAAAAAACACGCAATATTACATAACAGTGCTACTGCACACGTATCTATTAATAATTTGTAAGGTAGCGTGTGACGGTAAAAATTACACATACATTGATAAAGGTAGCAAAATGTTTCGCTTTCATCTTGTCTTTGTGGAGATCAATGGAGGTGGGTATGTAATGCCCAACATCTGATATCCGATGGTTGCTGTGATAATGTTGATGCTCGGAAAATTAAACATGTTCGTTAAAGGTACAGAAGTCAGACATACCAAGTTGTTGGAAACTCCAGAAAGGTGCTGCACTTGCGAGTTGTCCAAGGTTTGGCCGAATAAGGACAGCTCGTGACCGTTAGTACCCAAGCGTTCAGGGCTGGCCCCCTGGACCGCTAACAGCTGTTCCGTCCTAAACCAGGAATGTGAAATACTAATAAATCTAAAGGTCTCGACAAGTTTCCTTAAAAAGGGTCAGTAGGCCTAGAGTTCAAGATTTACCTATATTTGTTGCTAAATGCAAAATGCTTCTTTAATCAAGCAAATTACACTCATTACAATTGACACATAAAACATAGGACTAACATCAAGAAGTCTAAGTTTATTGGCAAAAGAGATAGACGCAGCAATTGCTGCTCTCACATCTTCACCTGCTCGCGAAGCAATTGTTCAGTACTTCTGAACAACCTGACTTATGTGTATTATCTGACTACTCTGTGCTTCGTCAAGTAGGTGTCATAAAAAAAACCGTGGGATGCATAAATGATACTACGTCGAATGGATTGTCCTCGAAGCTTCCTCGTATGAGTAAGTGGAATGTGAAACCCTAAAATCTAAGAAAGTATTATCTCTATTCACCTGGACTTCATTTGTGCCTGGTACAGGTCAGACGACCTGGCTCTCTTCGGTGGGGGAGTATTGGCAGCATCGTCCGGCTTTCGTGACCTCCGGCCTTCGCGTTGTTGCGGGTCTCTTCCTTCGCGAGAGCCCCCGCTCCCAGTCTCTGTCCATGACGAGGCTGACTGCTTCAAGTATAAAATGTAACGTTTTAAAAAGTTACAATCAGACGGTCACAATATAAGTAATAAATAACTAATGTATATTTGTTTGGAGCCCATAATAAATTGGACCAAACTGGCAACCAAGCAGTGACTAATAAAAAATACTTGATAACTTACCGGGGAAGCCTTCTGATCGAGAGTGGCCAAAGGTCCAGACGCCGGCACATCAGTCAATCCTCGAACTTGGAGGAGCTGGGCTGCTTTTAGGAACTCCTTTAATTGTTCTTGACCGATGTGGACTTCGCCTTGGTACATGAACCTGTGGAAATTCGGTAAAATGAATAAATATCTAATAATAAATTCGTGAATGTACTAGACTACTAGAACTATCTCACTTTATGGTCGGTGACGATGTGGTCGAAGAAGTTTTACGTTAGACTTAGAAAGCTTATTGGTTCTCAAAGACTTCTGCCTGAACATACTATGTGTTTGGTAAGAGTTTTTCAAACTATAGGGTGGAAGCTAGCCAGGCGGGTACTAGAAAGTACCCTACCACCATTTTGGGAATTCAATCACGCTACCTTCTCCGAAAGCTCAAGCCTTCGGTGGGGATCGAAACAGCGTCCGTTAGCTTGACAGGCGACGCTCCCACCACTGAGCTATGATCGCTTCATAATCGATTGTTATTAAAAATAAATTTTGGGATTTAAGTATGTATGTATCTACTAAGTAAATATTACGTGAAATATATAGAAAATGAAAATAATTTTATAGCTACAGCTAATGTGCACCAACCTGAGCAGGCTTTCCATGTCTTTATCATGAACATCCCTCAAGATGACGATGGGATGTTGGCATGGATTAGCCTTGAGAAGTCTTCGGAAGTATGGACTGCATGCTGATAGCACCACCTTAAATACAAAACATATTTTGTATTTGGCGTCTTTAGTTTTGTACAAACCTAGCGGCTCGTCCCGGCTTCACCCGGACCACTTCAACCTGTAGGGATTACTTTTATCTAGTTACAAATATGTCATAATCTATCGAGGGATAATATAGCATTATAATTGTTTAGAAATTTCGAAAACGGTCCAGTAGTTTTTGTGTTTATTCGTCACAAAGTTAAGGTAGTTAGTAGTAAGTACTTAATGCCTTATTAGGATACATTTTTTTGAATATCTAACCCGAAGAAACAATGTCCCTTGTGCCCTTGTGTGGAGGCTTTGTTCACTAACTGAAAATGATTATCCATATTATTCTTATTCATCAAATAAATAAACAGTCACCTCATCTGATTCTCATAAAAGGAGAAAACTGCTAAATTGCCTACTACACAGGCAGGTAAGCACAAAACCACCGATGGCAACAAGTTATAAAAAGAAAGAAAACCTACGCTGAAAGCAATCCTTCCAGATGAATTCCATTGCGTCTGTGTTTTGACACGCAATGGTTGTTCAATCTGCTATGAAGGATATAATTTATTTATGAATTCATGAGTACGGCTTGCGCCAATTACACTAATTAAGTACACTATACAATATAGATTTGGTTACAATCATTAAGTCAATACAATAAGATATTTAATATGTCAATGAATAAAACTAATACAGTTACAAACAAAAAAATCTAGTCGATATAAACCAGTCACTAAATTATGATTCTGTATAAAGATACTACTGAATGCTTGAAACACGGCAGCACTTCGGCTCACAGTACCTCAAACACTCGCGTGATATCTTTTACCAGTCGTCAGAGAATATGTCACTATTATTTTTGGCGCCAAGAATCTCGTTAAGCGCCGAAAGACCGCGGTATCGGGGAGCTTGCGTGAGAAACTGTCCTGCACTCAGGAACGGAAAACAGTTTATGCTGCCTGCCTCGAGTATAATCGAGTAATAAACATTGGTGTAGATCAGGTACCTTATGGGCAGAGAAGGTGGCGCCTGCGCAGGCGAGGGTGACGTCTACGAAGTCCTCCTCGTCGCGCAGGCGGCGGAAGGACGACACCATCGCCGAGTGGAAGTCGTTCCAGCGCAGCGAGTACTGCTGCTCCCCCCCTGCGCCGACCGACGCGCCCGCGCCGCCTGCGCATACATACCGTACATACATACTTACACCACAAGCTAAGGAATGAAGAAAAATGCGTCTTTCAGCAACCTTTTCCGACCAATACATTACTGGACATTTAGTCAAAACGATTAAGATTCTTCATTTATAATCACGAGATATCCTTCATTTTAATATCTCTTGTTAACTGCCAATAACTGTCAGTGGTATTTTAATAATCGTTGAAGAAATAAAAATGATAGTTGTGTGAATAATTTTGTGCACGAACTAGACCGAACATACTCTTAGTCTATTCATCATCATTAGTTTAGTCTATTAAATTGGAAGAATTGGCAGCTGTCAGGTTAAGACTACTACGACTCATTGCTTCCAATATACGAAATTGTTAGTAAACAAATATCGATCGCTTTTTTATAATATGTACTACTAGCTGACCTGTCATACGTTTTGTAATCGAAATGTCAAAGTGACACGACACTTCAAATACTTCACTTCAAGGATGGACACGGTTTAATTATTCGGACAGTTGTTGATACAACAATAAAAAATCGTGATTAAAAAAATGAGGGTAGGAGGGTGAAAAATACTTTTTCTAAATCTAGTTGGGCACGCCCCATAACCATAGATTAGTATAGAGTGATACTAATTTATGGTGCACTGGTGTACCTACTCTAGATATCGTGAAGTAGGTATAGAGAACTACTTTTTAACGGCGGAAAAAGAATTATACGCCCTCTACAAAACTCTAAGAAAAATGACATATTTTGCTAGCACTTATAGACGAACCAATCATTGTTTTTAGAATAGATGGCGTGAAAAGTAATTAACGATCTATTCTCAGGCCTACCTAAATATATACACAAAAAACTTCCTAAAAATTAGGAACGCCGTTTCGGTGGAGGTTAGTAAGAAACACAGTGACACTAGATTTTTTTATATTAGAAGATTAGATAACGTGTTTCATGGAAGTACTACGACAATGATTTGTGTCATTGCACTGTTTGTAGTTTTACAAAATAGGTCCCAGTGAGATACGAGTAGAAGTCAAACGCAAGCTTACTCAGGATAGAAAAGTATTTTTTTTTTTTACATAATATAAGTTTGCGTTTGACAACTGTCTCACCTGATGTTAAGTGACGACGTTGTCTAGGATTTAGCACGCAAACCTAGAAGGTACCTATTCACTCGCGACTTGAAGACTCCAGGATTGTACATATCGGGAAACACAGACTCGGGCAACGAGTTCCATTCCTTGGCAGTACGCATTAAGAAAATGGAAGCAAAACGCTTCGTACGTATAGGTGGTATATCTACCATATAGCGATGGCGAATTGCCGTACGTCGACTCGACCGATGATAGAAAGGGGATGGTGGAATCAGATTGTGTAATTCCAGTGCACACTCCGAAATGCACCCGATTGAAAATTAATATAGAATCGAAATTCTAAATTTTAGTTATCATCATACAATCTCAATAGCTCAAAAGGTACGAAATACTTAGTCAATTATATTGTTATTAGCTACAATTCTAAGACTATATAAAGTAATTAACGTTTAGATTCTTATTGAATTCTTTAATTGATGTTTGTCTTAAAAATCAATACATGCCAATATGGGTGTGTCAATGATATTAAAATGGACACCTGAGTCTTTGAAGCAAGGTAATAAAAACCACCAATCAAATGGAATTTGTATAAAAGAGTAAATGCGACGCGAGATCGTGCTTTACCGTTTTAGATCCCACGAAGACATTTAATTAACGGTAGTTCACATTAAAAGAAACTCGTATTAGACGTTATTTAAAACAGATGAGCAATCTCGGACTCTCGTAGCTAATAATTGAAGACGGTTAATATTTTACAAAATGTCAAGGATTTTAAATTCTCGAACAAGGCTGTGACTAACACAAATACAAACGATACGTACACCCGATTCGCAAAATAATATTGAATATGTTTTTCCCTAGATCTAGATTACCTTTGTTGATTGAATTATTCGGTTGAATGTTTATCGGCTTTTCTGGAAGTGAAAACTTCTTTAGCGGCGTTGTGCACTTTTGTATGGGAAAAAAGTGTTAAACTCGCGTCAGGAAATTTGTCACGCGCGTGACGTCATCGAATTCGTAAGACGGAGGGAGTGTAGAAAAATTTGAACTTAGTGTTACGAATAAGGAACATTTTCGTTTGTTAGTAGGTATAATACGACCTTTTTGGAGCAGACCGCGCTCACCTCGCTCGCCCGTTTAACGGTTTAACATGTTGATTTTGACTTCATTATATTCTATCCTCCCCTCAGTGTTTAATGTGTAGGTACATAAAATCAATAAACTAAAATACCTAATGTCATGTTTGTGTACGATAGCGCAATAAATGAATATTGTATTTCACCACATAAATGCAAGTTTTCACTTCTGCCGTTTCATTTTACTTATTCTTTGAGAAATACGAAATGTTTGAAAAAATGAAACGCACAAAGTGCAATTGTTGCAATTGTGCAAAGTGCAAAAAAAACATTGTATCGGGTGAAGCCAGAACCTGCATCCGACCCTCATATAAACATATAATATCATTGGACTCGCCGTATGAGACGCGTTGACCGCGTGCACGGTGCACACACATTGTCGTCATAAATGCGAAAGTTTGTCTGTATGTGTGTATGTTTCTTACTTCTTTACGCTCAAACGGCTACACCGATTTCGATGAAATTTGCTATGGAAATATGTAGTTTAAACCCTGGATTAACACTACTAACTAATACGGCTACTTTTATCCCGGAAAAAGTATCCCGAGTAAAATATAGTTCCGGTGGGATGATTGAGGTAGCGGGAAAACCGTAATCCATGCGGATGAAACCTCGGGGCGTCACGAGTAGTGTATAATTATTATTAGGTAACCGAGTTTTAACCGATGTTGGCGGGTTGAGCGCCATCCATCGGATAGCTTGAGAAGCTTTATCCATGGGAAGGAACAGTGGTAGAGATCATTTTGCTAAATAGACAATTTTGAGTGTTTGGAGCTTATTTGGTTGAAAGTCGAAGATGTCTAATCATTCTAATAAACTAAACAAAATACAACTTATATGAGAACAGTTCCTGAAGTTTAACTCTGGTTGAACAAAATTTGATTTCATTTGCTAATATGTTAGTGAAAAAAATGTTCGAGCGACCCAGTAAATACTCTTTGAGGTGGAGTATCTAGTATTGTGGTTGTATCCTCCAAGACAGACTCTTGCAGGAGGTTTATATCGCCTCCTCGCTAGCCACATGGGACAACTCTCATATAAAGTATATGCGAATTACTATGCTAAAATACTTAATCCAAACGAAGATGTGATGGCCGCAGGTTGTTAGTGCCGGCCATCGACCCGACAGTCGGCACTATGTCTAACGATATACCTGGCTAGTACCTACTTTATAAATTGGAATAAGGTTCATTAACCGATGTTTTGATTAAAGATGACACTACGTTGATCTTTTGCTCTGTTATAATTCGTCACTTACCTGGCAACAAAGGGGACAAAGATTAAATTGAATTACTTGAATAAAAATACAAATAAATTACAAATTTTGCGCACGAGCAGCGCCAGCGGTCAACGGAATCTGGGAAACAACGGGAGTCATTTTAAAATTGGAATCGTGTCTTGTACAGATCTGTATACATAATGTATTGTTGTCGCCATTAACGCTAATGCTTTGCATGTGTCAATAACTTCTCTGGGTTTAAACTTTAAAATATACGAACTCTTTCGTGCGCTCGTTTTGACTAAAAAGTCCATAAAAAGTGGCAAATCTTTAAAAATGTGGCAACGCCGATAGTAACCAAACGTATCTATTGTATGAATTGTAGATAATATTTGTCAAATGAATTTGAAGGGTCCTTAGAATTATATTTATTTTAAGAATAAACACTTTAAAGCACATACATATATACTAAGTATATTATATACTATGAGTCACATGCTACCACTACCACTAATTTAAGGTCCAAGAGTTGAATCTAATGCTCTAAGACGCAGGGTTATTGCTTTGGTCATCACATTTAAGTAATATTAAATTTCTTCACCTATTCTAACCATCCAAACCAATCCGATATAATTCACGTGTGCCTGATCGGGTGCCTATGTGTTGGCTAAATAGAATGTAGCTATCATTGAAAATAAAACGCTGCATTTTTTTTTAATTATAAGTTCGCAAACGCTACTACGCTCACGTTAGTAGATAACAACATTTACAAAATTTCAATATTTAGGTACAAGAAGAAGATGGATTACTGAACTCCCTACTCTGTGCGAACACAGCATGCGCCACTATAGCTGTTATTACCAATCACTAAAGAGTATAATTAAAGTGCATAGTAAATTAACTACCTTATTCAATGTTATTGTATTGCGATTCCCTTACGTATTTACAATATTTCACGCCAGCCGGTGGCAGATATTATCTAATAAGATACCATAACAAATATATCTCGATCGATATTGTAAAGGGCATGTTTCAAAATTATCGTGATAAAAACGGCCACACAGGTTTTGTAGCTTCCCGCTAATTGACAGAAATTTTTTTTTGGAACGAATTAGGTTAATTGGTTAAATCTTGTAATGCTTAAACGTAATATCTAGAGGTGTCGTAGAATTCACTTATATGATTAGCATTTGCTGAATAGTTAATATTGATTATTTTCAGATTATGTTTTGAAAGTCCTACATGTCTATGTCGAATAACCTTTAAAAAATACAAATTATGATACAGTAACACTTCATGCTTGACTATGCTGATTGAAAAAAAAATACCCTATTTTCTATATATATATAGAGCATATTTTCTTTTTAATTTATGCTTTGTCTAAAATTCTCGCGGCAACGACAAATGCGCTTGAACTGCTTTTTACACCAAAAGAAAAAAAAATAGAAGTGTAAAAAATTGTATAGCATTTTTTTAAGCCTAGGTCACCTGTAAGGTAGATTTTTGTAATATATTAGGTAAATCAATGTTCATCAAGATTACTTCCCCCCTTCTGACTGTAAACACCCGGGAGCCTCTACAAGGCCATCGCCACCTTTTAAAACCTTATGAGGTTATTAAGGATTAGCTGCAAGCCGTGGTTTCACCCGCGCGGATCAAAGCTTTCCCATTGCACCCCTTTAAGAGTTGAGTTTTCCATAATTCATTCTGTGGAATTCTATGTTGGAAACTATCTGTCTGCTACATTTCAATCAAATCCATTCGCGGTGTGAGTTGCTATTATTATACCAGTTAGCTACGGTTTCGAAGATGAAATTATTAGGTTTGTACATATACATTTTAACGCTCCTATATCTTCTTCACAGTGTAATAAGTAACGTGTCCTACTACTTTTCCGAAAACCTTGATATTTCAAAGCTAATAGACGCCGAAAATGAAAGCATTTAAATGAGAATAAAGTGTTTGATATAATTCGGGTTGGTCCGTCCCGTGATTGCTGCTTTTGTCAGATTGTCGCCCGAAATTGGAAATTGCTAAGTCTTAAAACTTAAAGACGAACTTTAAAATTAGCTGGAAGTTTTGGAACTCCGCAATGTTCAGTTTGTCGTGGCCTCGTGGCCCGGCTACTGAGGCTTAGGGATCTGATTAATCTTCTGGTATCCGGTGAATTGAATTGAATTTAATGAAGTGAAGTGTTTATTCATAATAATAATATTATGAACAAACACTTTATTATAATACCTCAAAATCAAGGACTGATTTCTCCTAGCAATAACCAAATCCGTAAGCTCTGGATTGCCGGTGCAGATATCTGTTACTAACTTGAAAAGCTCTCTTGGTAGATGTCGAAGACCAACCTCTTTTTATACTGGCTGGTTTTTGTGCATAGATTATTTTTTAATTTTTTAAAAGTAGATTGTTTTTGTTTTAGTTGTGTAAAGGTTGAATTCACGGGAAGCAGTCCAATAAAATATCTGTTTTTAGGGTGAAGTATTTTTTCTATATTCTTCAGTTGAACAATTTTAGTTGGCCTATCTTAACATAATAACGTGTAGTTCTACTCATAACTAGAACATAGTCAACCTTTCCATATGGGCATACTAGGTCCGCCCCGCGGTGTTGGTTGTTCGCCTGCGGTGAAATGGTACGAGGCATACTCCATTTCTGTATCGTTCCGTCATCGCACGATAACAATCAATCGTTCGGGATAAAAAGTAGCCTATGTGTTATTCTAAGGTATAAACTATCTCCATTCACAATTTCATGCAAATCAGTTGAGCCGCTCTAGCGTAAAGGAGTTATAAACATACAAACCACAAACAAACTTTCGTTTTGACAGACAAAATAAGACGCTCAGATCGGGTGTCTCGGATAATCGCTACTAAAAATGGCAATCTAATGAATACGGGTTCAAGACCCGTCTAGTACTAAATGTTTCTAGTTCATTTTGATAAGTTAAATATTACGAAATATTTTCATCTTAATACGACTTCTTTCGAATGTTCGATTGTTACGTAAATATGTTTACGACGCAATATGAATTATCAAATTTGTGTTTATATGGAACATTAGGATTGGTTTCTCATTATGAATTTTTATGAGAATCTCATTGCCTCATTCTAGAAAATTTGTGAACAATTTCAAATGGTTGTTATATCAATATAGTTACATACATTTTAACAAATTCGTGTGTCACAGACAGCTGTCAACCCTGGCTTAATGAAAAACTGCAAACTATATACCTAGATACAAACAAGCTGTAACAAGTACCAAGCTCTTTTTACTTATTAACTTTTCAGTAACTCTAGGCACCCGAGATTGGTTCGTCGTTTTCCCAGGCAAGACACCTATGTATATATAAGCTCGTTAAGTTATAACGTTGTTCGTGTAAACTTTCATCGTAATCGTTAGTCGTGCCCGTGCCAGCACGAAGATATTACCTATGTGCGTATCTACAACAATCGATCGAATAATAGTGATCTTCGACCAAGAATCGATTATTTGTTTGCTCATGAATCCTTTCTTTGCTGGTCTATCATTCGGACTGACTATGATTTACGTATCAAAGAAAAGTAATACACAAATAACATAAAGAACTGACTGTAGGTATGTTGTTGCAATGTTTTTAAAATGATTTTGTTCGATTTATGCGTAGTTACGTTTCCTGCCGAACGGGAACAAGAGGAAATCTTTGATTTGCTATCTTATAAATTGCGTAGGTACCCACGTACCTACGTAAGTTACGTGGCGAAATATTTTGGCACAGAAAACATACATTTCAATCTCAATTTATTTATTTGGAACAAAAACATGGCTAGTTTAAATTAAGGGGTAAAAAGAAAATGTAAATAAAAAAATCATTGAAGACACTAAACTCCCTCGGGAGTGAATACCTAGATGAGTTGTATCAAAGAGTTATTTTGAGTGTGAATGCACGTTTGATCCCCCCGTGTACGCGTCGCGACGAATCGACACCCTCGTCTGGGGCGCGCGGAGACACGGCAGCGGTTATGGGATACTTTTGAGGAGCGTAAATCATAACGCATTTTATGTTCAGACTGTCTCTTCTACATCATTGAAAGAAATACGTGTGATCGATATTATTTTCTCTTGAGACGGTTATCACATCATTGTTTGAATGTTACTCATCACAAGATACTTTTTGTGATGAGTAACATTCGATTTATATAGTAGTAGTATATAATAGTAATAATTATCATTTAATGTTCCATATATCGATAATATCTATATGGACTTGCATAGAAAATCTCCACGAAATATAGATTGTTAGCAGCGGAGCCTAATTGCTTTACTAAAGTTTTACAACAATGCTCCACAAGAAGTCTAGGCCATACACATTTGACTGAAGCTATAAAGGCGTACGCTAGACTCTGGTCAACACCTTAGCTGTCGAGAACTATCGATTCCTCGGAAAGTCATGAATGTACTGTAGGCACTATACAAATCACCGAGTTAACGAAAGTGGGTACACATCTTATATTTTTTTAAGCTTTATAGATCTCTCGTTTGACCAATAGGTATCTTGATGGACCACTTGATTGTCAGTGAAGATATGGTCGAAGATGTAATCAAGCTAGACCTGGAATATTTACCGGCTCTCAAGGAATGCTGCCTGAACACACTATAGATATGTGTTTGGTGACAGTTTTTCTAATTTGAGGGTGTTAGCTAGCCAGGTAGTATAATATAGTATCCTACCACCATGCGGAGAATTTGATAAAGGGAAGCTCAAGCTGTTGGTGGATCGACCCAGCGTCCGTCAGTTTGACAGCTGACGCTCCCGCCGCTGAGCCAATATACCAACTCGTATTATACTCGTACTTTGAGTGTAATTTCAGTAATAACCTTTTATATTTACTCGTAAACTAAGGCTTTCTGTGGTATAAAAAACTCAATTTGATTAAGACTAAAATGCATTCCATGGACAAAAAACTCGAGATAAAAAACACTGTAATCTTGAGTAAACGGGAACATCATTAAACAAGAGCCGCGGCGATTCTCATCCCCCGGTCCTGCGGGGGGATGATCCTGGAGGGTTGGGAGGAGCGGGGGTGGGGGGCGGGGGGAGGACGGGCGGGGGCGGGGGGTGAATATCAACGAACTCATGTACCGTACGTGTGACGGGTGGACGCGATGCGCGTATACGTACGCTATAACACTGTTAGTAAACAATTCAGTCGTTTCCACGCAATACGTTTTGGGTCTACATTTTTTTTAATTTTTTTTGCTGCGGCTCGTTTTAAATGGATGTATCGAGTCGGTTGTGTGTGTCGACGTCATTTTATTTTGTTTGTGCTATTCCGTAGGATCAGACACAAACTTGGGTGATTATATATTGTATGATTGCACATAACGTTTTCTGTGCGTAACGAAGCTCTGCATTACGCTTCCTGAAACCTAATGTGTTCAGTCAGCTGTCCGTGAGGGCAACATTCTTGGCCTAGCGTGATTCCACCTTCTACCACATCGTCACTGACCTTCAAACGGTACACGACATAATACCGTAGGTACTTATGGTAACATGACAAAACTGTTCCATTTCAGTTATCTTTAGGTCACAGCCAAACCAAATATTTCTAGGAAAACTATTATCTAAATGTTTATAGGTAAGATGGACACGCGTTGAATTCAGTGACAGGAAAATACACAGAATGTTATAAGGAAGTTCGCCAGGGTATCAATTCTACTAATTGTAATTTTTAGACTATCGCGATTCGTACACATTGTTAATAAATCAATCGGGGCTTGATCGCAAGAAAAACATTTAATAATTTATTTACCCCGACGTTTCGACCAAGTTGCACTGGTCGTTGTAAATAAATAAATTACTACTTATTTTTCTCGCGATCAAGCCCCGATTGATTTATTAACAATTCTACTAATGTCATAGATCGTTAATGAATTGTCATTTTTGGTAGTTTTGCTATTGTTCTTAGAGTATAATTGCAATGGCTACACAGATTTAATTTCTACCACAATGCAATTACCTGAGCAATTCTAGATGCATTAGTTATTTTAGCTGAATACCAAGTTTATTGTAGTGTATCATGTATTTTTCGAAGCATGTCTAATAGTGTCATAATTATGTATCTAATTTAAGTTCTATATAAGTAATAGCTTTTATATCTTTTGCAGTAATAAATATATTTTTAATTTTTTTTTTCATTTATGATTAGTTACATGTGGTTTATTATTGCGTTGTTATTTATTATTGCATTTAAGAATGATTATTTTATTCTTTGTTCTTTAACAATTAGAGAATCGGCACCCAGTCCACTTTGCACCACTTAATTGATTTTATGACTTTTTATGAACTAAGATTGTTATTCAAGCTTTCCGGCGTAGTAGTTTTTATGAAATTTCCAATACTCACGCCACGTAAGTTTATTATAAAATTGTATTTATAGTTTCTGCATCGTTGCCTACTAGCTGCGCCCCACCGGCTTCACCCGAGCGTTTGCATTAAATCATGATAATAAATAACTTTATTTTATATCATTCGAAAACTGTTTTTCTAGATGACCCGTTTGTTGTATCCTGTTCTGTTCCCCTGAGAACGAGTAGATATGTATAAAATAGCATGATTATCAGTTTAGTATTGTAAAAACAAACAAACTAATAAACTGACATTCCTTATTGTATTAATTACAAGGGACCATTTAAGATCGTGAAAGTCAACATAACCAATAGGTCCCCCGAGTGACTCCTTAAGGTGGGTTTTATTATTACAGAGTCGGTATACTCTGTGTGTGTGAATGTTTGAATGAAATGAACTGTGAATGTTTTCAGTGTTATTTCGAGAGTGTGAATGTAGTACGTATATTCAGAGTTAGAATAGCATATAGTACAATAATACCTATAGGTACTCACCAGTGTCGGTCGCCATGGCCGGGTGCTCCGAGGGCGGCACGGCGGCGCCTGCGTCGGGGCGTGCGCGCGCGCTAAACGAATCCAATCCCGCGCATTCTAACCGCGCGCCCACTGTGGCCGCCACTTTAACGCCTTGTCACTGCTCTTTACAACAACAATTATCTACTCTTTGACTCTCGCGAGCCAACACAACCTCTGTGCTTTTTTATCCTCTATAGTTTTTCTTCTTTTTTTTTTAATTCGATTTATTATTTTATATATTTATATTGCTCGATATATTGTATTATATTGTTTTCTTTTCTATAGAGTACTTATACGAGTTTGTGTTTTGTTTTCTGTAAAAAATATTCGCATTTGTTAATAATTGTTACAAATTGATTAAAATAATGTAGCGGTACGGAACGAGCGGCGACAATTCACATTTAATTACGATTCGTGCGATGGAATGTATTATCTGTGCACGCGGAGAAGGGTGGCGAGGCGATGCTCAAATATATATATATATCGCGTCGAAACAATCTTTGTGATCGGTTGCAATTATATAAAGATTAATTATTTACGCAAAGTAAATTTAAAACACTTTAACATTAGGTATTTCATAACTCCTAAATCACTAGACAACATAACTGTTATTCGCGCTGATAAACGAATAAAGTATGTAAATTAAGTAAAGTCCGATAACAGTAGCCACTTGCAATTACTTCCATCAAATTTGTTATCTGGATTTTTCCATTATTTCATTAATCACTCAGACAATTATTGGAGTTAATTGATATCTGATTGCAATTACATGGGTACTTACGAAATGTCAAATTACTTGCACGCAATACAAATTAGAATACGCGCAGTTGCATCCACGCGTGACGTAATACGGAAGATGAGACCCGAATGACACTCATAAACACTGACACTGCAACGCGAACCGTCCGTTAGTCGTCCGAGCCGGGCGCGGGGTGGCAATCGAAGGGCCAGTGCAGCGATCGATGTCGCACCCTGCACCACCACGCTAAGGGAGGAGCGGGCAGATAGAAATCAATACGATGTCCATCATAGCATGCACCCAACCCACCCCCGCGACCCTCCGCCTGCGCCTTGCACTCTCGGAGAATGCATTTCGCATACACCGCTGTTCTACACCCTTCTCGCGTCCGGTTAGAGCACGATGCGTTATTACGTCCGGAAAATGGTTTTATCGTGATGTCCGGTGTCGGATGCACCGCTCGGTCCGTGCTCGCGAGTATGTACCTGACGCGTGCGTGCGATCCGATGCGCGTCACGCGGGCGACTGTCGCCCCGCCAGCCGAGTCGAGAATAAACAGCGTGGGGCGCGCGGGGGGCGGGGCGGTGCAGCGCCTGCACGCCCACAGCGGCCGCCCACGGCGGCGGCAGCGGCGAGCGGCGAGCGGCGCGCGCTCTCCGCTCGCCGCTCGCTCCGGCCGGCGCTGTCCGCTTCGCTTCTGAAGCATGGCCTTTCAGGACGTCATCCGTTGCGTCGTCGCCACTCGCCGTTACTCTCAACCTATAAATTTTCCAACGCTACTTTCGCTCGCTTTTCGTATGATTCGATGTTCTTCTCAAAAATACGCGTGTTTTTAAGAACCGCCTTTTAAATTTTTAAGATAATGCTATTTATTGTACGATCCGAGTGTTTTTTTTCATAATAAGTAGCCGTTTGAGTATATTATCGTAGCAGACGTAAATGATTATGCGGTCCACTGGGAATCATGTCTGTCTAGAAGATACCCAATAAACTTTAATTTATAGCATTACCCGCCTTTATAAATATTGATAACGCTTTGTGCGTTGTAAAGATGAAATCTCAACTAAGACGTCGCAATGCCGTCCATCTGGTCGTTCGTAGATGCAATGGCGAAGAATTTAAATATGTAGCTTCGAATTTAGATGTAAGAATCAATGGGTAAGTATGTTAAATATTTATTTATATTTTCTACTAAATAATAACCAACGCACGACCGCTAGTGATATTTACAGCGGAGCGCTTCCGTGCTTCAGACGGTGTTTTAAGCTGTCCACCGAGGTTGTTGTGTTATACAGTCGGATAACAGTCGTTAGGTAATATCGGAAGTTTTTGGGCGGCCTGAAAACTCCGACATTTGGCTGGCCACTAGCCTATCGCCAACCCGTATTGATCAGCTGCGTGGTGAATTATGGCCAACACTCCCATACATAAGTATATGACGTGAGTACTATTCCTTGCTAAATCCTTGATTGTACATCACCCTTATTTCTAATAGGGATAAGCACCAGTTTAGTTAGGTACCTACTGTTTTTTAATATTTTTTTATTTACTAACATTACACTCCACAGACTCCAAGGTCCGTGCCATTTTTTAACTTAAAACTTAATTTAGGTAATGTTGAACCATTCATCCAGGATCGCCAGCTAGCTCAGCAACTTCTTGAAGAACAAGGTCAGACCCTGCCGTGCATCCATTTTCAGACACTTCCACACTTCAGCGGATATAAGGTGATCTAGCATCCGGTCCAACCATTCTCTCCCTTTTCACTCCCTCATACCTCCCACACCATTTATCACTTCATGGAAAATTTGCCAGAATTTCGCTCCAGTCGTTCAGCGTTCTCTTTATTCACTAATTTCTCAAAATATTCTGTCCATCGCTTTTTATTTCTTGACCGCTCGACGGTATCGTTCCTACATCTTGCAAGCATAACACCCCTTGCGCCCTTTTGAGCGCATACAATAGCCAGTAATAATTAGGTTCAGGTGAAAGAGTTATTATTATTATTGTCAATAATTATTTTTATAATATAAATTAGAACTGATGTCTGATAGAGAAGAATCGTTTTCGAGTTAAGAAAACGGACTGGCTAGCGCAATGTTGTGTAGGCCTTCCACCGACAGCGTGGACATGAGTACGACCTGATAGAGATCGCAGGATGCCAGATGCTGGCCGCTACCGACCGGTCCTTGTCTTGGAGATCAATGGGGGAGGCGTATGCCCAGCCGTGGATACCCTATGGCAGTCCTATTACATTTGATTTCTTTTATTCTATATGAACAAACAAACTTTTATTTAACTTTTATTTTAAATTGTATTTAAACAGTTTTTTTTGGATTACGCAAATCGATGGAAGACCTCAGCACGAAGCCTGAATGCTTCAACAGAGTTTCCCTAAGGGTGGGCCTTAAAATGAACATGGACAAGACGAAAATTATGTCGAATGCCCATGTTGCGCCCGCCCCCATATCAATTGGGAACTCGATTCTCAAAGTTGTTGACCATTACGTTTACCTAGGACATAGTCCAATTAGGTAAGTCCAACTTTGAGAAAGAGGCCAATCGTCGAATCCAACTCGGCTGGGCAGCGTTCGGGAAGCTACGAGACGTCTTCTCGTCCAAGATACCGCAATGCCTGAAAACGAAGGTCTTCGAACAGTGTGTGTTACTAGTAATGACTTACGGAACCGAACGTCTCTGACTATGGGCCTTAAAATTCTGAGCAGGCTCAGAGTCGCACAACGAGCTATAGAGAGGGCTATACAGGGGATTTCTCTATGTGATCGAATCAGAAATGAGGAGATCCGTAGAAGAACGCAAGTCACCGATATAGCCCAGCGGATTAGCAAGTTGAAGTGGCAGTGGGCAGGGCACACAGCTCGAAGAACTGATGGGCGTTGGGGCCGAAAATTTTTCGAATGGAGACCACGGACTGGCAAGTGCAGCATAGGACGGCCACCAACCAGGTGGACAGACGACCTGACTCGCAGGCAAGGGCTGGATACATGATACTTCCAACAGGTCTTTGTGGAAATCAATGGGAAGGCCCATGTCCAGCAGTGGACGTCCTATGGCTGAGATAATGATGATGATGATGTATGAAAAAATATCCAAATAATTTAAACGTCGATCGATCATTCATGTAAAGTAATTTAAATAAAGTGTCGTGTCACTTTGCCATTTCGATAATTTATATTGCAAAACAACGTTTGCCAGGTTAGCTAGTAATAAATAAAACAATGATCTTAGATGATGTCTACAAATTTTGCAACCCGCGAAATTTAGGCAAAAATAGAATTATTCTTACTAATAATTATCATTTATCTCATTTAAATCTTGCTCCTAGAATGTAGCGTATTTTATAAAAGCCTTTTGCTTTTATGAATTGCGACCTCTTCGCTTACATTCCCTTCCCATTGGAAATAAATACATAGGCTTTATATACATTATATCGCAGTTAAATTTCGTCCACTCTGACCTAGATTTATATTTAGTAGTGAAGTATTGGACGATTTAGCATCCAATTCTAACCCGGTATCTGTGGACATTTGTCCCCGATCCGTGACATTTTCACATTAGGCCGGGGCAAAAACGGGCAAAACAAAACAATTCGTAAAGGCTTCCTGTAACAAGCGAACTGCCGGCCAATCATTCGTCAAACGAAACGGCCCGGCCGGTTGTAAATCTTTGCAGGCGCCGGAGGGGGACCTCAGAGGTGGGGGGAGGGAAGTGTAAAGGGGGGCGGCGGCGGGGGGTTACGTAACATCCGGAAGTGCGGATTAGGAATCAATAGTGCGCTGTAATGATAGTTGTAGTGTAATCGGTGTAACTGCGCTGTGCGGTGCGCGGTATTGTTCGCGGCGACGCGGACGCGGCTCGGGTGTGAGGCCGTGCTCGGAGGAGATGTATGTTTACGTCTGAATGCATGTTTTAGGGGCGCGTTGGAAACATTATTCGGCTTTACCACATGTCCGGTCCCATCATCAGGGGATTTCGCTGTCAGATACGGCGTCCACTGTGGCCAATGGTAGTGTCCACTCCATGGGACGTAGATACATTTTAGTATCTCACGAGAACCTTTTAAATTCCAACTATGCAGACTAATACTATAACTACTTTCAGCTACCTAATAAACAATAAGTAACTCGTTAATATAACTTATATCTAACATGTACCTATACATGTGTACTACATTGTATTTGTGAAAATCTGATTTATGAAGTCGCCGATGCGCCGGTTGACCGATCGAACCCTGACCAGCGTTTGGGATTTCGATGAACCTTTTTTTTATACTGTATATATCTAGCGTTTGACCACTATCTCACTTGATGGTTAGTGACGATGTGGTCGAAGATGTTATCACGCTAGACCTAGAATGCTCACTGGCTCTCAAGGACTGCTGCCTAAATACACTATGTGTTTGGTGACAGTTTTTCAAACTTGAGGGTGGTAGCTAGCCAGGCGGGTATTCGAAAGTACCCTACCACCATGCTGCACCATGCAATTTAATAACGGTGTTACCTTCACTGGAAGCTCAAGCTGTTGTTGGGGATCGAACCAGTGTCCGTTAGTTTGACAGGCGACGCTCCCCCCGCTGAGCTATCATCGCTTCAAGCCAATAACGTAATGAAATCCATATTATAGCATGATGGTGACCTCCCATATTCATATTTGTCGTATTGTCTGTCTCAGTAATCTGTCAACAAACAACCCTGTGTTCTGTGCACCGCATTCTTCCATTGCTGTACAACATGTTTCGGTCTAACGTAGGTAACTACTACCTAAGACCACATCGTCAGTGGTCAAATCTTAGCCTTTTTATAAGCCCTGATTCATTTAATATTTTTCGACTAAAATCGCACCGGTCTTTTATTTAGTCTGACTTGGCCGCTGATACTAACGGAACATGGCAAATATTAAAATAAATTAACAAACGAATAAATTTCAACTAAACAAACTAGTTTTGTTCCGAATATTCGTATAAAAGGTGACTATTAATAGTGTTTTGATGTGTTATATATGAGGTCGAACGGTAAGCTTAGGGGAATGACAAAAATAAGTCGTGAGTAGATGACTGTGTCGTTTGTACACGTATCGTAACATCGCAGGTTAAATAGGATACGTGTTAATTGAAAATATTTAAATAAAGGCACAAAAGACGTACTTTTCAATTAACTACTAAAACAAATTCTCTATCAAAACAGCATTCCAAAATATTTTAAATAGATCGAGTACATCGAGAAAAAACGACTAAAAACTTGATGGCATGATACTTTTCAAATAGGTTTGAAAACGTGTAATTATTACAGTCTATCATATTAAATAGGTTACATAATATCAGATCGTTATTAAATAATCAGTTGACAGAAGTGAAGTATTTCAAGCATAGTGGCATCTTAGTTCAATGACGTTTTATGTTTTTTTCTTCATTTTTTCTTTTACGCTACCGGTATTTTAATAATGGATTTGTCCTTTCGTCAGGTCTGTTATACTTTATTGTAGAAATAAACACGGTCTGAACAGAAGGCTTTATTGTCAGCTAATTAAATGTAAAACTAGAAACAATTTATTTTAGCCTTATTTGTGGTATTCATATGATGACTCAGTATTTAACTTAAACTTAATGAAGTTTAAGGGCACGTACGTTTGACACGTATATTTTGAAAGATGTACAACGATGGTAGTACATGATGGTAGTCTGAAGCGATGATAGCTAGAAGTAGTAGTAAAGTCAGCTGTAAAAATGACGGAAGCAGGTTCGTTCCTCACCAGCGGCTTGAGCTTCCGGTGAAGGTAACACCGTTGAAATTGGCGGGTGCTCTAATGTACCTTACGTTAGAGTACCCGCCTGGCTAGCTACCACCCTAAAGTTTGAAAGCCACAGACAGACACAATACGGATGTAGACATCGGGGTATTTTATTACAAAAAGCTTCCAATCTCAACAAACGGTAGTAAAACTTCAACTTTCTATCCACGAATCACAGTTTGATACCATAAACGGTGAGTAAAGCCGGATAATACATCTATATAACAATGTGTCAAACTCACGAGAATTTCCAATCAAAAATATAATACAAGTTTTATTTTTATTAACTTGCCAACTCTTACATTTTCTGTTAAAATATATTTACTTGTGAAGTGACCATCCCGCTAACTTACATAAGTACGTACTGCAGGTTACACCGTGGAGGCGAGACGCCCCCCCCCCCCGCGCTGCGGGCGGCACTCGCGTCATCGCCGGCTCATCCGTCACCGTGACTGCTGCTGTTGACAAATGTTCCCTCGGTTACTTCATTTTCGGTTATTAAACATTGGCTCTTTTGAATGATTTGTTTAGCACCGTTTGTTCAACCCTTGAACTTCTACCGTCACACTATTTTCAATGCTTAGTTTATTGTATAAATGTTATCCTTCTACAATACTTTACGATATCATATACATACCTGAACACTCACCAGCAGCTAAGAACACACCTGCAGCTAAGAACACACCTGCTATATTATGAATTAAACCTTACACTGTTTCTACGGGTAAGTATAAGGAGGCACTTACCTGTAGAAACAGTGTAAAGTAATTATGAACGTGAGTTTTAATAATATTATGAATGAAACCTTTTTAGTATACTTCAAATTAAAACGTGTATTGTAACTATGGGTATTGGTAGCAAGCTGAAGGTCGTACATTGAGCTATGGAGAGACATGCTCCAAGTTTTTCCACGACATCGAGTAAAAAATGAGGAGATCCGTAGAAGAATGAAAGTCACTGATATAGCCCATCGGATTAGCAAGTTGGAGTGGTAGTGGACATTGCACATTTCTCGCAGAACTCGGTAGGTCGAAAATTTCTCGAGCGGAGACCGTGGACTGCCAAGAGCAGCGTGGGACGCCTCAATGGTGGATGCCTAAGTCCAAGAGTGGACATGCCATAGCTGAGCTGGTGATGATTCCAAATGATGATAACGCATAAGAGTAAGTATACAAAATAAACAAGAATGCAATTTTTGAACTTGCCGCTACGGAAAAGAGTTTTCCAAAACTTGCCACAAACAATAAGGACAAGCAACATATTCTGTCGAATATGAAGTGCACAAAGCCGTTGCTGAAAAACATCATTACTCCCCCTCATACGTGACTCCTCACACGGGGTGGGGGCGCGAGCGGGCGCGGGGGGCGGGTAGTGGGAGATCTCCCCAGACGGAATGGTGAGCCGTAATGAGCCTGGCCTCTTCGCAACTGCTTTACTGTAACTTTATGTGCATTTCATACATATTTTTTGCGCTTTGTATTGTAGACAGGTCGTTATTGTCTTGGGATTTTGTACAGCGGGTCTCATATTGGAACACCTATTGCGGTTTCCGTGTAGCACGAGGGGTCGGAACGCATTTTATATTTGTCGTTTGCATCTTTTAAAAGTTTTTCTTCATGTCAGCACTTTCGTATTACTTTTTCGCTGAAGTGAATAAAATAGTATGTTGAAATTGTCTACAATATACCGTAGGCACTATTGCGAGTTACCGGATTAATTTAGAAATATTCTATGCTGCCGGCCAACTGATAAGTTGGCCGGTTCAAAGTTGTATTTAAGATATGGCAGGCTTTTTACCGTTATGATGTTTTGCAGTAAGATAAACTTATCTTTCGGGCGCAATGTCTTTTCTGTACATCCATAGTATAGTATAGTCTTTATTCCCATAAAACTTAAATAATATTTAAAATGAGAATATAAATTGTAATTAGTAGTAGTGAATACAGGCTAGTAGTAGTGAGTACAGTATTCACTACTGTACATTCATATGGCTTACAAATGATAGATTTTTATTAGATTAAGTAAAGTAAAAATATATTTAATGCAGTAAAAGTTTAACACATTACAATACTAATGAAATATTGATATGATCAATGTGCCATAGCCAACCCACTAGGACCCCCTGTCTCAGGTTAACTATCTCTCTTCCATTTTTTACAATTACAAGGTTCAATAGAATAGTAGGTACGTACGATATTACATTAAATATAATTTAACAATACACAAATTTAGAGTATATACTTCAAATATATATCTTTGTGTGTTAGGTGTTGTGAGTGTTTAGTGTTCATAAGCTAGTTTTAGTTCTGCTAATTTCCTTTGCCTTAATGCCTTGTTTTTTCTTTAGCCGAGCATCATCTTATTTCTTTTTTAAAAATGTTCACTAACAAGGTTTGCAGTAGTCATATCAACAGATCAATCTGACCTCGGATCTGCAGTAAATTATTCCCTACGTTGATTATAATAGGTGTTCAACTATGTAGGTTAAACTCTAAGGCTTTCACGGCCGGCGTTGCATGTTGTATGTATTGCTTCCGGGCTGTTTGGCCGTGGTCTATGTGAAACTTTTGTTCCAGACGTTTCGTCGATCACTGCGGTCGACATCTTCAGTGGTTCAGGTCCGAGCGGCAACAAGAGCGTAGAACTCTCCTTCGCGGCGTCATCAGTATCAGAGAAGACACCGCGAAGGAGAGTTCTACGCTCTTGTCGCCGCTCGGACCTGAACCACTGAAGATGTCGACCGCAGTGATCGACGAAACGTCTGGAACAAAAGTTTCACATAGACCACGGCCAAACAGCCCGGAAGCAATACATACAATATGTAGGTTATATATGCACAGGTTTATTAGGGCAAGTGTACGTTAACGAAGGTAAATTTTCCCTTATGGTTTGTTCTCCTGCTTGGTAACAAACTTAATGACAGTGCCTTTCACTATTTACGAGTACTTTGCAATTATCTAAGCACAGTGCGACACTCGATGATTATTTTCTGAGTAACTAGAGTCAACGGTAATTCATAAATAATAATGACATTTTGACATTGCTTTATATTTGAACTAATTATGAGTCACTGAACTTGGTTCCCCTTCAATGAACTCTCTCTTTACCCTCCAATCACACCACTCCGCGCTCTTAAGAACTCAGCTCCGATCTTTGATGAAAATTGGTACACAAAAATAATATAAGTAATATTAAAATGTCGATTGTGTCTTTATATTTGATTGTTGAGTTATACCTTATCTTATAAAAAAAACAGTAGTCAATTAATCTTGTCATGTAGATTACATTTTAAATCGATCCATATTTATGTCTCAAAATATAAATCAAATCTAAATTTATTTATTATTTATTTTTTATTAAATGTTTTTCTCGCGATTAAGCCCCGTTTGATTTAATAACAATAAGTTTATTTATTCTGAAGCTTTATGCAGGGAATAATTAGAGATCAGAATATTAAGAATAATCAGATTGGCTTAGGTGTTAAGTAGGTACTACAATTAAGGTTCCGCCATATTCACTCTTACGGGCGTAGAATAATTAAATGTTTTTAGTTAAAATTAAAAATAATACAATTTAAACAATATACAACAAAAAAAAACAACATCTGAACTGAAGTCGCGTGTATTTCATTTATATAACGAAATTAATCGCTATGTTTTCGTACAGACCAGACTGAGACAAACATCTGCTGTATCTACAGTTCTCGCCGCTCATCGTAGCTATCTGTCTTCATAAATCTAGCGTCACTGACCATCAAAAGAGATGGTCAGTGACGATGTGGTCGAAGATTTAATCACGCTAAACCTAGATGTTTACTAATTCTCAACGACTGCTGCCTGAACACACTGTGTTTGGTGACAGTCCTTCGAACTTGAGGGTGGTAGCTAGCCAGGCGGGTATTCGAAAGTACTCTATCACCATGCTGAGAATTTAATATATTACCTTCACCGGAAGCTCAAGCCAATGGTGGGGATCGAAGCCATAGGCCGTCCACTACTGGACATAGGCCTCCTCCATTGATTTCCACAAAGACCAGTTGTAAGGTCCACGCCCAGCCCTTTACTGCGATCTTAGTCAGGTCATCTTGAGATAGATTACTCAATATTATTGCTGATAATATGGAATATATTAGATTTTGTCTTTTTGTCTTACACTTTGCGATGTTGCCAGCTGTGGAAACACAGTGAGCTCAAAATGATTAGAGAAAATATATATAATATTAAATTAGAAAACATCAAGAAGAATATGAAGAGTTGAATGCAATGACAGTTTTTTTTAAGAATTTTTTTTTAAATTATCATTCACACAATGTCTTCAGGTCCTAAACTAGGCAGAGCCTGTGCTATGGTAACCTGATGACTGATATATACTTATATACATATACACACCCAGACACAGGTCAAACAGACATGTTCATGCACACAAATGTTTGACCTGTCCGGGAATCGAACCCGGAACCAGCGGCTCAGAAGGCAGAGTGCTACCAACTGCGCCAACCGGCCACTTATAAGAAGAGAGAAATTCATGAAATGATACAAGAAATTCGTTTGAATATAATCACATCCATTTATTTTATTCTTGTTAACTAAGTAAACTGAAGGTTTAGGGACTAGAGCTTTACGGGAGGTATTTTTGACCGAGCGTAGATCTACGTTTGTCGTTACTTTTGACTTTATTTGGAGATAAAAGAGTTTAAAAAAACCACACGCTTTAAATATTATAAAATAAAACTTAGTGATTGAACATATAGTATCTTGTCTATGAACTGAATCAGAGAACAGAACGAAAATCACCGCAGGTATTGGACACTTTTTTACCTAACAGATAAATAAAAAGGTTTCATGTACTTTAACTACTAAAGTACCTCGGGCAAAGATATTAATCAACTTCTATCGTGTCAAAATAGTAATGTTGTGAATTCAGTGCTTTGATTTGGAGCAGCCGTATAGAACTCATATAATGTGTTCAATGTAATAAGTAAGGCTGGCCGGTTGGCGCAGTTGGTAGCACTCTGCCTTGTGAGCCGTTGGTCCCGGGCTCGATTCCCGGACAGGTCAAACATTTGTGTGTATGAACATGTCTGTTTGACCTGTGTCTGGGTGTATATAAGTATATATATCAGTCATCAGGTTACCATAGTACAGGCTCTGCCTAGTTTGGGACCTGAAGACTTTGTGTGAATGTTAATAAATAAATAAAAAATAAATAAATAAAATCTCATTGTATACAGAGTAGTATTTACAAGAAAAAAAAAGATTATTTGTAATCATCACATGTGCAACTAAAATACGATACGTACGAGCAGTGTATCCCTCGAGAGTATTCGTTTTTAGCAACAGAAAAGTTGAAAATTAATTAGTGCCAGTCAACACCTCTTACGCACCCCTTTTAATTGTAATTGTTAGCACTCCATTGAAGTTCAATTACATTTAAAAGAAAGAAACGCTGAACGCGTTCCAGATTCCCGTCCCCTTTTCCACTCTATCTCTGTCCACGCTCATCATTGTACCTACAGGGCCGGAAGTTTTCGCTTCATCAACCGTTCACAGAGCTTTTGATTTGAACCGATGTGCGCATTGAGTGGAGGGGGCGTCCGCTGTCCAGTGGGGTGGCGGCCGCGGTGTCTGCGGGCGGCGGGAGACTCCGGCCCTGTGCAAATGTTATTGATGTGCGGCGTTATGAGATACTATTGCTAATATTGAGCGTTGGTTTTATGTGGTAGGTGCGAAAGGGACGGTGGTCATACTTTGGCTGTTTATTGTTACTTTTGCTGGCAGTGGATAGTGCGCAGAAGTAGGTTAGATGCACTGTTTTACGACGCATCACAGAATAGGAATTAATAATTTGTTTTTCACTGACTGGTTCCCGTATTTGGTTCGCATGACGATAACTCTGATCATCTTCCCATTTAAATAAGACAAATTATACTACTTGCTTACTGATTTCAGAGAATAGGACTGTACAGACAGACAGGGACAGATGTTCTGATACTTACTATACTATACAACTAGATACTTTTTATAGCCTATTGTATGGTTAGGTTAGGTACAGAGTAGTATTTACAAGAAAAAAAAAAGATTATTTGTAATCAACAAAGCCTATCTAATATCTTCCTCATTTTTAGATTATTTTATTCAATGGACAAATCGGCTCGTATAATAATAACCTACATATACATACAGAAATAGGACATCGACGGCATAAGCCTTCCCATTGATCTCCACAAGGACCGGTTGAGAGCGGGCCACATCCAGCTTCTTTTTAAGATTGTGGACAGCTCGTGTGCCCACCTTGTCGGCGGACTTAGTACGTTGCGCTTGTCAGTCCATATTTTTCCACGGGACATCTTTTGAACCCATCGGCCATCCGTTTACGAGATATATGCCCTGCTATAGCGGTGACTTTAGGTCTTCCACGGATGTCCTCTTCAAAGTCTTCAATATAGTACAGAATACTACCGCCGTGTCGTTTTTTTTCTTCCCATGCCATTCGCTTTCGCCTCGAGTATCACGGCATATGTTTTGTTCTGTTCATATAATTATATACGAAACCAAAAGAATGACAAGATGCAAAACTGTTCGTTTGTGAAAGTTCTCTGAATGTGTTATGGTTCTTATATCACAGATACTTGTGGTGATAGTTGAAACACTATCGCTCATGCACACAATGCACTGCTAAGATACTGCGATAGATTATCTCAGGTTCTAATAAATCTTTGGTCCGAGCGTGTCGATCGACGTGTTTCAGTCGATTCTGTAATTAGCTATCTTGAACATCTAGGTAGTTAAAAAATGTTTTTTTTATTTATTTTCCCGGCAATTGCTTATTATTAAGCAACCAAGGTAATTAGAATTCTATCAAAACAATAAACTTTGTTTCAACAATTTAAGAGCTGTTTCCGATACTGCGATGTATTTCGTATAAATAGTTGACAAAATGCTCGTTGAGTAACATTACGTAATCTGAAGACTTCTCAATATAATGCCGACCGATGACGGCAATACATTTAAAGATTTGCAATAAGGTAAAGTTCGACACACATTACCCCAAATAGTAGAAAGATTGTTCCTGACCACTCAACACCACCGGACATAGAAGGATGGTGAGTCATTACCGCAGTTTATCCGGCTCATAGATTATATAACAGTACAATCTCGGGAGGCCTGAATCACTTATTGATGTAAGCAATAACTTATGAAAGCTTTAAGTACTGAGAAAAGGCTCTTACTATTATTGCTTGGGATTTCTTTTGAGTCACGCTATGTGCAAGCACCTGTGAGTAATGTATGCTTTATTTTGAAGATTTTGTAAGTAATATGGTAAAGGGACGTTTTTTAGAATTCTCTCAGAACTCACATATAATTGGCTAGTAAATAAATCCTTCTTATCTGTGATATAGCTGTAGAGATATGATAAACTATAAAACCTGTAATTTATCGCTACATAGCACAGAAAACTATCGTTTATAAACTACCAGATTAGTATTCAATTTGGTATTCAAGTGATTCTACGGTAACGATACGAATATTTTGATGCAGATCTACTACAGACACTACATATATTTTACACAAGGATACTCTACCCTGTCACATCATAAAAACACCTGAGACCCGGGACAAACGTTCGTGCACATCATATGAAATAGCTGCCCCTACGGGGTTTCAAACTCAAGGCTCTGGGGACTAGAAGTCATGCCACTGACCACTGAGCCATGGCGACCGTCTTTAATATTTTTCTGCCTACTGCCAACAAAACGTTAACTAAAAATGCTTTTATATCAGTGTAATGATTTATACACATGCGTATTGTCGATTTAGATATCTTTCAAAATTATTTTCATTTAGAGTAAAAGCAAATGAGTTACGTTTTAGTTTGATGCATTCATACAAATACTGCGTCTCCAAAATATACTAAGGCGTTTATACTTACTACCCTTCTACCAATAAAGATCTGTTTTTATATTCAAGAAATAAACATCTCACAAATCTCACGTACGTATATAAACTAAGAAGGCTGTGGGTCTCTTCCGGTGCGTGAGTGCGGCACACCCGCGGCTATATTTAGGCGGGCGGCGGCGGGCCGCTGGGGGGCTGACGGGCGGGCGGCGGGCGGTGGCGGCGGTCAGACAGACAGGGCGGCAGATATCCATTGAAATATTGCCACTTCACGTATTAGATTTGATTTTGGATAATTGGACGTATTGCTTTTAGTGGATGACCACAAATTAGTAATGAGTGGCCTGCACATTACTGTATTATACTTATTATATCTGGTGAAAAAGATATAGACAATTATAAATATGTATGAATACTGTGTATTATTATATTACTGACTTAACAGTGATGACGTATTGAACCGAACGTCTCCTCATAGTACGAGTGAGTACGGGGCTCACAGGTAAGCTTAAGGCCGTAGCAGCGAGCTACGGAAAGCAATATTCGGGATTTTTCTATGAGACCATTCTTCATGAACACTCATCATTCTCAATTTATACTATTTATACGGGTATAACGACTACGCGTAAGTTTCACGTACCTAATATTAAAATATCCATAGAAGAATAAAAACGTACTTACATAGATGAGAAGAGCCGCAGCTGAATGGCAGCAGACAGCGAAATCATCACGTAGAAGCGGTGGCGACCCCACGGTACTTGAGTGGAGACCATGGATTGGCAGGAGCGATGAATAGAGTTTGGAAAAATTAAGTATCAGTTCAACTAAATAATTTATCTATTTCATTTTATTTTTGAATCGTAGTCAGCATAACATGTACCTACTCTTTATACAAACTGAATGTTATTTCTTACTATTTATATATAATATCAATATCTATTGTATTATACTAGTAGCGCCCCGCGGTTTTACCCGCGTGGATTACGATTTTCCCATTACCTCAACACTCGTTTTGGATCGACAAACTTTTAAAGAACGTACTGACTTTTCACAAGCAAATAAAAAGAAGTAAAGTGAAATTAAAAAGAAGTCCCATGTTATTCCTGTGACGCTATAATAATAAAGAATCGGGTTGATTCCGTGGTCAGTCGTCACGCCACAGAGCATCGCGTCAGAAGGTTGAGTAAACAAACAACTCATGCCTTTCAAGAGTTATATTAATGTACCTAATCTTTGTTTAGTTACGAGCTCTATATCGATCGCGAAAAAAGTCTTTATTGAATGTTGATTAGTGTTACATAGAGTATCACTTTGTACAGGACTAACTTCGCACGGGTAAAATATATAATATAGTACATGGCTTATGTGCAGCCGGTTATTTTAAAAAAGAAAGCCGGTTGGGCCGACCCTTGACACGCCTTATAAGACCGATGTTGTTCAAATGGAATGAACTAAAATCTGGCATACCTACCTAGAGACCAACAAATGAAAAATAACCTTCTAAGTGTCCGCCAATATGGCTTCCGCCAAAACTGCCATGATCTCCTTTTGTGCCTTGAGTTAGATTTGATACTTTCTTTCCCGTTCCACCTACGTATGACTAGCGGACCGGCAATGCGCCATCCATATCTAGTTGAGGTTCCACCTTCTCGTACGAGGTGCTTTGCTTTCACATTCATAAAGCGTACAGAAACTAACGAATGGAAGTCGAAGAGTTTGTTTTCCCATTGATCAGATTTAGGAGTCTTGAAGCCTAGAGAATAAGGACTTTCTGAGCAGGCGTTATACTTGTAGACCATAATCACTTATCATCAGGTGAAATAGCTGGTAAATCAGCTGATCTATTAAAAATCCCACTAATATTATAAATGCGAGAGTTTGTGTGCATGTGTGTGTGTTTGTTACTTCTTCACGCTTAAACGGCTACACCGATTTCTATGAAATTTGGTATGGAGATAGTTTAAGCCCTAGATTAACACATAGGCTACTTTCATCCCGGTAAAAGTATAGTTCCCGTGGGATAATTGAAGTAACGGGAAAACCGTAATCCGCAATAGCAGTTTATCAAAAGTCATATGCGGCAGTACAGCGCATACAGCGTTTATTATAAATTGCGAATAATGTCAATATGATTCATTTATTGACGATCGGCAGATTGAAAGGAACTAACATAAACAACCTTATGTCATTTACAACAAGGTCAAGTTTAGAAGGAAATAAAGTTTTCCCACCGACAGGGTATTTGACCGTATTAAATATATGAATCTCGTTGACGACATCCTCTTAAATAAAATTATGCATATATGTTTTAAACATATACATATATACAGGATTTTCATTAAAATTCTTATTATACAATCATAAAATGTCGTATTTGGCTACGAATTGATATAAGACGGGATATGACGTCAAATGACACTCACGATGTACTTACTGCTTTCAGTTAAACGCAGAATAAATATATTTAGAGGTATTTTATTTTAATCGACTACACTTAATAGTGCTCATGGTAGGTAAAAGATTTCAAATACAGCCAAGAGGTTATGGTGAAGAGCGCAAAGGGATTATTTATCCACAAAGCCATGTTTATGTTAGTAGTACCAGTATCACAGGTTACATCAAAGAGAGCATAAGATAACGCAAAACTTCCCGATTAACTTATTATTTTAAAAACTATTGATACGTTACAAAAACGTTCACTCGCTGTTTTTGTTTTCCTTTCCTTTTTTTACTCGGGGACGTTTACTGAACCATTATGGTTGTTACATTTGTGGTTAAACGGATTAACATTCTAACTAACACTCGTTTTAGAAAATAAAACAAAGTTGCAATTTCGACATGTGAACCTCTTGCCAGTATAATTTATTTAAATGAGGTTGCTGTGGGCGTATAGAGGATAATACATTTTTGTTGCTAAATTGTGAGAAGTTTTATAAAAACTAGCTGTCACCTGCGGTTTTACCCGTGCAGAATATACAGCAAAGTTTTATTTCTAAGTACTCAGGGATTTTAAGGATTACGTCGTAATTTTTCGTAGTGATCCTATCATTTTTTAGTTTAAAGATAATAATAATGTGTTTTTGTGAATTTCATTACCACTAAGTTATGAATGATTTGTATTGAAATGAATTATGAATTATTTGTTTATATAAATAAAAAAGGGTCCCTAAGAGCTCCTTGTTAACTATGTTAGATTCAGCCCTGTAGGTAGTATCTGAGCTTATTAGAGAAACTTATAGAGAAACAAAAATCTCACAAGGTAATGTAACCGAAGATGGTCCAACGCCTCACACTTTACCAACTTTAATAAAATTAACAGTTATGATCGTTTGTTCAAAAACTACCCATTCGTTGAAAATAAAGTCTTAATAGAGCAATAAAATGAAAATTTATAATATGCCTAAACAAATAGAATACATAAGAAAGTTCTCTGTTTCAAACAAGAGCCTAAGTAGACAAGAAGTCTCTGCTTAAGAAAAATATATTAATAAACAATCCAACAATCCAAACAATAAAAAGTTTCCTAAGACTGTTTAAATTTTGATTTTCGCTGAGGTTTGTGCGATTTCATAGTATTTTGTTGTGTTACTTAATTATATAAATAAATGAGAGTGTTGAATCATTGGATCCATTTCGGTAACAAAAGAAATAGAATATTCCGTGAACAAGAGATATAAAATGTATAGGACAGACAGACTGACTGTCAATCACCATAAAGTGCGGCAATCGACTAGATCCAACGTACAGAGAAATGCAATTGTCGGGGTGTGACGCACACACCGGGTCTGCCAGTCGGGTCTCTAATTGAATCTTTCACATGTGTACCGTCTGGAGTAATATTGATTTCTACACAACATACATATGTATTCTAAAGAACTGCATACACATTACAAAGTTAACAGTACAATAATTCTGAATATCTCTAAGTATTCTTCTTTTAGTCTTTATTCCACGTCGGCACAACATATTCCTATTCACTTCTTCAAGTGTTTTTCTCTTCTCTTCAATCTTTTTCTCGCTAGTCATCTCCGTTACTCACATCGTATATATACTCTATTATTTATTATTATTATTATATGACTTATATATACTCTGTACTCTCCTACTATATTCTCCAGCTGCCGTTCTGGAAAATTTGTAGAGCAATTGTAACGCACTTTTTATGTACATAAGTTATCCATATCTAGACAGCCATGGTCGAAAGGTTCACAAGTGTCCAGCTGTGGACGTCTCCTGGCTGACCTGATACTACTGAACGGTAACACATACTAACAACAGTTGCGTTAAAATTATTCTAGAGTATAACTGCTCCAATGATCAGTTTATTCAGATTCCCTGACACTATGTTAGAGCAATTGTATTTAACACAGCTCCTCACAATTATTACATAGTAGTTAGTACTAGAACTACCTAGTGGTAGGGTATTTCGAGTACCCGCCTGACTAACTACCGCCCTAAAGCTCGGAATACTGTCACCAAACACGTAGTGTATTCAAGCAGTAGTCCTTGAAAGCCAGTGGGCCTTCTAGGTCTATCGTGAAAACATCGTCACTGACCATCTAGTGACATAGTGGTCAAACTTTGTAATATATAATTCATTATTAAAAAGACAATTCTCTAGCAATTATATCCACCTATAGCACAAATTCTAACATTTTGCTATACTCTAGTGCTATCCAAAGCATTATACAATTCCGTGATCCCTTCCGTCTCTTGGCCGGCATGCCTATCGTCGCAATACTGTGTACGAGAAGATATTCGTTGCTATGGAACTATATTTTTGGGCGCACAACAATCACGCTATTCCTACTACCGACCCCATTAAGAAAAATAACAAGTCCAAATTGCGTTTATTCAATTTGTGTAGTAATTGCAAGCGAGTCATGCCGTAATTACGAAGGGTGCGTGCTTGCAGGTAACGAGGGTTGAGAGCTGGCTAGGGTTCGCTGTGATTCGGGGTGCCAGCCAACCCTTTATATCTCACGTAGACTGTAGTATAGTGCTGATATCGATTGGTAGTGCGTCGCGTTAAAGGTAGACTTCCGAAGCGAGCGTCTATAGCGTCAGTGGCGCCGCGTCTGTGACGCCGCGACTGAGCGACATATGGATGTTCTATACAAATGTATGAAGTTCTGAGGAACATCATTCGAGCGCAGTGATACTAACGCAGCGTCAGTGTCGCCGTGACCGCGTTGTCAGACGCCCGCGTTTTTCGCTCGGCCGCGCTTGCACTGTCGCTGTATTTTGAGGTTACTTTTTACAAAATGGCATCTGTTGAGATTTTTACCGACGAAGAAGACGAAATTTTAATAACATTGGTTTTTCAGCACCTGATTTAAGCGCGGAATTGGAAAATCAGATTGGTAATGGCTCTTTCCAAACTGAGATAGTATCTTTTTGTCTAAAAACTATCGCCAGTTTCTTCCATAAATGTAATATAACAAACCGACTAGGACTCACGTGGTAAACACTGGAAAATTACTCTCCAACTAGTTTCGAACTTATTTGCAGTTCTTCATCTAGGAATTATGTTCGTGCCAGGCGGCGGGCGCGAGCCTCAGCACGTAACTGGCTTTAAGACGGCTGCGCTGCATCAGTCAACTTGTCACGGTGCGCACTGTCACTTGAGTCATTGTCACTGTCACTTTGGTGATGAAGATGGTAGGAGGCCGGTTTACACAAGTTCGAAACTGGTCGGAGAGTAATTTTCCAGTGTATACCACGTGAGTCCGAGTCGGTTTGTTACATTACAATTATGAGATTGTATCGAAGTTAAAGATCATCGTCTTCTTCCTCTTCTAGCAAAACAAGTAGCAAATCCATAATGTTTTATGATAAGACTACTTTATAGATCAATCCGGTCCGGCGCGGCGAAAGCGATGAGACTGTGCGTCTATCGTGGGTATCGAAACTCACCAAAGTGTCACTGTCGCGGCGTTAGTGACGCGGCGTCGGTGACGCTATAGACGCTGCGTCTATGACGCTCTGCTCGAAAGTACACCTTAAAGGTCACGTGATTAAACAACAGATTAACTTATTATTTGTATTACTATTATAGCAGACGTTGGGTGGAATTATAGAATTTTAGCGAATTTTAGCTATAGATCGAGTGATTCACAGAATTAGTGCTATTTGAGTAATATGTAACTACTTATCTTTTCGGGCTTAGTATAGGCCACCTTTTCAAAATTACCTTCGTTCATTTTAAATTATCGGCTTTAATCGGCCCTAAATGTTATCGTTACTTATAGTTCGCTTAAAGTTAAGCACGAATTGTGATTAAAAGACATTAGTTATAGGTATCTACGGTTTTATTGAATTTGCATACAATAACAAACAAATACATGATCAATTCATAACAACAAAAAACAAGCATTTCTAGTACCGCAGGACACGAAGGCTAGTAAATCTTAAAATAGTCGCAACAACTGGCACGTAATCTGTAGTCCAGAGGATTAATAGTTATTTTTTGCAAAATATAAAGCAACGTAAAACCATCAATATACGGAACACCTTTCCTGAGACACCTACGCGCCAACAACGCGGCAACGCCGCAGCAAAGCCATGGCGTCGCGTGCCGTGACCTATAGCCCCGATAACACCACTTTCGTTTGTTTCTGTGTCTATGGATTACTTGAATAATATTGAAATACTACATACACAATATTTAGTGTTAATTCTAAGAAACAAATTGCTCCAGGCAAGGGTGCAGTGTGCATTGCCCTCCCGTCTGAATTGGATGCAAGAAGTATAAGAGCACGATAATTATACACAAGCAATCTTACTCGTCCGAAACCTCATAGACACGTGTTCTCTCTTCACGAGGTATCTTCAGGACATATCGACTCAGCATACGTTGAAACGAGATAGACGGTTTTTGAGTAACAATTCAATAACTAAAAAGTGCTACGTACAGCATACGCAATGGCAATTGATCCCGTGAGTAGCAAAAATCACTGAAAAGGGTGAAAAAAAAACTACCAAAAACGGAAACGACTTCAACACTCAAAAGTGTGAAATAGCTTGTCGGAGTCAGTACCATGAGCACAATATTTTGATAATATTGTGCTTTTGAATTATTATGGTACCGACTTCGCCAAGTTATTTCACGCTTTCGAGTGTTGAGGCCGGTTCCATTTTCGGTAATTTTTGTTTAGCTAGTTGTATGGATATATCAATATAACCCTTGTAGGGTTAACAATATTGATTAATTAGTACCAACATTAAATAAAGTAATGATCCGCATGAAGGCTGTCGCGGCGCGCGTACTTACATCTTTCTTTATTACATTAAGTAGGTACTTCTGTGGGGATTTACATATGCTGGTCAAGATGAGAATTAAAAAATCACTGAAGGTGATTTGATAAATTCACATGCTTTAATTTTATTGTGCTTGTTTTTTTATTTTAAGACAGAGCTCAACTACTGCTTTCGTTAAGTTTTTATAATCAATATATACGCTCGTATCCTAGACTATCCTCGTAGGTCAAGATCATCAGGCAGCCCTGTAAACACAACACACACAACTCTTCTGTCATGCTACGATAAATATGTTAGTAGGTACTAGCCTTGCTGCAAGGAGGTAATGTTTTAGCGCCGATTTATTTTATTTCCAGATAAGCGGAACCAGTGTTCCTTACCCCGATAGTCCCCATACCTCCGCGGTCGCGTGACGGCGGCTACACGCGTTACCGCCGCCGATCGCGCCGATCGCGCCGATTGCGTACAACATGACTTCTGCTACTTCCGTGGCTAAATTACACGCTGTATTGCGGGAAATAGATTTAAGGCCTCGCGGCTGTTACGGTACAAACGCGAGCTCGGCTGTACTTTATGTTACTCGTAGCTGCGTAATGTATTCAAATGTTTGTCGCAAAGTCTGGAAATAACTGGAATGTAAAGGATACATTTAAAAATTAAAATAATATAGCAAGTTATTTGATGTTTTTTTAAACTATTATAAGCTTTCGTTTGCCAATCATCTCACCTGATGTCAAGAGATGATGTAGTCTAAGATGTAGCACGCAAGCCCTGAAGATTCACTCGTGACTTTTAAAAATTCCAGGATCGGATCACAGACAATTGATCCCGTGAACAACAAAAATCACTGAAATGTGTGAAACCAATGTATACCAAAACATTGAACCGACTTCAACACTCAAAAACTAAGTGTGAAATAACTTGTCGAAGTCGGTACCATGCGCACAATATTTTGATAATAGTGACTTTTGAACTATCATGGTACCGACTTCAACAAGTTATTTCACACTTTTGAGTGTTGAAGGCGGTTCAATTTTTGGTATTTTTGTTTATTGACTTCAAGCATAACTCTTTTCTTTGAGAGCTGACTTCAAGCATAATTTTATCTTCACAGGACACCCTCAATAATGACTTTGGGTTTATATGGAGGACGGAGCTGTTAATTAAAAATAAAATTATTTAATGATTACAATTTAATTTGCCTTCTGTCTCATTATACCTGCACATTGCGAATTGAGAATCCGTGAATAATTTCACGCAAATGTTTATGGCCCTATTACGGGTTGCCAAACTAATAACTCTAGCATTAAATATGAAACTGTAAAATGTTACAATTTTCCAAGTATCAGTATCAGCATTAATATAATACAACGAATGAAAGTACGAGTATAATATATTTACAATGTAAGCTTACAACGATAAATCCAAGTCTGAATTGTCAGCAACCGAAAGCTCCCTAATAATCTTATTTCCATATCGGACCTCCGCTCCTGGCTGTAAGTATCTTTTATTTAAGCTGTCATTCACTCACACATCGACAACCTGCTCTCTACTAGTGCGGGCCCCCTCAAAGCCCGAGTGCTCGCACAGATACAGCGAAAGTACATTCGCACAGTAAAGTGCGCACAATTATTACTGGAGGTGTCCGCGGGATGAGCCCTGATTAGTGACGGTCAGGTGGGCCCGGGGCGGTCGATAGCTCACACACCCGCCCCCCTTCGGCCCTAACTACTCCCCACTGTTTATTGCAGGGGGGCGATCGCCTGAACTTAAGTATTGATTCGCGCGAAACGTGATTTGTACGCACTCATCTAGAGGTTAGCTTGCGGCCCCCCCGAAAGTTCATTCGTCTGCTGTTCTGTGGGCATCGCGATCCATTGCCGGTTTTGGGGTCGATCTACGAATGATGGCTTCGCAGGACGGTTGATGGAAGCGGCGCACGTCGAAGTGACAATAGTGTTGGGTTCCGGTCGATGTCGTGATGCGGGGTGGTGTTTACGCGTAAACCGCGGTCAATAGGGCCGGGCCGCACCTAGCGTTGTCTTCGCGCGATAATGCTCCTCCGTCACGACATCTACCGACTTACTGCCGGAGCGCAGTGCGATGTTTTATTTGCTAAGTGCCGCGATACGCTTTCAGGCGTGGTAGGGGAGGTTAATTGACATCCAAAATGTCGAGGAAATTATACTTTCTCACTTTAATTGCAATGATTCACGGCTAAAATAAGAAAGTTGCGTCAATTTGCCGTGCAATAAGGCACAAATCATAGAGCTCCAATAATGTCATGCCAATACTCTTAAGTTTCAGACCGGTTTGATCGCTCGATTCGCAATAGTTCGCTAGACTGCTCACTAGACATCGATAGTTTAAGTGTTAATTTATTAACAAAATAGGTAATAGTCAATGTAGATTTGGTGTGGCAACTATCATTTGGATAATATAATATAGTAAGTATCTGTTAGATTTTCTTACTATAAGTATATTATGGTATATCGGTATTCAATTCATTATTTATTTTACAAACCATTCATAGAACTAGTTTCTTTAAACTATCAACCCACAACAATCTATTTCCCCAACTAAAAATGAATACTATATACCTAACTATGAATAGCTGTATCTTAAATGCTACGGTCGCTGCTATCGAATTGTAATAAAGTTTACATTACGTAGGTTCTACGTAACCGCCTCGTGAATCGAGTCCGTTTTGACGTAAGGCTTTAATCGACTAATCCAATTTGAAATCTGAGCTCCCAGACGGAATGGCGATCAAATGGTCTAGTTTATTCGAATACATGATTGCGTAACGTGTATTATGAACGGACGATCCGTTATTCAAATAAATCGCAATCCGCGCAGTTTATTCTGAACAACAATAAATTTAATCTATAGTCAAAAAAGCCGATCGAAAAAATAATTGTTTACATAAATCATTAACCATAAAGTCACCAAGACGGTAACTAATCAACCCGCCGCGCGACCTCATAAGATAAAAACAATATCAGTTCCAAAATAACTAACTTTCTAAAATGATAATGTTCACATCACAGTCTCTATACATATATCGTGTGGCTAATAAAAAGTGGAGAAAACTGGTACATCACTAATTATATTCATTGAACCGTTACAACAACTATCGCGCAATATTGGAGTGGATAATATCGTAAACCGTGTGTTCTGTGCGCGGCCTTAATAAGGCCTCAGTTGGACGTAGAACTGGCAACACCAATTAGAAGAGGGGACATTAAAACTTGAGATATGTTTCCGGTGCGATATGATGTGACATTAGGCAGTAAACTTTTATTGGAATCGAAACGTAATATATGAAATAGCCGCGGGCTACTTTTTTTTAGATTATTGTCTTCGCCATAAATGTAAACGTAAAAATGTTGATGGCTGAGATATTTGACATAAGTACTGAATGACAAGGAAAGCATCGATATAATAACCATGTTATTGGTAACCTTATTTCTTTGTCTGTTTTTAATTACAAATAGAGCAAACAGAACGAACGCTAGGGCTAAGATTAGAGTTTGTGGAAAGTGATTTATGGTTTATAACCTGCTAGGCGGAACTTACGTTTCGTTGAACGTTTGTGGAAAGTGTAAGAGTGGAGACAACTCGCGCAAGACGCAGTGGATACACATGCGGTCGGTAACCATCAATGGCAGATTGAAGCTGGCATATATGTTCTGCGGTTGACGACTTACGACAAATGAATATCGAAACTCATTCGATTTACTCATTTAAACTAATACAGTGCACGTACATACACTTCTAAACTTTCTCCCCACTAAATTACTGATCTAATGTTCGCGGATAAAGAAAGAAAGTAAAAAACAAGTATATTCATAACATACACACAACACTCACAATCTCGAACGGAAACACACCAAAAATAGAAAAAAAAATAGCAAACAAGTACCTAATCTAAAACTAGAAACAGATAATTAGTCATTGGTTAAAACAGATTTTAAGCTCGAAAAAAGGAATACGAACTGGTATGGGCGCATGAAAATATTTATTGAAATTTTACTGTTTAGTATCTAGGGAAATAAAAAGGCATGGATGGACTGTGTGAAGAGTGAGCACTGAGACGACTAATGATAGAAGAGAATGAAAAAGGAAAGCATGTTTTGTCGACCCCGCCTAGTCTGGGATAACAACAAGAAGTAGGGAATTGAAAATCTCACCATACTACCGAAAATTATAGAACACAATTTGACGCGGCCGTATTGGACCCCACCTATGCGATCATAATCGATGAGCTGGGTAAAGCAGCGTTCTCAGCGGTCGCAAAGTGGACGGGTCACCGCTACTGGCATTCTCATCCTAGCGCCTCCATACTTCGGGAATCCCGATAAACCGTTAGAATAACGACTGTTATACCCGAACTAACGATGGAGGTCATCTTTCGCGCCGCTTACGGCAATACTATCTCAATGTGACAGCCGTCTTCGATCTACCCGCATTTCTCTTTGTTATAAGGCTAGTCCTGCCCACTGCTATGCGAATAATTCTCCCGCACAACCCACTAGAACACTTCGTATTACTCAGCTGATCAGTGCCCCCCACAATCAGGCAATCTAAAAGCAACGGCTTTGGGCGGGCCGGTAGCCAAAACACCAACCTGAATTGCACAGAGTGGTAGATCATGACCAAGCTACTCTTTTTGAGACAAAGGTCTTTGACCTCGCAATGCGAACGTCATGAGTAGATAATTCTTCGCCAATTTATTATAAAATGTAGTGAAATTAAAAATTAAAAATATTTACACGTACGTGGGTGACGGCGTACGTACTTATTGTAATTAATAAATAAATAAAATAAATAAACAACACAGTGAAACATAGAGTCGACGTATTATCGTATACAAACTTTTTTTTAAAGTTTCATTTTCATCTTTCGGGGTGTGAAACTTAGCAATGAAACGATTGCGAAAATTTTTAGTTTTATTAATAAGATAAAAACTGTTTATTATGTCATCACGAAATGCCAAAATCGACAAAAACGGATACAGAATTAGTTTCCTCAGACAGTGTTTCTGTAGACACCTAAGTTAACAGTTATTATAACAAACAAATTTAGCATAATTTGGTGATTGTAGAGAAACCAGACATTCTAATGTAGCTCGGAGTCTAAATAAAAACTACCAGTTTGCCGGATAGTCTATACACACATAAAATATTACATTTTAATACCAATATTTTCGACACTAATTTCGAAAAACTCGTGGTCAGAGACACTATCTGTTAGAAAATAGTATTTACATGTAGATGAGCACGACGTATTTCGCATTTAATTAATTTATCGAAACAGGTGACATCAGACATGCAACTGATGCAAGTTATACCCATTACTGGTTTGGATTTAGCACTCTGCATTAGACGGTTGAAGATTTCCGATCGGATCTGATCTGCAGAAGCGCTGGTAGCAACATTATGAATGTATAAAAAAATAATTTACCACCAAATGGAACCGACTTCAACACTCAAAAGTGTGAAATAACTTGTCGAACTCGGCACCATGAGCACAATATTGTGATGATAGTTACTTTTGTGAACTATCGGCTGGGCCATCATAGCTTCAAAGTTACTTGTCTAGATGAACCCTCGCTTAAGAACCCTACAACCTGACATTTCTCTGAATCACCAAGCTTCAAGCGACTTAATCAATGCGAATACCCTACACTTTATTTATCAACAGCACAACCAAAATCTGATTCAATTAGTAAAAAGCTCCGTGCTTCGAGGCCAAGACTGGCGGTGTCCGTCAGGCGGATCGTCCCTCCCCCCGCAAGGGGTCGGAAGGGCCCCCAAATGAAAAATGGCACAATTAGCCCCCAGACAGTGAAAAACAAGTGCACTCGATCTACGGACGGCGAGCAGGTCGTCGATAACGCGATGGCGCGGAATAGGGGCGGACTTACCACGTTTATTTATGTATAATCTTTCTAGATATAGATCATGGACGGCAGATCCTTTGCTTTCGGTGATATATCTACTACAATAAACAATATATCTTCATACATATACTACTAGCTGCGCCCCGCCGTTTCACCCGCGTGGATTACGGTTTTCCCGCTACCTCAATTATCCCACGGAAACTGCTTTTTCCAAGATGCCTATGTGTCAATCCAGGGCTTAAACTATCTGCATACAAAATTTCGTAGAAATCAGTGTAGCCGTTTGAGCGTGAAGAAGTAACACACATACACACATACCACACACAAACTTTCGCATATTTAATATTAGTAGGATTAAATGAGCTTCGTAAACGAGCTTTTTCCAACGGGCCTTTCAATGAATAAAACACTAGTTCCATGACCACTATCAGTACGCAGCGTACCCAGAATGATGGCAGTCTTGCTCTGGACGTTCGGACGTCGGACACAAATCTGTACCTAGGGCTAGTCTTGTCACGTCAGTGCACGCCCTTTTGTCAGTCGGGACACACGAAGGCGTCGGATAGTATGTTTCCATCTTAAAGTAGGAAAAATTCATTTTTCATAATTCTGCACTGACAGAGTCACGGTTGGATGTTAGTAATATTATAAATCCAAAATGTTATGTGTTTTGCCAGGTTGAGTTAAAATGAATTTGGATGGAATTTATTACATAGTTTATTTAATGTAAAATTGTTTGATTCTAAAGTTGTCCATGGATAATATTAGAACTCTAACTCAATCAGATCGAGAACTAAAGCTGGCTGGCCGGTTGGCGCAGTTGGTAGCACTCTGCCTTCTGAGCCGCTGGTCCCGGGTTCGATTCCCGGACAGGTCAAACATTTGTGTGTATGAACATGTCTGTTTGACCTGTGTCTAGGTGTGTATATGTATAAAAGTACATATATATCAGTCATCATTTTACCATAGTACAGGCTCTGCTTAGTTTGGGACCTGAAGACCTCGTGTGAATGTTAATAATTAAAAAAAAAGCTAGTGTGAAATGATCGTGAAAACTTAAAAAGGTATTATACAGTTACGAAAAGAGCGAATTGTTTCATCAAATACGGTAAACCATCGGCAGCGGCCACACTAATTGCAGAAATTACAGTGTAGGTTAAAACAGCAGAGACAAACCCACTTTCAGTATGCTGTCCAATTTATGCAATACATTGGTTCTGATTCTGATTCTAACAATATACTCGTATATTTTTTAACATAAAACAGCTTGTGTTTCGTCTCTACAAGAAGCACACCCGATCAGTGTGCATAAATGGGAATAATGAAAGCACGTGCTACGTCGAATCGCCCTCAGATTTGACACAAGTTTGAACCGTGAGTTTGAACTCGGTATGATCTCTGAACCTTAACCTTTGTCACGTGATTGCTCACTTGATTGTGACGATCAAAGTTACACCTAGAGTCATTGACTTTCAGACTCACTCGAGTGGGAGTCGAGATACATCCGTCTGAAAAACGACACCCAAAGAAAATAGATTAGCCATTATCGGATAAAGCAAACCTCACTTAACCAATCAATCTTTAATTTCTTTTGCAATAAATCAATAAATTCACCATTAATTTCGCGCACCGCACAGTCTTGGAGGCTGCTAAATAATGGATGGCCATCAGGTCTCATTAGCGGGCAGCGGGGGCGCCACCGGCGGCGGCCGGACGGGCGCCTCGTACCACACCGATCAATACCCCCGAGTCCACCCGATCGCACCCGAACAGGCCCGACCTTGCGCGAACATGTCCGAGCGCTCGCCGCACATGACAAATGTCATCGTGAGACGGTTCCGCAGCCTTCAGGCCTCCCTGAAAACTGTAAAAAAATAAGCGAAAAGTGCCTACAATCGGGACGAAGTGCTTTGTAATATTGTGCTAGGTTCAAACACGGTGGATTTTCAGTGAACACTGTCTGTGATATTGTGTAAAGTGTGAGTATCTGACAGGATATTCTACACATAATTTTTTTTGCCCATATTTTGCACAAAAATTGAGTGAGCTTTCGTAATTTATTGTATAAAAATACTGATTGCCTCAATAGCTATGAAACGGTAAAAAGGAACTTGATTTCAGCATTTCAAAGTACTAATCTTCTTATAACAAAAACTCGTTACCGTTTGTATAAGACTGTTTATGTTGAAACAAGTGACCTAATAAACGCAGCTATTATTCTTATATTTTATATTCAATCAATCAATCATTTATAAATGATAAACAAGTGGGAAACTGAAGAAAATAGTCTAAGAAAAGATATGTTAATACAATTACAGCGGCTGACCTCTGCGCATGCGTGCAAGAAAAGTGCTCTGCGTCATATGTATTTTCATGCTTCATCTACTTGTTTAGAATTTTTTAAAATTTCTCATCCAACTTCATAGAAATAGTATTCCGTCACAGCCCCTCATATGTTTAAAAGTATTAAGATTTTTTACATAGGTAGTTATTGAAAAGGACCTCAGTAAATCTTGTGCAGGTATTATTATATTTTATCATATGGTCTGGATCGTTTTGCACATCGTCGTAGGTGTGCCAATGTTAACTACTTTACTATATGAAACCATCACACTAAGATTTCGCTTACAATTATTCCTCATCAAACGATACAACTGGGACAAGCCCTGCAACCCTTTACTTTTTTTCGAATCGCTACATACACATGTGTTTTAAAGCTTGAAGTATTGCAATCACTGACTTTTATTGAGCAGTTCTCATTGATTGATAAACAAATTAAGCATTGACCTTTGAGCTCCCAGACAGGCTATTGCGACCCACCTGTATTGGCCTTGCCCTGATTTACATACGGCCTGCGGGAGGCGCTGCAGTGCAGTAGCGACGACCACGTTAGCTTGACCTCTTTCCATTCGTTATATCACACACGATGTAGGTCGACGCGTGCTGCCAGTGAAAAGCTGTCATTATGACAGTTAGAAGCTCTCAGCGGGCGTGAAAAGGTTTAGTTTGGAAATGGAATGGTTGTTTTGAATTTTAATTATCGAGCTGTGAGGGAGGCGGTTAACCATAGACAGATATTTTTGTCAGAAGTAGTTCTATATAGTACAACCAACTTCAGCCAAAAGGGTCAATTTAGAAATAATATATTATGCTGTAATCTTGTAGCGATACAAACTTTGATGTATGGCTGAGCGTTGTGCGTTCTTTGCGATCAATTTTAAAAAAAAGGTTGAGCGTATGAAAACGCGTTGACAGTTTGAGCGTTTGTTTATCTTAAAAAAGCCAGTTTTAATACATCATTATCTCAGCCATTGCTGTCCACTGCTGGACATATACCTCCCCCATATAGGGGGGAATTGCCAATACTCGCCTCGGTTGGCAGGCGGGTTAGCGAGCGCAGTGCGATTCCCAAACTTCAGAAGGCGATGCCGCCAACCTTCTGGTACGTGGTCCCTTAGCCGACTCTTACGGCACCCGCGGGAAGAGATGGGGGAGTACTATTCTAGGCCGGTACCACCACGGCACGGTTTTAATACATACAATCCACGTATTAAATAGTGCGTGTTCAAATTATTTCTTTATTATAGTATTTAAAATGTCTGTTGCACTATACGGAGATGCAACAATAAAAAAAAATACGTTTGACAATAATTTTTATTATTATTATTTGTCGATCTTGCGTTCGATTGGTATCTAATTCGGTGGTAAGATCGTTATGGCAGAAGACGTAATCACGCTTTACCAAGAATATGAACTTTCAATGACATTTACTTGAAGATACTGAGTGTTTTGGTTTCAACAAAATACAATGATAGTAAATACTCGTGGTAGCTTAAGATCTGTCAGAGCTGTCGCAAATCACTATAGATGGTAAGACGGTTTAGTTGCTTAGTTTTGATTAGCAGCATCACTTAAAAACCTAGGTAGAGCCACCCCACTATCCTGGACAATATAGAACACATGCTACCGGAGGCGGGCCCCACTGTTTAGAAACTTCTGGTTTACATAGTTATAAAACATATATATCTAAGTTATAGTTCTACATACATATATACATATTCTGATTCACCCAAGCCTCTATTGAGATATACGCTTTGTTCGGCAGATAGACATACCTTTGTTCGGCAGATAGACATACACGCAGGCAGGTAAATGTACATTTAAACGTAGCAGTTGAAACTACAGTCGAAGTAAAGCTACATTTGCTAATAGCTGATGTATTTTTTTTATCGAAATAAATATTATGTAACGAATATTTTCGGTCTTTACCACGACACTTTTATGTTTTTTTTTTTTTTTCTTTTTTTTTTTTGATTGGAAATTCTCGTCAGTTTGACACATTATTATATATGTGGTATCCGGATTTACTCACGTTTATAGTCGAAGTTTCGAGCTAGGTTTCGAGGTGAGTTTACGCTGCCAGATCGCGGCGACCACCTGGCAGTGTAAACTCACCTGAGGATGAGCATCGGACATGCTCGAAACCTAGGTCGAATCTTCGACTATAAACGTGAGTAAAGCCGGATACCACATGTATATAATAATGACACTTTTATCATTCCAACGCGCGTACCTAAGCTTAATGTTCGTGAAATGGTTGACCCCAGTTCACGGCGACATGTCGAGATAAGTATCGTACGCGGACAAACAACTTTCAAATGGTTAGGTATAGTTATGTGCGTATCTGACCCCAGGGGTCTCCAGCGGTCGAGCAGTCGCCGATCGACTCGATGCATTCGTATCCGAGTAAAGCCAATGACGCCGAATAAATTTATTACCACGCATTTGAATCATCTTTATGTTTACTTTCCTCGATTAAAGTTGGCAATGAGGTGGGAGCGCCGTGAAAGTTTGTTAAGTAAAATATTACGACCATCTCGAATTACGAGAATATAGGAATAACTTAGGAAATTAATTTCGGCCGCGTGTTGGAATTAATGCTAATAGGCTTATGCGGAACTTTTATAGATTTCTATATGTAGTGCTGATTTATTTGTCAAAGGATGTTTAGGCATCGGAGACTTATGTATAGGTTATATAATCTGGTAGAAATATTGGTATCTGTAACGTGAGGCTTTGTTGTTATCGTTGAACTCTTTTATTAGAATAAAAAATCATTTCTAGGTTTTGATTATACTTTTATGTATGTAGAACAATCAGTTTAGACGTTATGAGGTTTTAGTCAGAGATAAACTGATACTACTACCATTGGTGTCTTTTTACACAGTTTCACCTATTTTAGCCAGCGCTCTCTATTCAAGCGACAGGCGTGGTGCGTAGAAGAAAACCGGGAAGACGATCTACTGTCACTGAGTTGTCTTCGTCCTCCGACATCTCTTCTGCACCTCCACGGCTTAGACTAAACTGTCCGCTTGATTGCAGCGCGGCGGCGCGGCGCGGCGGTGAGGTTGGGGGCATGCGCCGGCGCCGCTAGAGCATGAGCGCGGCGCGCGCGCCCGAGCCCCGCGACCCCCCGCGCCATTCGCACCGCAACCTCCCACAGGTACCAACACTATTTTACACTCCCCTCCACTCCAATCCACTCTAAAGTACTCTACTCCACTCTACAAGCAAACAATACAATGCTCGATCTAGCACACAACTATACATAGGTAGGTACTCAGAAACCCACTAGATTTAAGTTCTCTGGTAAAGGCTACAAGGCAACGCTTCACTTTTTAATGATCGAGTACAAGGAGTCTACATATGTTTTAGGATCCATCTGCCAGAATCGTTCTCAGATCATTTGAATACTATGAACCAGATCATAATGAACAACGAAATTGACTTATTGATCGTCTTATACACTGCAAGCATCAATCTTCTTGCATATTCCAAGTTGTACACATATACTTAACGTAACAGGTACGTTTTAAGCATTAGGGTAAAAAGCGTAATTCTTTAAGTCGTCTATATTGAATAACCTACAGTTATTACTATTACAGATATATTATTAGCTGTTCAAACAGTTGATTCTTAGATGATCTGTTTACATATCCTCAAGTACCTAATACGCCAATTGTTGCATAGGTCAAAAACCTTATACCTTAGTGTTAGTTTGTTATGCAACATGTTACAGTAACAATACTGCAACAACACAGCACGTGCAGAAGAAGCCGATATCGAATAACATTTTGAACGATTAATCTCCAATGCCTTTTGAGGTTGTCTGGTCGAACGATTCACACGCGGATACCCAAATTCAACATATACATAGGTGCAATTAACAATTACAAAATCTAACCTTCATGCTTAACCGTGATATTGTTTGTATTGTTATTATTTGTCACCATAAGGCACAATATGTTGAAAACTATGTATGAACATGACATGCTAATTATAAGACCATTAATGTACCCATGTTTCTAAAAAATAAACTCACATTCAATTATTCATAACTTACAGGGGCCGCGGGTCACCGTCATAAAATTACAAAATTGCCCAATAAAGTTTAATATAGCGAAAATTTAAAAATGAAAAGGTTGATGCATTGCAATTTCCCCAGTATCACAGCCACTGTTAGAATACAATGAAAAAGCAGCATGTCATACGCTTGCTAACTACAAAGTCGAAGCGTGAATAAACTTGCCTTTGAACATTAGTCGTATACGCATTAGTGTCGTATACGCGTAAGTCCATTTTACTCGAATTGGACCGTGAACTAAACATTATTTACGCATGATCAAATTGCTAGTCACTTTAGAGTATAACGTAGAAGTACATATCGTTGAGAGCAGATACGGAAAGTATACTATTTCTTTAAGTACATATAGCTGCTGGGCCGAAAAGTCCTAGAATGGAGACCACGGACTGGCAAGCGCAGCATAGGACGGCCACCGACCAGGTGGACAGACGACCTGACTAAGATCGCAGGCAAGGGCTGGATGCGGGCCGCTTCCAACAGGTCCTTGTTGAAATCGATGGGGGAGGACTATGTCCAGCAGTGGACGTCCTATGGCTGAGATGATGATGATGATATAGCTGCTAAAAGTAAAACTTACATAGGCAATTTGTTCGTTCAGAGTATGCGTAAATATTTAGCCTATACAAATGAAGCACAGAAAGTATATCAAAAATTAAATAGGTACCTCCTTTTCCTCAAACACAATGTTTGCATCATCTGAATTAGGTAAAAAATGTTGGACTCAGACAACACATTAAAACCAACATGAAAAAAATCTAAGCATTATTATTATTGAGAGATAAATACACCAATATAACTCGATGATACAATATACGCTTACCACTCTAAAGCTTACAATAAAAAACTCGATTCCACATTGATTCTACCCAAATGTGTAATTAATGGTGCGAACAGAACACGTTTGTTATCTACACCTCAACTTTACATTACGCTTCCCATAAACAAGTACAGCGATTTACGACCTGAGAAGCAAACCGAAAATACCATAATTACTCAAATCGATTAAATTACCAGTATCGATTTGAAATATGCGTGTATCGAGTGCGTAAGAGTCATCATTCGTAGAATTGGCGGGTGAGCAGGTCTGCGGTCGACTCTACGATTAGGGAGAGCACGCGATATAAATATCGATGCCGTTTGTTTTTAACGAACAAACAAACCGATTTACAATTAAAAGTTAGTTGCGCTAAATTCATGCATATATAAATGTAGGAATGTCCATTTCGCGACACCCACACTGTTTTAAGGCGAAGGATTGTGCAAGTTGTTTAAGATTATATAGAAATAGACATCGACAAAGTAACAATCCTACCGATCTGATCCCCTTTATTTGTACTTTGTTTTGAACAAACAAAATCAGTCACAAAAAAATATTCCAGATGGATTCAAACCCGCATCTTTTTACTGTGTTTTTGGGAAAATAATAAGCAGTTTATTATTCTTAAATTATTGTTTCATTCATGAATCCTTTGGTAGCTACTGCAGCGAAAACAATCAGGTGAATCGCAAAATATGTATGCGACTCCCCAATGCATCAATTACCTATATAATATGAGAGGTGATGAAGCGACGTCTCATGTCATGGTGCCTAGAATGGTAGTAAAACCAAAACATCGAAAATCTGAGGTGAGAGTTCTTCAGAGCCCTCCGGGTTACATTTTGATGTAAAAAAAAATTGCGGGTAGTTCTCCGGGACTGCCGGCAGAAGTGAAAACTTGAAGATTGACGTTGTGCATTTTTTAATATTTTGGAATGGTTAGGAAATAATTCATTCTCAATTCACTTCAATTCCATCTCTTCCCGCGGGTGCCTTAAGAGTCGGCTAAGGGATAACGTACCAGGAGGTGGGCAGCAGCGCCTTCTGAGAATCGGAAATCATACTGCGCTCGCCAACCCGCCTGCCAAGCGTGGCGAGTATTGGCAAATCCCCCCTATATGGGGGAGGCATACGTCCAACAGTGGACGCACATAGCTGAGAAAAGAAAAAAAAAAGAAAAAGAAGGAAATAATTTCGCTCTAATTGCTTTATTTATTTCAAAAGTACTATCATTTATGTGGTAATATAGAATACTCATTAATTGCGGTATCGTACACCAACATGGTAATAAGTAGATAGGTATTAAAGTTTATAGATTTTATGTATCTACACATTAAACACTATAGTGAGGGCGATAGAGCATACAATGAAATGAAGTCAAAATCAACATTTTAAACGGGCGAGCGAGGTGAGCGCAGTCTGCTTCAAAAAGGTAACCTACCAATAAATGAAAAAAATCCTTATTCGTAACACATTTAAGTTTATATTTCAACTACTCTCCCCCGTCTTACGATTCTCGTCACGCGCCTCAAGAATTTTGCGATCAGTGTCCTGACGCGAAATGTCCTGACGCGAGTTTAACATTTTTTCCTTATACAAAAGTGCACAACACCACTAAATAAGTTTTCACTTCAAAAAATATGAAAACTAGTAAACGGCACGAACGGCAAATCAGCGCCAGTTTTTCACAGCCACACAATATTTTGATTGAAAAACGGTAATCTGAATGCATCATTCAGTGGAGCTGACCGCCCGCCGCGCGCCCGCGCCTGCGCCGTGCAGATTGCATTCCTATACATCGTGCAGTTTCCGGACTCTTGTAACTTGGAATGCAGTTGGCAAATCTCATGCTAAATAAAATGCGTTTAAATTTAAAAACAAGGACTTAAATTGTGTCAACCATTATCATCATCAGTTTGAGTAAAATATAGTACTTTATGAAACTGTATCATAATAAGACCAAATTATGTGCAGTTTCATATACTACTTTATCTAATCTCATAAAATAGATAATGAAATTTACGTAAAATAACAGCATAGGTTTGCATTTATTTGTAAACGTCTAGCGCCATAATCCATTTGATGGTCGCGCATGCGTGTTTTTTCACGTGTGTTTTTGTGTGTTCCGTTGTGTCATGTATAAAGATGAAAAGGCAAGTACCGATAGATTTGTTAGTCATTTTGAGATGGCGAGCAAGCCCGCTCGGCCGCACAGAGGCCTCTACATCTCTGTCGTCCTTCCTCACCTTAACACGAACACGTCATCTGTCCGTTACAAGGCAATTAAAGTAATTTCTATAGTTGATTTCGCAATAATCTTCGAAAATAGATATGTGACAGGTTTTGTACTCGTTTCATTAATATTTGTACATGTTAGGCTACTATATACTGTTAGCGAAACTTGATAGTTAGAATGGTTTTATTGCACTTGTAATTATTCTGTAAACTGTAATTGTGGCTTGTAATAGCATTGGTGCTATTTCTGCTATTCAAATCAAATCAAATAATTGTTTCTTTTTCACCTCACAAAAATACAATTTTGTGGATAAAAAAGTAAAACTTAGTTTTGTGAGGGACTGGTGCCTGAAATAGGTTATAAAACCTGTGACACAGGTCACCAGGCTACCTCCCGCGGATAGGTAATAAATGTAGTGAAACCTCACGAAGATTGTAAAAGTTAAATGTGCATTATTACAGGTTGACGTTAATTGTGTGAGTGGCTAAGTGTACATTTACGTACTATTCACTCAACGTAACTAACATTTTAAAGTCCTTATTCTAATTACGCTAAAATTCATATTCGTATATTTCCTAATAATGCGATTAGAGAAGAATATCAGCACCATATTACATGACAAGTAACTATACGTAAAAGTACAGTCGACAAAGAAAATGGTCGATCAGTTTTGACGAAAGTTTTTGACTTACGTATAACATTTCTAATTATATCTACAAGCAGTCCGGATTTGTTCCAATCCTATGTTTCCGTCGAATCTAAGAAATTATTTAGATATAACTAGGATACATTCGGAGCGCTTGTGGAGTGCTAAAAACGAGAATATTACTGCTATAGCGTAATTGGCAAAGCGAATGGACAGTGTTCTGCAGTCGTGGGTATACCTTCTACTACATATCCCAGCCGATTCAACAAAAATAACCTAAGTCCGAGCTAAGTGGACACAAACATACTGACTCATACACAACTTTCGCCTTTATAATGTTATTAATAATGCTCTATGTTCTGTACCTACTCATTATATTTATGATTACCATTCGTACTGTTTCCGATTGAGCATGTCCATTCTGATTTATTACCATTTAACGCCCACCACTCACGTTCATTCATCTGAATCTATAACTATGTACCTATAATAGATTTTCATTGATAGTTATATTTATCAATTTCAATCGTAATAATATATGAGACTATAAATATTTATTTAACTCTACAAACTATACCCGTTTCAATAAGATGTGCAACCTCTCTTTACGTATTTAAAGCTGAAATCATAAAGTTCTTTTTAAATTAATAAAAGCTCACAGGGTAATCGTTGTGTATTATGTTAGTATCATAGCAACTGTACTATAATGAAATATATAAGATTTATATATCTTACTTATTTACATTAATTACTTCAACATTAAAACAATATCTTTATGCTAAGTAACACTCCCCGTTATTTACATTTCTTTTAGATCCTCTTCATGCAAAGGTTGCCTGGTAGAGATCACTTTTAGTGATAAGGCCGCCCATTGTCACATTGTTTATGTAAATTTATATATATTGTAAATATCTTGTTTTATATTTAAGGTGTAACAATAAAGACTTTTCTAATTGAATGTAATCCACCTATATCTACCTATATAGAGAACTTATTATATATACCGTTGCAGGCTCTGCTTTAAAAAAAATGGTATTTACTTGGTGCTTAGATTCTAAGTATTGTAGGGGCGTACATATATACTTGTTACTCTTTATTGTATATTTATAATATGATTGCTTGTTGTACCGACCAGATTGCGAACCAATTAAAAAACAACCTTTGGAGATTTAATGGCGATAACCATCTTATCTGAGTTTAATGTCTGGTCAATAAACTGCAATTGCTGCTAGCCTATCGGTCTTTTATCGGATTTCGGGGAGTGCGCCCCGGAGCTGCATAATTTGTTTCATTCTACCCCAGCCTAATCCATTCAGAAACGTAAGACGGACGACAATGCGACATCCATGAGATAGCTATTACATTTTTTAAAATAATATTTGAAGAGATTATAAGGTTTACGTGGCATCACGCCATTCTAGATGGAAATACGTTTCATAAGCTATAAATAACTTAACATCGACTCATAGATAGAGCAACTAAATAAACTACAATAATATTAAAGTAATTAATAATAATTTATCAATAATTATAGCTAATAAACCTAAGGTACGAATAATCCCCCCCCTCGATGGTATTGAGCGGGGCGTGTCGGACATGCGCGCGCGCCGTTCCGTGAATCTTACAAGGCCGTCTGACCCACTGATATAATTCCTGCGCCGCCGTCTGTCTGACCGTATGTAATTAGGTATGTAGGGCTTTTTGTACGTACCTGGTACCCTTTTCGAGTTTGATTTAAGATAGATTAAGCTGTGTGTTGGGACTTTGTACTTTTTCTATTTTGAAGATCGATAATCAATTTTTACTAACATTTAGATTCATCGCGGCCGGAACAATAAATTAATAATAGAAACAAAAGAACATTGGCTCTATAGAGAGTCGCCTAATTGTACCAAAAATATGTAGGTACCCAATTATATTATATGTTTATATGAGGTAGATGTCGCACAAGCGGGCGGAAACTGAGGCAGCAAAATTAAGTCTATTGTCGTAATTTTCATTGCGACAAGTCTAAACATATAGCTATCCTTTTCTATATTATTTGTACCGTATTATCTGTCGCAGTAAGCATGTTTATGTCGTAAAGGAACAAAATCTGAGCACCGCGCAGTATGAATATACGTCATCTTTAGTAAAACATCGTTGTAGGTACTTACATTGTACAAGACGATACGGTCTGCGAGGGTTTATAACATTCTAGATGTACCAATATCTAGAACAGTAAGTATAATATGTAAAACAAATGTACAAAAAAAATTACCAAAAATTGAAACCGACTTCAACACTCATAAGTATGAAATAACTTGTCGAAGTCGATACCATGATAGTTCAAAAGTAATTATTATCAAAATATTGTGCGCTAAGTTTTGAGGTCCTTTTTTAAGTCGGTTAAAACCCATAAATTAATTATAAAAAACAAATCATGCATCGCCTATGTATGCCCAACGAACAATCAGTTGACAAAACACCGCGCCTTATCACAATGTACACTTACGTATAGTGATGTCTCAAGACTTATAGTGGATATTGATTCTTTACTATGGCGTTCCGCGCTCGCCTTCATACCACTTGAAGCTCACTGCACGCAGCGCGCATGTACAATTGCGTGACGTACCTACTGCATGCGCGAACTACCAATTATGTCACATTGATGAACTAGATCAGACTTCGTTTTTTATATACGAAATAACGGCGTTCTACCACTATCTCGCCTGATGGTAAGTGTTGATGCGGACTAGAATACATCACGCCTGCTTCTCTCGTGACATGAAGATACCCAGTTTATACACGTGCGGAATCCACTCGCTAGCTGTATGTTATATGAATGTGGATGTAATTCCTCAAAATTTACTGTATTTTACTTTCACCTTACCTTAATTAAACAATTTCGAATGTGCACAATAGGAAAAACAACGATTGTTTAATTTATTGTTCGAATATGTATAGTTAAAAACGACGTGCGAAGCTTTTAATAAAGAATCTTTTTAATACGGCGACAGGCTGATTGTAGATAAAATATTTCGCGAAATCTTTTGTTCGCAGTTACATAAAGCTAAAATTAGAATAAGTTTGTCACATTTGGAGGCTAAGGCATATATTTTGTTACAGTTGATGAGTTATGTCTAGTAGATAAGTTCTATAAAGTTATTTAATCATAGTCGTTAAACTCTTTCTGATTTCTGATTAATTTTCAACTGCGTAAATAGAAGCATTTAGAAAATAAATCTATTTTGAGCGCGGCACTCTAACTAATGACCACGGTAGACCAGATACACCAGATGGCATAACAGTTTGTACTGAATTTAGTTGTGACTGCGATAAGGTAACATAAAACCGCGATCAACTTTGTCTCCAATCTAAAATTCGCGGAACACGTTCTTAGTTTCAAAACAAACACGAACATTTATACAGCCGTATTAACTCGCATAATTCTATCAATTAAATGTCCCGCAACGCAACATATCAGTTAGTTTTTGTCGTGCATAGTTACGTAAGAATAGCGGCCATAACTGTGCATCGGCACACGGGAACGGACCGCACGCCGCATGCCTTCTGCTGCCGAATTATTCAGAAGGTTCCGAGAAAGATGCCCGGCTGAGCAATAAATTTGGCGAGGATGTGTGGACGGAGCTAGGGAGGGGGAATGGAAACTCAAGGTACCCAGATAATGCCCACTACTTATAGATACAATTAACGACACGAGTAAGGAATAATTGAAACGCTCGTACAAACAATTGACTAACGCGCCTATTGCACGCCACAACGATGTATTATTTCGTCATGACACATACGCATAGATAAGTTATAATTCTGCAATATGTCTACGTTTGTTTTTGTATAGTTGGCTTGGACGGTGTAGGTAATTTTATCACAGTGCCGGTTCGGATAGCTTAAATTGGTAAACTTAATTACAAAAATACAAACATCGATGCCTCATAATACAATTACCATATTCGTTTTTTTTTAGAAACTAGTTTTATTTACTATTAATTACTTTAACGGAATAATTGCCGTGTGTTTTTGATGTTTTTGGCTCTCGACTTCTCGACATCTCGGCACTGTTGCAAGCGCCATGGTCGCTAGTCAACTGAGCAACAGTGCCGATAAATCAAGAGGCTAAAATATAAAATACATGGAACTTAACCCGTTTCTGAAGTTTTAACTCTCAAAACACATATCAGTGTTGTGGATCAGTGTATATATATATGTGTGTGGGTATATTTATATCTAAACAACCATCCGTGAAAGGATTGCACATTACTCTGTTTCATCCAAAGTATTCTTCATCATAGATTAAAACCTCCTCGCCCAAGTACAGTCCTGGATCCGCCTTGAGCCAGGACCTCATTATGCTGTACAGCCTACATTCCTCTGCCTTACAGTTTGCCGAATAAAAAGCTTAGAATCGACTATTGTTTCACTGGCCAAGGGACTGTGAGGTCGTAGAGAGGACTTCTTAATGGATATTTTTTGCATTTTGTAACCCTTAATTTGGTGTTAATGAGATCGATCATTGAGATTATCCAATACAGAAGATGAAGAGAGGGCTGTTGACGTATTTGTTATTTAAAACGATTTTTTTCCGTTAAGCAGTTCGTTCCGTTAAAATTTTTCCCATGTATTTTCGACGATAGTAATAATATATACATCATTACATACATCGAGCTGCCTCAATGCATTTCAATATGTGCTTATATTAATATACCGTAATACCCGACTTACGCGATAGGTAGTACTCGGCGATAACTTACAAATAGGTAGTTGATCAACTTACAAAATGCCTGTCTTATCTATAAAATTGTATATCTATCAATTAAATTTTATGTTACAAAATGGCACCGACCATGGAGTCTGTGGAGTAATGGAGTAATGTTTTAAATAATGAAAAAAAGGTTGAAACACTAATTATGTACATAAGAGGTTTTTAATCGCTTCTAAATTATCTAAGTATACAAGCCAAACCAGTTGGCTGGTTGGTGACTGTAGGCGCATAAATCGGGTGATAAAATTTTAAAACAAAGATAAAATTGTCTCTAATTGAAACTTTGTTTGTCATCCGAATTGACCTGAGCCAAGTGAGGTCTAAAATGACTGTAATGTCACAAGTTCAATTTTAAATTTTATTGTTGGTTTCGAAGTATTTTCATGAGAAAATTAATAAAATAAAAATGGGAAAAAAATCTACTCTCAGCCATGTGCGTCCACTGCTGGACATATGCCTCCCCCATATAGGGGGGATTTGCCAATACTCGCCACGCTTGGCAGGCGGGTTGGCGAGCGCAGCATGATTTCCGATCCACAGAAGGCGCTGCTGCCCACCTTCTGGTATGTGATCCCTTAGCCGCCTCTTACGGCACCCACGGGAAGAGATGGGGGAGTACTATTCTAGGCCGGTACCACCACGGCCACGGCCACGGGAAAAAAATATTGATAACAAAATGTATTCAATGCACGCTTGCTGTTGTGTGTTTGTGTCATTACGCTGAAATAATTTATATTAAAAAGCAAATATTTTTATTGTGCGCATCTCCATTCCACTCGCTTTAACCTGAACAATACGAAGCGGAAACAAAGACCTTCGCTCGCTGGACGACACTCACCAAATAGAAGGACACGACGCACGCTCTCGCTTTATTCCGACTATTTCTATAAAACTCTTTCTACACGCCTCCGGGACGAGGCAGACCTGAGACAGTTATGCTGAATTGTCATTTGAATACTGATTTCGTGGGTCCAGTGTACTGAAGCTCACCAAACTAGAGAAATAGGCTTACATAGGATATTTAGTGTTTTGTACTATATAGGCATAAAACATTTGTGCATGGTGCATCACCTTTCTCTGCCACACCGTTTCAAGTGATAATAGCCTCTGTTGCTTTCGACCTACATCAGGCGGTTATCGGATCAAACCCAAACCCACAACCTGGAAGTGTGTACTCATAGTAGTACCCGCATAGATATTTAATCTACTACCCTCAGGGTCTAATCTCTTAACAAATACTCACCGTGTTTTGACAGCAGTAATTGAATCGACATTCTGAGCCTAGTGCCGCTCACAAACTAATATACAGATACCTACGGCGCTCTCAGGGCGACTACATATCGTAACCTAAAAAAGTCAATTGCGCGCCATCTCAGAAACTATTCTTACAATGTATTTAAGCAACTATACACCATCAACGCATGATACTTTTTCATATAGTATTTATGAACGGCGTCTTCCCCGATACAATATAGTGATTTCAGGCAATACAAATATATACTATATAAGAGACGCCGAGCAAGCAGAAGCAAAGCAGAAGACTTGCATACATTAATCAAGCATTAATATTATAATGGCGGAAGTTTGTTTGTCGTTTGTCGTATGTAGTTTGTTATTCCATCACGCTGAAACGGCTGAACAGATTTGCATGAAATTCTGAATGAAGATTGCGTATACTCTGGAATAAACATATTGACTACGTTTTATCCCGGAAACAGTATAGTTCCCGTGGGATAATTGAGGCAGAGGGAAAATCTTATTCAACGCGGGTCAACCGCGGGGCGCAGCTAGTTATATATAAACGCACGATATAGCTGAGTCCCTGTTTGAGCAAGCACACTTTACAGGAGTGAGTTCTGGACAATGACAGAAGAAGATAGAGACATATTGGATATGTTTGAAACATGGTGTTGGCGAAGGATGGAGATTAGCTACCCAGGAAAGGTGACACAATGAAGAAGTTTTTAAAAAAGAGTATTAGGTACGAATATCAACGAATACATATGAATGTAATTAAGGAGGAAAGGAAAAACTATAGGAAATAGGAGAGGAACGATTATAGGCCACCTAATGCGACATCTTCTACAACAACATCATAGAAGGAAATATAGAAGGATAAAGAGGGAGGTCAAAGATAAGCTCCATGAGCCAGTTAAAAAAGGATATGGGTGTCATGTAGTACAAAGAGGTTAAGGAGACGGGGGCAGACATAGAAATGTGGGATAAGTAGAATCGACTACACCGACAAGAGCAAGGCTCTAAAATAAGAATAAGAACACCCGTTATACCGTTTTCTATAGATTTTATCAACATTTCAGACGGTACGGAATTCCCATGTCGGCAAATCCCTGACTATATAAGCGGTCCTCCGCGACAAACGACACATTATCTGGACTATTCCTCTAAGTCAATTAAATACGGCCAAAGATGGCTGCTGTGACTCATGTTACTTTTTTAGCTATTTAAATGCTTTACTGTTATTAGTTATGCTATGTAGCGGTTCGGATTGCTTCACCTTATTTGAAAAAAGAAAGAGTTTAAAAGCTATAATAGTTTCTCGCATTGTCGTCTGGCTCTTTGTCGGCTGAGTGTGTGTGTGAGCGTCGGTGAATATACTGAGGGCTCACTCGTGCAATTTTGATGAGAATGTGTTCCCCCTTTTTTTTTCGGGGTTCGGAATGTTTTCCCTTTACTGTATATTAAAGCTTTTCGTTTTGCTGATGTTTAAGCTTACTGAATTATGCGGACCTATCCAGAATAAAAAATCGTTAATGTACGGAAATTTGACATTAGAACTAACATACTAAAAAATCGTTGTTGTACGGAAATTTGACATTTGAACTAACATACTTGTTACTTAGTTCAACTGTCAAATTTACGAAAGTTACACATCGATTGCTTATTTATAGTTTTGATTTTTTCTTAATTCGTAACACATGGCAACAACTTTGTAGGAACTATAGGATTCACAATATCCAAGCCTTGTATAGAGCTATAGCAAGTATTTGTATGTATTGAGTGAAGATAGAGGGTTTTAATTTAACGAAAACGTTTCGTATTACATAATAAAGTGAGAATCAAAATGAAATCCTATGACTTGTATGCTGCTGTATTGTATAATTGAGATATTTTTGTCAGTATTTTTTACCTTTACAAAAATAAAATATTTTATTTATTAATTTAATTCCAATACTAATAACATTTGAGCAATCCACTAATATGCTTTTAATATCACAAAACAATTATGCATAGAAATTATAACAGTAAGCATTGCACGGGGCGAAGCTCAGGGTATGCTGAGAACTGGTTGTGGGTACAACAGCCTCCATTTTTCAGCTATATGCCGTTACAGTTAGTGGGTTGCTCAAATGATATTGTAGTTGGCTTAAAGTTATTTATTGATTGTACCTTTATATATTACCGCTTAAGACGTATATAATCTGTAAGCTATTATGATAATAGTGTAATTTGTGTAACCTTCAGCTGCTTATCACCTTTGCCAGTCGTCACTGTCGAGCACTAAGCCCCACTATTTCATTGAACTCTCTCGGAATGGCTGTGAGAAGGAATAAAAAGCGTAACACCTCAGTTGGCGGTCATAAAGGTGCCCACACACTGGCTAATGAGCCGCCGCGATTTATTGCCGATAAATAATGTTACTTACATGTAATGACCAAGCGCGTGTACGTACATCGGCGGCAACGCGCCTGCATAAACTCTGAACCTAAACATTGATCTTGAATTCTTTTTTAGGAAAGGTGGTTTATAACCTTATATGTTTTTACATGCTGGCGAATAATATTTATATTTCATAATTCTAAATTATTACAATATAAGTCTTTCAAATGAAATACTTATTGGAGGAACCCTAAAACAATGGCTATGGTACGGAACATTGATTACGTTGAACGTTTTTACATGCTGGCGAATAATATTTATATTTCATAATTCTAAATTATTACAATATAAGTCTTTCAAATGAAATACTTATTGGAGGAACCCTAAAACAATGGCTATGGTACGGAACATTGATTACATTATAATAATTTTAGTAGATATATTAGTCTCCAATGATCCAAGCCTTCTAATAGTATTACTACTAGACAAAAAATAGATTGAACACCGCGATCGATTTGTTGATGACGGGAGATAACAAAGATATAAAATTGATAAAAATATAATTTACCTAGCTGCGACCCGCCTCCATCCATCTTCACAAACTATTGCGCTAAAATATTAATAATAGGATGTGATTATTCTTTATGGTATGCACAATCACAGTTATCGTGGTCTCACTAGCCGGTGCTAAAAGGGCTAATTGCAGCAATAGCGCGACTATCGCGACTTGCGCGAACTAATAAATTAACGTACGATAAACCCAGCCCTGCTGTTTTATTATGCACCAAAACTATGGAATCAAACATATCTCTCCACAGTTGATACCGTACCTTCATATAATTATAGTAAGGTTGAAATTAGTTTGTGTGGTAGTATTATTGTGCGTTCTAGGTATTTTCGGACTTGTTAAGACGTTTATACAAGTGCGTGGGATGTATCGATTCTAGAGTAGTAATAAATATCATGTTTTTTTCTTAATGAAACTTTTTTCTGTGAGCCGGCTGTAATTCAGTTGTAAAGTAATTCACGCGTACGGTTTATTGTACACAGAGTGACGCCAAGCGGGACATTCATAAATAGACATAATAGGTAATCGAAAACGTAAATAGCAGATAGTGATTCCGTTATTCACTCAAACTTACCAAACATCTTTAACATTTAGAAAGTCATTATTCTGTTTATGCCAAAATTCAAATTCGTATACCTCATAATAATAATATTTGTAAAATCAGAACAGTATCATTAGTTTGCGGGTAGTTTTGGTAAGAACTACCAACATTAAGTGTCTTACTTATTTCTTGATAAAGTACTCGCAATTTAATAAAACACCTAATAAAAGAATTGCCATTAAAAAGTGTTATAGCAATTTGGATTTTATCGTGTTCAAGAGCTTTCACATTTTAGTCAGTTTTGGAAAAGCAACCCCTATGACTCTCCAATCTTTCTGTCTAAAATGATTACACCTATAAAAGCAATTAGTTATATTTTTACGATGCGAGAAATTATTTATAAGCCTAGTACAAAATACTGTGCAGGAAAATTACTTAAACAAAATGGTAAAATAACTCGTTTGCAAAAACGTGTCTGTCTTTTTGTTACTTTTAAATGGCTTTTTAATAGAAAATAAAAGATTATCATATATCGGAATAATCCTATAAGACATCATTGTTGTGTTCAGTTAAATAATTGGTTTATGAACTTTAATGGCCGAGATTAGGCGACGACAATGTCTTAACCGCTATGTAAGCTTTTGTTGATCATTATCTTGATTTTAACCCATTTTTGCCATGTTTACGCAGACGCGAGTAGATTATCTATGACAGGGCCTGGAACCTTATTACGTGAGTATATCGGTGTTTCTATCACAAATCCTTTATTAAAGACTATGTATGGATCTAGCGTTTGACTATCCTACTTCCTACTAATATTATAAAAGCGAAAGTTTGTGTGTATGTTTGTCTTCTTCACGCTCATATGGCTACACCGATTTCGATGAAATTTGGTATGGAGATAGTTTAAGCCCTGGATTAACACATAGGCTACTATTATCCCAGAAAAAGTAGAGTTCCCGTGGGATGATTGAGGAAACGGGAAAACGCGGGTGAAACCGCGGGGCTCTACTAGTTTACCTATAAGTGAATGGTCGGTGAGGTTGGAGTCACGCTGGACCTTCCGCATAAATAGCTTGCATGAAGTACCTGTACAGACGAGACACAAGCAGCTTGCTCAACTGGAACCTCTTCGACTCGTGTTTCGTCTCCGCACGAGGCGTCCTCGGGAGATGTTCACTCGGTGAACGTTCGCCGAGCATGCTGGCCTGGAACAATATTATCTCGCGGGATTCATCATCATCATTCCAGCTATAGGATGTCCACTGCTGGACATATGCATTCCCCATTCATTTCTACAAGAACCTAATGGACGCGGTCCGCGTCCAGCCCTTGCCTGCGATCTTAGTCAGGCTGTCTGTTCACCTGGTCGGTAGCCATCCTACGCTGCGCTTGCCAGTCCGTGGTCTCCATTCGAGAATCCTTCGACCCCAACGGTCATCAGTTCTTCGAGCTATGTGCCCTGCCCACTGCCACTTCAACTTGCTAATCCGTGGGCTATATTGGCCTTTCGTTCTACTACAGATCTCCTCATTTCTGATTCGATTGCGTAGATAAATCCAGAGGATATTAGCAAGCGGAGTTAGCACAAAATATTGTGTATATAATATCATTATTATGAAAAACAGAGTGTTTTGGTGTCATTGGTTCTAACCTGAGCGTGATAACAAGTCGCGTACTGGAAAGTACCCAATCACTATGCTGTGGTGTGGATTACAATGTTACCTAAACTGAAACCTCGAGTCAGCGATGGGGTTCGAACCAGGGTCCGTTGGCAGCCGACGCTCACCTCGCAATATCGCTTCAGAAAGTTTGTTTTTGTATTATTGACTTCCGCAAGCTGTTTGTTCTTATATTTTGAAGCTTTTAACAAAACAAAACAAGTTAAAAATGCAAATAGTCATATAATTATAAATTTGCAATTAAGAATTTAGCTAATAATAAAATTATTTAATCTGATACAAGAATCTCATTTCTCATCAAGTATTCAGCAATCGGACGTTACACGTAATTTATTTTATTTATCCAATTATAAGTGATTAGAGTATTAGCAGTTTAATTACCACATTGAATTACATACTAACCTGTAAAGGAATTAGTACCTTGTTTGTATAATTCTAGAGTTAATATCTATTGAATGTTAAAGCGTACTCTCGGTGAGTTTATTGGGACACAGCGCTAAACTATTATTCTTTTTGTTTGTTTGTTACATGTCCGCTGCAGGTTTTGTTTGTTACATGTCCGCTGCAGGTTTTGTTTGTTACATGTCCGCTGCAGGTTTTGTTTGTTACATGTCCGCTGCAGGTTTTGTTTGTTACGTGTCCGCTGCAGGTCTTCGTCAGGACTCAGGACCGATAGCTTTATAGCTTTGGGTACGGCTAAATTACTTACACGTTATGCGTCATGCCTAAATATTTGCATATGTTTTCTTTCCGTATTGCAAAAATGTCGGATTTTAATGTACTTGACGGCGTATCTACCACACATTAGTCATTAACATTGATTCACAAATATTTTGCTCGTATAGCTCGCAGCACTTTTATCCGTGGGAATAAAAAAGCGAAACTTCTTCGTCGCTGATGTAGATTTTGTCTCTAGATTCTATAATAATCGTTTTTTTATAAGTGCTGATGGTTTTGGCACTACTTACACTGGTTATAACTTCATAATATTTTAAACTTAGACACACAAAGTCGATATAAGTATCGACAATTGTTTCGGCATCGTCTGAAAGCCCTCATCGGGATCTGAAGTGCAGTGTGAGACAAGAAGTCTGAAACTTTTTTTTTCGTCGACTGAGGTGTCTAAATGTAGTAGTAGTCTAAAAGTGGAGTACAGCAAAACAATTGAATGAGGAATAATTGCGAAGGCATAAGTTTGATTGGCGTTTGTCATCATTTTATCATCTTAGATATCTTACACAATTATGACTACTTTTGGAAACATGCCATTAACGCACCGCTATTAACACCGAGCGTGCTCCATCGTAGACCGTATTATCACTTAATTTCAGGTAAGAAGATGGTCAAACGCTTGACCAATCCCAATAAAAAAAAAATATGACATTGATACTGACTGGCGACAATCATTTATGCAAACAAGGAGTTATGAAAACTGGCAAGTTTTTGATGAAATCTATCTACGTGTTATCTGTGACAGAATGGACTTGTTTTACGCACGCTTCATAAAACAGTCTGTGTTCTTGGCACTTTTCATTTCAAAAGCACGATCGGTGCTACGATTTTGTTTTTGCTTATTTTTTGTGTAATTTTAGCACTTGCGTGCGTCGGCAATTGCGACCACGACACATTTGAAACGAGCCTTTGATGTTAATTAAACTTCGGTTGATTCGAGTTAGTTTTAATGAGCGTGTATGTAAATATCGGTTGGTGCGGCTTGGTTAGATCTTGGATGTTTGCTTGTTTATTGGGGTGAACTAATTTATGCCAACGCTTCTTGATTTAGTAATCTTGTATACCAATACCGCTACGGTCAAAACAGTTTTTTAAATGCGATACTTCATATACGGTCAATAAACGGAGGTATTCATCGATTCATTAAAACGAACGATGCCACAAAATAATTTAATTTTACTATAGGATATTATACTCGCCAACCCGCCTGCCAAGCGTGGCGAGTATTGGCAAATCACCCCTAGATGGGGAGGCATATGTCCTGCAATGGACGTCCTATGGCTGCTATGAATGAATAGTAATTTGCAGGTCCCTTTAAATCCTTTGGTAAACTTCATTAAACTACTTGCGACATACATTATTAATGTTGTTATGGGTCTCCTATCCACATGCGTCGAGTTACCAAATCAAAATGGTTTTGAATGTTGGCTCAAGATGTGGCTTCAAAATATTACCGTCTCCTTAGGCTACTGTTCACCAACATGTAAAACGTCCGATTATCAATTTAACCCGCGGTCAAACAGTTTTTAGCACGCAGTTAGCCAACGGTTAACTGATAATCGGATGTTTAAATTTTGGTGAACTTTACCTTAGTCAGTTTTCTATCATAAATGATTACGGTACTGCTGATTAGAGACTTATCTGTGGCGAGTAGAGGATTTCGCTCAAAAACAACATCCTTGGGTAATAATATGTTGTTTTGTACAATCTACCCAATTTGCATTGCCACAACAACAAACCACAACAAAACGTAGGTACAATGTATCTCGCGATAAATTGATTTGCATGAAATGTTCTGTGCTCCTGTTTTTTTTCATTTGGATGCGTATTGTGCGTAATTTCCCGTTGGAAGTTGTAAGGAGCCAGTACCGGTTTCTTTACGCTTCGTTACGGGAACGTGCGTGAGAACCTGCCCGACCTGTTCTCAGGATCACTTTCCTTGACGCGTCAATGTGGCGGGAAAGATGCAATGGCCTTCTTAATGTACTTGGCCCTCAATTATGCTTACTAATATTTCGTAATATTTATTAAAATCTGCTAATAACACATCTCCAGAAAATGTATTATCTTTTTTTTTTGTTTAACTATCACACAAGGTCTTTAGGTCCCAAACTAGGCAGAGCCAGTACTATGGTAACCTGATGACTGATATATATACTTATATACATATACACACCCAGACACAGGTCAAACAGACATGTTCATACACACAAATGTTTGACCTGTCCGGAAATCGAACCCGGGACCAGCGGCTCAGAAGGCAGAGTGCTACCAACTGCGCCAACCGGCTAGTCGATTTAAATAAATCCAGTGTCACAGCAATTATAGTATATAGTGAAAACAGCGTGTGAAAATTTGAGATAAAATCACAAAATATCAAGCAAGTAACATATTGAAAATATTAAAGATGGCTTTATACAAAAATAGATAACTACTTTTATATTATATATTAAATGTTATGTATATTAACATTGTAATTGTAAAATTTAAATACAATGAACAAAGTTTTTTTTTTTTTACATATTATAAGTTTGACGTGCGTTTGACAACTGTCTCACCTGATGTTAAGTGATGATGTTGTCTAGGATTTAGCACGCGAACCTAGAAGGTTCACTCGTAAACTACTTTATCGAACCGACATAGATGTCTCCACGTTACAGTATAAATGAGACATGTAGAACTGATATACAATAGAAAGTCGCGCACATCTCAGCCTTCACCGGATCCACACCATATTATAATATAAATAGTCGTATGTGTCCATCAGTTATACGTTATTTTTATTCAAATGTAGTACCTACAAGGTGTGTGCGGTTATTGGCTTTACCGTTACATTATTTATGTGATTTTGAATATCAAACTTACAAACGCAATGCACTGCGTTCATAAGCGGCTGATTATAACGGAATGGATGTAATTCTCTAGTTATGCCATGACCAAGGGACAATAGAGATCTATCATACTAAAATGCGACAGTTTGTGAGTATGTATCTATGTTTGTTACTCTTTCAAGAAAAAACTGCTAGATAGATTTGGATGAAATCTGGTATGGAGATTGCGTATACTCCGGATTAACACATAGGCTACTTTTCATCATCATCATCATCACCGTCAATCATCATCACGCGGGTAACACCGCGGGTCACAGCTAGTGTCTATCATTATACATATAAGGGTAATTAACTGGGTTAGGGAACATAGGCTGCGGTCATCCCTTGGATAGGTGATCGCTAGTGGCATTCACATCATAGTGCTTCCGCGCTCCGGAGACGCTCCTGAGCGCCATTCATCTCGTTGTTTTCCTAGGGTGATAGACATTAGATCACGAAATCGTCGAGTCGAAAGCGCTGGTGCGATGTGCTAACTCAGCATTGAACTGGTCACATATCACTATTCTGCCCACCAGCTCGCGTCGGGCAGAGTGAAGAGTGGAGATAGACGGTCAATACTTCACACGATCTGAGACGAAGGCTCGTGTTCCAGAGGTGTAGACGCTGAGCTGAGCCACATGAGCTGGTGACGCTGTTGTATCAATCTCTATTGTTTCCACGTCATGACATTTTATGCCAGCAATGTGACGTTTTATATAAAAAAGAAAATAATAGTAACCGAAGCACCCAATAGATGGCTATATTATGTAGTTTGAAATCGGTCTGTCACTGTCAAGAGATCAATGACAAATTTTTCCTCTTACTACAGTCGGCGAATTAGGTGTTTATTTTTCATTATAATTGCGTTTTCAATGCTGGAATATTCTAGTGTTACTTGGTTCTCTCAAATATCTTCTATTTCATAAACTTTTCTCTCACTTGACTATGGCAGGTACATTATAATGACTATAACGCCATCTAGGGAGTATTTACGTAGTTCTTTTTTAAGAAAACGCCTCATTAGCAGTTTGGGCTTATCTGCATTTTATACCTATTTAATTATGTTTACGAATGTTTGTTCGTATCTGTGTCAAACTGCTCCATTAATGCAGAAGACTAGTTTGGTGCAAAATAATGTTAATGTTGGTATGTGCAGTATGTGTGAATAGTAAATAGTATAGCTAGTATAGCTACATGCGTAAGGGTTGTGATGGTGTTGAGGTTACAATGGTCCAACACAGATATTAAATTACCAAAGTAATGTTTTTGGGATTCAAACTAAACTTGTTCATTTATTGCATTTTTATTTTTAGTTAAATTGTTTTTGGATTAAATGTCAAAACTGTCAAAACAACACAGGATGTCGTCACAGGGTTTTACTTCGGGGCATTAGTATATCATATATTGTTAAGTATTTTCATAGAACCCTTTCGTTTGAGGAAGTCAACAATTTTTAGAACTTTTATCAAAAAATACCTTTATAAATAAAGTGTATGAACACTTTTGTTTATACATTAATATAAAGAGCACCCAATTTTTTAACCGACTTCATAGAAGGAGGAGGATTTGTCTCTGTATGTATATATTTATGTACGTTCACCAATTTCTCACCAACTAATGACAGGTTTTGAATTTTTTTTTAACTTTTCCGACGTGGTACCATTTAAATTTAATCAAAATTGGTTTAGTAGTTTTTATGATATCGAGAAAAATATTTTAATAAATCAGGTGAATAAAATCGGTTGTCCCAATTTTTGTCAAACAATAAATTGTTGTCGTTACCATTTTCCGTCTTTAGGTACTTGTACCGTCTGTTAGTACTCCAATTGACATATCCTTTAGAGTTTTAAATGAGTCACAAAGACTATCTACATATGAACAAGTGTCAGATTTTGACGTTCTATTTCACGTTTCAGTTTACGCAGCGTAGAAATGTTAGTGAACATTTTTATATTATGTAAGTCCGCGGTCTCTCGTCTAATACAACACTAGTCTTGCATGTGCCTTACCAAATGTGACGTTTATTATTGATGGGACAAACATGGCGCAACCATTGAATAGACATCCAATATCGAGTGGAAAGTGGTCATTTATGTCTCAAGCGAATTGAATCACATTGAAATGTTGTTTCTATGACATACATATCACAATCACTTCTTGTAGAATATGAATGTAATAGCGGTGATTTATTGAATCAAAACTGGTTTAAAAAATGGAAATAAAAGTTGTATTAATATAAGATAAACAAATTAAATGATGTATATATTATTGTGCTTTTATTAAAAAAATATTGCATTATTGTAATAATTTAAATAAAATGTTTTGCTTAGCGCATATTAGATATCATTTTATCGCAATTCGATTCCGAGTTTTATTCGTATACATTATTTAGTAGTTCATAAAGTTTCTCCCCACTCTTAATTAAATTATTATGTAATATCCAGAATGTGTATGTTAGAAAATATCTGTCAATGATGTGCTTTTGAGGAATAATTTCGATGGAAGTAATGTCAGAATCGTAACGTATCAAGGCTGTTTCCCAGGTTGGACAAATTACATGTGCATCCCGTCGTGGGCTAAAATAAGCTATATGTATATTGAAATCTCAGGCTTCATTGAATTTTTATCAGCATCTTCCTTCTCTCTCTATTGGCTATGTTTCAATTAAATGTAAAAGAAGACTTCTCCATTACACCTGGCAAAATATAACGAGGAAACGTTGTGGAACTAGTAGGTATGTATAGCTCAACGGTATACAGGCGCTCTCGTCTTTTGGCCATCCGGCACGATGACGAATTTTTCACTCTTAGGCTGGTTAGCTTGTAGTATAAGCTGGCTTATATTTTGCCCTGTCCCTAACTGTTCTTGTTGAACGATGCAACATCTATCAGGTCCCACTATACTTAGAAACAGTCTTGCAATTAAGACCCTAGATAATATATAAATATGCCGCATACAGCAGTCTTGCAACTAATCGGACAATTTACTTCTTCTTCGAAATTCGTGCCTCCCCCGGCCGGTGGCATCCATAAAGGACTTCCCCGGGTAAAAAAAAAAGCTATCGACGCGAACTTGTCTAGTTAAATACTACCAGCTTGTACCTTATAAACGCATTGCAAAGGCACGTTACAGTGTATTCGATAGTGAATTTTGCGATACGCGTGTGAAATAACTATAGTAATATAATAATAATAATATGGGACAACATTCACACAAGGTCTTCAGGCCCCAAACTAGGCAGAGCCTGTACTATGGTAACCTGATGACTGATATATATATACTAAAATACATACTTATATATATACTACACACCCAGACACGGGTCAAACAGACACAAATGTTTGACCTGTCCGGGAATTGAACCCGGGACCAGCGGCTCAGAAGGCAGAGTGCTACCAACTACGCCAACCGGCCAGTCAATAATATAACAATAATATAGTGAATCTAGCCTACAAAATGTCGATGCTTGCTCACCTCTGACGGAGCCATATGTTAATTCGATGCTCTAACTACCTCGTATCGGATAAAATGCGAGATGGTATCGTATCGATTTCGCAGAATGTAATGTAGATAATGTGTTCTAGCGTGTTACATTTTACTTTTATTTACTACCAAATAGGTACAGAGACAAGTTTTTAATTGGGAGACCGTTGCGTCTCTCTCACAAAGTCGTAAAGCGACGCAAATTAGTGTCGTTATTCAGAATCGTTTGCTTGTGTTCTATCACCATTGCAGACAATATTTGTATTACAATGGTACAGACGGTTATCAACTCTGCATAAATTGTCAAACCTCATTTAGCGAGATGCCACACGTCGCCACAAGGGGTGCAGATGTCCATCGCATCTGCTTGTATGCCGTCTTTTTGTTTGCACTTAAATTGAACTTGATTGCATTATCAGTCTGTTTGCTCGTATAACTATATATGTAGCTTATAGGTTTGGTCATAAGTGTACACATAATATACTTTATTAGTTGCAGAATCTTATTGGACGTAGATCATAATTTTAAGGTTCCTTAGCCGACTGTCCATAGGATCAAGTTAACTGATTAGTCGCCTTAACTGTCGATTCGTTTTGAGGGAGTTGGTCTCTCTGTCACGCTTGTAATTTACTGTTTAGCGTATTTGAAGTAATAGAATAATAACAATTGGTTGCAATCTTCTTGGTTGCGTCTTTCATTAGTTGAAATACGTTTACAATTGCTAGACATCGCAGTCTAGCAGTGTTAGTTGTCTTCCATTAATGTATACATGATCTGTTGTGTACTTCGATCAGGAATAAAGTATTTCCGATCTAAGGTTGTGTATTATATGTGTATATGTTGTTGTCCATGAATTAAATTATATTATAAGATACATTTATTTCCAAAATAATTTATATCATCCAACCAAATTATCGTATAAAGGCGATAATTTGTATGTGTGTATATTTGTTACTCCTTCATGCTCAAACGGCAGCACCGATTTCAATGAAATCTGGTATGGAGATAGTTTAAATCCTAGTTTAACACATAAGCTACTTTTTATCCCAAAAATCACTGCTGCTCCCGTACGATAAGACAATAATTAAAAAATCTCTCTTACGTCTTCACACTCAAACAGCTATACTAATTTTGATGATATTTGGTATATAGATAGGACAAACCCTGTTATAATACATAGACTACTTTAATCACGAAAAAAGGAAAGTTCCCTTGGGATAAATGAGGTAGCAGGAAAACCGTAATCCACGTGGGTGAAACCGCGGGCGCTACTACTATAATACATATTAATACTGACTTAAATTTAAATTGTTTTAAACTCTGTCCTACCTTTAGAAGCACTCATTTTTTTATTTACTAGTGTATAATTTTACTTCACTTTAAAGAAATCAATTGTACTCTATATCAGTTCGATTCTCGCACGTAAATAAATTCAAATAATCACACCAATTAACGAAACCCACTCGACTGTTTATCATAATTGGCATTAGCTCAGTTGTACTATAAATCATCGCTCGATATTAGAGTACCGTTGATACTTTATAGTTTGACCAAAGTCATCCGGCCGGCGGGCGAAATCCCCGTACACGGCTCGTTAGTGCTATCGCTCCAACTCGTTCAGTGGCCTTTAGTCGGTACACTAGCTAATAAATGTAATACGTACCTATCCAAGACGCCTACCAATCGTAAAAAATGGGATAACTTCCAAATTATACCAGTAGATATAATATAAATTACGGTACTCTAAATAAAACTATACTGGATGCGGCCGCTTCCAACCGGTTCTTGTGGAAATCAATGGGGAAGGCCTTTGTCCAGCAGTGGACGTCCTATGGCTGAGATGATGATGATTATGATGACCATTTGAGAAGACAAATGTGAAGTTAGTTTGGAGCTAGTTTTTTTAATAGACTATGTAAAAATAATTTTTTTACAATTTTAAGTACAAAACATATTAAATAGTTGTGCAGGCTGACTTTTCAAATTAACTTTATCCTATATGCGGATCTTAGAATAATGAAATCGATAGAACAATGAGAAGGTCAGCGTCTTATAAAATATTTAGACTGCAAATTACTCACAGAAACTATTCCTCGAATGTGTTCAACTCGTTTACTGGGAACTTAGTTGCTATGAATGACATATTTCAGATATAATGACGTGTGAAAAGCATGGTGCCGTGTTCGTAAAGAGAATGCGTACTTATTTAACTGTGGTTCCAAAGTAAAGTAAGTTCCAAATAGAAAGTTTAAATTCACTTTTAGAATAGAATTTCATTAATAAAATTTTTCTTACTTCTTAACGCACAGTTCGGTAATAGAATATGTGTATAATTTAATTAACGGCAACGTGCTTAATGTAAGTAATTTTTTTATGGTGTACCTTAACCGGTCCTTATTGACAGAGACTTAGAAAACCAGGCGAGCAATTGCATATCGCCTATTCAATCAATATCTTTTTTAAATTCGTCTATTACTATTGACAAAAATACTTATGAACATACATAAAAAAAAATAGAGAAACATAGAAAATAGCACCTCTTGAAGTTTATTCATGAAGTTTATTTTTTGTTTGTACGTGTTGGAGACTCGTTATAGCTCATGAATTATTTTAGATGAAGTGTTTCCACGAAATATTTTGTGCAGGGGTTACGTTAGAGGTTAAGTAGTTAGGTACCATTACTTCTTAGCGCAGTCATACTGTTACGCGTTATGCATTCGGACCGCGTTAATCCCGTGTGAACAGTATTACTAAAATATAAACGAATTATCGCGTGATTTGTTACAAGCGACGCTAATAGTGTGTTAAAATCTATACGAGTGCTACATGGGAATTATATTACTTGAATTGAACGGTAGTTCGACGAATTGCACGGTCAGTTTTAATTTCATTTCAATTAATTAAATTGTTTATAACTACTTCTGGTCAAATGAATTCAGAATTTTAGACAGCATATACCTATACACGACAAGTAATTTACGAAAAATTATCCGGCGCTTTTATGTATCTATTTAAATAAATGTTATTTATTTCTAAATAAGACACCAATGTGGATTAAGGTGTAGTATTTTTTAAAATTAGTTTTATTACTTCAACATAAACTTTGTTTTTATTAGATCAAATTAGATTATTATTGGCATTTCTATTAAATATATTCTATTTCTTCTTTCGGTGCCTCTCCACTGTTGTGGGTTGGCTGTCAAACAAAATCAACGGATATTGGAAATATGTCCGCATATTTCCAATGTCCGTTGATTTGTCTGATAAATGTTAGAAAAGTCAATTTTTTCGGTCAGACCAAGCGTGGCTGGGGTAAGCTAAAAATAATAAGATAAAAGCTTTTTACCATTATCACTGGCGCATTAAACACATCAATAGGAAATAATTACATTATTTCCTCCCGTTGAACCACAACAACGACCACGTGGTCTAAAGGTGGGCCACAAGTAGGTCAGCGTGCCCTTGACATTGCGCCTGCGCACTGCGCGCTGCGCCGTGCACAGGCTCACGGCGCTCCTTGCAATATTTGTTTTGTGTGTTGCCATGAAAAAGTGTTTACCCATTTGTTTTTTTTTAAATCTTTATTAGATTATAGAGGATTTGATCAGACATGATCATGCCATCCTCACAGGCAAAATCTTAATGTAATTATAACCTACGGCTTAGTGATAATTTTACTAGTTTATATAACATTCTGACTTCCTCTGACAGAGGATGCGCCAGAATGCTATTATATGTACCAGTTTCGTACAAATTAATATTAGTTTTTATCCTAAATGTCATCCTTTCCGGTTCGTTCCGCACCCACTCCACTACAACATGGTACACACCCTCCAACATGGTACACACCCTCCAACATGGTACACACCCTCCAACATGGTACACACCCTCCAACATGGTACACACCCTCCAACATGGTACACACCCTCCAACATGGTACACACCCTCCAACATGGTACACACCCTCCAACATGGTACACACCCTCCAACATGGTACACACCCTCCAACATGGTACACACCCTCCAACATGGTACACACCCTCCAACATGGTACACACCCTCCAACATGGTACACACCCTCCAACATGGTACACACCCTCCAACATGGTACACACCCTCCAACATGGTACACACCCTCCAACATGGTACACACCCTCCAACATGGTACACACCCTCCAACATGGTACACACCCTCCAACATGGTACACACCCTCCAACATGGTACACACCCTCCAACATGCCACACTCGTCACAGTTTGGTTTACTTCACTTACCCATCCCCCATTTGTCATATTGTAATAACAAGACAGATTTTCCACCGACTCGCAAATAACGGAGTAGGTTCTCGAGTTGTGAACCGATGAATCTTATTTCATTCGAAGCTATGCACTTACAGATTAGACTTAATTGTTTTTTTAATTAACATTCTTACTACTTTTGCATGATTTTTGAGCAATTTCTTGTAAATAAACAAAATCCAAGAGTAAGCGTGTAACTAAAACAAGTGTAAGCCTACTAATTTGGTTGAACAAAGGAATCACTACAACTGTATTCAAACAAGAACAGATTAATATTTAAAGCACAAGTGGATAATAGATAAAAAAAAACCAAGACATTACAATCCAACAACTAATCTGTGCGATAAGGTATAAAGGGGAATAAAGCTAAAATCAATTTTAGCCTTATCGTTAAGAACAGGTGCTTATCCAATTTAATACCACCGCACCGGTGTTCCGAACATCATATCGAATATCGCTACATTTCGTAGTATTTTCAATTTACACAATGGCAACCCTTCCTCTCCGTGGGTCACCTTCAGTCCCGCACGCGATTGCGCGGGACAGGTGCACTGCGCGTGCGCATATGATTTATGCCACAGTCTGTATTTTGCACATGTTGTCTGGAAGAAGATTGGCAAAAAACATGTTTCTTTAAAAATTCAAGCAATCAAAGAGCAACTTAATTTCTAGTAGATTCATTTAAATAGGCGATGTTGTTCCCCTATAAGAAAAAAAAACCAAAATAAAAATATTTCCTTATGTTCAGCAGAAAAACATCACATTTGTAACCGACTTAAAAAAAGGGGTTTTCAATTCCACCCGTACGTTTTTCTTTATGTTTGTTACTGCATAACTTTCGACTGGAGGAACCGATTTTGATCGTTCTTTTTTATCTGTAAATTGGTGCTTCCCTCGTAGTGCCATTTAAATTTCATCAAAATCGGTCAAGGGGTTTTTGAGTTACACTTCAATAACTGAAAAGTGCTACGCATACGTCGATAACATTGTAGTTGCAGGTGGACCAATCGGTGAACATGCACAATGACAATTGATCCCGTGAGTAGCAAAAGTCACTGAAAAGGGTGAAAAATAAATGATACAAAAAAATGGAACCGACTTTAACAAGTTATTTCATACTTTTGAGTGTTGAAGTCGGTTCCTGTTTTGGTAAATTGTTTGTAGACAATGTAGAAAACTAGCAGAGAACAAATGCAATATGGCCAAAGAATTATTTGTCTAATGCTTTTGTCAGTCCCTCTCATAATTATGGCTCACCTTTAATAGTTATCCTTTACCATTTGTACCTAAGCATTAATAGATACATAGTATCTGTAATTTATTTAAATCAGTTTTATTTAATAGTGTCATCTCAAATACAGATTTTCCAAACGTTAATATATCTTTAGAGTTAATACCTCTCTTTTTATAGTCTTTTAAATTAATTGAGCATAAAAGTCTTGTAGCCTAAGTCGATTTCAGTGCACCGCGCGACCGCAGTTCTTTGTAACGAAATGTTTGTGGTGACAGGTGTGCTTCGCAATGCCCATGCGCATATCCGACAAATTCCTACCCAGATCCATCCCTCCTTTATCATTATTACTGATTATGAGCTTATTCAAACGATGCTTTTTAATATCTAGCATCGAACCAAAGTGTATTAATTTCTTTGATTTATCAAATTTTATGAAATTGATTGAGAGAGTGCTCAAACGCCAGACCTATAGACACAGTCACAATGTATATATAATAAGATGCTAACGCATGATACAGTATGTAGAAAATGAAGTTTTGTATGAAATGTAGTGATATCGATTGCGCGTCAGTTAAACACCAAACCCATAATTTCTTTTTTCTATAAGACTCTATACTTCTAACTCTAGAGATATCTTCTTGGCTAGTTAATTTTACTCAATAATTATTCACCGCCTTTATCGTTTCTGAGTTTTTTTTTTTTTTAAACACTTACACCCCCGCACTAGGTTACCCTGTATCGCGGGAGGCATAGAGACACACAATGACAATACGCAAACATCCAAGACCCGAGAACAAACATCTTTGCTCATCACCGAAATGTTTGCCCCGGCCGGGATTCGAACCCGGGATCGCGGTTCCAAAGTCAGTGTCGCTGATCACTGAGCCACGACGACCGTCGAAGTTCGTCCTACTACTATTTTAAATGTCAAAGTTTGTGTGTATGTTTGTTACTTCAGGGTCCCCACGGACCAGAAGTCAAGCCACTGACGACTGAGCCACATCGACCGTCAGTTTTGCGTTCAAGCTATTTGACAACAGTGATTAAACTCCAAAATATATATTATTATAGTACATTTAATAAGCAAATACACACTTCTCGTTTGCATACATGTTGCTCTTAAAAACCACATTTGTAAGAGTTGTTCTCAAGGGTCGTCTTAAACACAGGTTTAATGATATCCAACTAAAACAAGCCAGTTACCAAAAAAATAAATGTCTAATATTTAATTTGCAATAATCTGATGCTGAACATAATGGATTTTGGTTTGAGCAAATTTCGTTATCACCATTATAAATAATAAAAAAAAACGAATAAAAATTAACAAACCTGAACAGTTGATGTTGCGGTATAGTTTATTAGCTGTATATTTTCGTGCACCGATGCAAGTACAGAGTAATAAAAAATAAAACGGGCCAAACCCTTGTGCAGGATCAAAAAAGAGCATAACATATCGCATCGCTCTCCAACCGAACGATAATATGTAATGTTTATCGCAGTATACTTTTAAAAAATAGTGTTTTAAAATTATACCATTATATCTTTTGTTATTGTAGGTATATATTTCAATACCTACACATTAGCCATATGCGTTGACACTTTGGCGCCGTCACATCTTCCCGAGACGCATGTTAGAAAACCTATGTAGTGGTATACTTGACCCGTTTGGGGTCGAGACATTGGGCCCGTGGGGACCGGGAGCTTATCGGATTTTCCAAAACTTATCAGAGCGTTTATCAATGCGACGCGTGACCAAAATGCTGGCACATATTTGACTCAACGAATCAGCAATCAATTCCACGTGGCAATTTGTACTTTGCCTTTACGCAGGATGATGGAATCTGTCCGAAGCTATGTTTGCCTTAAAACCCCACGTAGGTACTTATACAATAATTATAAATTGACTGGTGTGTGAATGAAGTCATTGCAAAAAATGTATAGCTTAAGGTATTATGAGATTCAGTGCACGCGCCGCCGTTACCCGATATGTTTCGTAAGGCTCTACGTTTTTTACCCGCGTCGTTCGTCCTTCATCTTTATAAGCTTTGTTTAGTTTTGGGTTATCAAAAAATGTAAAATATTAAGCTTAAGACGTTTAAGTTAAGGTGCTTTGTCGAGTAAACATCGACTAGACCAATAACTGTTCTCATAATAATCTTTTGGTTAATGTGTCGAACATGATCACAATAACATTGTAAACGCGAAAGTTTGTGTGTCGTTTGTATGTTTGTTACTTCTTCACACTGAATCGGATTTGCATGAAATTTTAAATGAAGATAGCATGAGACATAGGCTACTTTTATCTCGAAAAAAGTATACTTCCCGTGGGATAATTGAAACAGAGGGAAAACCTTAGTCCATGCAGGTGAAACCGCATGGCAATGTTATAAATTTAATCAAGTCAGCCATGATTATGTACGTATCTGTATATATTCTAAGATTGATCAATAAGAACGATTAATGTATAAAATTATATTTTTGATTTTACTTACTTAATCACATACAAAATATATATACAGGATGTTTTTTTGAGAAGGGCGGTGATGGCCAAGTCCTAAACCACGAGAGTTAGAGAAAAGTCGTGAAAGGAGTCATGCCCTCGATTTATATGAAAACAATAACTGCATATTTATTTTTATCAAAAATCTCTCACTTGTGACGGAAAAGGACCCGAAAGATTTATAAAAAAAAAAAAAACACCTTTTTATTGAACCAATGGATTCTGTTACTAATAAGGATCACAAGACTTAAAAAAAAGCTTTTCCAAAAATGAAACGAAATAGCAAATTTTTACGATTTACCTTTAACATCTCAATTATATCTAACTAATAAGTGGCTCGAAATGGTTTCCATTCACTCCAATGCATAAGTTTATGAGCCTCTCTAGAGACTTTAAGGCTTGTGATCCTTATTAGTAACAGAATCCATTGGTTCAATAACAAGGTGTTTTTTATAACAAATCGTTCTGGTCCTTTTCCGTCAAAAGTAAAAGATTTTTGAAAAAAAAATATGCAGTTATTGTTTTCATATAAATCGAGGGCATGACTCCATTCACGACTTTTCTCTAACTCTCGTGGTTTCGGACTTGGCCATCATCGCCTTTCTCAAAAAACCAACCTGTAGATAAATAATCTGATTTGCGTCCACCGAGAACCTGAATATATAAACATTTTTTTAAATACACAAAAGTCACAAATACTGCACCTTCCTTTAGCAGATTCTCACGTCTCCGTATCATGTTACCGCCATAAATTATATTCCGCGATAGCTTAACAAAACATTAACAGAAGTATGACAATCCGTATGGAATCCACCTGACTACCCCTCTCCCCCTCCCCAGCCCTGTACACACACCCCCTGACCACCACCGCACACAAAAAATATCATATCTCGTTACCAAATCTACCTTTTGTTGCCAGTTGAGCATGATGCCGGAGCATATTGGATGTGGCATATTTTTTATGTGTTGAATAAAATATCTTTTCAATTTGAATATTGTTAAATAGGTCAATCTTTGCAAAAACTAAATCATATCAATAACTTATTCTTACACATTATATATTAATAAAGTTATACTGACGAAAGTACAAAAGTATTTATTCTTTTATCATGGCCCTTCATGCTTCTGAACACATCATCTGCTGTGCTTTCTCTCTGCCATTAAACATTCTCTTTGCTCAGCGCAAAGAGAAGGTGGAATAATTGGTGGTTTGTTATTCTATCCGGATAACGTATCCTTTTTAATTGGATGTCACAAAACCTTTATTCCACTTTTTATTCCAGTTATCTATACAGTCATGATTCGTCGCATTGTGCTAGGCGTAAAGGATAAAAAAAAACTTTTACGAACGATACTAGCCGAAAAACTGGTGGATGTCGCGGCTGTAAAAAAGTTTAGTTTTAAAAATGGAACGTTGGGTTTTGTTGTTTTTTTGTGCCGTGATGCAATGGATAGCGGGGCATTGTTACTTGCGGTTGTTTCCATGAAAGGTTTTTTTTACCATTCGGGTGTTAGTTGCGTATTTATGAGCGTTGTTTATTTTTTAATATTTAGCCATATTGTAACACAATGTGATTCAGAGGCATAAATTAAGGATTCTTTGGCAGAACGTTCTTTTCGGTTGATAGTAAACGATACTCCTATAAGTCACTGAGATGTAAACTTTAATAAAATTAACGTTGCTTATAAAATATGTAATTGTTTATTTATATTATTAGTACTTCATTATGGTTATTTTTATGGTCTCCCCTTTTTTTGACCTTATCTCCTTTCTGTGTTTTGTGTCTGTCTGATTGTCATTGATATTTGTGTACAGCTTCTGTCAATTTTATCAGCTCGGGGACTCATATTGGTCAGACCAGTTATGGGTGCTAGTCTTGCTAGTCCGTAGCCTTCACTAGAGCTTTAAGCCGCATAAGCATAATCGTTCCCGACCATTACAACTTGTCATGCTTGGCTATGTCGCTGATTATTATTTATCTATGGATCCTCTAAATTTCAGTAATGACAATATTGAATTAACATTGAATGAATCAGAACATTAAACCTCGTTAAACTGAAGAGAGACTACATTTCCTTGCTATTACTGGTAATACCTACACACTTATAACGAAAGCTTGTTTATTATGACATATAATTTATATAAATTATAATTGACCCGTTCAAATAGAGGCCTATTTGTTTAGTAATGACTACAGGATTTGAAAAAAACTGTTGCGAACTTTGTATAATTCAGAAATCACGAATTCCACGCGACTTATGTCGGAGATCCCTGTGGAGTAAAAATGGGTTCCGACACCATTAATAATTGCCACTTTTTGGAGATCGGTGAACCTTTGTCTGAAATGTGCCTAATATGATATTTAAGAAGCTAAAAATGGCGGCGTTGTGCAAGCACAATTCTTTGAAATATAATCTTGGCCCAAAACAAGTCTTCCTATTTTACGAGCATTGTAATTGGAGTCTAAAAAGAGACCCATAAACTTTAATAACGAATTATTATTTGGAATGGAAGCCGCCATGCAGATTATTATATTTGAATTTAATTTTTAGGAATGTAAATTTAATTTGGTTGCTTTAAATTGAGACTTTTGACCAATATCCAACACCAAAGTGGGCGATATAGCACATTTCATTGTCTATACCTGGCTAAATGAGCGACGCTTGGCGACTTTATTTCGTTTCGAATTCTTACTTTGTAGGAATTTTCGGTAAAAGTGTGCTATGTGCTTATGTTCATGTTATGGTGGTATATTTCATTTATATACATGCATGTTGGATCCCCCATTATCGATCGATTTAATATGTATGATCTGTGCGCAAACAAATATTATCCAGCATACCTACCTCTAACAACAACGTTTCCCAAAATAACCCGGTATACAGAATGTGCCATTCCTACAACACCACCGATTTTCCCAAAGTCATATTCGCATGTAGTCTCCCATCCTTCAAATCTAATGTTCATGCCCTAGTCAAATATATATCAAAATATTATCTTTTGTAATTAATATAATTTATTTGTAAATTAAAATTTAGTGTCTACAATACATGGAAAGGTTGTATGTAGTTGTAATTGGACTTCAGGTTTAATATTATGTATAATCATTGTTCTTAAAATATCATATTTGTAGCCTGCTGTCTGTAACTATACCTATTATAAATAAATAAATAAATGATTAGGTACCTATTGACATAATAAATACAACTATACATATAACTCAAAATTGATAGCAATGATGGAAAATTGATTGAATGACCTAATGAAGTCCTTGTTTTTGTTAATTGAGTTATATTTTAAGAGTTTTTATTGTGTATCGCATTAACCATATGCTAGGAAGAACCCAGAACAGCCCTAGTGGTATGGGCTGCTATAGCTTAGTTGGACAGAGCGACAGGACGGTATTCTGTAGTCGTGGGTTCAAGTCCCACTAGCAGCCGAATTTTTCCTTCAAATATTTGAACATAAGTTCTTCCTAGTATATGGTTAATGCAACACACAATAAAAACTCTTAAAATAAGGGTAGGGTGCCTTCGTTTGATACGATATCAACTGTAATGTTGGTGTTGGAGCGCCTGACGAATACTTCAAAGCAGCGCGCGACGATGCGTCCTGCTTTTAGTTTTAAGTTTTAATGTCATTATTGCATGTGTCACTACCACGATAGTACATCCGTTTTCAAGTAATTCCAAAGTCTCCTCGTTTTATTTTATTAGTCCTGGTTGCTCCCGAACATGGTCCATTTTCGAACCGGATTGTGATATTCATCGAGTTACTTCGAAGAATAACGATATCAGCGATATTAACGACGGAAATAATTAACCTGGACTTGAGAGGTTATACGCCGGCGCCGCCAGCGTGGATTTTGGATTGAGTACATATTATTTTCACGGTGCTAAGTTTATATTGGATAATATCGTCACCCAACACTCGTACAGGTTGTATTTAACTTAATTATAAGTACCAAAGGTTAGTGCATTTCAACTTGTATTAATATAAATTATGTTCATTGAGTACCGTCTTGCATTTGAATGGTTTTGTTTTGTTGTATGCTACGCGTGCAATTAGCGACAATAGTCTTTATATAATACTTTATGTATCGTAGGAATTGGCACTACATTTATATAATTTTCATTGTTGCATTAGAGCGTAACTATCCAGTGTAAGTTTGATGCGTAGGTATTCATCAGCCATAGTTTATTTTATTTAGTGTTAGATATTATTTCCAATTATTGACTACAGTGTTAGTTACTTAAACCGTAGTGTACTTCAGATTTGTTGCTTACTTATATCCTATATAATATAATTTAAAGATTAGTTATTAAGGAATTTATAGTAAAAAGTTTGCATCATTACATTAGTAATCAGATTTATTATTATTTCCACATATTTACAGTAAAGAGTACCTAATTACTTTGTTACATCACATTTAAATCAACCGTATAACTTAGTTGCTACATAACCTCTGTTTTAAGTATATGAACGTATTTGTTACTGTATACATTTCAGGTCGACAACACTCGAGTCCCAGTATGTCCGAGGAGAGGGAATTAGTAAAGAAGCGAGGCAGTTTTAAGGGCCGCTTAACTATATTCATCAATTACCTGGACGCAATTATTGACCAGACTCTAAGTAGTTGTGACGTCACGGAATTACAGCTACGCATGGGCAAAATTGAGTCGTTGTACGAACAATACGATGAGGTACAGTTGCGGTTAGAATGTATGGTTGATGATGTAAAGGCCCAGTTGTCTGAGCGTTTAGAGTTTGAGACATTGTATTATAAGGCATTGTCGAGGGCTCAGCAGTTAGTGAGTAAATGTAACAAGGATAATGATTCGATTTGTGGTAAAAGTACTCGTGGTAGTGTTTATAAACATAATATTAAGTTGCCTACCATACAACTTCCGAAATTTAATGGATTATATAGCAATTGGTTGGAGTTTCGTGACACCTTTACTAGCCTCATCCATCATAATGACGAGATTGATGAAATCAACAAATTTCATTATTTGCGTGCTTCTCTGGAGGGATCTGCTGCTGTGGTTGTTCAGTCAATTGAGTGTTCCGCTAGCAACTATGATGTGGCTTGGAAGTTAATATGCGATCGATTTGACAATAAAAGATTGTTGGTGCAGAATCACTTGTCAGCATTATTTAATATAGAACTTATCACAAAGGAGTCCTCAGTCGCTTTGAAAGGTTTATTAGACCTATTAAATAAAAACTTACGAGCGTTGGAATCGTTAGGTGAACCTGTCAAGCAATGGGATACTTTGTTGATATATTTAGTTACTCGTAAGTTGGATCAGAAATCTTATCGCGAATGGGAGGAATTTATAGGCCGTACTGACAAGGACAGCAAGATTACATTCGATGCATTCCTCCAATTTATTCGCACACGCGCTGATTTAGTTGAAACTTTGGAAATACCAAGACATAACGCGTCAGGTATCGCTAAATTAGGTTCCACGAGTAAAATTAAATCTATGGTGACGACACAAAATTCTAATAATGTAAGCACTGAATCTGTCATGAAGCTATGTCCCAATTGCAAGGGTGACCATAGTCTAACTAATTGTTCACAGTTCCTTGGTTTGAGTAACGAGGCCCGTCGTAAATTAGTGCCCAGTTTTAAATTGTGTTACAACTGTTTTCGTTCGGGTCACTTCTCCAACAACTGTAAAAAACCGGGCTGTAAGTTATGCAAGCGCAGGCATAACACATTAATTCATACTTCTGACACTAGCCATAATCGTAGTGATAACATAACTTCGTCTCCGTCAACGTCTGCGTCGCCCGCGCACTCTGCTAACACTGACGTTAGCAATGTAGTTTTATCTGCTAACATTTCACCTTCTCCTGGCGACAGGAGGAAGGAGCGCGGCGTGTTGTTGTCAACTGCTCTAATTAAAGTATACGATCATACTGATTGTGAGCATATTGTGCGAGCGACACTCGATAGCGGCAGTACATCATGCTTCATAACGGAGCGACTATGTAAACGACTTAAATTAGATACAAGTCCGATAGATGGCTCAATTTATGGCATAAATAACGCGACCTCTCGCATAGGCAATACTTGTCAGGTTAAAATGACGTCACTCAACAACAGCTATAATGCTAAGTTGTTTTGTTTTGTTTTGCCATTAATAACTAATGAAATGCCATGCCGTGAATTAGATTTATCTAACCTGAATATTCCCACTGATATTTGTTTGGCAGACCCTACCTTTTACAAGCCCTCCGATGTAGATCTTTTAATTGGTGCTGATCTATTCTGGGACCTGTTAGGTTCGCAAAGAGTAAAGCTAGGAGTCGGGAAGCCGGTGTTATGTGAAACCAGGTTAGGCTGGATCGTCTCTGGTCCCATATTATATAATAATGGTAAATTATGTAACAATGTAAGTTGTAATTTTACTCAAACGAGTTCCTTTATTGATCATGACTCAAAATTCATTCGTGATGATTTGATGCGATTTTGGAATCTTGAAGAGGTTACCTCGCAGCAGTCTAATTATTTACCAGAGGAAAAATTGTGTGAGGAGCATTTTATTAAAAGCACGACTCGCTTAGAGGACGGTCGTTTTTGTGTCCGTATACCAATGAAGCAGAACCCTTCTGTTCTAGGTGATTCATTTCATAGGGCTTCAAAATGTTTATATTCCCTGGAACGCAGACTTAAGGCTAAACCTGATTTTAGTAAATTATATCACGAGTTTATGGCAGAATATGAGTCGTTAGGTCATATGACCGCAAACAAGGAACTAGGTTTAAATGGTTATTATATACCTCATCACGGGGTACTACGCGAATGTAGTACCACTACCAAACTGCGTGTAGTGTTTAATGCTAGTTGCCCTACTTCATCAGGAATATCCTTAAATGATTTACAGATGGTGGGTCCTACGGTTCAGGACGACCTCCTGTCTATACTTCTTCGGTTTCGCCAGTATAAGTATGTTTTGTCAGCCGACGTGGAAAAGATGTATAGACAGATAGTAGTCCATCCATCTGATAGGCACTTGCAACAGGTAGTTTGGCGAGAAGACACGTGCAGTCCTGTCAAAGTATTTAAACTCAACACCGTCACATACGGTACTGCGAGTGCGCCGTTTCTTGCGACGCGTTGCCTTCAGCAATTAGGCATTGAGTGCAATAATGATAAGATTGCCACCATAATCAAGCATGACTTTTACGTAGATGATCTACTCACGGGTGGCGATGATTTAAATGAAGTCATGTTAATTCGTAATGAAGTCACCAATGTACTGAGATCAGCTGGCATGCCACTTCGAAAGTGGAAGTCTAACGAACCTATTTTAGGACCAGGGACTTCTCAGTCATCCTTAGATTTAGGTATGGGATCTAATGAGCCTAATAAACTGTTAGGGCTTTACTGGTTTGCTGACTCTGACGAACTAGGTTTCTTTATTAGTTCTGAGTTGCCTTTTAATGGCAGCACAAAGCGTGACTTGCTTTCATCAATTGCACGCATTTTTGATCCTTTAGGTCTTTTATCTCCTTTTGTAGTAACCATGAAGATGTTGTTGCAAAAAATGTGGTTAGACAACCTCTCATGGGACGAACCGTTGACTCTGGAACTCAACACAACTGTAAATGCTATTATTAAAGATCTCATGCTACTAAATAATTTGCGTATCCCACGTATTGTTATGTCCGATTCGTATCAGGCCGTAGAACTCCATGTATTCACGGATGCATCTGAGCGCGCGTACGGTGCGTGTGCCTATGTCCGTAGTGTCCGCAGTGATGGTGAATGCATGGTCCGTTTATTGATAGGTAAAAGTCGTGTGGCGCCCATTAAACCTACCACGATTCCGAGGTTGGAACTGTGTGGTGCTGTAGTGGGAGCTCGCGTGTGTGAGAAGGTGGTCAAATCACTTCGCGCAAAGTTCGATCGTGTTTATTGTTGGACAGACTCGACCATTGTATTGGGATGGTTACAAATGTTGCCCTCTAAACTTCAGCCATTTGTACGCAATCGCGTTGCTGAAATTTTAGATAAGACAGGAAACTGTACTTGGCGTCATGTCCCAACTAGCAAGAACCCAGCAGATTTAATATCTCGTGGCGTGGATATTGATGCTCTGCAAGGGTTACATCTGTGGTGGTGTGGTCCCGACTTCTTGAAGGAAGATCAGTCCAACTGGCCATCTCAACTTAAATGTTTAGAATTCGAGACATTGCCCGAAACGCGACCTCAAGTTTCATTAAACGCTATTGTAGAAAGTAGTTCCTGCAATTTATTTATAGATTTTAAGCGTTTCTCTAATTATTTAAGACTTGTTCGTTCCGTAGCATATGTGTTGAGATTTGTTAGAATTTGTAGAAAACTTCCTGTAACTAGTAATTTCCTATCAGAAGAAGAACTACAGGAAGCATTGAATGTTATTATTTTAAAATGTCAAATCGATTCGTTTCCAGAGCACAAATTACTTGTAAACAAACAAGGTTTACCTTCAAAAAGCGCCCTTCTCAAATTTAATGTGTATTTAGACAGCAACAATATAATGCGTGTCGGGGGACGCTTAGAGAATTCTGACTTCTCATATAATAAAAAACACCCTATTATTTTACAGTCCACTCATATATTTACAAAACTATTGTTTAACTTCGAGCACAAGAGGTTGATGCACGCAGGCCCACAGTTACTATTAGCGTCGATAAGGGAATCGTATTGGCCCATAGGCGGCCGAAATTTAGCTAAGGCTTGCTATCATAACTGTGTCCGCTGTTGTCGTATGAAGGGTAATGTAGTTACCCCCTTAATGGGGAACTTGCCACAGCAGCGTCTCCGTCTGGGAGGCTATGCCTTCGACAGTGTTGGCGTAGATTATACCGGCCCTATCATGTGTGCCAGTCGGCAAGGCCGCGGTTGTAGGCTAGTAAAGGTGTACGTGGCTATATTCATTTGTTTCACCACCAAGGCTATTCACTTAGAGCTCGTAGGTGATCTAACTAGTAATAAATATTTACTGGCTTTGTATAGGTTTATTTCGCGAAGGGGAATACCCGTTAACATTTATTCCGACAACGGTACCTCATTCGTTGGAGCGTACAACGATTTATCTAAATTTTTAAAATCAAATTGCGATTCCTTAGGTGCAAGTTTGGCTAATGATGGAGTTAAGATGCACTTTATTCCCGCTTATACTCCTCACTTTGGCGGACTCTGGGAAGCGGGTGTTAAGTCGACAAAATACCATTTAAAGCGAGTGTTGGGAAATTGTAATCTCACGTTCGAAGAACTTAACACCACACTGATCCAAATTGAGGCAATTCTGAATTCTCGTCCGTTGACGCCGCTGTCCGCTGATCCTGCTGACCTTACACCTCTGACTCCAGGACACTTCCTTGTCGGTCGGCCGCTTACTTCACTGCCACAGCGAGATCTTCAGGAACACTCCATTCATCATTTAACTCGTTTTCGAAGAATCGAGCAACTCCGTCAGCATTTCTGGGTTCGATGGAGTAAGGAGTTTGTTTCCGAGTTGCAGCAGAGAACAAAATGGCGTTCCTGCAAGGATGCATTGAAGCCTGATTCCTTGGTAGTGATCAAGGAGGATAACCTACCCCCCCTGAAGTGGAAGTTAGGTAGAATTGCCGCCGTCCATCCAGGATCAGATGGCATCGTTCGTGTGGCTGACATCCGGACTACTGCTGGAGTAATTAGACGGGCCTTCAACAGGATTTGCCCATTACCCGTCTCTGCTGATGTTTGTTGAAAGAGAATCTTTCAACGTCCGGGGGCATGTTGGAGCGCCTGACGAATACTTCAAAGCAGCGCGCGACGATGCGTCCTGCTTTTAGTTTTAAGTTTTAATGTCATTATTGCATGTGTCACTACCACGATAGTACATCCGTTTTCAAGTAATTCCAAAGTCTCCTCGTTTTATTTTATTAGTCCTGGTTGCTCCCGAACAGTTGGTCTATCGGTCCTATTAATTAATTGTTCATACAATTAAAGGTAGATGGCGCTAATAACATCCCCCGCAGATGTTAATAAGGAAGGAAGTAATTCGGCCCTAGTGGTATGGGCTGCTATAGCTTAGTTGGACAGAGCGACAGGACGGTACTCTGTAGTCGTGGGTTCAAGTCCCACTAGCAGCCGAATTTTTCCTTCAAATATTTGAGGTATATTTGTTGATGTAGACTTATAACAGTGCTGTTGTTAATGAAAAACAAGGAAATAAATGTCTTTTTCTTTAAACAGTATCAATTGCAAATTTTCATTCAAATCGTCAGAGTAATTTCAGAGCTAAGTGCAGCAGTTTTTTGAATTTAGAAATCTTATAAATATGTAAACAACATTTCTTTATATTTTCAAGCAAGTTTAGGTGATGTGTTTGGAAATACATTTATTTACGTATTTCGTAAAAAAAACAATCAATTCCATTTTTAATTTTTACTCACATACTACGCGAATTACTTTAAGCACTTAATGACACATTATAATAATATATTATTTAAATATAACTATGACAAGGTTTTCAAATATTGCTATGCTCGCGTAAGTATCGTGTATGCTTAAATAAAAAATAAAATTATACACTAATAGACCTTCCTTGTTTAGTAGGGTTCCGATTTTATAATACTTTACAGATTAATATTTTCGTATGACCATATTTTCTCTTAATAGTCAGTGACGATGTGGCTGGAGGTGTAGTCACATTTATCCGTAAGCTCCTGCTGTTGGTGGGCTTCGAACAAGCATCCTTCAGGTTAACAGCCGAAGCTTAGATATATGCTAACGAAGCATAAATAGTCGTAAGTTATCTTCGCTTCGCATTTTATTCAGTGGAGTAAAAATATTTTTTTAAAAATGTGTCAGAAATCCTTGCATGATTTTCAATTTCATAAATTTACTTAGTAAATATGTGTAACTTGTACCTACATCCGGGAAGAAGAAAGTAAAAATTTGGTTATAGAAATAAAAATGAATAATGATAAAATAATCGATGATGAAAATAATAACTTTTCTGATGAAAAACTTTTCATTTTTTTACCCTGTAGCTACATGCAGGCCACGCGACAGAAACCGCGGAGGGTGTCCACTGTCCTGCGTCGATGTTGCGCGGCCGAGTCGCACGAGTGCACTCATGATAAGACTATACGCATAGTTGCGTTTTGGCGACTGCTTCTCTGTCATTCCATCATATTACTCACCTGCGGAAGTTCGCTAAATTCTCGACAGTGACAAACCTGCCTCTATCTAGATAACTTTGATTGTTATTTATTTTACCACATTTAAAGAATTGCGCTATTTATTTTGCTTGCGTGAGATTATATCTTTCTAAAACGTCCGTGTAATGCAGAGACAGGTAAATTGCGAAGTTATGGGCTTCTTAAATCTGTTATTTATGTGCGTGACACACTCGCGCAATGAGCTGGCCGGTTACAACACTACTTCATGGAACAGTTAGAAAAAATACATAAACGTCAAGTTGAATTAACTATAGTATTCGTTGCTACATGTTTTGAGAGTCGTACGGACTTACCTATACGGGTTACTTACATATATTGTATACTAGATACGCCTCATGGTTTCAGCCGCGTGGACTACGATTGTTTACGTTTATCATCTCAGGTATAGAAGACAAATAAAAATTGTGTCCTAAGTTCAAAGAAAAAAATCATGTTAAATTTCATGCAAATCTGTTCAGTAGTTTCAGTGCTGAGTGGTAACAAACATAATAACGTGTGTTTTTTTGTGTGTGGACACGAACTATCGCATTTATAACATTATTAGGATCATGTAATGAATCATCGTCATCTCAGCCGTCCTATCTTGCGCTTGCCAGTCCGTGGTCTCCATTCGAGAACTTTTCGCCCATCAGTTCTTCGAGCTATGTGCCCTGCCCACTGCCACTTCAACTTGCTAATCCGCTGGGCTATGTCAGTGACTTTTGTTCTTCTACGGATCTCCTCATTTCTGATTCGATCGCGTAGAGAAACCCCGAGCATAGCCCTCTCCATAACTCGTTGTGCGACTCTGAGCCTGCTCAGAAGACCCATAGTCAGGTACCACGTTGCAGTTTCTAAGTCATCACTGGTAACTGTAATACATAAAGCAAGCAATAGAAATGTGAAAATTTAAAGTTGTTTTATATGAAATTACAATCGTTGATGCTATTTAAAAGAACAGCTTGCATATATACCGCATATTGCGTTAAAGTCTACCATTTACATCTAAATATAATCTAGTCTGATTATTTTCTTATGCGTATTTATTGCATGGTTTTTGCACTGAGTGAGGTTGCGCCCACTGCTTAGCTAAAATCCTCAAGTTATAAAATCTGCCGACAGTCAATGGTGCTTCCAGGTGTACATAAGTTCCGGCTGACATTCTAGTTCGCCGACAATTGAGATAGTGCTATGATGCTTAGACCTATCATTGAATAAAAATATTTTTAGGCAGACGAGATACATTGCACACCGTTAACATCAGGTGAGATAGTGGTCGATATGTACTATAAAAATCCTGTTGGTAGCTTGTATTCCTTTCATAATTATAAAATCAACTTGTGAATAGTCAATACAAATGGCAGATATGACTAATTTTCGGAAGTTTCATTGAATTGCATCCTTATTCTGCTCATCAAATAGTGTATGTTAAATATAGTAGCCAGACACATAAATAAATTAAATAAATGTATTAGGTTTAATTACATCAAATAAAAATAAAAGCGACAAGTCCTCGACATGACCACCTTCAGTCGGTGTCATTATGCTAATCACAGCGCTTCGACCACCTAATGGACAATAACGGACCGGCGCGCTTGCATTCGCTCTTTAATTACTTTATTAAATTACCACAGCGTTAGAATTTGAATATTTGTGTATAGTTGATAATAGCAATGATACGCTGCAACGTGCGTATGCAATGTTTTTTTAATGGTTATGTACAACTAGCTGCGCCCTGCGGTTATACCCGCGTGGTGATGAAAAACGGTGATGATGGCGATGAGGAAAATTAGCCTATGTCTTAATCCAGGGTATAAGCTATGCCAAATTTCATCGAAATCAGTGTAGCCGTTTGAGCGTCAAGAGGTAACAAACATACACACTTACACACAAACTTTCGCATTTATAATATTAGTAGGATTGTACATATCACCGGATGTTAGGTGAGGCCGTGGTTTAAAATGTAACACTGAAGCCTAGAAGGTATCTTTTCACTTGTGACTTGTGAATGAGCTTCACTTCTTGGCAATTTGCACTTTAAAAGTAAGTAAAAAGTGTGTATCTATTGTGAAACGCTAGCACATATCTGGTTAAACAATGATTGAATGGACCAAAATGTATCCTATAGAAATCCGATGAGTAAGCGACTTTCGCCGGTGGTGATAGCTCTGAAACTTACGTAAATCTGGTTGCCAATGATTGTACTTGGTATTTGGCTAATCCATACCAAAGACGAAAACAGTACTCCATGCACGACCTTGAGCTTGATAGATCAATCAACCAACCATCATCGCTTATTTTCTTAATATATTCATATAATTATCATAAAAGCTCATTCGCTTGTCGTCTTGTATTTCACCTGTAAGCACGCGTGCGAACATTAGGGTACAGTAAGATCCTACAAATATATACACCACTACAAACTATAATTGTACTGCAATAATAGTTTCAAGTAGATGTCAATAATTACATGTCAGCCTAGACAAGCAACTGTCGCAGCCTGAAGTAATGTTTAACTGTAACCAAAATACTTCACTTATTCTATGAATACATAGAAGTTACGTTACTTGGCTTATACTGTTGTATGTATTGCTTCCGGGCTGTTTGGCCGTGGTCTAAGTGAAACTTGTGTTCCAGACGTTTCGTCGATCACTGCGGTCGACATCTTCAGTGGTACAGGTCCGAGCGGCGACAAGAGCGTAGAACTCTCCTTCGCGCGAAGGTGAGTTCTACGCTCTTGTCTGGAACACAAGTTTCACTTAGACCACGGCCAAACAGCCCGGAAGCAATACATACAACATGCAACGCCGGCCGTGAAAGCCTTAGAGTTTACATTGGCTTATACTGTTACATGGCGTTCACGCCTGGCTTCTATTTGATAAGCTAGCTCAGCGTTAGAAAAAGGCTTCTTTTTACACTTTAAACGCTGTAATTTGAAAATCTTTAGGTTCCGTCTGTCTATATATTCGAGTATATGCGTATGAAATTGAAAGACCGGCCGGTTGGCGCAGTTGGTAGCACTCTGCCTTCTGAGCCGCTGGTCCCGGGTTCGATTCCCGGACAGGTCAAACATTTGTGTGTATGAACATGTCTGTTTGACCTGTGTCTGGGTGTATATGTATATAAGTATATATCAGTCATCAGGTTACCATAGTACAGGCTCTGCCTAGTTTGGGACCTGAAGACCTTGTGTGAATGTTGTCCCATATTAAAAAAAAATAAAAAAAAAAAATGACCATATAAGTACTAGGTATGCGCGACCATCATTACTATTATCTTCATCGTGGCAGCTGGTGAACATCCACTCGTGGGTGCGTGCCTGCGTGCATGCGTTCTCGACTACGTAGAGTAAAGATGCTCACAAAATAATACATACCTACCCTGCATCTAGTATAGTATACTAGATGTGTAGATGTATAGTATACTACTAGTATAGATATTACTAATTAGTATGTATATGTGGTTATGATTTTTCCTTGCTGGATGGATAACTTCCAGTACACGGTTAGCTTCTACTCTCGGGTCTAACTAAATATCATCAAACGCACAATGTATACAGGCATCCTGGACAGTTAATATTTATTAAAGTGATTCCACCTTCTACCATATCACCATTGATTGTGCGTAGACAGTGGTCAAACGACGGTCAAACGTCAGATCTTTAAATAGAAATAAGGCAGAAAACAAAATATCAATTAAATATTTACTCAAAAGAACAACTTACTTCAATTATAAGAATTTGAATAAGTTTTTATTCCAATCATTTTTATAATAAACTCATCCGGCATTTCATCTCTGACCATAATACAAGACTGGATAAGAAAGCGACCACAGTAACATAATTCATAGAGTAACATTGTTAATAATCTCAAATATTCCAAATTAGAAATTAGATATAGAAATCTGTTACTCGTTCATACAGTAAAAGAATACCGTGTCTATCAATTAATAATGTCGAAACGGACTGAACATTAAATAAAATTACCATTAAGTTCAAGTATGCGACCGCTGGTCTCATCCAACTATCTCCGAGCGTTTCTATCTAAATTCTTAAACACTCCGGTCTCGGCTACACGACATTGCCATAATGTATGCGAACATTAACACAAATACTCGGAGATCAGCCTGCGACGGGACACAAGTAGAGATGATACTCGGTTATGTCGCTGCGATAAATTACGTATATTCAAATGGTTCAGATACGAATTCGGTACCGCAATTAACATGCCAACTGGTTTGGTGCTAGTGATGGGACCAACACATGTCGATGCTTCTGCTTTATGCTTACAGTGATGGATCAATGTGGGCTTGTAAAGATTTTATACATGTAACATTGTGTATCGACTTTCATTTTACTTTCGGAATACAATAGGTAATCTAATTTCTAGTATTATTCTATAATAGGTATCTATATATAAAAAAAATATCGCACTCACACCCCCGCATTTGGGTTCCATCGTGTGTCGCGGGAGGCGTGGACACGAAAACATCACAACAAACTTTCAAGATCTGGTACAAACATTCATGCTCATCACATAAATATTTGCCGATGCTGGGATTCAAACACAGGGCGCCAGGGACTAGAAGTCACGACGTTGACCACTCAGCCACGGTCACCTTTCGTACAATATTAAGAACTGTTGCTCTTTGAGTCTAATTTGCTTTGCATCTAATAGAACAAGTTACGCGTAGTGTAATAATGGCTCAGGTTTATCTTGAGTTAGGAGGTTACGAAAGAACCAAAAGCGTTAATTTTGAAAATGAGATGACACATTGCAGTCGGCAACTTTTAACTGAATGGTAGTGATTTGGACATCTTTGTAGTGCAGTACTTGTCTTCAGCGACTGTTGTCTGCATCACTACGTGAGATGCACTTTTCCATCACTCTCGTAGTTGATCAGTCATCTAGTTGGTATTTTAGTTTATTAGTTTATTGGTATTTTGGTTTTTTAGTTGGGTTTTTTTATATGGTTGGTATTTCATCATCATCATTTTACTATAATGACAAATTCATAATTAGAATACTTTTACATATACTAATATACTCGTATCAGTTTATGAATGCCGATAAGTGCGAGCATGGATCGTCGACTCGATAAAATTCGACAGTAAGTGCTTGTTGAGACATGGCGTACACGCGAATCGGGCGGCACCCACACGTTTTTATTACATACTATGGAGATCTCCGCACCGCGCGGTTATCACCGTGTTGGAACAAGTACTTACTGTTACATTTTATCGAGTCCACGATCAATACCGCACTGCAGAGTCGGTAGCGGCAATCGCACAGGCAGCGGCGTATTCGTCCACAGTTCGTTGCTACGTCACAAGCTTGCTCAATCATCGTGTAATCGGTTCTCAACTATTTATTGTAATGTTTTTAGTTATAATTGAATAAATAAACATGAAGCTTATAAATTGACTAGTAAGCGCCATTACTATGTAAACAAGTTAGTGTTAGCTTTATCATATCCAAAAACGTTATGGTGATTGTTAGGTGTTGGCTTAAGCTGCTGGTACATACATATTTGAAAGAATAATTAACATAATAATTCCTATCTAGGTACTGGCTAGGACTCGTGAGCTGTGAGCCGGAACATATTTGTTTTTTCCCATTGCTTGTAAGTATCGACTCTAAAGTTATCGATATCATCCCTTCCCTCAATCGGACATAAAAATGGTTTTATTCATTCTCTAACTCTGGGCAATAAGTGTTGTAATGAATATCGCAAGTACTTATTACATAGATAGGTAATATGACTGGCTAAGTGTGGGCAAGGCCCATTTTTTCATTTATTATTATGTTTTTAATACCGGTTTAATTCGTTGTCTCCATAGTGTGTTGCCTTTTCCGCTTCGTGTACTAAGCAATTATAGGATTTATTCTTCTGAATGATGTCATTATTGAAAAAAGCTGTTTTCTGTTTAATAAAGGTGTTCAGGAACGGACATTTATTAGATATATGATTAACATATAAAAAAATACGCGACTACTACGATATATACGTGATGAGTTTAACGTTTTACATATGTTTTGAAGCGATGATAGCTCAACGGGGGGAGCGTCGACTGTCAAACTGACGGACATTGGTTCGATCCCCAATAACAGCTCGAGCTTCCGGTGAAGGTAGCACCGTTACCAAATTCTCAGCATGGTGGTAGGGTACTTCCAAGTACCCGCCTGCCACGTGGGCAGTGATTTATGATTTTATTCCAGAATATAAAGCATTGTGGAATGTTTACGTTTTGGTAAGTGATATTACACAGAATATTTGAAATATTGCTGTTAATCTTTTCCAATTTATTTTATAAATTAATGATTTATGTATTTGAAAGATTACCAGCACGGTGAATACAAACACATTTAAATGGGAACAAGCATAATCAAAGAAATCCAAGTGGCACAGCAATTACTGGTGAAAACAGCAAGCGAAAGTTTGAGATACAAATTAAAAATATAGAAGCTGGCTTTATATAAAAATTATTACTAATTAATTTTAAAGAATCTAAATATTAATGCTCATAAAATGTGTCCACGGTAGGACGTCCTTTACTGTCACGGCATCTTCTTCAAGAATTGACATTAGAGACGGCATTTATTTACCATGTTACATTTTGGCTAATTGTAGTTTACTCATGAAAAATCGCTCGTTCTCTCATTGGCTCTGAAAACTTGGGAATAAATCACTACGAAAATGCTTAATAGTTTTTTCTGTTAGCTCACGTAGTTGAGATTTTATTCTAAAAAAGTTATAATCAGGACTTACCTCTAAAATCTACTTAATTGTTATTATAAGAGATATAAAACATTAACAAACAAACAATTATCCGCTCACAAATCGTTGACCGGCTAATCCTTAAAGCTGTATGAAAAAGTTATGACAGTGGTTTATCTATAAAAATAGAAAAACATAATGTCGCGAATCGCCTTATACAAAATAAATTGGCATAATGGTCACTCCCACCGCATATTATTAAGCCAGATCCACACATGATCGTATTCGGACAAATTCAGGCTATTTTGTTAGATTTAAAAGAAAAACAGTGTTGCATAGATCAATCAAGGTTGCTTTTCGTTATATTATGTCAGCCACTATTTTACTAAATGGCCATGTGTGGATTTGCTTTAAAGGATCGCTAACAGCCCGCGCCGGAAACTCGCATTTGGAAAATCGGTGAATCACATTTTATTTATGAGATGATGGCTTCATTGATGCTGAGGGGTTAATGACCTTAACTCTTGTGCGATTAACACAGAAAAGGGTTCGCAGGATGGTTACATATCATTTTTTTTTTTTTTTTTTTTTTCTAACGGACTAATGCTGTTTGCCTCTACCGGCATTTACAGCTTCACCGGAGGGGGGGCGAGCACAGATGGTGCTCAGCCCGGTATTTGTGCGGTCGCAGAAGGCGCACCGCCTAGTGAGGCTAGCGCTGACGGCGCTGTGCCACTAGGAGAGGACGAGGCGACTAGCTCAAGGGCACCACTGAGGTTCGGACCTCGGCTTGAGCTGTCGCCAGGACAGGGAGATATCGGATCGACTTGCCCCGGTACCAGAGTGGTCCGTAAGTGGGCCCTAAGGATGTTTGCTCTTTGACTATTTGGAGAGAATCTAACCAGGATGTTTTTGCCTCGAGCTCGCCGCCGAGCTCGGTGTCTGACTGAGTATACCAGGGACTCTCGACCTTGTATTCTACCGGGATGACCGTGGGACGACGCTAAAGCTAGCGACAAGGCGACAGCGATGGGGTCGTCCGGGTCATCCAATACGTGCCTAGGGCGGCGTCGTCGGGGGGGTTGAAGGTGCGGGTGTGTCGGGGTGGTGGAATAGTTGGCAGCTTGCACTACCAGAGGATTGGGATGGTGGGGAGCCGCGTCAAAGTAGCGACGGGAGCAGGTCTTAATGAATTGGGTTATGGACTCTAATTCGAGGTCGCAATGCAGGTCGGTGTTCCGCATATACCACGGAGCGCCGACCGCCTTGCGAGCGAACCGATTTTGAATTATTTGGAGACGGTGGAGATCGCGAGGGTGACAATGAGCAAACGCTACGGAGGCGTAGGTCATGATTGGGCGGACGCAGAGTTTATACAAGGTGATTTTATTTCTAAGTGAAAGTTTACTATCTTTGCAAACAAGGGGACCGAGGCGACCCAATACGAAGGCCGCCCTGTTTCGAACTTTAGTGATGTGCTGCTCGAAAGTGAGTTTCCGATCAAGGATCACACCTAAATATTTGGCAGAGTTAGCCCACGGTATGGGCTTGCCGAAGAGGGCTATGGGGTTGGGCTTTTTTAAACGGCCTATCTCGGTAAAGTACACAGCTGTACTTTTATCCGGATTGACAGAGATCCGCCATTTACGGAACCAGGCACCGATGTCGGTGATGGCTCTCTGTAAAGCGGCTCTCTGTCTGACCATGTGCCACCCAGTGCAGTAGATGGCTGTATCATCTGCAAACTGGGCGATCTGAACTGAAGGTTCAGATCGTGGTATGTCGCTGGTATATAGCGAGAAGAGAATGGGCGAGAGCACGGATCCCTGAGGGACGCCGGCAAGGATAGGGTGGGGGAGAGAGAGCGTTCCTTCTACGCGGTAGCGAAAGCTTCGATCCCTGAGGAAGTCTTGTAAGATGCGTACAAGACGGTCTGGCACTTCAAGTTGGTACAGCTTGAATAACAAGCCGTTGTGCCAGACTTTGTCGAAAGCCTTCTCTACATCGAGGAAGACCGCTATTGTCCCTTTGGGCTTGTAACTGGCGTTAAAGCCCTCGAGGATGTGCTCCGTTAGGCGGTGCACTTGTTGAACACAAGAGTGTCTGGCTCGAAAGCCAAACTGCTCATCAGGCAGTAAGTTGTGGGACCTAACATGGGACCAGAGACGATTGACTATGAGTCGCTCGTAAATCTTCCCCAGAGAGCTGAGGAGACTAATAGGGCGGTAGCTGGTGGGCTGTGAAGCCATCTTCCCAGGCTTGTGGATGCCAATGACTATGGCAGATTTCCAGTCGTCTGGGAATAGGCAGTTGTTCATAGCAGCATTGAAGATGCTTACTAAAAGGTGGACTAAGGGGACTGAGAGATGCTTGAGCATCTTGTTACTAATCTGGTCGGCACCAGGGGACTTGCGGGGCTTGAGATCCTTGATCAGATTCGCCACTTCAGCTGATTTGACGGGAGGTAGCGGAGGGAGGTCCGATATGGGCACGGAGCTTTTACGTGCGACTTCAGACTCCACCGTATCGAGGTGAGTCTGGTCGACGTGATCTGAGTTAAGGGAGCACTGAGCCTCGAGGCTATCAGCTAAACACTCGGCTTTATCTTCGTCAAAGAACGCGAGAGATCGGGGGACCGGCCTAAAGAGGGGGGGCATTGTTGTCTGTCCGTCGGATTTCAGGCTGCGAGCCAACTTCCAGTATGCCTGGTGAGTTGGCTCGAGCCCGGCTAGTGTGTCTTCCCACCTTTGATTGCGCAGCTCACTTATGCGGTTACGTACAGCACGCTGATAGTAACGCATGGTGGCTTTGTTCTCATCGGTGGGGATCGAGTCGTACGCTCTAGTAGCTGCATTCTTCGCGTTCAGTAGCCGCCTGGCATCGTCCGGTAGTTCGAATCGTTGGCCGGTGGCCACAGGGATCTGCTTAGAGCATTTCCCTACTGCTGTTCGCAGGTGGCTACTGAGCGCGTCGATTGCAACGGAGACGTCGTCTACTGTTAATATGTCGTCAGGGATCCTATCTAAGTCAGGTGAGCTGATAGCTTGGAGGGTTTCCCCCAGTTGCTTCCAGTTCACTACCGACTTGGTGGGTGGAGAGGTAGCCGTGTCGGGGCCTAGCCTGTATATGACGGGACGGTGATCAGAGGTTAACTCGTGCTTTACTTCTATAGAACGTAACCGTAGGGTGACGTTCTTGAAGAGAGCAATATCGAGTATGTCGGGTCTTTGGTTTCCCTGAGGGGGATATCTAGTGGGCTCTAATGGTGGAATGATGTCAAAATTGAGGATGCTGGCTAGGCTATCGAGACGGGTACCGCTAGGATTAGTGGCAGTGCAGTTCCAGAGAACGTGTTTACTGTTGAAGTCTCCCAGCAGAAGGGTCGACCTTCCGAGGGAGAAGAGAGCTTCAAAGTCGCACTGTTGGAGTTGTAGGTTGCCGCGACGGTAGCAAGAGGCTATAACGATAGGTTGATGGCCGGTCATCCCTAGTAGGCAAACGGATGCCTCTAAACTAACTAAAGTGGGAGGAGTGAGAGGTATGCAGTGCAAGGACCTTTTGTAATAAATAAGTGTGCCGCCTTTGATGGCGTCCAACCTATCATTACGAACCATACGGTAATTAGCGAACCTAGGGTTCTTTGTACCCGGTTTCAGAAAGGTCTCTTGCACGCATAGGATGTCGACCTGATGGGTCTTACAGAATTCGAAGACTTCGTCTCTTTGGTTGAAGAAGCCGTCAGCGTTGAAAGTCGCTAACGTTAAGGAGGAGGGTTTAACTCTTAAGGTTGTAGTACCCATACTGTTCCTTAAGAGTTTGTGGGGAGGGCGTAGTGCCTAATTGCACTGATAATGCCCGCGTGTTCAAGCGTGGCTTGAAGACGAGCGTTGGGAGACGTCGCGGTACGAAGTTTGCGTGCGAATACGCTAACTTCGGCCATGTCTATCGCCATGGCGTAGTCCATTACTAGGGCTAGGTCAGCCGCCATGTCCGACTGACATGGCTGGCTGAGCCCTGGCATGGCGGGCGCGGGTTTCGCGGAAGGGGGCGCGGGCCTGGCGGCAGGCATGCGAGGGGGTTGTGGCTTCGGGGCCGGGCCCTTAGCCGGCGGCGGAGCGGCGGCGGGAGGTGCGGGGCGGGTCGGGGGAGCTACCGCGAGAGCGGGAGCAGGCGCGCTCGCTCGGACCATGCTCGGCGGCTTGGTCCAAGCGTTGTATGTCGGAGGAAAGAGCGGGACAGAGACAGCTGTCTCTGTCGGCGGGGTCGTGCGGAGCTTGGAGCTCGGGGCTACCGAGGGACGGGGAGCGATAGGTCTCCTAGCCGGCGCTTTTGGTTTAGGCGGCGCCTTGGGGCAACCGCGATAATTCGCGGTGTGCCCTTGGGTACCGCACAAAACACAACTGGGCGGGTCGGGAGAGTCCCTAGTGCGAAGGCAATTCGCGGTTGCGTGGTCGCCTAAGCACTTTACGCACCTAGGGCGCGCGTAACAGTAGCGAGCAGCGTGGCCGTAAAGTTGGCAGTTGTGACACTGTCCCGGCGTGCTGCTCTTGTGGGGTGCCTGCACTTCAATGCCAGTAAGGTTGACCACCTTATTGGCCTTGAAGATCGCTTTCCCTTCGGGGGTGCGGTCTAGGACAACCAACACGAGATCGTAAGGGACACGGTTTTTCCCACTGTACATTCGATGTACTTCGTGGACAGGGTATCCCTGGTCTTTGAGGTCGGTGTGTATGAGGTCGACCGGCACCTCCTTAGGGATTCCGCGTATGACTACGCGGAGGACTTTTTGCTCCTCAAGCGCGAAGGTATGAAAACTTATGTTTTCTTGCCTAAGGAACTTGGTGAGCGCCCTGTGGTCGTCCGAAGTGGGGACCTGAACTTTAATTCCCTGCTGGGTGAGGCGGGCACTGGTATAGTGGACCTTGCGGTCCGTAAGAACGCGAGAGATCGCGTTCCATTTGCCTTTGTCCTGAATGAACATTGGCGGCGGGGCTTTTTCGCGTCTCACGGGAGGCGCGGAAGTATCGGCGGCGGAGGAGGAAGCGGGAGGGCCGTTAGTCTTGCCACCTTGCGCGGTGCAAGTGGCTTTCGGAGGAGGTGAAGGTGCGGGTGAGTCGCACTTGGAGGCGCGCTTTCGCTTCCCGTGGACGACGGGAGTGAAACCGTCCTCCGAGTCCGACTCGGCGGAGGGCGCGACGGGTGAGGGCTCCGTTTCCATATCGGACGTGTCTGACAGTTGTTCCTCTACCGCCTGAGTGGCGGTATTGGCGCGGGGCGGGATCGCGGGCGAACGAGATCGAGAACGGTCGCTACCGAGCGAGCGAGATGGCACGACGGGTGACGCGGGCGAGCGAGAGCGGTCTCGGTCGAGTGAGCGAGAGTGCGCGACGGGCAACGCGGTACGATGGCGGCGGAGCAAGTGAGACGGGGGATCGGGGCTCGCGGGTGAGTCTAAACTTACGGCAGTCCTGCCAGAAAGAGATAGTTGCGTGTCCGTGAGGCGGCCACGGCTGCTTTTATCCCGTAGGGATAAACGGAAGCTCTCGAGGAGCGAAGGGTTCGACGCCGCGATCCAGCGGAGAAAGGCCTGAGCCATTTCTCCGTTGAAATCGTCGGCGGCGAAGGAGGAGGCGGTGGGAGGGTTCATCCTGAGGGGTACACTCAGGATGAGTTTGGGGTGAGACTGACGTCCCTCACCGGGTTAGGTGAGGGAAGTGAGTACCTACGTGTTGTCCCTACTATGCGCCCCTCTGCCGATCTTATTGTGCAGAGGGATGTGTACCTAGCGCGCTAGCAAGCGAGCAACCCGAGACCCTAACGGGGGAGAGGAGAGACGCCCCAGGACCGGGCGTCTAACCAAACACACTCCCGAGGAAGGAACGGGGGGATGGGAGGTGGGAAGGAGCTCTCTAACGTTGACTAGGAGACACCCCAAGGCCAAGCTTGTTAGAGATCTTCCGGATTCTGCTGTCCCAGAAGGGGAGGCAGGCGCTCCGGGTCCGCGCCCGACCTGCTTCGTTAACACCGCTAGGTATCAACAGGTCGACCACACAGAAACAGTGGCTTTGCAATCGCTCTGAGAAGAGCGTTTGGTCGCTCTAAAAAGAGCGTTTTAAGAAACAACGAGCAGAAACAAGGAGTTGTTAGGACTGTTGTTGAACTATGTTATAAGATGGTTCGGACGTCGCGACGACTATTCCCGCGCCGACTCGCTGCGGGGCGCAGCGATCTGCACAGAAACAACACGTCGGTTAGTCTTCTTATCGAATTGAAAACAGCTACAGCGAACTGGAACGACACTTCGCGCCAAAAGCAGGCTTTTGGCGCGTAACTTATCACTGAGCGGAGAGCGCATGCGCGGAACGACTGTCCACGGCAAGCGCGCGGGGCGGAGTGGGTTACATATCAAGAATTGTTTCTTTATTTATCGGAATACGTTTTCATATACAGGGGTGATTCTTTAGCTTGGTGATATATATATAATTATATACCATTCCCTTTTAATGAAAATGCATCTTAGGCGTGGTCCCATTTATATTTAGTAAAGGTAGTGATTGGATCTTGGTACAAATCATAAAAAGCTAACGGTTGAATAGATAGTCTTTAAACAGCTCATATGATAGGGTCCATTACGGAATTGTTGAGATGTAAATTTTTTTCAATATATAATATATTTTTTTTTTCCTCATAGTATTTTGAATTTATTTTTTTTATAGCATAGGTGTATCTTTAATCAATATTTGACATGATGATTAAAAATGGTGTTTTTTGATGTAGAATGCATAAGATCATTATCAGGCGATATAGATATAAAATAACTCAGTACTTGAAAATTGATCTTCATAAAATTGTAGACTTTTCATGAACATGTTTCCGAGATTATCTATTATCAATTATTCTCCATCCAAAGGGTGTCTGGAAGAGATCGCTCTTAGCGATAAGACCGCCTATTGAACATTTCTCATTGTAAATATTCTTTTTTAATTTCTGTAATTTTGTGTCAATAAAGTGTATTTGTATTTATGTTTTTCGAAGTATATTACAACTCGTAACTATAAAAATATAATAATATAAATAGAAGTGACTAGAATTTTTTGGATAGCTGCCTGAACAGTTTTATGGTGGCATGACATGGAGAGTGTAAGTGAACGCCGTTTTTATAACCCATGGGATGTCAGTACCCTGCATAGGCCAAGTATACAAATGTGAAGAAACTGTGTCTCGCATTGCAACTAATACCATTATTGTTTTTAAATTATATATATTTATATACATAAAACTGGGATATCCCGATATTTGGGGTGGTAGTTACTTTTAGTGGCGGTTTCGCGAGGGTCGGCTGGTAGCGGGGCCGAAGGAGATTTACGTCGCCATTAGGGCTGGAACCTGCGTGAAACCTTTAACCAATAACGGATGGTCTCGTTGTCGGTGGGTTACTAGTGAGTTCCCTCTTTACTACAGATGGAAAATACCAACCTGGAAAAACAGCCAGGTTGGTATTGATGCATAGGCATAGATCGTATTTAAAATTTATTTTAAATATATTCTACTCCTTCTTCTTCAATTTATGGCTCAAAAAGATTTACGTTGTGTCAAATATCGGCTTTTGTCAAGTAGTAGAACTGTTTTACCGAATGAAACGTCACGTCAATGTGTGATAATGATACATGTTTAGCCGGTTTGAATAAATGTAAATGAAATTAATTTCAAGTCCATTACCTACCTATGAATCTTGTAATCAATAATTTAAGTAGTAAAGAAAATTACGTATTTGTGTAATTTGTTTCATTGTTGCACATATCGTTATTATTTTCTGCTTTTTCCTACACTTACGTGTTGTTTTTTTTAAAATATTATAATATTGCTTTTGACCACTGTTTTACCTGATGTTATGTGTTTATTATAATGAACATCTCGGTGTCCTGCAATCATTTGTTCATAGAAACTGCAGGAACAAATAATAGGTTATATATTTGTAGTTTACAATGTTTTATGATTGTGTTTAATTAATATTGACATTATCACATTGAATTCAAAGTATTTTTTTTCAGGGTCTTAATAAACTATTCATAATTTTTATTCTCTTTGTGTTATTTATATATGTAACAATCATTTTCATATCATTCTTAAGGTTAAGAACTTGTTTCTAGAACAAATGTGGTTGGATGTTTCTCATTGTATTTATTATAAATCCGATTTTAAAGCAAACTCAGAAGGATAAATAACTTTTATATTCGGGCTATAATACAATTACGCTAATATTAGTTATAGTTCTATAAAATATGGTGGTTCTGATAGCAATAAATGGAACGTTTACTTAAATGTTTACAACTTTCTGTGAACATTCTTGTATCTTGAATCTGTCTTTAGCATTTGTTATGTATATGTACATAAGTAATACCTGTTGTCAGGACCACCTTCATGTTAATCTAGTTACTCACTAGTCGCTACACGATCACACATTTCGATGCTTCTACTATCACGGATATCGGCACTAGTTAACTGTGCTCCTCTAACTCTAATCTTCCGCACACATCCTTGCTTTTTGCATGCACTTTCACTAAAACATTCCATAAACGCTTGATTAGATTAGAATTGACATTATAATTGTAGTACTCATCACTAAGAGACTCTTGAAGGGAGCAAACACGAGTAACTAATTTAGATTATATCTTGGTAATCGACTTATTGTCTTGTCTTGATTTTCTGTAAGTATCATCATTATCTCAGCCATAGGACGTCCACTGCTGGACATTACTGATCTCGAAAGCACACTCACCACAATGCACCAGTTGCTATTGCTCAGTTGTTTCTTGATTTGGCCAAATGTTTGTTAGCAAACTTTTCTTCGTTTCTGTATCGTTTTTGATTCATTTAAAGCCTGGAACTACTGCAATCGTCTGATATCTTACTTTATCAGACTTATTCTCTTCAAGTTGCGCCTATGTTTTTGAGTAAATTAATACCCCAAGTCCTAATTTGTCGCCAACTGCCAAGCTTCAGATTGCACGACCACCATAGGATCCCAGCACGTCATCCAATCCTCATCGCTAGGGAGCTAGCATCGGCCATCGAAGTGTGTGACGTGGAGCGGCGGGAGGGTGACCCGTGACGTCATGATGCACAGGGGGGCGAGCGGCGCGGGGCGAAGGGCAAGCGGCCTTCAGGAGAGTCCTCGTCTTCGTCTCTTGGCCGTGGTGCTCTCTCTGACCCCGACCTGCAGAGCCGGCTGCAGCCCAACCTCTCCGCGTACTGGGTTCGTATTTCACCTGCACGATTTAATTATACGCATGTGACGAAGTCACTTTACGATTGATTAACTATAAAAGGACATCTCTAAATCTGGAAAAAACAAAGCTCTATATTTGAAACATAATTTTGTTGTTTGTATTTTTAAATGCGATTTTTACATACCGCACGGTCTTAAGACAGTATGTTATCAATCTGTACCAACTGACATTCATACATATGTCATACATTCGTCACGTTTGTCCCATTTTAGTCCAGTCAAATAAACTTTTAAATCAAAATTTCAGTCTAAAGGCTGCATTTTTGATATTATGCAGTTTTAATCGTACAAAAAAAATGTGTAAAGCATTTATGGGTGCGCAACCACCGGCAAGGGTTGAAAAAAATGATTTGAAAATTTATTTTCGCAATTACTCGAAAATAGTAAAAGTTAGAGAGAAAGGTTCTCAAGAAGATTTATAAAGCTTAAAATTGTACATTAAAAAGGTTCTATGCCTTTTACCTCCGGTCAAAGTTAACCGAGTTTGTAACATTCCTTCAACGTAAATACACAAGCAACACAACCATGACTCATGATATAATTAGATTTCTGCGTTGTTTTTCTCAAGACCTTTATGTAAAAAAGCTTTTAGTGCCGCTACACTTTAGTTAGATATTTAATACGTAGGTAGCTTACATTTGGTACAACTAGATTGTCGAAAACATTGTTCAAGATTCAAATGTCAAATAATCGAACTTTACAATTCGAACAACAACATAATAAAATACTCATAAATGTTTTCGCACTTAATTAAATTAAATTGCATTAAGACACAAGTATGGTATCAATTATTCATCCAATTAAAATAACTCTGTGACCTAACGATCGTCTATAACAGCGTGCAAACGCTCACATTTCAATTAAGACCGCACGTAGGTGAACTCATTAGCATCTAACATATCAGACCTATTGATGTCCTTAAACTTTTGGGTGATGCGCACCTCTTACCGAAACTTTATTACCTACTTGAACACTAAACAGAGCAAACGAAAGTGATCTCTATACCGACACCCATACAGTCGTCGGATGTATCGCTGGACACGACAGTAAGTTTATTTGCGTGGATACAAAGTTCCCAGACATTATTCTAATTCGTATATCGAAATGCCGAACGATTTTAATAGAAAACATTGACATTGTTTATGTTGGTGTGGTACCTACCTGTGCAGAGGCTCTCAAACTTTTTCGTTCATTTTCTTATTGGTGCTATTGTTCTGTATTGTGTGTTTGTGACTTCATTGTATACATTATTTTTAAACCAGTTTATAAATAATTTATTATTATTTAAACAAAGTCTGTGTAACAATTTGATATACAAGTAAGCTACGTTAGATGTTCTTTATTTACAAATCCTAATTTTTAAGACACAGGGGAATATATTAAGAATAAATGCTTAAAAATACTATTACTTTGTTTTATCAGGAAATACTATATTTCTTATTTGGTAAATTTTCAAACTAAGACCTTATTGAATATATAGGGTAAAAGATAGAGTTATGAACAAGAAGTGCTTGTTTCATCATCATCATCTCGGCTGTAAAATGTCCACTGCTGGACATATGCCTCCAGCATTGCTCTTTATAAGGACCGGTTTGATAGTGGCATACATCCAGCCCCTTCTTACGATCTTAGTCAGTTCGTCTGTCTCTCTTATCGGTGGAAGCCCTATGCTGCGCTGCCTGTCGTGAGTGCTCGTTAAATAGGTTTTAACTCTATGGATACTCAAAGCTCTCTATTACGTCTTGCTAACTTCTACTACTACTATTTATTATATTTCTAACGCGGTATAAATAGTGACTTTTACATACCATGTTTGATAATATAACTTTAGCGCCCGCCAAAAAGATTTGGTAATCATTTTTCAATCTATTTACATACTTAACCACCACTTTTATCATATCAACTCACGAAACCTTCGTTACTCAAAGGTATAGAAATAAAGTGAAAATACGTCATCGATCAATAGAAAGCTTGCTACGAACTGCTACGGCCCAGCTACACGTAGACTCATCGCGTAGACCGACTACGCTTGTAGAAGAAACGAATAGATTGAGAACCGCGCTCTACTCTCCGAATCTCTGGTGTTTTATGGCGCATTATGCTATAATAATATTTTTTACTTAGCACATTTTGTTTATGCCTGCGTGAGCGTGTGTGAGTGAATTGCGAGAGTGTGCGCGTGCGCCGGCGCAGCTAGTGATGTGCTTTATTTAATAAGTAGTTCTTCTATTTCCAATGTTATAAAACGTTTGCGTTGGTAAACTTAGAACACATTCTGCAAGCGTATTTTGATTGTAAATAGATCGAACTTTTTGAACACTATGTCGCTTTATGATGAGTGACAATGCACCAGATACCATGCAAATATTACCATTAATTTGGCGTATTGTAAATTTGTTTACCTGGTACGACCAAATATGAAAAATATAACTTTTGATCGCTTAAGAGACTAGTACGTATAACATTACATGTTAAAAAGCGTGTTATGCTTTTTTTGATAACTAGCTGCGCCCCGCGGTTTCACCCGCGTGCACTACGTTTTTCCCGCTGACTCAGTTATCCCACGGGAACCATACTTCTTCCAGGACAAAAAGTAGCCTATGTCCTTCTCCAAAGTCCCATGTATACCAAATTTTTTCTAAATCGGTCAAGCCGTTTTCATGTTATGTCGTGACAACGGAAAACGGGTTTCATTTTTATATATATAGATTTATTGTAATTTTAAGCATAAACATCTCAGAGAAGCATTAACTGTAGAGAACATCTCGTTGGGTTCACACTGATGGATTGTGTGGTATCTGTGCAAAACGCTGGAAATTATTTATTATAATACATCATAGTTTAAGGGATATAAAGATTCCAGTTTAAGGGAATAACGCTTTTGGCCTTTTTTAATAAGTACAAAGATCAGGTCAACACTAAACATGTTATGTTATCACGCTAGACCTAGAATGCTCACTGGCTCTCAAGTCCTGCTGCCTGAACACACTATGTGCTTGGTGACAGTTTTTCAAACTTGAGGGTGGTAGCTAGCCAGTCAGGTACTTGGAAGTACCCTACCACCATGCTGGGAATTTGATAACATTGTTACCTTTACCGGAAGCTTAAGTTGTTGTTGGGGATCGAACCTGTGTCGGTCAGTTTGACAGTCGACGCTCCTCGCGCTGAGCTATCATCGCTTCAGAAACAGTGTTCCTGCTTCCGACACAGTTCTCGTAACAATCCGCCGACCTCGAAGTTAAAACAAGAACCGTGTTGTGTCTCTGGCGCGTCTCTACTCGCCGCGCCGCTCACTAACAATAAGTATAAAAATGTCGTTTACTGCGCCGAAGGCCGCGGAATCTAATGGCCGGTGAAGTTTATGTTCTTTCGCGGTACCATATTGTGTTACACGGTGGGCTGGGCCTTTTTAACTTCTTTGTCTGAACGAATTTTTAGCTTTGGGCTTCTTTAGGCTAGGAGGTGTCTTTTGAATTGTTCTGAATTTGAATTTTAGGTGTGGGTAATTTTAGTTACCACAGTATAAGTTAATCCCATGGCCCTGGTTGAAAATATACCATAACCGGAATCTTATTGAGACATTATTGTGTTAAAGTAAATAATACATGAATATGTTCTATCACCTATCTATCAGATGAAACGTGTACTTATGAGTGTGTTCGTAATAAGTTAACCTATATGAGTGACTTCAAAGAAGAGAGTCAATATTTCACATTGTCAAGAATTTTAAATATGTATTGAAATTAGGAAGCAATCAGTGCTTAAATTTCAGGTGAACAAACAAACTTGCGTTTTTGTACATCAGTATGTCTGAGCAGTGATGGAGGATCTTTATGCTCACTGGCTCTCAAGGGCTGCTGCCTGAACACACTATGTGTTTAGTGACAGTTTTTCAAACTTGAGGGTGGTAACTAGACAGCCGATGCTTCTACCGCTGAGCTATTATAATGAAGTATACGTTAGAAATAGAAAGCCGACAGTATTGCTGTGATGCCGAGCTCCTTGAGGATGGACGCCTTAGTGCGGCGCTCCAAATTAATGCGGCGTAATTTGGCGTAATAATAAGCCAATACTTTGTTATGAAATATTTTAATGTCTATTGTATTTTACTCGAATATATGGATATGTGTTATAGTATAATTCTATAACACATATCCATATAGCTGCTTATTCTGCTATTCGGGATACCCGGTTAGCTAGTAAGATGAAAAAATAAAATATAAAATTAATAAGTCAGCAATTACATTAGGTCAAAAAATAAAACGTCACTCAATTGTTTTGCCTTCCCGGAACCCCTCCGCTAACACTTAAACTTTATGGTATGGTATTAAAGTTCAAATTGATCTGTAAGTATTATTACAAATCTTTTGTATGGGAATATATATAATTGTTGTTTTTAGACTTTTTCAGGTATTTTTTAAACGGTTTCTCTCCGTAAGAACCATCCTCGTACTTCAAGGAATATTATAAAAAAGAATTAGCAATTCGGTTCAACTGGTATAGATATATGTTATAGACAAACAAACTATTCCACATGAATTTGCTTTTCGCGTCGACGAGAATCGCATAAAAACTCCACCCGCTTCTCCCAGCCTATAACTTTTGTATCTAGAAGTGAGCTTTAAAACCCACCGCGGTCACGTGACGCCTAATTAGAGTCGGCGCAGTAACTACTACACAGTCTGCGTCGGTTACCGAGCCTCCTTTGTTACGATGATTTATGTCTATGAGCGCTTTCGGCTTTGGTCTGAGCTAATTATAACTCACAAATTAGATTTTGGAAACAAGATTGCAGTTTTGAAGCTCTTTGTGTGATGTATGCGGATAGTGCAGGTATGAAAATTTTTTACCAAAAAATGGAACCGACTTCAACACTCAAAAGTATGAAATAACTTGTTGAAGTCGGTACAATGATAGTTCAAAAGTAACTGATATCAAAATATTGAGCTCATGGTACCGACTTCGACAAGTTATTTCATACTTTTGTTAAAGTCGGTTCAATTTTTTTGGAAAAAAATTTTTTTTTCACTCTTTTTAGTGACCTTTGTTACTCATGGGATCAATTGTTATTGTGGTGTAGGTATGTTCACCGATGTCTTCACCTGCTACTATAATATCGTGTAGTATAAGCACGCATTTTTCAGTTTTTGACTTGTAGCTCAAAAAGTACTCGTCTGATTTTGATGAAATTTAAATGGGACCACACGAGAAGCACCAGATTTTAAATAAAAAAAGAACGATCAAAATCGGTTCACCCAGTCGGAAGTTGTGCGGTAAAAAACACAAATAAAAAATAGAGAGAAAAAAAAACCTACGGGTCGAATTGAGAACCTCCTACTTTTTTTAAGTCGGTTAAAAATATTATTTTTTTATTACTCGCTTTGTAAAAGCCTTTATTAAAATAAATCACTAATAACTAATGACAATACTGCAGCTACTACAATAACATTTGAGTAATCCACTAGCTATTTGTAGCCTATAGATAACTCAAATGTTCTAACCCGCTACCGGCCGGCAAATATTATTTGCACGAAATGAATAACTAGCTTAACATCTCTGCTGCCGCGAAAGGAAAGCTTTGTGTAAAATCTTTCCCTAAAATATAACATGGACACAACTGCGAAACGCTAAATTTAAGCTGAAGTCATCAAGAATATTGTTATCATTTACCATTTTAAAACTTGAGGCTGTCTGAAATAAAAATATTCTTGGAATTATTATTTAAATGTCAATCAACACGAATGCAAGTTATCGTCTCTATAGTGTTTATGTGCTAAACACTCACAGTGGTTAGATTTTTGATAGACTTGACATTAGTATTAAATTCTTAAGCTTACATTACGTATTGTTTCATTATGAAGCAAATATATTTTAATGTCATAGGTGGCAGACAAGAAATTGGGCTGCCTGATGGTAAGCGATCACTGTAACGTCACTTTTGGATATCTGTAATTCTAAATAATGTCTCCCACATTACGATACGCGTCCAATACTTTTCAAAAGTCTGTCAACTCTTCTATTGAAAAATCTCTCATTGTAGATACTTGGAAACACAGAATAACTCAGGAAGATAACATGGTGATTGATATATTATTTGTATAGTATACTATATTTTCTAATTAATTAAAAAAAATCATTTTTGTTTTCTTTTTAATATGAATTTATATTATATAATTATATTATACATTAATATATTTTTTTACATATTATAAGTTTGCGTTTGACAGCTGTCTCACCTGATGTTAAGTGATAACGTTGTCTAGGATTTAGCACGCAAACCTAGAAGGTACCTGTTCACTCGCGACTTGAAGACTCCAGGATTGTACATATCGGGAAACACAGACTCGGGCAACGAGTTCCATTCCTTGGCAGTACGCATTATGAAAGTGGAAGCAAAACGCTTCGTACGTATAGGTGGTATATCTACCATATAGCGATGGCGAATTGCCGATATATAATATGCTGATTTTGCAGAAATAGTGCATTCGAAACATGTTTTGTAAATGTAAAAATATTATCAAATGGCTTTATCCGCCTATGGGCGTCCTACTGCTGGAATCAGAATGATAATGGTAATAAAGATAGTAATTTTAAACATTCTCACATACCTATTATATCACAGCTAACACTTAAAACTGTTTCTCCTAACGTAAACATAAAATTTAACGTCCCCAAAATACATAAACATAACGCAACCGCGGAACATTTACAAAACTAAAGTTAAAAGTAACATCGACGCAGCAACATTCCCCCGCCAGTTTACATTCGCCTTTGAATTCGGTAATCACACTAATGTCGGAAACAAGCAGTACTGATAAATTATCTAGATACGACACGGGTTGATATAAATAACAATAAGTTTTAATTGGTAGACCACACGCGACGATCTTCTTTCTAGCCGTGTATGAATATTTATTATAGGTACATACAGTACAGGGAGTGTTTATTTATTTAAACTGTCTTTGTTTTGATTCTGAGTAAAGGTATTCATGAATCTGTGGATAGTTAGGTTCAAATAAGCATTCGTAATTGCTATGTGACATACTGTGGCGCCACGATCTTCGCGAAAGGCGCTGGTTGCAGCTGAATGAGAAAATCTTGAGGTTTATGCGGTTGGAGAGTTTTGTGACCAGCTGTGGATGGTTATTGGTTGATCATGATAGATGTATAAAGTACACAGAGGACATAAAATATGGTATGAGATTACAATTTTAGTTGGTCCGCGAAATCAAAATTAAAAAAGACAATCTCGAAACTCACGAACCGACACTCTTGCTATGAAAGCGACCTACATTGTCTGCTTACTTTCGGAATAAGAGTGTTACAATTGATTTTATGTTTTTTTACGTTGAACTATGTATTTTTTTAATAACTATATAATTTTCATTCTTTCAGTATATGTGACATTTTTGTCTCACATATCAAGCTTTAATATCTATAGCTTTGCTAGAGATATAAGAAAACGTCTATAAAAGCACAATATTTGATTACTTTTTTAATACTATTCCTTTCTGTTTTCTATCGTTCACGTCGTAAAGCTGGCAATAGTAACTTTTTTACACATACCCACCCATCAAACGACAATCTTCCTATTTTTATGCAACATAACGTCCGACGAAACTGTTAAACTTTTTTATATCCATGACAATAAAATTAAAACTATTGGTTTATCTGTAAGGACTACGTTTATGTAAAAATGTTATTATATGTTTATAAAGCGGGTTATATTGATTGTGTTATTTTTTATATTTTTTTTTAAACATTCACACAAGGTCTTCAGCTCCCAAACTAGGTAGAGCCTGTACTATGGTACCCTGATGACTGATATATATACTTATACACACCCAGACACAGGTCAAACAGACATGTTCATGCACACAATTGTTTGACCTGTCCGGGAATCGAACCCGGGACCAGCGGCTCAGAAGGCAGAGTGCTACCAACTGCGCCAACCGGCCCGTCAAAAACATATTATTGCTAGAATGATTTAAAAATTATTATTAAGCGGGTTAGTGCTTGACCACATGATAGAGTGAAATGATCTCTGTATTGCCATCCAAAATATAATGAAGTAAAGTATTCATTGAAAATAAATTTTTTTACTAAACACGACGGTGCGTAGCTACATGTCAAACCTAAATGTAGCGGCTTCTTATTCAATGTGTCAAACGACCCGCGATAGATGTCAAAAGAAGTGTGTAGAGCATAGAAGGAAATCCGGTTTCTATTATAAAGAAACATTTTTACCACATAGCTACACTTCTAATGATCACTATCGAATTATCCTACGACATAAAATAGGTACTAAAATCCTATTTCAAGCCTTCTGAAGTGCAGTTTAGAAAATCGCCTGTCTAGTGCAGTCTTGCTCTGCATGTCACATATGCCTTTTTGGTTAAGAAACGTGAAACTCCGAGCGGATTTTTCTATAATTCTCTTATCATTTTATTTGGGCGAAATGAATTTTCGAAATGCATAGTTAACGTCGTTTAGATATTTTTTTTTTTATATTTTCAGTAAATATATAACGTAGTAATTAGTGCAGTTATAGAAATTTATAAAAATATAAATGACTTGATAATAGTATTGCAGTTTTTGGGTTTCGAAACCTTGGGGCGGTTAGTTGGGCCGTCGCCCTTATTAAAATAAAATACTAATAACTTATTACAATACTACAGCTACTACAAAAACATTTGAGCAATCCACTAGCTATTGTCAGCCTATAGATAACTCAAATGCTCTAACCCGCTACCAGTTGGCAGCGTGCCCAGAATGCTAGCAGCATTGCCACGTTCAATGAATTCCGCCTATTTAATGTTCGTAAAATAAAAACCTTCGCTTTATTATGAAGTATTGTTGTTTGTTGCCAAACTTGTCTACCATTGAAAGAAAACAGAAATATCGAATTCGGAATATTTAATACGATCCCATCATCAAACGTATTAATGCCGGATTTATGGCGATTTTAGTATCCGTACCTACTCACAAGGTATTTATATTTAACGAGCAGAGAGTTATACGGGCCTAGTTACGTTAATTAGGTGGGTATTAAGCTGGACCATACTCTACGATCTATACTTTGATATGTAGTCTCCAGAGCTGGTGCTCGACCAAGTAGTTAAGGTAGAAGTTATAGGCCGTTTCGGGGTTCGGTAGATATAAAGTTGTTTTGGTCATTGGCAATTTGTTGTGATTTGGGACTATTCCATGGCTAGTTAAAACTGTTTACTCATTTTGGGAAATATAGGCGAGTGTTTGAATACCGAGGCGCTGATAGAGTTGTTAAGAGGAAGAAAGCAAAATGTTTAGCGTCTAATGGCTTCCTCTCGCACTTAAACTGCCCGTTTGGAATGAAAAACAAAACAATTCATTTTTATTCTGTTGCGAAATTACTGTTTCAGTTTTGGGTATTTGAAGCAAACATTTTTTTTAACTTTACTAGCTTGTATTTGGTCACTGTCTCACCTGATGTTAAGTGATGATGTGGTCTAAATTGTAATACATTGTATTGTTACGTGTCTTGAATACTCAGAATAATACCTATCGGGAAACAGAGACTCGGGCAACGAGTTACATTCCGCGGTACTGTACAATGCTCATTACGTATACGTAGTATATCTACCATATATCGATGTCGCATTATCGTACTTGTGCTCGACAGATGATAGAATATAATATAAAACATAAATACAATATAATATAAAGATGAAATGAAATTATGTAAATCTAATGTACAAATGTCACTTGCATTTTGTGTGCTCGTGTGTATTATTAATATTTTACTTTTTACGAGTGTATTAGCCATTTCTATTATGTGCATACGTATGAATTGGAATGGTAGTTGTAAGCGACCCCGAGCTTTACGGTGAAGTAATATGGGTTAAAGTCGCAAAGTATTTTCACTTGCTTCAGCGCCAACATTTTAATGTTGCTTCGTGTCTCGAACCTCCGTGCTTTCATACCTCTGGCACCAAAACGGTTCCTGCATATCCGAACTACCACTTAGTGCTTTGATCTGAGTTTCTATGCTTTATTTGATTCGCAATTCATTAACGACTTAATTTCTTTGTCCACACTGTGAAGCGATGATAGCTCAGCGGTAAGAACGTCGGCTGTCAAATGTGCGATCCCCGCCATTGGTTTGAGTTTCCGGTGAAGGTAACACCGTTATCAATTTTTCAGCATAGTGGTAAGGTATTCACGAGTGCCTGGCTAGCTACCACCCTCAAGTTTGAAAAACTGTCACCAGACACATGGTGTATTCAGGCAGCAGTTCTTGAGGCCCAGTAAACGTTTTAGGTCTAGAGTGATGACATCTTCGACCACATCGTCACTGACTATAAAGTGAGATGAAACGCTAGATCTATGAAAGTATTAAAAAAATACTGTGATATAAAAGTATAAACTGTGTTTTGGGTTGAGATGGAGGATCAATATATGATTATGTTTCATGTGACGAGTACGCACCAGACGCAACCCTAACCAGCCACACATTAAACATCGCAGCTGACCCCACCATTCGACCATCACGGTAAACAATTTTTATACGAATCTAACAGACTATTATCAGATCAGATTGTCTTGGCTCGTAAACTGCACTCCTCTTTTATTATTGTAGTATAATAACCGATCTAAAGTACGCTTTTATAATGTTTTGATGTGATCTCTGTTTATCTTCGGATCTGATAGTTTGGTTTATGTCGATTGGGAAATGGGCACCGTCTTGTACGAGTAGGTGGATATCGACTTTATCGACTACTTATGACGTCGAGAAGTATTGGTGTTGGTGGTTTTATGTGCAGTGAGATGTGAAACAGTCCTTCATTGTGATGGGCGCGTGGAACTGTGCAGAACAACACACTCATAACAACAACAGTCGTCTATTATGTCGGTGGAGATGAAGAACAATATTTATAAGTACCAAATCTACACTTTTTTACTTAATGTACTACTTGCAGACGTATTTAAAAATTATCATAAAACAGTCGCGTGTGTTCCAATAGATAAGAATATTATTAGAGAAAGAGCTAGTTTATAAAAAAAAAAATTGGTTGCCTGTAAAGTCGGTTTACGGACGATAGATTTACGTGATAACGACATAATCATGTATGACTTTGACTTTGACTTTGATTATTTTATGTAATACAAAACTCAGGTGGAACGTTACGCGGAACGTTACGCGGAACGTTACTATTTTTCATTTTGGCATTCATCAATTTATAAAACGTTATCACGTCAAAATGTGCTGATTGGTGACAGCCAAAATACTGACGGGCATTCAAGAACAGTTTCTAAGTACTAACACATATTGCGTACTTACTATACAATACAATACAAACACTTTATTGCACACCAGTCAAAACAACAATAAAAATAAAGCATATACCTAACCAAAGTACAATTGGCGGCCTTATCGCTTAAAGCGATCTCTTCCAGACACACTACTTGGTGACTCATATTTATTTGTAAGCTCGCCAGGAGAGCCCTGAAGAGAGTCCTGCAAAGTGTTTAGTGAGTTTCTGTATGATTTTACACTCATTTAAACCCTGATGTAGGTTTTTGTCTTCCAACTATATTGGAAAGTTATTAAAAGTCAGCAATCAACTTTATTTTAGATTCACTTAAAATCATATCAACTCCAATAAGCTTTAAAAATACCAATTGAGAGAAAAGTACATGAAGGTAAATTCTGATTGAACAAAATATGTGTATGATTTAATTTGCGAGAAACTATGATAAAAGATAAATATGGTTCATCGAAATGTCGTTTTCACTAATTAATTATTATTATTGGAAAAAATTGGTTGTCTGTAAAGTCGGTTTACGGACGATAGATTTACGTGATAACGTCATAATCATTTATGACTTTGACTTTGACTTTGATTTCAACTTCGACTTCGACTTCGACTTCCACTTCCACTTCCACTTCGACTTTCACTTTGACTTTGACTTTGATTATTTTATGTAATACAAAACTCAAGTGGAACGTTACGCGGAACGTTACTATTTTTCATTTGTGTTGCTGGCGTTCATCAATTTATAAAACGTTATCACGTCAAAAAAATGTTCATAAACTCTCGCGGTAATGACAAATGCGGTTGAACTCTCACTGTGGTGTCATACACCCGAAGAAAGGAAATTAGAAAGTCTATAAATGTGCTTTTTATAATGATGATTGTAAGGGATGATTAATTTTATAATGAAGTGATTTTATGTGATAATAATCCGTGAAGCACATATGTATTTGTATTATTTAAAATAAACACTCATCACGATTTTTCCCGCCCTTTCTGCATCAACTTCAATTTGAACGTAAAGTAAGCACAGACGAAACTATCGTAACCAATGATGTTTTACTAAAGATGACGTATATTCATACTGCGCGGTGCTCAGATTTTCTTCCTTTACGACATAAACATGCTTACTGCGACAGATAATACGGTACAAATAATATAAAAAAGGATAGCTATATGTTTAGACTTGCTCTTGAAATACGCGTCATAAAGAATTACTACAATTGACTTAATTTTGCCGCCTCAGTTTCCGCGCGCTTGTGCGACATCTACCTCATTTAAACATATAATATCATCAATCGTAACTAGGGCTGCGTTTCAATTTGGGCTCACAGTGCACATGTTCGTACGTAAGGGTTTGGCTGTTCCGAGATGAATTTAGTACTGACAGTGCTGACGCTCGTAAGCAAATCGGAACGGCTTTGTGTGTGTGAATGCGCGCGAGTTCTTTAAATGTCAGTTCCCATTAAATTCATATTAAATAATTCTCTTCCGTACTTCATGGGTACTAAATGGGTACTTTTTGTTCTGATATATAAAATTACGTTTTTAATTTTTTGTGGACGAACTACCAATTTTTCGACAGATTCTCATAATGAGTCAAATGTTTGACTCTCAGTGCATAGTTATTTATCTATGTGTTTGACAGCGCTTACACTGCTCTACGTCGTACTCGTGAGCGTTCTAAGCACAGGATTATGACGTCATGGATGACGTCATAGAAATTTTGTGTGTAGCTGTCAGTGCATTTTGGAATGACTTTAAGCACGCTCCCTGTGCTCAAACCGCTCAAAGCTCAATAAGAAACACACCCAAGAACAGCAGTGACCCAGTGAACAACAAAGCAATGTACCTACTCGTTCTCAATCATCACAACCCGTTCTATCCGCGGTAATGTCACGTGTTCCGTCACTACAACATGTTACTACACATGTACACATGTATGTATGTATGTTGTCGGATTTGGGAGATATCTCGTTATTTCTGTTTTATTGTATGAATACGTAATGATGCGATGGTTGCGACACCGCCAATTGCCGCGCTTCGTCACTACGGTACTATTGTCAAAGAATAAAACCACACGAGGATTCAACAATAGTGTGCACTTCACAGATCTGGCAGTTAGGCGTGATCCGACGGCTTTTAGCTATGATTAACGAAAATATGATCAGCCTAAGGTTCTCTATTAATATGAAACCTAGAAATACCGGATTTCATGTCCAATATTTGTCTGGCCCAGCCGATGCAGTTAAACGGAATGAACTCGTGAAGCAATGATAGCTCAGCGGGGGCAGCGTTAGCTGTCAACCTGACGGACACTGGTTCGATCCCCATCAACAGCTTGGGCTTCCGGTGATGACAACACCGTTATCAAATATACAGCATGGTGTTAGGGCACTTTTGAGTACCCGCCTAGCCAGCTTCCACCCTGAATTTCTAGCGTGATAACATATTCGACCACATCGTCACTGACCATCAAGTGAGATAGTGGTTAAACGCTATATATATATATATAAAGAAAAAACAAAGAATTTATTAAAATTTCGTTATTTTTCCTTACGTCGGGAACGTTCTGAAATTTTTAATATACCATTTAATATGCGATTCGCATGCGTGTCTTTCGACACAATTGGATGTTTCCTTGTCTAAAAATCTTTGATTTGACCTAAATTTTAACCTAAATGTCAGTTCATAAAAAGAGTTAGTTTGCAGACATTGATGATTGCGTTTTGTACAAACGGCCCATTACAAAATATAATATAACACTTGTATAATTCGTAGCTTTTAACCTTCGTTTAAATTTATGGTTCAATTATTACGGGCTCAGATTTCAAAACTGTGGTTCATCAGTAGGTACCTACCTCGCAACAGTACATTTTATTTGCTAATAAATCAATAGTCGACGGTACAAACTGATTATAATTAAATCCGTAATTTGTTTGTTGAGAAGCGACGTGTACAGAATAACTTTAAACATTTATCGTGTAATCAATTCTTAATGAACGTAGCGAATTAAATTTAAAACTAATTTAGAACAATTATCTTCATTAGTATGACTTGGCTATTTTTAGTTATATTATTTATATTCTTACCTGTCATACAAACACTATGTACTACTGAATGAATGGCGGTATTCTAACTTGAGTAAATTTTGTACTTAATATAATTAATACAGAATAATGTTGATATCCTCTTTAAATTAATGACTTGCAAAAGATGTTTGTTCTCGGGTCTTGGGTGTTTGTGGGGGCGGGGTATCCTAGTGCGGGTGTGTGAGGGTGTGAAGAAAAAGAAAAAATAAAAGTCTCGCGCTTGTGGCCAATGACGCAAACTGAATATATCCCGTAAATCTTATAGTTGGTGTGTTCAAAGGGTGATAATCTAATTGTTTTTCTGCCCTCATCACTATATCTGATTATATCCCTTGCTGACAGCAAACTGACACATCAGACCTTGGGTGTTGCCATGCACTCGAAGACAGCTGCATGTTTTCTTTCCATAATAGTATAATTTATGTACCTGGCGTTTGAACACTAACTATCTCACTTGATGGTCAATGACGATGGGGTCGAAGGCGTAATCACCTAGAACGTTTACAGGCTCTCAAGATTCCTGTAAAATCACATTGTTCAATTAATCTCCATCCAAAGGTTGTCTGGAAGAGATCGCTCTTAGCGATAAGACCGCCTATTGAACATTTCTTATTGTAAAAATTCTTTTTTTTTAATTTCTGTAATTTTGTGTCTATAAGGTGTATTGTATTGTGTATTTGGTGACCGGTTTTGACACTTGAGGGTGGTAGCTGGCCAGGCAGATACGTACTGGGAAGTCGCCTACCACCATTTGATAACGGATTTGGCTTCATCGGAAGCTCGTCCGCACTCCACTGTCATCCCTGAGTTAACAGAGTCTTAAGAGTCAATGATGCATTGCCCCAAATGTTACAGAAATCTGTGATGTCTAGAGAGTCTGGCGGGTCGAGCTTATCAGACGAGACGTCTGCTCATTTGCTACTGCATAAAAAACACATCGCTTCAAAACATTGCACTATGAGTATTACAAATACTCCCTCTTAGAGGAATCTCGAAGTTAGGCAACATGTACATTCGAGTTGCGTTCTTCCTGCATCGCATAGTTAATCTTTATCACTATTAGAATTGAAATTGATAAGTAGGTATGTGGCATATGCTTGTTTATGAGCATCCCATATCTTTATTATTTAAATCGCTTCGTGAACCGGTCGCAGTTTACGTTAATTGCGTTTTACATACTTTGGTCTTAGTTGGACATTTTAACTGATTATCTAATGTAATTTTGTTAATTAATAAAACGTTCAGAATTACCTTTGATTGTGGGTATGAAAATACCTTTTGGAATAGTATGAGATTAGGCTCGTGATACCGTTTTATTGTTAGTATAAATAGTTAAGTTGAATTAATTTGAGTCTGTTTTGATATTGATTTAGTAAATTATATTTAATATCACTAGCTCCGCCCCGTGGTTCTATTAACATCGATAACAGATGCAACCTTAATTATTCTTTGAGAACCGCACATTGTCCCGGTATATAAAAGGAGCCTATTCTTCTAGTAACAACCTCTAATCTATGTTATCTCCGTGCAAAGTTTTATCGAGATCCGTTCTGCTTTGCTCACTTTATAGAGAAACAAACTTGCATCATCCATCACACATAGATTATTAATTTATAACATAGTTTAACACTAACACGATAGGATTTATAGGTGTATAGTGATTGATATAAACGGAGCTGTAGTCACGCTTGACCTAGAATGGTAACTGCCTCTTAAATATACCTACTCGTAGCTACTTGAACATGCTGAGTGGTAGATGGTAAGTTTTCAAAAAAATCAAAATCAAATAGAAGACAGACGACCTGGGTGCCGATTCTTATTTATTAATCAAATCAGAATGCAAAAATCAACATGCAAAAATGGTGGAATACCAAGTTATAAATGAACTTGGTATTAAAAATTAAAATCACTGACATAGCCCAGCTTTTGCTCCAGTATCTAAACGAAAGAGCTTCACTCATGAGATAGTGCCAAACTTAAGTTTTTCTATAGACTACCACCGAGAATAAAGTTAATACAAAGTAAATACAAAACGTTATCAGCGTGTTGTTATTACAATTTGTGTAAGTTCATTAACGTTGCTAGAATCTTATGGGAAATATATGCACAAAACTTTAAAAACATCAAAAAAATCCTGCTTGATTCTGGGAGTGTGACTCTATCTACTTATCTCGGATCTAAAGAAGCTCTTATTAGCATGCGAATACATAATATTTGTATAATTACATATAATCAAAAGTAACAACAAAGCTGAAAAAACGAAGGTCGTCGAACGGTGTCGGCTACCAAACTGACGGACGCTGGTTCGAACCCCATCAACGGCTTGAGCTTCCGGTGAAGGTAACACTGTTATCAATTTAAACTTCGAGTACCTGCCTGGACAAATATAGTGTTTAGGTGCCCGACATTCTGGGTCTAGCTTCATACACCCTCGACCTTCGAATGTACGCCCCGGGTCCCAGCTGTGGTATTTGACTGGCCGGTTGGCGCAGTTGGTAGCACTCTGCGTTGTGGGCCGCTGGTCCCGGGTTCGATTCCCGGACAGGTCAAACATTTGTGTGTATGAACATCTCTGTTTGACCTGTGTCTGGGTGTGTATATGTATAAAAAAAAGTATATATATAAGTATGTATTTAAGTATATATATGAGTCATCAGGTTACCATAGTACAGGCTCTGCCTAGTTTGGGATCTGAAGACCTTGTGTGAATGTTGTCCCATATTATTATTATATATCTCAGAATACAGTTACAAAGCCATAGAGCCTCGTATATTTCCAAGACGACAATATTCCATTTAAAATGCATAGCCGGCTATAAATCACATAATTCGATGCTGAATTATTTTACCACGTTCAATATGGTGCCATATAGTTTTAAGTGTCCATATTAAAGGTAATGATTTTTATTCTTGACAGTGTTAATTAAAAACGAGACTAATAAACGTCACTGAGTAATTTTATGATGGCTTAGTATAATTACTTGTTAGGTTTCGGTAAAATGTTGGACAATTTGAGCGTTTTGATGCCGAACCGCTACATACCAAGAACGGTACTTTAGGATATTGAAATTTGAACATTGAATTTGAATTATCATTAACTATTTATAAATTTATTTTTTATTTATTTTTTAATTTTATTTTTTACAACATTCACACAAGGTCTTCAGGTTCCAAACTAGGTAGAGCCTGTTGTACTATGGTAACCTGATGACTGATATATACTTATATACATACTTATATATATACTTATATACATACTTATGTATATACTTATATACATATACACACCCAGACACAGGACAAACAGACATGTTCATACACACAAATGCTTGACCAGTCCGGGAATCGAACCCGGGACCAGTGGCTCAGAAGGCTACCAACTGAGCCAACCGGCCAGTCAAATTTAGTTTTATTATTAGTTACTTTTTTGGTTTACTAATTGCACTATTTATATCTGTGTATGTAAATTAATATTTACCAATAAATAGCCGATGCTTTTACCTTAATATAATACAAATAACTAATTACAATACTACAGCTACTACAAAAACATTTGAGCAATCGTTTAGCTATTCTGAGCCTATAGATAACTCAAATGCTTTAACCCGCTACCAATTGGCAGTGCCCAGATTGCTAGCAGCATTGCCACGTTGAAATGTAATGCTGATCCGTTGAGTCAAATATGTGCCAGCATTTTGGTCACGCGTATTATTACAATTTATATATTGTTGTAGCTTTCGTCGTAAGAAAGTCGAAAACTTTAGCAATATACAAAGCAATATATTTAGGCGGCTAACCCCCAGTTCCGTTATTTAGTCCAACGCGCAATAAAATGTCACTCCTAAAGTTCACTATGAACGCAAAGTAGGCTTTTATTGCTTTAAATAGTATTGGACGTACATATATCGTACATATTTCTTTCTTTCTTTCTATATATACTTCATGTATATTTTTAAGATAACGTAATCAAGTCTTAAACCATCAGATGCCGAGAACAATATAGATATCAATGAAATACATAGATGTGAAATATACCGTACGAGTCACAAACTGGCTTCGCTCATCAATATTCTATAAACTAAGCTCGAAATAATGTAGAAGTAGGTGGTATACCATTCCATACGTTAGGTAACTGTATCACTTTAATGCAATAGTCCGGTGTCATCGCATAACTGTTTGGTAATATCTATACATATGTATATATAACGAGCAGGCACCGTCACTTTGTCCGTGTGATGTAACCTCGAAAACTTATGATTATGACAAAAAATAAAAATAATTTGGCTACTCGTGATAGTGCATATGGCACATTTTGACATTTTTAGATCAATGGTTAGGAGTGCCGGGGAAGCGAAGGTTCCATAGCAGCTTAGATAAGACACTCATTTCTAGCTTTGTAAAACTAAACAAACTCCTCTGTAATAGGGTTATCTTTTATTCGTTACGTGTATTGTATATGAGAATGTTCCAGAGTTTCTTGCCGCCAATTTTTTGGAACGAAGTTCCTTATCGCGCGTTGCGAAGAGGGCTAGACGGAAAAAATTAAGACCAAAAGTTGTAACGACACTTTTTGCTATAGTTGTAAGCCGTGCGGCGGCGTGCGCGTGTTTCTCCGTCTGTCTGTCTCTCTCTCTCTCTCTCTCTCATAGAAAGCAAGCAAGTTATTTTCGTTTCGTCTTTCTATTTCGCATTGAACAGTGTGGTGTCGCGACGATTATTTTTGTTGAGTGTATACAAGTTTTTTGTACATAATAAATAATAAAAATAATAACAATAATGAATCCTGAGAGTGTTTCTGCACACATATATATATATGTGTGTGTGTGTGTCTGTGAGTGTGCGTGTGTGTGTGTGTATGTTCTTTTTTTGATTTTTTTCGAAAGGAACTTCGTTCCGTCCGGGTGTCCCTTGATACCTCTAGAGTTTTTTTTTAATCAGATAGGGGCTCCGTTTATCTTAAACCGTAGCGTGTCTTTGCAATTCTAAATAGAACACATAATATTGACTTTGACTAGAAGTTTATGTCGCGTATAATTAGCATTGATCATCAGTCACTGGAAACTGTTTGTTCGACAGTTTTTTCTCTTATAACTCAAACAAAAGGCGCACAACGAGCTATGGAGAGGGCTATGCTCGGGGTTTCTCTAAATATTCTCTAAATGAGGAGATCCGCAGAAGAAATAAAGTCACCGATATACCTCAGCGGTTAGTAAGTTGAAGTGGCAGTACACACAGCTCGAAGAACGGATGGCCGTTGGAGTCGAAACCTTCTTGAATGGAGACCACGGACTGGCAAGCGCAGCATAGGATGGCCACCAATAAGCTGGACAGACGACCTGAATAAGATCGCAGGTAAGCGCTGGATGCGGGCCGCTTCCTTTCGGTCCTTGTAGAAATCAACGGGGGAGACATATTATAGTAATTCTTAATGTAACATTTCAGAAACTGGGCTAGTTTTGGTAATAGTATCAAAATACCGATCGAAAGCAAAATCGATATTCCATGAAATAATTTTAAAACGCGGACCCAGCCGCGGGCGCACCTCTAGTTGTTAATATATAATTATGAAATAAAGATGAACCTGTGCGTGTTTTAAATATCAAATTGTCGCTGCTGGTGTAATGTGAGAAAAATATCGGTGTCGTTATGATTTTTAATCAACGAACGAAGCGATGAAGCAATTATTCAGATATCGTTTTTGGATTGAATTGTTTTTGGGATTACGTTTTTGTTACAACATTCAAAATGAGACACAAGTTGTTTTTGTAACCGTTCACTGAGTACTGTTTGCAAATTTGAAATGGACACTAAAAACAAGCGATATATCTATTACATTAACTTTATGGATGTAGGTATTTTATATCAGAACTTCAAGCACTAATCACTGCCTTCTCGAAGTCATACCTTTTATCTTACCACACAAAGTAGTTTTGACAATTTTGAAAGCGATTATGATACATGCTAAAACGCAGAAGCTCTTGCTAATTTCTCCTTGATAGGTAAACAAATCGGCATTCAGTTATGATGGTTTTGCGATTAACAGAATGGAAAAAATCGAGTTTTCGTATGAAGATAATTAATTCATGTTTCTTTAACTCGAACATGAATAGTACCGATGTAAAGCGAGCTTTGAAACTGATACAAGTCTTCTTATCTTTGAAACACCTTTCCGGTTCTATAGATTACTGTATGAAAGAGTATCATTGTGTGGGGATAACATGACATCACCATGTCTCAATAAAGACGCTCACCAAAATTGTTGAAACATAAAATTTGACAAATGTAACATCTATTGTAGAATTTGTATGTATGTATTACAACACAATTGGAGTGGCCGTGGGCTGACGTTTACTGCCCGAATACTAATACTCAAGAATTATTACTTTTCTGCTTATATTACTCCAAACGAGTATATCATCCGAGCATCCGTGATTCGACATGTCTGTCTTTAAAGATACGGATTTACTTTGAAATACCCAAATGAGGCAAAGTTTTCTCAGTAAGGCGTTTAAGGCACCGATTAAAAAAGATGTTTCATTTTTGTGTTTAGGAATGGTAAATATGATATTGTGTAGTTGTTGCGTGTTAAGGATATTTTGAAAGTGACTTAAACAATGTTGCTAATGTGGGTATTTTGTAGCCTGTAGAGTTCTATTTTGTCTAACTATTAATATATATATTATCAACAAGTCAATAAACGATTTCTTGGGACGCATCTCGAGGACTGAGCAATCGATGGTGAGACTCGTGGTGCATGGCCAAGTGGAAGGAAACAGATCTCGACGTCGTTCACGAGCACGCTAGACTGATTTGATTAGGAAGACCGCAGTCCGCCTTAGTACATTGTACCCGCGAAGTATCGCGGCACTTACCGCCGCGAAATGGAAAGATATCGCTAAGCGAGCTGCTGCCCTGGAAAAGGACGTCAGCGAGGGTCACTTGGTATCACTGTAACCTACGAGCAAACCTGACTATAACCACGACCGCTCTGTCAAGGGTTTAAGACTAAGAAGAAGACAATAAACAAAACGCACTCCGAAAAAACTGTAATTTTGAATAATAATAAAAAAACTCACTGCTTAAAAACTTCGACGTGTCGGCTCCAGGGGCTGTCATAAGGCAACAGTCGTCTCTCATTTGGTCTGAAAACTGCGCTGGGACCCTGGGTTCGAATCCCGGCAGGGGCAAACATTTGTGCGATGCGTGCAGGTATTTGTCCCGGGTCTTTATTGTTTGTGTGATGTTGTGATTCTGTGTGTCCATGACTCGTGTAACACAGAAAATCTTAGTGCGGGGGCTTGAGCGTAATAATGTAAACTTGAATTTGAATTGACCAGTTCATAATATTTATTCGACCATAACAAAAACATAAAAATAACTTCTACATTAAAAAAAACTGATCATTGCGTAACATGCGCACAGTGTCGTGCATCTTACCCGTAACTCACCGTAAACGGTGATTTACCGTCTCTATCTGTTGTTTTCCGGATAAAACCGGTCTCGATTACAATTAATACCGGCCGAACTTTACGATTTGTTGTGTTACCTTCGCCGAGAGGCTAGGTCTTATTTATCGGCGTGTAATGAGATTCCTTATGTTATTAATTTTTTGTCGTCGTTCTATGTACGGTTTTAACTTATTCATTTATGCCGAATGCGTGTTTATTTATTACTATATGCTACAACTGACCTGACAAACGTTGTTCTGTCATATAAATTATCGAAATGTCACAGTGTCACGTGCAACACTTCATTTAAATTACTTCACGTCAATGATCGACGATTAAATTATTTAGATATTATTAATATCGCGATAAAAAAGGGTATGTTAAACGGCTGTCTAGCCGTTTTACATATTTTCTTTCATATTATTTTCTTTACATATTACATTTAATAGATCTATTTCACCTCATGGCCGTTGCCGATGTGGTTGAACTTAGAATCACACTGGGCTAGTAATACAAATTGCTATTGTATGTATGTACAACTGGGAACTTGAAAACTTGGTTTCAAAGTTATAATAACAAGTTATAATTAGAACGGGATTTGGCCCTAATTCTGTTAATCACACAAACTGGTGAACATTATTTATAACTAAAGCTTTTTTATCTATTCTATATTTAATGCTATACTACTGTAATTCAAAGTCTAAAACTACCTGTAGTTTTAGCCAGCACCATATGTACAGTGACAACTTATTTTACTAGATACGACTTCATCGTAACCGCATTAAAACTATTTCTATTTAATTTAATTATGATTTTCGTTACTTTGATTTAAAAAAAGAATCACTACCATTCTCAATCGCTTTAATTATTATTCTCACCACCATGCTGTATAGTAATCAAGCCATTCATTGAAAGCTCCTGTTTGAGACTAAATTCAGTACTACGACCATCTGACTGACTGCCGACACCCATATACTATCGTCTCGCTCTAAAAAAATCATACCGATCAAACTCTTAATCGTTTTCTTTGATGACAAGAAACAAAAAAGGTAAATATAGAAATGAAATAAAACAAATAATGTTAAGTAACTCCCGACACTTAATGGAATCAGTTGGTGGAGGTCACGATCCTCAGTCATGAGGACAACGATTAACGGATGAGGACTATCAGTTCAGATTAAGGTCGGGAGCAGTAATTAAAAAAATGTTCTACCAAAAAATGGAACCGACTTCACACTCAAAAGTGTGAAATAACTTGTTGAAGTCGGTACCACGATAGTTCACAAAAGTAACTATCGTCACAATATTGTGCTCATGGTACGTCGGTACCATTCGACAAGTTATTTCATACTTTTGAGTGTCGAAGTCGGTTCCATTTTTTGGTAATTTTTTTTTTCACGTTTTTCAGTGACCTTTGCTACTCACGGGATCAATTGTCATTGTGTATGTTCTTCGATGTCTTCAACCGCAACTATAATATCGTTGAGGTATGCGAAGCACTTTTCAGTGATTGGAGTGCAGCTCAAAAGCCGCTTGTTCGATTTTGATGAAATTTAAATGGGACCACCAAGAAAGTATAAACTATCAAACAAAAGAAGAATCTTCAAAATCGGTTCATATACATCGAAATTATACGCGAACACACATAAAACAAAACAAAAAAATCATATATACGTTCGAATTGAGTAACCTTCTTTTTTTGATGTAGATTAAAAAGGATCAACGAATGAAAAAGACATTTGATAAGTACCTACTGCTTACAATTCACGCGTAGGCGTTGTAGTTATACGACTTCAATCGTGTTCATTGAAATGTTATTGCCGATAAATCACGATGTGGCTTACGCAATGTTTGAACTAGAAGTACCCACTTCATTAAATGTTAATAAATTATTTTTTACAAACAGAACAATATATCTCGACGACCTTTCACAGACTTTCCCATCTTACGTACCTCCATAAAACATCGATTTAATGAACTAATATAGAAATATGCAAATGCCACATATATCCATAAGTTACATTCTACAATTGAGCACCTTATATGTATAGCTTTAAGGTGTATGCGATGTGTTAGATTATACTTGTTGATCTAGAAATTAATCACTAGGCCGTTCGTGATGTATTTCGTTTAACACTTCAATAGTCGCCGATGCCTACTTAGACAGTGAGACTACGTGACTGATGACCTTTAACAAACACATTTGATGCGTTCATCAAATCTATCTAGATCGATCTATCATCCTTATGCAGTCGTATTAAAGTTCCAAATATCATGTAAAATATTTTCTTGGTTGCTTGTATAATTCGATAATGTTACAGTTAAGTAACTGTCACAGTTCACTTGAATATTCATAAGTTTCACTTATATATGCTTAGGAATAGAATATTGTTTCATCTTGAGTAAAAGTATGTCATTAATCTTACATTATAACATAAATTACACTTTTATTGACAACCTTGCGATTAGTTAGCTAATCAATTATGAATTTCTGGTGGTCATGAGGCATTGACTTGTTTTTTCAAAATGAGCGTGGCGATTTGCAATACCTAATGCCCAAGATCCATTTTGGTTCATGGATTTCCACAAATCAATTGTTTGTAACAGTAGAGAAGATTTAATTAAAAATATTCATATCCTTATATATTTTTATAGTTGGTGCCTGCGTTAGCTGGGATCAGGCATAATTAAATTATCTCAATTATTATTATTATTCAACTGACACTCTCCTAGTACTTCGTATTGAGTTTGATCGAGCTGCGGCAGCGTGGTGGTAGGGTACTTTTCAATAGCCGACTGGCTAGCTAATACCCCCAAGTCTAAAAATTAATACTTAACACAGAGCCTGCTTTCTCAAGAACCAATAATATTCAAGGTTTTGCGTTATTCCACCTTCAACTACATCGCCACTGTTTATGAAGTGAGATAGTGGTAAAAATATGAAGAAAGTTTCGCTTACGCTGTGATGGGCGAAAGTTATATAATACAATATAGTGGACCCCTCACATATTTAAATAAAATTACTTCATAAATATATTTAGCGTTGTATGTGCGAAATATTTGTGGTTCTTAGTGTAAGACTAAACCTTTATCGAAAGGTTATAATCCCTTATAGTTTTAATAAGCTCAGCCGAAGCCAGTTCCATATCTTCGATGAGCAAGTTTAATTTTAATCACGAAATCCGGATTTCAATTATGTTTTCATTAATGAAAACAAATTTTCTTCTCGATATTGCACCAATCTATAACCAGCTTGGGAAGATGCATCTGTAATCATTACTGTACCATAAAAAAACTATACCGAACCCCATATCTAATTGCGTATCTCGGTAGACTAGAATTCCAATATTGTACTTTCCAATTTGAAGCAAAGAATACGATTACACTCGTGTGATAAGTTCAGCTTTATGACGAGGGAGCAAAGGTGAGTTTGTGAGCGAATGCTAGTCCAATTGAATGTATATCTAATTTATATGCAGATGTGGTGGATAGCATACCTCGCGGCGGAAACACTTGGCGATTACAACCATATTACCGGTATAACAACATGTCTCCTCACGGAAACATACGCGTTACAAGTTCGGGCGTTTGTAAACTTACGTTATTGCAAAATGTCAGCCGAATGGCATTGCTCATCAATATAACCGGATACTTTTGAGTCACATTATTTTTCTTACTTTTGAAAATCTCTTTAGGTATTTATATGATATGTTTCGGCAATCATCTTTGATTGTCAAAATTCTACTACTACGTAATTTACTTTGTATGTTTTACTTTATGTGTTTAAACGCAGCAAATGAGGAAGCAAGTGGGTAGACAGAGTAATTGTAAAATAATACAACTCCCACCCGCAATTCCCCACTAGCACATTTGTGATAACTACCGTGACTATTACAACTGAACTGAAATGTCGGAAATACACATTGTTTGATATAATAACTGGATAAGTAAATCAGTTGTAAATACGAGTAGTGTGTGTTACATGTAGATAAAGCTGATTTTTGGCATCAGTGCTTAGATTGAAACCTAAGCAAGCGAAGGGTTCTAGGATTGAACCCCGAGCGAAGTGAGTAGTTTGAAAGAAGAAGCCTGAGCGTAGCGAAAATTTCAAAACACGAAACGCGAAAAAAAATTACTCATGAGTGAAACACAAAATTGTATCTCACACTAGCACTAACTAACGAGGAACTTGCAAGGCGCGCGCCGGGAATGATTCTTTCACAGACTTCTTTTAACTACACTCTTCTCTGATTGGTCGGCGAGTTGACCTGAGCTTTGTTAGAGGCGTTTTCGAATTTTAAAAATCTTTTTACTCACGGTGAATAAAAAAAAAAAATTCCTGTAAGAAACCGATGACTAAAACTAGCGATTGATAGCTAATGTGGTGAAGAAAGTATGATTATATCCCTTTTGCATATGTAAAGGCTGGATATTGAGAAACAAAATTTGTTGTTACATCTACATCCGCAATAAACAGTTTGTTTGTTCAACCATGGTATTAATCCCGCACTTAATATTGGACAATGCTAGTGACCTTGAACTTTTAAATAGTTAAAATATCTATCGTGTATATACATAGTGTATGGTATTATAAACCGTTAGTATATGTTTAATATCGATGTGTCCGTGTGCAATATCCTCCGTATGTTTTCACGTATCACTGTGGTTTATTGGACATCTTACCATAATGTATTCAGATTGCGGATTAAATGATTTTAATTAAGCCGAGAGTTAGATTTATATCATTTAATATTTTCGGGCCTTTCTAACGGTTGGTTTCCCTACAATTTAGGCTTGGGGTCACCGCTATACAACTTACAAAGTGACACTATTCATAAATAACGCTCGGAAAGTTTGTTTTTGACTATGTTGCTCACGGAACCAGACGCTAACTAGCGATGCGCACGCGCGTTAGTGACACTTAGATTTGCTTTTTTGAAAACAGTTTGTTTTTGCGAGGGTCAGTTGGTTAATCACGTGTTTTAGATAGGTCTTGTGCACATACTTAATATGAAATTATTAAAGCAATACATTATAATATAAGTAGTTTTTATTTCGAAATATTTCGAGAATATTGCAGACAATTTAATTTAAGAAGTTCTTGACAGGGCTCCAGGCAGAATGGCTAAAATTAAAAATGGCCATTATGTTTGACAATGTGCGTTTGTGATCGGTGTAACTGTCACTGACAGTTACACAGCTTTATCCGAAGTTAATATATTCTGTAACATGTTGTAACCATCTGTTGTTTGTTTTTATAGAAAAACGTTTGCTTTGGATGTTTTATTGAGATGTCAGCGATTTACACTTTAACATAATTATTATCATTGGTAGTCATTGTTTGTTATCAAGGTGTTTATTGATGTTGAGTTGCTGTTTTAAAATTACTGCTATACCTGGGTATGATTTAAATTTCCTAGGAAAATGTCTACTACCGTACAAGTTAATCCTACTAACTAATATTATAAATGCGAAAGTTTGTGTATATGTGTGTATGTTTGTTACCTCTTCCCGCTCAAACGGCTACACCGATTTCGAATAAATTTGGTATGGAGATAAGTTATACCCTGGATTGACACATAGGCTTATTTTCATCATCACTATCATCACCCTTTTTCATCACTACGAGCGCAGCTCGTATCATTATAGATGCGAAACTTTCTGAGTATGGATGTGTAGATGTTTGTTACTCATTCACGCCTAAATAGTCGAATGGATTTGGATAAAATTTGGTATGGAGATAGCTTATACGCTGGATTAAGATACAGGCTTATTTTCATCATCACTATCAACACCGTTTTTCATCATCACGCGGGTAAAGCCGCAGCTCGTAAATATATATTATGTATAAACTGAAATTTAAGCTACTGTGAACTAACCACGTGTAACGTAGGTGTAGAAAAGTTCGGTTTGCTCTACCTATTTTGTTAACATGTAATAATATGTTAACAAATATATTTTGTAGCAGATGTATGACGTTATGTGGGACACGAATGTCTTGTGCCGAGTGTTCCGCACATGCAGTTGAAGTACGGGTCACGTTCGATATCCATTGGGTTTAGGGTTCCGTTTAGCCTAACTTGAATAAGCAATTGAAAATTGAATAATAAATTATGTAGGCTAAATAATTATACTGTAACGAGACAAGTTGGAGTAAGTTTAATTCATGTTAATTAATAGAGATAACTGAGGTAGCGAGAAAACCCGTAATTCAGGCGGGTGAAAGAGCGGGGTGCTACTAGTATTTGTACATTTTTGCAGTACTGAACTCTGACCCCTTTTGAGAATCTTCTTAATATTATGTCGAATGTTTTTCTTTTATACATGAATAAAAAATATCGAAATACGCATTCTTCTCTCTACATATATATATATTCCCATCTATTTGTCTGTGCATCTGTATAAGACGATAAATCTATTAATCTATTTTATATGAATACGGAACCAAACCCAGTGCGCAAAGTGTACCATACGCCAACTGTTCTCTTTTTGCTTTCAAGTCTTGAGCACAGTTTTTTTTATTTTCGGAAGTGCACGGAGCGTGCCATCTGTCGGATCAGATTACAAGCGACCTGGCTGTTTGCCCGGCTCTTGCCTTTTGCCCTGTTTGTATGAATAAATGAATAGACTAACTCATAACGTCTGATTGTTTTAGCCATTACATAGGAAAGAAAATACTCGGTAGTTACGACGTAAGTTTGGGTCTCTCAAGTTGGCTGCATGTAGCTGTTCACCATCTATTTTTGAGTTCATATGGATTTTTTAATTATAGTATAACTGTCTCGTTCACTTGCTTACATTTTTCGCATCTTTCTGTCTTGTTCACTCCGCTGGATGACAAACTGTTTTACCGGTAGATACATACGCAAATGTTCACATAGCCTAACGTCACAATCACAAATATAGTACGCGTACTGTATTTGGACTTTATGAAATTATAAATTTGTATAACACGAGAAATTAAAAGTTTTCTATCTTAACAATTTTAGGAAAATAGGTAATATCATCATCATCATCTCAGCCATAGAACGTCCACTGCTGGACATATGTTGGAAGCGGCCCGCATCCATATATAATTGTATAAATTGTCATACGGTTATTTATACATATTTATCTTATATAGGTGTGGTGATATAAAGAATGGCCATGTCAAGAGTTTTACTTTCTAAATCAGGACAATGAATTCAGTCGGAGCATTAGTTATCTAATCACAGCGTATTACAATCCTTTGACCTACCTTACAATCCTTTTGAATTACTTTGACTTTGACTTTGACTTTTTTGCCACAATAAAGTTATATCTATGTCTATTTCAACACTTGTTCGCTGTATTTATATGATTCGTGAAAAGTGCTGCAGGACGATAATGTAACAGATGTATGATTTTATGGTAAATTGCATAAAACTAATAAAATTTGTAAAACCCATGATTACCTCGGGTATTGAACGTCGGCGCTCTCGGGTGCTGGTTCCATTCCCACCTCGGGCTTGAGCAATTGATGTAAGTTACTACAGCGAAGGACATGTTGGAAATAAATAGTATGTAAATACTCAATATCTTTACTACGTTAACTTACGAAATACCGAATCATATTTCCTACCCCTGTTATCTTACAGGGAAAATAACGACAAACCGACTCTCTCCACAGAATATGCCTAAGGATGACTTATCACAACAGTAAAATGTTATGAAATCTATAGGATTATGGTATGGGGTCCAGTAACTTTTTTTTTTTACATTTTATAAGTTTGCGTTTGACAACTGTCTCACCTGATGTTAAGTGATGATGTTGTCTAGGATTTCGATTTATTTTTTTACTTCATACTCTCCATTTTTTTCTTTACCTGACCGGACGCAGTCGCCCGCCCCGCTAAACTTACTCTAGGCTTATCTTACTTAATCTAATCATCCTTATATGCATCTGCTTTGTCTTATCGGGTTTTTCAAAAAGGGTGCAAGACGACGGCAGTACATACGAAGGAGAGAGTGCGGAGTACCACCCCTTTGTGTGGTACGTCGCCCCCGGGTTATCAACTTTCCAGTTCGATCCAGTTACTCAAGGAAAACTGCCACACTGTTGCGTTCGCTAGGGTACCTATCGACCACAGATTTGACGTACAACTAGATATGGTATGGGAGCTTTTGACGCCTTGATCAGTGCTATCGACTGTCGGTCAACATTCTAGGCCTACTAGGTTGTTTTCAAAATAGAGCACATAATCACTAACCCATAAAATAAATGATGGTCAAACGTTAGTTCTATGTCAAACGAGCGTTTTAATGACATCTAACCGCGACATCTCAAGTATAATCTCTTCAGATCCGTGAGACGTGGCACCTAACTATATACACAATTATTATAAAAGTATAATTTTGGCACTTTTACCGCGCGCTAACAATTATTTATATTGTGCCGTTTATGGAGGCAAGTGTGGCAACATTCTAGTCTTTAAAGTGAAGTGCAACGATTAAAGTCTACGTTTAATACTTGTTTTGGTTAGAGGCTACGATTATATTTTTTGCAATCACTATATTATTGACCGTTATTATTCTGACTAAAGGTTATTTTTATTATCTGTTGTACGCGATGTAAATTACCTAACAATTATTTGTGTCCGTTAGATGTTAGTGCTTGTTGTTAGACAATAGACAAAAATGTACCACATACAATACAAATTCATATTTTCTAATATGGTTGGCTAATGCGTTCATTGGAATAGTGCACATGTAATATTTTGTGTTGATATGTTAATGTGTGTTGCGATTTTTATAACTAAGACTGCATTTGACAAGAAAGTTGCTAGTCCTAGTATATGTTTTGAATGAAATATTCGACGGTCGCCGTGGCGCAGTGATTAGTGTCAGTGACATGACTTCTATGTTACCGGGACCCTGGGTTCGAATCCCAGCAGGGGCAAACATTTGTGCGATGAGTGTCGGTGTTTGTCCCGGGTCTTGGGTGCTTGTGTGCTGTGATTGTGTGTGTTCATGGTTCCCGCGACACAGGGAATCTTAGTGCGGGGATTTTGAGTGTGATTAAAAAAACACTGAGAAAAGCCCTCGCTCTGCGTGATCCTGAGCTTGGTTATAGTATCCATCCATGGTTAGCGATCCTATTTTATGTCATCATCATGGGGAAGAGTTGTAGGTCACACACCGATTGAATACTTTCATCAAAATTTAAACGTCCGATTATCAATTAACCGTCGGTTAACTGTATGGTAGAAACTGTTTTACCGACGACGGTGAAATTAATAATCGGACGTTTTAAATTTTTGTAAACTTTAATTAACCTTAGCAGCCTTAATGTCATGGCGCCTAATCTCCGAATAAATACTTGCAAATTTTTTTTTCTCTCAGCCATGTGCGTCCACTGTTGGACATATGTCTCCCTCATATAGGGGGGATTGCAATAAAACTTGCAATAAAATTCAACAATTATTGAAATGTTGTGGTGATGATTGATGATTATGATGATAATAAAATGTAGCCTATGTGCTATTCCGGGACCTGAAGTATCTACATGTAAAAATTCATCAAAATCGGTGCAGCCCTTTGAGCGTGAAGAAGTAACAAACATACACACAAACTTTCGTCTTTATAATATTAGTAGGATAACGTAAGTATTCTCTCGCGTTTCAGAATATGAAGTAAACAATATTTTACGATAATTGTATTAATTCCATTTAGTTTTTTAGACTACCTTTAATCCCGGAAAAGTATAGTTACCATGGGATTATGGAGGTAGCGGTAAAACCATAGTCCAGTATTCCTACTTATTTACATAAAAGTAAATAAGTAGTACCATAATCTGTTCATACTATTTTTAAATACTACTATTTTTAAAGTATTCAAGTTAAAAGACGGCGCCAGTTTGTATTACAAGCATACTAATTATATTAAACCATATTTTATAAACACCCAGTCATAATTCTTTAATAGATACTCACGTTTAGTCTGTAATAATATACATTAGTCCATCATCATCAAACTATAAAGTATAAAGGCAAGTCTGCTAATCCCAACATGCCTAGGTCACGACTCGTCCTCCTAACTATAGCGTGTCTATTATATAATGGCCTCTCCGAGCGCTACTGTGACAATACAAACTATTACACACCTGTGACAATTACATACACTATCTAATAGTTCCAGAAACATCCGCGGTCAAGTTATAATTGTCGCTGTGTTTGCACAAAAACTTGCAATACATAAACTACGCGCGATTAGGTGCAATTACAATAATTGTCGATCGGAAAACGTACGGTCGAATTGCAGACTTGTAAAAAAGTAGGTAGCATCCCAATCACACGAAAATTAACAAAAAAATAAACGATGGCAAGTGCTGGTAGTAGGGGTAAATTTCAGATTATATTTTAATACAAGCAGAATATTTTTGAAGAATGCCTATTTTATTTTTGCATGCGAAGCGTAACGTTAATTTAAGTTTTAGAGGAGTAAACCCATTGTACACAAAATTTTAGTGTTAGAAAGTAAGAAAATAGAATGAGCAGAACCTGTCTGTCACTTAGCCTCATGAACCTAGAAACTTAGCCTTTAGATCTTTTATGAACGAGCAATCATATTATTTTATTTCAATGTTTTTATGGTTTTTGGAACATCACATAAGATATAATTAGGTTCACTAGAGGAAAGAAAGGTGACTGTTTAATGTATGGTACTAATTGTAGCATCAATTCTTTCGCTAGCAATTAGGTATACCCACTTAGTTGCAAGGCTTAAATCACAATTTAGTTAAATTTTATTTCCTATTTAATTTGAATTCAAATAAGATCTTGTTGCAACAAAAACGAAAAATCAGTTGTACAAACCGTCGTATGAATATTGATCGGATGCATAGAATTATATGACCTGTCCGTGTAGGTTAAAATCAGAATGTCTTCAAAAATGGATTACACAATAAATTACTTACTTTTCTACGGCATGAATCTGATTAGGGGCCCATCGTGTATTACTTGCTTATAAAACCACTTCAATCAGAGTGAGAGGTATCTGTATAATATAATGAATGCTTCGTTTTATAGACCAAGTCCCATAAACCTAGTCCAATTCAAGGCTCTTGCCTCTCATGACATCGGACGAAACACTATTTTAAATACAGAACACAACTTAACAAACCCTAAATAAATAATGCTTCAATTGTTACCGCATAGAAATTCACAAAAAAGTGCTTTTGGCTTTCTTAAAAACGCGTGTTTGTAATTTGCGTTCCAAAGATGCATTGTGAACTACCTACATCCTAGAAAATATGGATTCTTAAATCTAAATTGCACCTGAGAAGTTAATGATCTCCCGCTAAAAACCGTTGAATGGTTACGAGTGAACGGATAAACAGAAGTGGAGGGCAATTTTACATAAAAGGGGGAGGTTATATGTTCAACTGTATGTATTTTTTTAAAATATATATTTCACCGATTTCTTCCCCGTTTTTGGACAGATTCTCTATATAGTTTTTTTTTGTTAGTAGTGTACCTCCGAGGTGGTCCCATTTAAATTTCATCAAAATCGGCCAAGCGGTTTTTGAGTTACGCTCCAATAATTGTGTTACTTCTCCAATTAGGATGACTTTCTAATTGCGGGTGATAACATCGGTGGACATACACAATGACAATTGATCCCGTGAGTACCAGAGGTCACTGAAAGAGGAGAAAACATTTTTGTACCAATAATGTCAATTAATGTTCGAAAAGTTAGTGTTAGAGATGTTGGGTGGTGATGGTAGTAGACACTGAATCAGTATTTCTTTCTTAACACACAATATATAATATAATGCTTGCTTCATCACCGTCCAATGTCTCTTGAGCAGCAATTTATTATTTATTATTATTTTCTTGTAGAACCTATTCGTTGCTTTTGATAAAATCTATTAACATTATTAAGCTTCCTTTCTAACCTACTTTAAGGACCTATTGTATTTATTTACAGTAACTAACATACATAGACATAGGTAAACTAAAGCGTAAACAAATTCTGGTTTGTTCTGTTAGACTTTATGTAATTATTTATGTTATTAATCTGTGGTCTACGCTGTTGGTACATCAACTACCTATACTTATATTTTTCGCATTCAACTGTAAATTTTTGTTATGTACTTGTCTGAAGATCCTTAAATAAATTTAAAAAAAAAGAAAAAATTGGATGTTTTGTGTTACATGAAATGAAAGAATTCCTTTTCTTACATCTGTTGTTACACGTATACACAAAGTTGTATGAAAGCGGATGTCTAAGGATTGAGTAATGGAAACGTAGAATACTTAATCCGTGGATAAAACATCACCGCGGCGATAAATATGAAATCTACCCACGATAAGTGATAAAAATCCGAAGTACGTTAACGAATACATGTTAATAACGAGCGGTTCCAATATGCTTCGAGTAATAAAATTTAACAATTACCTCCGTCGGCTGTAAAATAATACAATGCGAGGATGCGGCGTTTGTTATCGTGTCTCAGACACAGGGGAACACACAAGCAAGCATAAACACATAGCATTGGGTTTTAACACCTAACTATGTACATTGTATACTCTAAACTGTGACGTGTCTGATCTCTGCTTCAATCAGTCGGAAACACTTGAATATTGGAAATGCTGTTTGGTTACATATCTTGTAAATAATCTAAAGTTATACAGCATTGCAATTCAAGGTGGCAATGCTGCTAGCATTATTAATAAGGTCACGCTGCCAAATGATAGCGGGTTAAAACATTGAGTTATCTATAGGCTGACATTAGCTAGTGGATTGCTCAAAATATGTTTTTGTAGTAGCTGTATTATTGTAAATAGTATTTTATTTTAATAAAGGCACCGACAAACAAACAAACACACACGAAGATTTTTCGTAACTACCCTCCGAGCAGGATAAGTTAATCACACTAATATTGTTAAGGCGAAAGTTATCTGTCGTTTGTCGTTTATAAATTTATATGTTTTTGTATATTCCTACTAGCTGCGCCCCGCGGTGTTACGTTCGGTAAAATGGTACGTGTACGTGGTATTTACGATATTTACGTTTTCCCGTCTCCCCACGGTATCAACATTTTCGGGATAACGAGTAGCCGGTTAAGTTAAAGCTACTTTTATTCCAAATTTTATGCAAATCCTTTCAGCTGTTTCAGCGTGAAGGAGTAACAAACATACAAACGACAAGCTTTCGCTTAAATAATATTAGTATGTGTCATTTTTTTTATAGATTGTTTTGTAGATAGTCTACATCTAGCGTTTGACCTCTGTCTCACTTGATGGTCAGTGACGATGTGGTCGAAGATGCTATCACGCTAGACCTAGAATGCTCCCTGGCTCTTAAGGACTGCTCTGCCTGAACACACTATGTGTTTGCTGACAGTTTTTCAAGCTTGAGGGTGGTAGCTAGCCAGGCGGGTATTCGAACGTAACCTACCACCATGCTGGGAATTCGATAACGCTTTTTTTTAACAACGGCTCAAGCTGTTGTTGGGGATCGAACCAGTGTCCGTCAACTTGACATGCGACGCTCCCCCCGCTAAGTTATCATCGCTTCGAAATATGAATAGTCAACTAAAGTGTTAAAAGGTTAATCTAGCAACTGCAAAGTCTTTAAATATATCTATAAGCCGGTAGAGCTTCTTAATCTCTGCCGATATTTTTATCTCACGTCCATTGTCCAAGTTTCAAATATGAGTAATGCGTCATCACCACCCATCTATAAACGTAGCGCAGAGGTACCCGCGCCACATGCACAATGCTTAAAAAATCGCCACTCTACCCTCAGGCACATACCTGCGAGATACTCCAAATTATTTCATTTCCACCTTCATTAATCATACTTTTTATACGTTTTTTTTTTTTCATAGATTTTTTGCGTTAAAGTCAGGTACGAGACCCTGTACTGCAGAGTAATGCGTTTGATTCTCTTTTTTCGTTTTTGTGCTCGAGATGTGATTTGTGCTTTATCTTTGAATGGAAACGGTTAAAAAATAAATTGGACTTCGCTATTTATGCAGTTTTGGGTTATTTATTTCAATAATAATCGATGAGAAGATGTAGGTTGTATTTTCATAGCATTCATTAGGTATGGGCTGCAGTTACATTTGCACGGACTACAATATTTGTTTACATTAATAAAATCCACTTACTATCTCAGGAATATCTTCTAGGAACTGTCAAGTTTTTTGGAACAAAAATAGCGCTTAAGATAAATAAATATTTGTACACAGTTTTATCTGTTCTGTAAATAGCTTTAGGCCTAGAATTAGCGATTTCATTTCATCTCTTCCCGCGGGTGCCGTAAGAGTCGGCTAAGGGACCACGTACCAGGAGGTGGGCAGCAGCGCCTTCTGAGGATCGGAAATCATACTGCGCTCGCCAACCCGCCTGCCAAGCGTGGCGAGTAATGGAAAATCCCTCCTGTATGGGGAGGCATATGTCCAGCAGTGGACCTCCTATGGCTGAGAAGAATTCGATTCTATGACTCGCAGTATTACCCGTAAGTATCACATTTTAGCTAAAGAATTTCCACGAAATGTTTAATTAGGGTGAACGAAGATAAAATGTCTACAAGTTTGGGTTGCCCTTCTTTCAACTCCGACCTCAATGACGATTCCTTTAAAAACGACACCTAATTGTACAACAAAGGCTCAAGTAAGATAGTGGTCAAACGCTTGATCTATAAAGTATACAAAATTAAATTATAATTATAATTATACAGCAATACTAATTATAAAGTATAATAGTCTCCCGGCTAAGTAGTTACAGGTGGATTCTATACTTCAATCGTATAAGGCAGAGGCCACCAACGATATCGTATTGTCTATATTTTTTTCAAAAGTCGTGTGCACAATATTGGGTTACGATCTCGTCTTCAAATCTGCTGTGACAAGATCACATCTTGTTATAAACGTTTGTATCAAAGGAATTTAGCTTTTAATTCCGTGTAATTGAATTCGATTTTACACAACGAGAATAAACCGGTTGCTATTGCATACAATGAGTGTCTCTATACGCGACAAATATACAACATATTTCTCAAATAAAATGTGATTCTAAATCTGATCTCTATGCTCTCAAGATTAGGGTTGGTAAAATGTGTGAAATAGTTTTTGAAATTGTATTTTTTTATGAGTCACAGACAGTACAGGTAGTGGCGTTTTTTCTACGCATATTTACGGATATCACACTGTGTTGATTCGTGTGCGCTATTATTTCTATTTCATAATAATACTTATAGCAGGTACATACGAGCATGTACCTACTTGTTGTATGTTATTTGCGTTGCGTCAAAACCTGTTTAGATTTTGTAAAAAATCTGAATAAACAATATTCATAATTTTTTTCGATATCAGAGAGTTGTACTTATGCATAGGTCAATGATTAAGGTGCCTAATTGATTCATGAATAACTAGCTGCGCCACGCGTGAACTAGGGTTTTCCCGCTACTTCAATTATCCCACGGGAACTATAGTTTTTTTCCGGGATTAATGTACTCCGTGTTATTCCAGGTATCTTCATTCAGAATTTCATGCAAACCCGTTCAGTCGATTCAGCATGAAAGAGTAACAAACATAAACTACAAACCGACAAACAAACTTATGCCTTTTTATTATTAGTCTGATTGTTTGAAGATTTGAAATCTTATATACCTATCTTATTTTGGGTCGACGCGACGGTGTAATCAAAACATTGGCCCATGCTAGACGTAGAGCAGCTTTCTGAATACATTGGACTTTTGTTGGCAGATTCTTAACCCTGAGACACACCTTCATGCTGTCATTACGCTTCACACTTGTATAGAAAGATGGGATTCAATTCAGAAGACCGCCTGGTTGGTGGTCGACACTCACTACCCTAGTACCATTATCGTCTTATCGTCAGTTTTCTGAGAAATTAATTTTATAATTTATTAAAAAAAATACCAAAAAATGGAACCGACTTCAACACTCAAAAGTGTGAAATAACTTGTCGATGTCGGTACCATGATAGTTCAAAATAAACTATTATCAAAATATTGTGCTCATAGCGCCAACTTCGACCAATTATTTCACTCTTTTGAGTGTTGAAGTCGGTTCCATTTCTTGGTTACATTTTTTTCTTCACCCTTTTCAGTGGCCTTTGCTACTCACGGGATCAACTGTCATTGTGTATGAACCGATGTTTTCACCCGCAAGTCGCGTCGAGGTATGCGTAGCACTTTTCAGTTATTGGAGTGTAACTCAAAAACCGCTCGTCCGATTTTGATGAAATTTAAATGGAACCATCTCGGAAGTATACTCTATCAAACAAAAAAAATGAACAGAATCGGCTCATAAACGATGAAGTTATACGCAAACACACATAAATACGTATATACACGGTCGAATTGAGTGACCTCTTTTTTGAAGTCGGTTAAAAAGAAATACAAATCAGTACAAATGTGCCGTGACAACACATTATCATTAAAACTGTGCTTCCTTATGTTTTATTGCATTAACAATATGGTATATAAAATAAATTATAAATAAAATAGGTATGTATTCATTCAATTTATTATAATATTTTGCATAATTGAATTACTTTGTATATTTTAATATTCGTTTTGATCTAATCATTTTGACCTAAATAAGGCCTAGAGAGCATAATAGTGAGTATACAGTTTGGCCAAATGGAACATGATCATTATCATATAAAAACTTAGCTCTGGTGACAGTGGTGGCGATTCTGACATATTCTTTGTGACGTCATTTCTGTGGCCCTTCCATATGACACTACTCTAAACCGACGCTATTGTAAGGTCTGATGAGCATGGATGAAGCGAAGGAGTAAATAAACAATTTATAGGTTATTATTTGTAAGTCGAAATCGTAGCAATTGGAAGGCTGTGGCCTCTGCTTATACCTCCGGAAAAGAGACGTAAATATAAGTATGTATGTATAAAATATATGCATACTTAAGGTCACTTTACATACTGTAAATGCCGCATAAAATTCACAAGAATTAAAATATGAGACTTTTTAAATATTTTTGCATATGGTTACAATAAAGTCATGATAGTCTTTTGCTATTTTAGCACTTTTTTATATAGGTACCTACCTACTTTTTTTATTACACTCAAACTGCACTAGGATTCCCTGTGTCGCAGTAGGCATGGACATACACAATTACATCATACAAACACCCAAAGACCCGGGACAAACACCTACTACTCGCACAAATGTTTCCGGGACTCGAACCCAGGATCCCCAAGGCACAGAAGTCATGGTCACTGTCACGGCGACTGTCTGACTGTAAAGATCGTTTGACCATTATCTCACTTGAAGGTCAGTGACGATGTGGTCGAAGATGTTATCACGCTAGACCTAGGATACTACTTCTTTATAATAGTATCCGCCATAATAGGTATATGAAAAACTAATCTTATCGTGAACATCTAAAGTATAACATTAGTTCTGTGAATCCGGATAATGTCCGGATGATTGCAGTATGTGCCTTTATTTTGTGCTGTATTGTCATTGCCGTTCAATTTGAGAGGGTAATCTTCGTAGAACTCTTTAAATTGTTTAGAACGTTTTCGTCGAATTTTAAATTCGAATATTCTAAAATAAGTCAGAATCGCCACCATTAACGTTACCATTTTTAAAAACTGTAAAAGAACATAAAACGTAATAATATTAAATATAAATATTATGTTTTTATGATGATTTATATTTATTTTTTTCGTCTGGCGAACAGGTTCGCGTAGCTTTCTAACTATGCATAATAAACTCATAAGTACTTGAATGAAATTCCAATTCATTTATTTAATGTTTTATTTAATATTTTATTATATGCTATTGCTGTATGAATAAGATTACTTATATTCAAAACAAATAATAATAATATAATATGGGACAACATTCACACAAAGTCTTCAGGTCCCAAACTAGGCAGATTAGTAACGTCTCGCACATCCTGATGAAGTGTGCGAGACGGGACGGTGCCACGAACGCACCGCACTCAAGATCCTGATGAAGGCTTCCGGAAGAAGCTGAAACAATTGTCGATCGTGACATCAACTAAGCGTCTAGTGCCACGTTATACCCGTAGTAACAGTGTAATGCATCCTTTCAAATGACTACACTTTTAACAGATTCATAAAATACGAGAAAATCCAAATAACAAACATGGAATCGAGAAGCAATAAGGATTAAATGAAAGGAAGTTTCGGTTAACAGCTATTTACAGGTTGACAATTTCTTTGTTTTGTTAATTATCTAAAATGAAATGAATTATAAATACTAAATTTACCAACTGCGTTGTTTGAAATAGTACAACCATGTCGAACGTAGATTTTCATGTACACAAATATTATAATTCCTAATTTTATAATATTATTTGTTTAATAATTGAACGATTGTTTCGAACAAAACTTGCATATTACGGCGCAGTAAGATTAGATATCTCTAACAAGTTCACGACTAAAACATACAAGTTCTGAGTGTCAGTAAATACTCGATGCCATTCGTTGTAAATAATTCCAATTTCGTAGTTCGTTGTTCTCTTTATGTACGCTCTTTCAGACAAACTCGAAAGTTCAAGAGTTCATCACACTTTCGATAGGTATCTTCGATTGCTAAATATGAATTTGTTAAGATATTTATATTCGTAACTATATACACATGATCAATGATATTTCACAGTTGAAACGTTCCTACTAAACTACTCCCGTATGATATGTTCACAAAGACCGCCTCTGCCTCCAAGAGCCCTTATTGGTGGTATGTTCTTTTGAGGGTGCAGACGTCCTAACTCCGGTGGTCTCCGATCGGTAATCTATGGGCCCTATCAGTCATACATTTCACATAACTAATATTGTGCCTTGTCAATTGATATGCAAGTCGTCAGGACACTGGGCTATGTGGCTGACTACTGTATATATATGTATATGGGGCCTGGTGTCTAATTCATTCTCGCAAAGAAACTTCACGCGAAGCAATCCCGGTAGCTTTGTACGCTATTTCCCGCTTTCGCTCTAATTCATTATAGCCATCATACTGCTTATATGACGCCCTTGGCTGGATAGATGCATCAAACCAATACACACTTCGGGCGTATGATCTCCACGAAGGTTGTCTGTCTGTTTTCTTGCAACTTTTCGTTACCTGTCTGCTCCATCATATTTGTTATTATAATAGAGCTATTTATAAATAAACGCTTTCATACTAATACTTTAGGATAGGGCACTAGGATTCCGGGTGTCACAGGTCGTGGGCGGACACACAAACACATACGACAAACATACGAGACAAATAATGTTTGTCTCGATTCAGCCCCAGAGCCTCGGGAGCAGAAGTCAAGCCACTGACCACTGACCACTAACCACTGACCACTGACCACTGAACACTGACAACTGACCACTGACCACTGACCACTGACCACTGAGCCACGCACAGATCTGACGATTACCATCATGTCACCGATGACGTGTTGATGATATCTGATGAAAAAAATACTAATAAGGTTCTGAATGAAACGTTTAGTGGTTTGGACTTATTTAAATTATCATCTTATTTGAATAATCTGCTAAAAGTGTAGATTTCTCCATTCACCATCGCCCTCTAAAGAATTAATTAAAACTTCAACATTTATCAACTCTAGTTTAGAATATATTCTTCGCATAAATTAATCTTTTCCTGTCTTTTGTGCGAGGAAAGATATTAATCATTGAATTCTTATATCCCTATTCATTATATTCTCACATATTTTATGAAAACCATCAAATCATCATTTTCAACGAATAAATTGTTTTAACAATAAGAATAAAATACGAATAACAAAGCTAACTTTGGAAGAGTTTTACGTGTAAGTTAATCCATTCCAAACAATGCTGGCTAGTATAGTGGCCGGTTGGCGCAGTTGATAGCACTCTGCAAATAAATATTATCTTATCTTATCTTATCTTATCTTATCTTATCTTATCTTATCTTATCTTATCTTATCTTATCTTATCTTATCTTATCTTATCTGCCTTCTGAGCCGCTGGTCTCGGGTTCGATTCCCGGACAGGTCAAACATTTGTGTGTATGAACATGTCTGTTTGACCTGTGTCTGGGTGTGTATATGTATATAAGTATATGTATCAGTCATCAGGTTACCATAGTACAGGCTCTGCCTAGTTTGGGACCTGAAGACCTTGTGTGAATGTCGTTGAATGTAAAAAAAAAACTAGGATTGTTTTAATTCAATAAGAAATACTCCATTGTCATTGACATGCTTTATGCATTTGAAATTGAAAGTGCAATTATGTAAACAATGTAAAAAATGATTGTTTTTTCTGGTGATAAGTATGTACATACTAGTATTATTATATTCTAAATAATATCTCTACAAAACATAGAAAAGTGGGGCTGACTTTTTTCAGTTTTACGAAAAGAATCCACTTCTTCGTAAGTAGATATCAAACGTGTCGTTTGTGTAAAAAAAATTTATGAATTTATAATGTATAATTTACATATATAAACAATAATGTACTAATCCAAATACTTTCCCCCCCTGATTCGGAATACTCTAGTTTGGGGCGTAAAGCCATTAAAATGCGATCGTCGGCCGTTAATATCATTTGCGAAAACAAAAACACGATTTTACTCACAGTACATAACATTTCGTTGTACAAAAACAATCCTTACAGCGCAGAATTTTGAACCTTAGACTTTTGACGTAGAGTTGAAATAACCTTGATTCACTCTCAGGCACGGTGACCCGTGAATTCAGATGCGACAAACTCTCGATTACGATTACATTGCGTATATTTTTTGCGACAAAAAAGTCTCTGAATACGAGGGTAGTCTAGTAGCGTCTACTTGCGTTGCTGTAGCCGAATTTGCTACATTATAGCATTACGTAATAGCCAGTTACAACTCAGTGTTTTAGTGATGAATGGAATTGGATGCGATGTCTTACTGAATGGCCTCATAACAAAGCTCAAAGTCAGCATCATAGAATCAAGACTTCTTTGCAAAGTCAAAGCAGGAATGAGAAGATCCGTAAAGAACGAAAGTCATGACATATTTTGGAGAATCAGTAAGATGAGCGGCTGTGGGCACATAAGATAAGCTAAGATTCATCACTCAAATGGTTGCCGATTGGGTCTTCAACTTCTCGAATCAGGTAAGGGCGCCGTAGTAGATCCATAGACGAAGGGAATAGAGGACGTGACGAACAATGCAGGAACAACATGAAACTGCCCGCGCCGCAGCCGAGGGCGTAATTCAGTCGAGTTTACTCACTTGTACAGTAATGAGCGGAGCTCACGACTGTCAAATGACGCCTTCCAACACATTTACGATGAAAATAACATGTCTTTCATAAATTGTTTAATTATTATTAAATTGAGAATACTCTGTTTACTTTTTTTTTTTACGTATAAGTTTGCGTTTGACAACTGTCTCACCTGATGTTAAGTGATGACGTCGTCTAGGATTTAGCATGCAAACCTAGAAGGTACCTATTCACTCGCCTATAACTGGCTGTGAAGTACTCATTTAACTTTGTAGGGATAATTCTATTACGCACTAGTGTGTAATGTTATCATGCGTGTGTGTGTGTGTTACAGCTCCATTTATGGCCTTAAAACGATGTAATAGGGCTCACTTTACGAGCAAGTGTGTTATTTAAAACATAAGCATATTATGGTTCTTACAGAGGTATCTAAGCAATAGTTAGTGATTAAACGAACTTACCTGTAAGTGAAGTTCTATCATAATTATACGAGTGCTTCGTCCGAAGAGATTAGTAACCTGAAATATAATATCTTTATACATTGTAGTAACGCCTATGTGATACCACTCTGTGCACTAAGTTGAGAGTATTTTTTTTTTTTGAGGTATCTAAGCAATAGTGGTAATAAAGTAAATATTATGTACCCGATACGTGTTCAACAGTGCAATATCATATTAACACAAATGACCTTTCATGTATGGCGCTTGTTATATGTCATAAAATCAGTTTTCTTTTTAATAAACCAATAGCGGCTGTTCTCGTTTTATGAAGTAGGCATAATAAAATGTGTATCTTCTGCATCGACATCTTAATGAAGTGTTAAGTCGTTAATTAAAGGTTTTTTGCTTAATTTCTCTCAATGTTTAAAGTATTTATTAAGCCTATCGAATCGAGAAGCGTGTTCTAAATTTCTCAATAATCACTTTAATTGCTTAAATAAATATTATTGAAAATAACAGTTTCGGTAAAATTTACATATCGTTAATGTTTTACATTAGTTTAAGTGTGTAGTAATGAATCTGTCGGCTTATTATGTAAAGCCACAAAATGTATCTTAACAACGGGCTTTAGCAACAGGCCAATGCCTTGATTATCGCCATTAAACGCTCTGGATAAGTTTTGTACAATCCGATGAGCTCCCGGTCCCGACGGGTCCAATGTCTCTACCCCAAACGGTTCAAATATGTAACCACTACCTAGGTTAGTATATTTTCACCGCTTCTATTGCTCCGCCGAATTAGCCGCGGCGTCAGCCCTAACATGTGTCTCGGGAAGATGACGCGCTTTTAATATTTTATATAGATAAATAACTTACAAATACAAATAACTTTATTTTTTCATACATTTGTGGTCTATAATACATATGTAAACCCATTGACCCCGAACTAGTTTGCACTGTGTTTCGGGATACAATGGCTTCTCCTTTAAGTACGCCAAAGTATACAATAAAAGAATAAAAGTCACTTAATAAATAAAAATAATATGATCAAGCGCATATTCAATGCATAGTGAGTGAGTGAGTGTGTGTGTGTGTGTGGAGGTGGTGAGATAGATAGATAGATAGAAAATTCTTTATTCGTTTCTCCAAGTTTTACAAAAGTAACTTAATAGATTCATTATGTAAAGATAGCTTATAGCTTACAATATCCTGGAGAAACAAAAGGCGGACTTATCGTTTAAAGCGATTCCTTCCAGTCAACCTTTTGTTTTGAAGGATTTCAACAAAAATAATGGTGGCATGCTTTCACCTGAAAGCTGTACAGTAAACTAAATTAAAAATAATTGATTACCTAAACCCTAAGCGCATAAGGCGCATATACTTATAGAATACAACATTTACTTACATATATAAAGCTAATACATACTATAAATAAAATACAATAGATACAATAGGTTATATAATATATATATATTGATACAAACGAATACATCAAAATACATAATACTAAACTAAACTAAATAATATGAAGCAGAATACACATACTAATAGTTTAAAGTAAAATACCATAGGATAACTAACTTACACCAATTGTTACCAATTTGATATAATTTGGTATCAAATCGTTATCCAGTGAGAAACAAAAAAAAAAAACTAGACATATCAACAGACGTATTGGTCACGTACACATGTTTGATGTCCATGGTCTCAGAAGCGGCACACTGTGTTACCGTGTGTTGTGGGATTTAGACTCTTCGACAGTAATATTGAATGATGTTTGAATATAAGACGCATCATCAATGAAGTGAATTGATTCAGGCCTTAATTTACGGAAATTCTTATAAAAATGATATTAATAGACAATTTTTACACTCTCCACTTCACAATATCCAATCTCCATGCAAATAAATTTGTCAGTGCATATTTGTTCAATCTCCATTTTAGAATTAAAAATACTCAGTCAATATCAATATGTATCCATGGTAGATTTGTCGCACGCATCAATGTTACCCCCGTCTTCATATACATAGCTTTTATGCAATCTATTCCTTGATTTTATTGACGTTAAAATCAAAAAAACCTTCTCCTGTAAAATTATGCAACTGGTCGTTTGGATAATTAAGCATTCGGGTGACAATTATTCCAGGCTATCATGCAGTGTGCTCCGCTCTCCCCCCCGCATAAATTGCATACAGGAAGTTTACTACTACTTTACAGTACGATATACACATGTAGTTATGTAACGTAGACGGAACCTCTTCGTCACGTGTTTCGCCTCTGCACGAAGCATCATTACGAAGCGATGATAGCTCAGCGGGAGGAGCGTCGGCTGTTAAACTGACGGACACTGGTTCTTTCCCCAACAACCGCTTGAGCTTCCGGGGAAGGTAACACCGTTACCAAATTGCAAGCATTGTGGTAGGGTACTTTCGAGTACCCGCCTGGCTATCTATCACGCTCAAGTTTGAGTGTGTGAAAAACTGTCACCTAAGTGTGTTTAGGCAGTGGTTCTTGAGAGCCAGCAAGCATTCTAGGTTTAGCGTTATAACATTTTCGACCACATCGTCACTGACCATCAAGTGAGATAGTGACCAAATGATAGAATCTATACAGCATAAAACAATTCCTCAGGAGCTTTGGACTCGTTGAACATCGAGACGAGAGGTTCCGTCCGATCCCCATCGTCACTAATTATATCAAATAATGTAGTGACTCACATGAATATCAAACACAGAGACCTCAACGGAAATACGTTATGGGGAGGACGGGGATAGTGTGCTATTTGCGCGAGGGTGTCGATTCGTTTCGCTCAGGTCGATAAATCACGCTCGCTCGCTTTTTGTTCGCGTCGAGTTCGACGTGAGAACGTCGCGCACTTGCTAATCGCAGAGTGCACGTGGGGCGCATGTGGACATTGCGCGTTTTTGTCGCGTTTTTTCTAACCTTTGTGTAAGAAAGGTCAGATGGCGATTTCGCCGTTCCGGGTGGCTTGTTGGCTTTACGGTGGGATGCTTTTTCAGGGCTTACATGTAACGTGCCATGTGTATAATATTTATGTAAGCAATTATCATTTACACTAGCTCATGCATTTAAAATATGGTAAACATTTTTTTTCACCCTTTTCAGTGACCGTTCCTACTCACGGGATCAATTATCATTGTGTATGTTCACAGATTTCTTCAGCCGCTAGAAGTCGTCCAAGTAGACCTAACACTTTTAAGTTATTGGAGTGTAACTCAAAAACCACAAGTCCGTTTTTGATGAAATTTAAATGGGACCACCTCGGAGGTACACTCTAGCAAATGAAAAAGAATTTTGAGAACCAGTTCAAAAATGGGGAAGAAATCGGTGAACATACATAAAAAAATACAGTAAAATACATAACCTCCTTCTTTTTTTGAAGTCAGTAAAAACATAGACACTATTTGGAATGTATTAATCGAGATTGCATGAAATTTTTGAGCCTAATTTCGTGTCAATCTGTTCAGCCGTTTTAGCGCTGAATGTACTGAATGTGCTGAATGTGTAACATACATATCTAGGTACTTACCTACGCATACACACTCAGACACACATTAATCTACGCATATAAGTAGATATTCAAATGATGAAGATGTATAAAGAGTTGGTATATTCTGTACTATGAAAAGTGTCTGGATGGACAAGTGTTTCTCGTACAACCTCGTACAACAATAAGTGCCATGGATGGTCTATGTCCCAGAGTCTTCAAGTCGCGAGTGAAAAGGTTCCTTCAAAGTATGCGTGCTCCACGTTAGACCGCGTTGTCGCTTAACATCAAGTGAGACAGTGGTCAAACGTAAGATTATATAGTCTTTAAAAAAATGTGACAATTTGTTATGTAGCCAATTCGGTGCGGTGCCACCGCGAGTCTTGTAATTTTACTTCTAACCGCCATCTTGAAAATGAAACAGTTATTACTATGGCATTAACTGTTTCATTTTCAAGATGCAAGCCTAAGCTACCAATGTGCAAGCCTAAACTGTGGCATAAACTGTGGTTTATGCCACAGTTTAGGCTTGCACATTGGTAGATACTATTTCATCGTTATCAGCTTACGCTCATCATTACAATCATCCATTTATCTTTTATTTTCCGAAATTAGCGGGTCGTTAGATAATGGCGTGTAATAATTTGTATCTGAAAACTATCGCGAGTTTCTTCTATAATTAATAATAATCTACAAACCGACTAGGACTCACGTGGTAAATACTGAAACATTACTCTCCGACCAGTTTCGAACTTATTTGCAGTTCTTCATCTGGGAGTTGTGATGGCGTGTAATAATACTGAATTACTAATCTTGTCATTTTTGCATATACGAGTGCTACACCAAAAAGTACCAGTAGTACACCAAAAAGTACCAGTAGTACACCAAAAAGTACCAGTAGTACACCAAAAAGTGCCAGTAGTACACCAAAAAGGTTAACGTGGACGTAAACGTTTCAGGAGCTCAAGTTCGTGCCATCATTAAATTACGGTCACAAAAACCGCGACCAATCACGACCCGTTTTACTGGTGATTGCCAAAAGCACTACGGAGCCAGTACCACATAGAGCCAAAACCACACTAATATTTATAAAGGCGAAAGTTTTTTTTTTTTAATTTATTTGAGGATCTTCAGACAGTACATAACAAAAATTTACAATTTAATGCGAAAAATATAAGTATAGGTAGTTGATGTACCAGCAGCGAAGACCACAGATTAAGTTTGTCTTCCGTTTATATGTTTGCTGCTCCAGCTGAAACGTCTGAACGGAGTTGCATTACATTTGGAATGAAGATAGCTTATACCCAGGAATAACAGTAATACATTTTATTCCGAAGGTATTGACTGGTCGCGTAGGAGGACGGGAAGATACAAAAATTGCCAATACTACGTACCATTTTATGGCGGGTAGCTCCGCTGGGCGCAGCTAGTGAAAGGAAAACCCCAGTACCTACTCAAGAAAACCTACTTTAAACGGTCCCGTGGCGCAGTGGCTTGTGTCATCGACATGATTTCTGTGTCACCGCGACCCTGGGTTCGAATCCCGGCAGGGGCAAACATTTGTGCGATGAGTGTAGATGTTTGTCCCGGGTCTTGGATGTTTGTGTGCTGTGATTGTGTGTCCATGCCTCCCGCGATACATGGAATCCTAGTGCGGGGGTCTGAGTGTGATTAAAAAAAAAAACAAAAAAAAGTGCTCTCTTCATATAAAACTGCAGGCTCCGAGGCGGTGTGTAGCCGCATCGTCGCCGTCCGCGTCGCACCGCGCCGTTGCGCGCCGGTGCGGTGCGGTGCGGTGGTGTTTACTTAGGACGAGGTCTCAACGCCAATATTCGTCGTATTTGTACCAATTATGTATCCGCTTTATGCGAGACGCGATAATGTATGAAGCTCAAGTGATGTCGAGAAATGTGGAGGGTATGTGTTACTTATGCAGGTAAGGGTGCACGCCGCGTATACCTGATAAAATGCTTCGTATTCAAACGGTGCCGTGTAAACGTTAAAATAAATTAAAACCGTCGTAGGGTGGTTCCTAAAAGCGTTTTCTCCGTCATTTTATATATATATGCTAACTTAACCGATACCTGTGTAGGTTACTACGTTGTTTAGATTGCTCATTCGATTTTCAGTTATAAAGGAAACATACAATTATCATTCAAAATAATGTATTTAATTTAAGCATCAATATAATAAATAAGATAAGATAATTTATTTCATGACAGATTTTTGAGATTTTTTCCACGCTTTTACCTTATTTTTGGTACCTATATTTGTAGCATTTTTATTAAGTCATTGCCAGTGTCGAACAAGCCGGTGTATACTCGGCCCGCCAATTAACTTGTTTGTTACAAATAAAAAAAATAACTGACAATATTAATACAATTTAAATACTCAGAAAATAGACAAACTATCAGCTAATCGTGGGGTCAAGTGAACCCAGCGCCATCTGCAAAGACCTTTGAGTTTTTTTCACCATTCAAAATAGCTTCCGAAATAAAGAGGATGTATTGATTCTGTGTCTAACAATTTTTGGACCAACCGAGGTATTATAATATCTCTAAATTAATGTTATAATTCAGAGTTCAATATTATTATAAACATTTCTGCAATGTTTATAATTAACACTATCTTTTTTTAATAAAATTATTATATTATATTTGTTTTTAAATTGCATAAGGTTTCGAGTATTGCAATAGTTATGCTATTTTTGTATTTAATGATATGTTTTTTTCTACTAAGTATATTCTTATAATCTTGCTATGTTACGAAACATTTTTAAGTTGGACACTGACTTAAATTGCTCATAATAAACAAAGAAACAAAACCTGTGTACACAGTCATGCAACAAACAGAGATAGCCCCACGACTCTTACAGAAAAGCGTTTACTTGCAAAAAGTCCCTCCCCTTGTACATGCAGCCCGGCTGCACAGAGTAGCTCTTATGCTCGAGTGTGCTACTGTGCTCTGACCCAGATTTGCACAAAAGGGCCTGATGCCGCTGCACTGTGTACTCGTGTCAGCGCGCCTAGACCTTGTGTGTAGCTATCTATGTCATGAACGTCGTTATATTCTGTGACAGACTTGAAGTATGAAAGATGCACGATGACGCATGGGAAAGGAAGGTGACGCTGAAAAGAAACTATAGCGGGTAGTTCGTGTATGTACGCAAACATTTAGGGCAGTGTTACTTTAGAAGGGAAGATAATACGTGACCTACGTCTTGAAGGCGTAAGTGTTCGACAGAAGTGCTGATCAGACGGTTGTAGGATCGTATTCTATATCTATCTCTATCTATATGTTACAATAGAGGTGTCGGTGAAGGCAACGTACCAGATCCGCAGCACGGTAGTAAGTCACTTTATAATCCCATGGTTACGCACCAAGTTATTCTGCAGGAGGATTTGCACCTGCGACCATTAACTAACTATGGCAGAAGAAGAAGCATTATAGCCAGGAGAAGACTGGATACCCCTCACCCCGCGCCGTAGCGTCATATCGGTGCTGTTTGGTGACAGTTTGTCAAACTTGAGAGTGGTAGCTAGCCAGGCGGGTGAAACCATACATTTATTTCATAATCCTACTAATGTAAAAGTTTGGCTATTCAACAAAGTAATATTGCCAACTTCTTGGGCACTTTACCTGTAGTAGTTTAAACTCCTTTTTTAAGTTATTTCTTGCACATAGCATTTATTACTTTTAAACCCTTAGTTAAGAAAATTTATACGTGTGGTGAAAGTTAAATAAAAATGTGAAAGTAAATTAATATTTTTACTATGTTAAGCTAATATATAGGGTAATATATTTGTTATATTGAGATAATATAGCTTGCGTTTTTATACTATCCTACCCTGATGTTAAGCGACGTGGTCTTACATGTAGTTTGTTAGCTCATGTTCATAGGGGCTATTTTATTTTTCTAAATAATTGATCACACCTGGCGAATAAAAGAAACGCGTCACAAAACAGAGGTGTTGCTGTATTTTATTCGTCTGAAAACTTCACAGAGTTTCAGGCTGAAGCGGTTCAGCGACCCCTCGATTGTTGTATAAACCAACGACCGCAGCATTGAATCGCAAATCACACCGGGCCCGCGTCCGCCTCGATCAACTCACTCCAATAAGAATTGCAAACAGAAATTACAATATAAATAGGTAGTTTGTCACATTGACTTTGCCTGGCTAGTTTAAGTGTTTAAGCATTTTCACAGACTAAGAAAACTAAAAATATTGTTTAACACGGGATACGCACCATGATTTAGATTTTGATTGAGTTCCCGATATTTCCACTCACCATAATCACGGAGAGACAGTCTCTGACATTATCCCGTGATAAACAATATTTTTATTGTGAAAAGCCATGAAAGTTTAAAACAATACTAAAGAAAACTAACTATTTTGTCTCTGAGGACATTTGGCTAATGTAATGGAAGTAAGTGTCACGTGATCTAAATTATTAATAGATTTTAGAAATGGATATTAATAATTTGTTTTTAAATTATTAACTGACATTCAAAAGGGAGGCTATAATATCCTGTGGTTGAGATAATGGTGAGCTATGATCACTTACACAGTTCTCAATACAAACTACACTTTGTCAGCTAAGGGTACCACTCTAGACCATGTCTTTCTGAAAATCCACGTTTTCGTTTTCAAACTGTGTATTTTTATTATTAACTATACTAATCTTGTCATGCTGTCGTATTTATATTATAAATAATTATATTAGTTTATGATAGAAGGAGCGTATTTACGTTTTCTGCACATTTGGTCAAGATCTAATGATAATTTTTTAAGGGAAGTCGAATTTCCCAAATTCCAAAGACCACTAAAAAACTGTGTTTGGATATTTTATGGTCAAATGGCGAAACTAGCAAATCTTTCCTCTTTGAACTTCACTGGACAAGTGCCACGTGCGACTTGTCATTGAACTCAATACCATGGGCGCCGGCAGCAGGTTGCAATTAAATTATATACTTTTAATTTATTTTATTATTATTACAAGTTTGCGTTTGACAACTGTCTCACCCGATGTTAAGTGATGACGTTGTCTAGGATTTAGCACGCAAACCTAGAAGGTACCTATTCACTCGCGGCTTGAAGACTCCAGGATTGTACATATCGGGAAACACAGACTCGGGCAACAAGTTCCATTCGTACGAGTATTTATAGTTTTAAACTTAAGCTCAAGCATCATTTTCTCAGTATCCAGAGGGCAGTTGCAATGCGGGGACATTTCTGAAAATAATTTGCCTGCAACTGAATTATTTATTTAGAAACATTTTTGGCTAATTGCTTTAAACATGTGTGTGTGTGTGTATATATTTTTCGTTCATATATTAAGTATCTGCGAGAGTTTGTGTGTATCGTAACGACACGTGATATTTGTGTCCATTGGGTGCGTACATTTTGAATCTGTGAGAATGTGACTTACTCTGTGGCACCTTTTTCATTTTCTTTTTTTTTTTTCTTTCTTATTTTTTGTTTGTTACTTTACGATCTCTAAAAATACCATATTTAAATTGTATTGTTTTTCAAATTTTGCTTGTATTTGTCAAGCCAAAAAGTAAATGCCTGGCCTAAGTTTCATTTTAAATTTAAGGGGTTGGTTCGTGTATTTCCTCTGTATTTATATTATTATATTCTTTATCTTTGTAAAATGTTCATTAATTAATTTTAGTGCATTATGATAATTCTTTTGCCATTATGAGTAACGATGCGATGCGAAGTTACCGATTTCAATTCGATGTTTATTACATTAACTATTTTTTAATACTATTTTATTGTTGTGCTGGACTGATGTCCGTGAGTCACTTACGGTCTGTGCTGAAAATCAGCGCTGCAGACTCGTCTGCAGCATATGCTGAGCACGGACCCTTTCAGACACCACTAATTATGACAGTTATGCTAGATGTATCTATAGTTTAAGATTATTACGGAAGTAGCTACCATAGCTGGCTGATATGTTTCTGTTTATATTATTGCTGCTTGTCTGAATAAATTATTTCTTTCTTTCTTTCTTTCTTTCATTCCTTGGCATTAAGAAAGTGGAAGCAAAACGCTTCGAACTTCCCGAAAGTCTTGTGTTCGCGGCGGTCATAGGGTCAATACGGATAACTTGCGTCATTTCAAGAGTAAATTGTGGAACGTTCCTGGTATACCAATATGGATGGGGACGACAAACAACACACTAGTACAGTTTTCATATATTGAAAATATTAACATATTTAGCACCTAATAGATATGTGCAAACCAAATTTGTCGTCACTTTGTATTCCGTTCCTCGGTACGGCAGATTTCATGAATTTCAATTGCGTCGTCGAAAAGATCGTATGCAAAATGGCTCAGCCGTCGTTTTAAGAGGTCATTGCCGCTGTATAGAACCCTCGATGAAACAGCATTCAAAGAGTTTACCTCCTCATTGTTTTGCCAATGTATAAAACTTATCATCACTTAACATCAAAGTTCATCACTTAACATCAGGTGAGATAGTGATTAAACGCCAGCCTATATTGTGAATGAAAAAAGTTACGTGACTATATAATATCTTTCTCAGACATAGAGTTCCTTTGTCAGACATAGAGTTCCTTTGTCAGACATAGAGTTCCTTTGTCAACTTTGATTGACTTTGAAAGCAATTCTGAAGATAGTTTTGCGTCAATAAAATGTGAGCATTACCATGGATAACCATGGATAACGGAGTGAAGGATTTGTCAGTGACCAAACATGTTACTTGCGGTACGCCTCTACTTGAACATCGTTTTTACTCACTCTCACACCCGCACTAGGATTAGTACTAGCTGGTAGTGAAAGTGCACGATACGGTAATACAGCAAGTCCAGTCCTCAAAACTTCTAGGCTTTCAGATAGATTGTGCATTAAAGTGGGACGCCCACATCGATTACACTTGCAACCGTCTTGGTCAAGCTTGTTTCGCCTTGAGTCGTCTGGCGGTATCAACTCCCAGAGAGGCGGTGATTAGCTGCTACTACGCCACAGTTCACTCTCTAATAACATATGGAACTGAACTGTGGGGAGAAGCAGCAGAGACTAAACGAGTATTGGTTCTCCAAAAGCGTGCGGTTCGCGCTATTATGGGTGTCGAGTGGGATACAACAGCGAAACCACTATTTAAGGAACTCAAAATAATGACCGTACCATCCCATATCCATATACCAAATATGCACGTTTGTCCATGCTAACTTGGATGATTTTGAGACCTTAGGTGATTCACACACCTATGAGACAAGGCACAAACATCGGTTAAAACCCCTGTCCACAATCTTGAAAAATCCAACAGATTAGTACATGTGAGAGGACCTGCGTTATATAACCATTTGCCAGATGGAATCAGGAATGCAGCTTCCTTAAATATTTTTAAGTTTAGATTAAAAACATTATTTGTTAGTAAAGCCTACTACTCAACGACAGAGTTCCTTAAAGATAAGTGGAACTAAAAGAAAAATAATTAAATAAATCTAAACGTTTGAAAACGTTAGCATTATAGGCATAGAGGATTATAGCAAAACTTATTATTATTATTATATAGAATGTTATTTTATCTACAAGTCACTTAGACTTGTAAATTATTATTTTACCAATAAATATCTGTATCTGTATCTGATTCCCTGTGCTGCGGGATACATGAACACAATAACCGCCCACAAACTTTCAAGACCCGAGACAAACATCCATGCTTGACCTTGCCGGGAATCGAACCCAGGGCCCAGGGACTAGAAGTCATGTTCCAGGCTACTGAGCCGTGGCTCAGTAGCGTGAACGTCGATAGAGTAGTAAAATATATCCACCTATTCTCCTACATGAGTTATGCAACTAGTATTTGTATCTTGGCTCACTCGTGACTTGAACTCACAGTAGGGCAATAAAGGAATGTGCAGTCAACTAGTACAAAATATGCATGATAAGTTTAGTGCCCTTTTCAATCGACTTGAAAAAGGCTAAAATAAAATACGAGCTTTTTAATTTTGAAGAATATTCTAGTGAATTTTAGCTAGTTCGAGTCATTAACGAAATCAAGGCCAATGTAAAAAATATCTTCCTTAAATAGTTTCTATAGGTACAATACAATATTAGGAAAAGCGTTGTGTGGATTGATACAAATTTGAATAGAAAATAAAATACGGGCTTTGTAATTTTGAAGAATATTCTAGTGAATTTTAGCTAGTTCGAGTTATTAACGAAATCAAGGCCAATGTAAAAAATATCTTCCTTAAATAGTTTCTATACTATACAATTATGACGACACAAAGATCTGTACCAATAGAAGCTGCACATTGCACAATGCAACAAAGCATAGAACCTTTACAATGCCAAACACTGTACATGTCAGATTCTCTCCGCCAGGGTGGTTTTCAAAGCGATTTACCACTCCGAATCTGAGGATTAGGAACTGAACTAATCGCGTTAAGTTTTACAGCATTAGTGATTTAACCGACTGTAAAGTAACTGTAGTAAGTAAGCCGCGTAATGTGTTTATCAATTGTTAGGTTTTTGAACGGTTTTTTTTGTTTTTGTGATCAGTTTTGCGGGTTTTTATCGATGAAACTTCCGTTTTTTTTTTTTTTTTAACATTCACACAAGGTCTTCAGGTCCCAAACTAGGCAGAGCCTGTACTATGGTAACCTGATGACTGATATATATACTTATATACATATAAACACCCAGACACAGGTCAAACAGACATGTTCATGCACACAAATGTTTGATCTGTCCGGGAATCGAACCCGGCACCAGCGGCTCAGAAGGTAGAGTACTACCAACTGCGCCAACCGGCCAGTCGTTTATTGTGTAACACTTACATATTTTATGTTCATCTTATGACCAACACAGTTTTGCTTCAATCAAAGCTTATGTACTTTATTGCAGTGAACTAATCCCATACAGATCCTAAGGTTAACCAAGCGAGGTAATATCACTTTAATGTTCTCTTCGCCTGCACCCTGCCTGCGGCGTGTCCACGCTAGTGCTCCGCCTAGTGCTAGGCTGGATCCGATCAAAGGACATTTGAGCCGCGTTCTGCCTTCGCCTAGATGCACGCCCTTTAGGTCGATAATTCGTTTGCAATTCAGTGGAGTTTACGAGTATCTTTGATGATCATATCGTGTTAGAGATAGTCTTTGTTTTTTTTTTATTGGCAATAGGCAAGCGTTTGACCACTATCTCACCTGATGTTAGGTGATGATGCGGTCTACGATGGAGCACGCCTGCCTAGAAGATACCTATTCACTCGTGACTTTATTGATTTTATTTCAGTACTAGCAGACCCGACAGACGATGTCTTGTCTTAACTGTCAAACAACTGACAGTTCTGTCAACGTCATTCTAAGATATCATTAAAAATATATATATTGCCCAAAGCACTACCTATATTGGAAAATTTAGTATCGTCTTCAATTTTCTAATTTTTAACGTAACTTTTTTATTGTTTTTTATTTATAAGATTTTGTCCTGACAATAACAAACACAATTAAAAATAATTAACGAAATTGGTTGAGCCATTCACGCGTGATACCCTGACCAGGAGAAATAGGGATTCATTTTTATACATACAGATAGATGAATAGTGATATTTTCAATATAGTAATGCTGTAGAGCCTTCTGCAATTTAACTCGATCAAATTAGGTAGTTAAGCACCTAGCGGTAATAATTTGGACTGCCTTTTTCATGTAAGGGTGCTGGACACACGGCGCGGAATGTTGATGTGATGTTGTTGTGTTTCGTGGTGTGGTCACGAGGTCTGAAAACTCCATCATTAGCCTGTGCACCCTTTATACAGTTAATTAATAATTGCCTTGCCCGTTTTTCATAAAATTCAGGGAACACAACCTTCTTTATTTAGAAAACAGGTCAAATTAAACTAAAAGTGTCACGTCATCATCATCATCATTTTCGTAAGTCCACCGCTGGACATACTGCCTCTCAAGGACGGGTTGGTAGCGGCCCGTATTCAGCCATGAGTCACGCATTGCCGGATCAATGTATTCGCCTAGTGTCTGTGTAATCATAATTGCATCAGAACATCAAAATAAAGAATCTCGCATTTGTGCAATATGAATCAAGAATGTAGTCTCTGATTATTGGTCAAGATGATTACTCACCATCGTCTTTTTTAACCTATTTTTCCGGAGACCAACCTGACTCAAAGCATTTCATGCTTTCTCACAGCTTTAATTGAAACAAAAGTACGAATCTTTCCTAGAATTGAAGAAACGTACTACCAGCTTCTCACTTTCTTGGCAATCTAACTACCGTTTATTCATCTGAATACCGACTCTTATTTGGACCCTTTTAGGATTTAAATTAGTATGTGCCTTCAATTTGTTTGTGACCTTTTTGATTTACGAAACAAGGAGGAAAATGCAGAGCAAAGGATTCTGAATGAACTGAGACCATAACCTGTTCAGATGTAAGAATGCAGTGTGCACTTCTGCGACCCACTGGCCGAATGACTCACGCCTTTCAACTTCATATAAATAAGAATATCTTAAGGTAAGGGTTCCGTATCTCACATTGTTGGTTAACATAAATATAATTATGTACTCCATATTCGATGATGTCAATGTGGGTCCCCCTTAGACTTCTAATGACTTTTGCAGTTACTTCAAACCGTTTAAGTTTAAGGGTTTAACAGGTTCCGATGACATTGGTAGTGATTTGCTTATTCAACTGAACTAAACTAAAATTTTGGAAAATTAAATCAGTTCTTAAACGGTTACGATAAAATCTAAATTAGTATGAGACTAATCAATAACGTACCAGGAGGTGGGCAGCAGCGCCTTCTGAGAATCGGAAATCATACTGCGCTCGCCAACCCGCCTGCCAAGCGTGGCAAGTATTGGCAAATCCCCCCTATATGGGGGAGGCATACGTCCAACAGTGGACGCACATAGCTGAGAAAAGAAATCAATAACATCACTAAAATTAAATGTATTTATGAAAACTAAACACTACCCGCAATTGGCCAGCAATATAATAAAACCCATCTAATAATAATGAGAGTGTTGTATGGAGAAATACGAATTTGAATTTTAGCGTAAATAGTATACGAGCTATTTCAATTGGAAGATTTTTTGTGAATTTTAGCTAGTTCGTGTAATTAACAGAATTAGGTCAATAGCCCTAATTCTGTTAATCAGAAGCTCTTGGGTGTTTACAGGCAGAGGGAGCGGGACAAATGCGTGTTGAACTTTTTTTTCTGGTGTAAGATACAGCTCAAGCGCATTAGTCAATTGTTGATAAAGCAAAAATATGATTAAACATACTTTTCACTAATAAATTAGCTAATGAAACAATTTTTGTTCAATCAGAATTAACCTTTATGAACTGTTCTCGTAAGAGGTATTGTTTTGAAGTTTTTTACACATGTCAAACTTTCAACAAAATATTATTTAAGTTGAAAAGACTCAATATTTCAATTTAGCAAATGGTCGAAAGAAAGTGCTTGAGTATATTATACACAAGCATACACGTGTGTTATACATACAGTAATAGTATACTTACGGTCTAACTAATCTAACTAAATCGTTTTTTGATACTATTGGAGTTTTCAGAGTTTTGATCATGGCTGTTTCGAGTAAGTTTTCATTATCGCCTTGTGGATCCCTAACATATTTATGGGATATTTTGACTTAATGAGTTTTAAATGTTAATTATTAATTAATAAGACCACATTGATTGTATAATTATTATTGATTGAGTTACGTGACAAGCTGTTACGTAGTATTTCAAATTAATAATTTTTGGTAGATATATAAGTCAATAGGCAGTAAATATTGATACCGATATAATGTTAAAGTACAAAAAGCATTATCTATATAATTTAAATATACTAGGAAACTAGGAATTATAAGTACAATTACATAAAATACACAACTAAATAAAATTGTAATGTCTATCTGTAAGTGAAGTACCTAAGTATATATTTATTGCGTGCGTTGGTATATACGGGACATATAATAAAAAACAAAGATTTTAAATTCTATCTATCTGTAATTCTGTATGTCTAGTTGCTTCCTCTTATCTGCGTAATGGGTGGACTGATTATGATAAGGCTTTTGCTATGTGACCGGACATATACGGGCAATATCTAACACCATTAAAAATAAAATGCTCGTATTCTATTAACGGTAAAATTCAAATTCGTATAACTCCTTACAAAACTGTCTCTTATATTACAGAAATTGTTAGGTAGCAATTATAGGTAGTCTTAGTAAGCATGAAATATCGTGGCAACTTATTTTACATAAAACTACCCGCATTCAGATTGATATATTTATTTATTTTAAATCTTATTAAATACTATATTAGTAACTTTGATTGAACAACCGAATCAGTTCCTACCTTTTCCATTTTCTACTTTTGTTTCAAAGTTCCGGGTACCGCCAAAAGAGAGAGTAAAAATTCAATCCATGTTATAGCCACCTCTTACACGGATGGAAGTGCTGGTTTGAACTGGTAATTAATATAACGAAAAGTTGCACGGAAATACTATAAGAAATGCTCGTAAAAACGGTACTTCTTTTAGCAAATATGTACTATAGAGCAAAATTGAACATTTTTTTTTTTAAGATTATAAGCTTACGTTTGATCACTGTCTCACCTGATGTTAAGCGACGATTAATTATTATTATTTAATTATCTGCTATTATTATAGATACGAAAGTATTGTCTGTCGTTTGTCGTTCGGTTATTTGTTACTTCTTCATGATGAAACAGCTGAACCTACTATATATCTACTATGTACGTATGCAAACTACTTTACTTTTTACAGTTAATTTATACACCACCGGTTTAAACTGTCTATTTATTTTCCGCGAAAACTAAACATCACTAATTTTGAATCATCAACTTATCTCACAATCCAAATACATAAATAGTTTAAAGATCGTATCAAATTTAAAATGAAAGGGATGCAAGATGCTGCCAACGCATGAGTAGATACTTGGGTTACATTATTACGTGAAATAGGGTATTAAGTTACGGCCCGTGGTATTCGAGTTTAACTCCAAATAAAAGGTTAGAATTAATGCAGGTCGGTTTCTTTACCCTTTTCAATCACTATTGCCCATAATCGCGCTCGGCTTTAGTTTATACTAAGGGCGATGGTCGCACATACAGCGATGAGTTTCACACTGGGAGACCACATCAAGCATCAAGCTCTTACTTATTTTTTTTATTTTTTTATTGGTTCACAGAACTGGTTGTACACAGTAAGGTATAAGAATCAATTAGTTACAATTGTTATACGTATGGCTTGTGCATGTGTACACCCTTCTAGGTGTGAACACAGCATGCTTATTATAAAGAGTGCTCTAAGATTATATTAATGATAAAAAAGTAAGCTAAAATAACATATAAAATAAATTTAAATTACTTACGTGAACATAGGATCATTGAAAAATCTTTTAAATGTTATCAGCTTCTACCTAGCAAAGATAAGTGTCGCCAAACATTGCTTTGTGGAAAGCCCGTCGTGCATATTTTTAAACCTTTTTTTATTTATATTGACATAGGAAGGATATAAACTTATAACATTATTTGCAATTTTATATCATTTTTTGAATATAAGACTTAATAAAAGAGAATAATTCCCGTAAATAAATTGTTTTAATTACATATTTTGTCTAATGAAGCATACTAACTTAATATTAAGTTTTTAAAAGCACACCCGATTTTATATTGAGAAACAAAAAATACACATACATAATGATTAAGGTACCGTTGCTATAAGGTGAGTAAATACACGAATGTAATTTCGTTTTCGTTGCCTTTTAAAGTATAGACACATAATCAAGTGGATACCGTTTAAGATCTGTCATTTCCTAATCATACAAATTCATTTGTGAAATTTCTGATCAATGTATAAGAAGTCCTGGTAACCATCTGAAGTGTCAACCTTATGTTGGTGGGATAATAGATTTTTGACTAGTTTTAATAAATCTAAGAAAGTATCACCCAATATGGCAGTTAAAACCTGCTTATTGAGCTTAGTTACAAGCTAGGCCAAACCCAGCTCGTGGCTGCGCTTCTGTTAATCCGGATGACAGACGTGAGGACATAAAAATCCATACGAGTATCTAGCTAATTTAAATAATGTTTGTGATTTTTATATTTGGGGAAGGTTTTGTGATGGCGACTTTGCTGCGAGGCAAAGAATGTGTAATTACTTGGACACTACGAACAGCGATAGCACCGCTCGCCGCTCCCGCGCCGTCGCCCGCTCACACTCGCGCCACACACTAGACGTCCGCCATATGTAAATGTACCGACTGATCCTTCCGAGAACACGCCATCCTCGCTCCCTAATTATTTTTAATTGCCGCAAGCAGACTGTACGGCCTTCGACAATTTAACTTTTAATTTTTTTCGCGTCTAGTCTTTGAATCACATCGATTACGCTATAAATGAGTCATGATGCGCCGACAAAGCACGCGATGTTCGAAGTAACCGAATCGAAACACTTGGGTATTTTTTACCTGTGTTCTTAGAATAATGGAGGGTCAGTAAATCAGTAATGGCGCCCTATCATTTGAGTTGTTCGCATAAATTTTAGTGGAAGGCGGTAGTTAGAATTTGCGGATAGTATGGGAACGGGCGCGGCGCCGCGGGTGGGTCTGGTAGCGTAGATTACCGTTTCGAGGGTCACTTTTGTATTCTTTATGGTCACCTTGATCATCGTTTTAATGATCGTTTTGTTCTTAAGTACTGTTACGCTTACTGCCGACGCTGTGTCTGATAAATATGATTGAAACTTACGAATAACCGTAAATTATGATTAAGAACATATTTTCTTTTTTTATTTATTTATTTATTACGTTCAAGCCGCAGTACTAGGATATTTTGTGTCGCAGGAGGCATGGATACACACAATCATAGCACACAATTATCCAAGACCCGGGACAAACACGTACACTCGTTGCACAAATGTTTGCCCCTGCGCGATTCGATTATTTTATTTACTCGGCTAGAGCAATATGATACAATAATATTTTAGATTTGTTTAATAATTCCTTATGTGTTTGCGCCTCCCAATGAAAGCCATTGGCAAATGAATCAAATTGATTCTTGAATTTTGCAATTATGTAGTGTGCGCCAATTTGAAGGACTCTTCCAATCTTCCAAATAAGAATCATCAGGCTTGTAGTTAAAAGCATATCGGTCTTCTTAAATTACAGACTAGAAGAATTAAACAAATGGTTTGAAAAAATGCAGCTTCCGCCTCAACACCGACGGCTACTAGACTTCAAAAACAAAATGGTTTTAAATATCCCTGCCACATGTCACGGTACAATACCACCATGCTGCGTATTTATTACCTTTTTTTCAATTCGCCCGTCATTTTTTGCAAAGTTCTATTATGTAGAAGTGAGAGCACTTTCGTCCAGTCGATTTGCTGCCATTTTAAATGGATTTCGTATGCGTTATCTGATTTTAAAATTAAACAGTTTCGAATTAAATGGGTCATTCTAGCGCATTGCAGTGAAACTATTTGGCCTGTTTTATTGTGCATTTTAAATTAAAATTGTAATATTGCAACTTTCGCGTTTGATGAAATTCTTACATGTTATAAAAGACGAGAGTTTTAAAATGGTTTCAAAAATCGTGACATTCAATATAAACACTTATATTATGCCGATCCTTTACATGAAATCCGAATTCCATTAAAAGACACAGATTTATCTTCTGAGCGTTAACACAAAGGTGTTCTTTACACCCTCATGTTTGCGCAAGTGTCACACACGCACACCCTGGCATGTGTGTAACTGAACTGTGCACGCGCACACATGCGCACTGGCAGGTACCAAAGTTAATTGCCTTCTTATGTTCAATGTTCAATCTACCGCATCTACCTGTGATGTCAGGATGAGTCCGGGTGCCATCCAAACGGGAATGATTTTTATATTTTTATGCTTTTACTACTCGTTAAGTACCTATACGGCGAAACAGTTTAAATTGGTAGCCGACTAAGCTGATTATAAAAAATGCTTATTAAATGCCTTTCTTAAATCGGTATACCATGATCCTAAATCGTAATCTTGTTTAAGGCCAAATTAAAAATAATTGGCATTGTGTCATGTGGGGCGTCCAATAATTACGTGAGGTGTTTACGAGGGGGGAGGGGGTCAAGCCAAATCTCACCCAAACTCACATGGGGGAGGGGGTGGGTTCGACAAATACTCACGTAATTTTTTTTCCGCAAGGAACATTGTAATGTAGCGAGAAAACTGGGATAAATTAGGTAATAATATTTTTTGTGTAGTTTTATACTACGATATTAATAATCACAACTAACAAATCCTGATTAAATCCAACAAAATCAAGCACTTATTCATTTATTTACATTAAAAATATGTATTTTCAAAAGTCCCACGTGAGATTATAGGTGGGGGGAGAGGATCCAACAAAATCTCACGACATCTCACCAAGGGGAGAGGGGGGGGGGGGGGTCGAAAAATCACTAAAAGTACCTCACGTAATTTATAGACGCCCCCTTACACAAGAGACATACAAAAACAATACAGTAAGAATAGAATAATAATGATGTTGTGAGTGTCATGAATATGGGCCCCGACTCAGCATAAGCCTAAGGCAAGAGCCTCAGTCACTGATTTTCAGTCGGTGCCCATAACATGACACCGCTCCGTATCGTATTTTATCGTTGTATGTTCTACACCTACGTCTGCCAGTCCGTGGTCTACTCGAGAACTTTTTGACTTATTCGCCTTCAGCTATATGTGCCTTGCCCACTGTCATTTCAACTTTGGTTGATTGGAATCACCCCGGAATCGGGCGTCTTGTCCCATGTCCTGTAATTTCAATGTATTGTCTCGAACTTTGCGAGTTATATGTTTTTCATAAAGTTAAGGACAGCAATCACAACACAAACATCCAAGACCCGGGACAAACATGTACACTCATCGTACAAATGTTTGACCCTGCCGGGATTTGAACCCAGGGTTCAGGAGACACAGTAGTCATGTCACTGATACTAACCACTGCGCCACGGCGACCGTTTTGTAAGAATTGAACTTAGTCCTATGTTTTGAAGGATTTCCGAAAAACGCAACACAGAACACTAGCAGTAGCACTAGAAGCGTAAATTGATAAGACATTGAGTACATATCAAGTAGACTATACCTTCTTAGAGTATGTAAAGTTTTTTTGGTAAAAGTTAAATTTTGAATGAAAGAGAACGAATTTGTCTTCTCTATGATACACAGAGGCTAAAAATCTGATTGCTGGCTGGCTGGACGAACCTCGGCTCGATCACTTCGGATCACTTCACACGTCCATAATTCCCGAAATCTTTATGGATCACAGCCAAGCAACCATGCATTTGACAACCGTCTTCTTCTCACTCTATAATATTAGAATGAGACAGCGGCAATATCTCTTTCGCGTAGTTTATTAGTACAGGGCCATGTCGAGTACCTGGGTTTGAGCGTTTGAGCCCGGTAATTTTTAATTGACAAAAAAACACGACCCGACCGAATTTATATGTGGAATTTATTTTATTACGCCTTATAGTTGCCGGTGTCGATGTGTGCGTGGGTTACTGATATTATTCTTTACAATGGCTCTAAAAAAGAAATGTACGAGGCAATGTTTATAGCACCTACTTAGCGGTGTTCCTACTTGGATTAGATTACGTAAAGATTAGCGTGGGTGATGTCATCTCTCAACAAATAATTTGGTAACAACATTTAAAACTAGTATGTGATATTTAGAAATATTTTATTATTATGTGGATTTATTTGTTGTAGGTTTATCTGTGATGTGAGCGAGGTTGGCACATCGTAATTGAAACTTGTGGAGTTCACTTTTGTTTCTCATTGGGCAAATGCCTTTATTAAAGTTAAACACTATTAACTAATAAACATACTACAGCTACTACAATAACATTTGAGCAATCCACTAGCTATTGGTAGCCTATAGATAACTCAAATGTTCTAACCTATGGAGTTCATTTGTGCGTCGATCAAAAATGAACAAACCCATGCAAACATTGGCGAGTGAGGTAAGGGTCTTTTTACTACGCTTTTGATACACGGAAATAGAATTATTAGTATGCGTTTTGATTACTTGTCAATTCGATCGTTAAGAGCTCAAGATGTGTCAATAAAGATGAAATAAAAAATGATTTTAAATTAGAGTAAGACTCATATAAGAATTACAACGACTGGCAATTTTTTTTATCAAGCATCGTGAAATAGGCTGGTAAGTGTGGAGTAGGACATCCTTTGATGAGGTAGACAAACTACCCGATCAAGGTCGCTGTAGGAGGGTAGATGCGGGGCGCTTCCAAACGGTCTTTGTGGAGAACAGTAGAGGAAGCTACGTCCAGCATTACGAGCATACCACCGCAATTATCAAGGGCTGGCTGAGATGATGACGATGATTGTAGAACATTGGATATCAATCTGGTTCAAAGTCTGAAATTTAACAAGACGTTTAACAACACACACACACATTAGCACAAAATGATGGTCACACACAAAAGTATTACCAAGATAAAACAAAAAATGGAAAACAATAGAAGTTCAATTTTGTAACTCACCCTTGCATCGACCCAACACATAGACAATAAGCGTTTGAAATAAGAACACATTACCCATTTCAAGTTTTTAACGGTCGATCTGGCGATAGGCACGGGCACAGGTAGACGCGCCCGAACAATGCGGCGGTTGAGCGAAGCGAACGAGACGAGCGCAAAAAGCGGTAATGAGCGCACTGTCATGGCATAATGGTGTCCATTGTCTATGCCACTGCCGCCGTTCTTTCTGCCACCAAAAAAAACTTATATTCAGCAGTAAAGCACATTATGATAATGGTAATGCACATTGTGTGGAAAGAAATGAGGGTTGAATTTTATTTTAATGATGGCGCTTAAAATTACAAACTTGTAAAAAATATTATAAAAAGTGAACGGGCGACGATTTCGGTGAAATTAGTGTTAAATTGCGCAATAAAACTTGAAGCCCGTCTAATAACTTGTACAAGTTCAACGTACGCTCGCTATGGAAAGTCTTCATTCCGCGAATTAATAATAATCATAAAAGTGTTGTTTCTTTCTAAAAAGCTTTTTAAACCAAACATAAATTAACCCTGTATAGTTGCATAGACTATCGCTATAAATGTAACAATTATGCAAATCGAGCGTGTAATCAAATACTCGAAGACGTTTAGAAACCGATATTGCTCCGAAATCTAGGATAAAAAAATAATAAAACACCGAAACTTGTCGAGGTGAACACAACTGTTGTGACTTACGTAAATGCACTGAATACTTGGTACACTCGGCCACAAAACTCTTGACGCTTTTGCCCTTTGTCACCGCATAAATAAATTAACTTTATACAGATGTAGATATCTCATTATTGTATTATGTTATTATGACATGGGACTTGGCTGTTTTTAACGTGGGCAGGTGACGAGTATGCTAATCAGTCCGGTTCATCTTTTGATACATTTAATTAATACCAGGTTTTACCTAGCACCGGAAGCAAGACGCTACAAATTTATGAAATAACATAAAACTATTAGTTTCGTGTTAATGTGGAGGTACTGCTTTTGATACAGATGAGAAAATTATAATAAAAAAGTAATATAATATTTGATTACTAATTTTATTAACATGTATACCTTCCTACCCTGGGAGTAAACTGGGCTAATCTTGTTTGTAAATTATTTATTGCAATCGTACAAGCATCTTTCATTTATATGAGTATGTATAAATAAATCTGAAATAATGTTCGTTTGTAAAGGCGTCTCCACCGATGGGGTATTTTTGTTTTTTAATGTTTATTATAAATAGCCAGAACTCTATATGATAATCTCAATTATAGGATGTTTAGTTGACAAAGAAAATGGTCTACCTTACAATCTTACTAGCTGCGCCGCGTGGTATTACCCCCGTGATGATGATGATGATAATGAGTAGCCTATGTGTTATTCCGGGGCCAGAAGTATCTACATACAAAATTTCATCCGAATCCGCCAGCCGTTTGAGCGAACTAATAATCGTTTATAACTACGATTTTACTTATGTAATTTGGATAGTCCCATCCCACTTTAATATTATAAATGTGAAAGTTTGGATGGATGGATGGATGTTTGTTACTCAATCGAAATAGATAACGCGAAAACTATAAACTTCGCGAGGGAAACCGAAAACGGCAGCTAGCTATGAATAAATGTACCAATATCGTCGATAACTGTACCTACATTTCAAGATGGCACCCGGGTACGGCACCAATGTATTTTATTAGTTTCCAATTTAATTTAAATATAAAAAGTTGTTTTACCAGTCACTTTGTACGCGACATGTTTGGCCTAAAATTATTAATCAGCTGTACATTTTTATAGCTTGAATATCAATTTGAATTATTTTTAATCAACTCGTTTTTTTTACGATAAACTATTAATTGAACATAGACGTATTATTATATTGAATACGATGTATTATATTCAGTACCTCAAACATAAGATTAAATGATTGACTGGCCGGTTGGCGCAGTTGGTAGCACTCTGCCTTCTGAGCCGCTGGTCCCGGGTTCGATTCCCGGACAGGTCAAACATTTGTGTGTATGAACATGTCTGTTTGACCTGTGTCTGGGTGTGTATATGTATAAAAAAAAAAAAGTATATATATAAGTATGTATTTAAGTATATATATCAGTCATCAGGTGACCTGAAGACCTTGTGTGAATGTTGTCCCATATTATTATATTATTATTATTATTATTATTAAATACTCCCCTTGCACCACAAGCCAAAGGGAGTCTTGGTCTCCGAGGCGCGAATTCGCCACTGTATACAAATACAATTGTATTAAATTGAATAACGCATGTACCAGAGCATGTACGTAGTTGCGCTAGATAAATGACATTTAGTACTGAGTTCAATTATTTCACGCTGCAATACGATGGCGCTGCGACTACGCTTGTTACTCGTGCTTCAGCGACGAGTCTTATGCTGTTTCGCGACAGTACCAGGGAAGCATAAGGCAGTTTTTATTGTATTTCATTGCTTGTTATGTGAAAAAATGGGTGTAATTTGCCTGAAAAGAAATAATTTTGTTTTAATTTAATTTTGATAAGCATAATATGATAATAGATTTTATATCATTACTGTTGGCTTATGTTCACTTCTGTGACACGTGTACTTAGGTCAATAGGGGAGTCCTTCATCCATAATTGGAGGTCCAATTGTTGAGTTGGTGATGAAAAGGTCAAGGTTAGAACGCAATGAGCTGATCACCGACGTTTCACTGGCATACTGGCTTCTAAAAGGGATACTTGGATGGACTAGTGCTAGTTGGTGGTTACATTGGTAGCGAGCCTCATGCCAAATTCTTCAAACCGTTGGAGTGTCTGGGACATTTTGAATGAATACTTTAACATGATTTTTCTCATATCGTAATGTTTTTATGGCAAAATTCACCGGCTTGAAATGTTCTCCGTAAGACGGAAGCACACCGTTGAAAATGTCACTAGCTGTCACCCATCCAAGTTGCGACTGTAGAGTACGTATCTTACTTGATATGTTAACAACGCAAGGCATACAGGAGAAAATGCAAAACGTTTTAGATTGCATTTTCTCTGTATGCCTATTATTTACTATTTCTATACGACAAAAAATAACACACACCTAACAAAAGTACAAAAGACATCACTATCGCTTAAGGAAATCTCTTTCATAAAAAAAATATGTCATAAGAATGTTCATTAGCTGTTTCGTAAGAAGTCTAGCTCATTAATAAATCAGTTGTGATTCTAACAAAGGGCCTTTTTTCAATCTTGTATTGTATTAGCATTGGGTGTCTAAAAGCAGAAATGCTGAGCAATTTTCATTTATTACGATGTGTGGCTGAATGATTGTTTTTGTTTTTTAAAATCCACCGAGGCTTACAGACAATATGTTAACATGAAAAACGTTTTACATGCTACGTGAATGCTATGTAAATAAGTTAAATTAGTTTCAACTTTTAATACTTGATGGTAAGAATAGCAAAAAATAATCACAAAGTCAGTGAATCAATAACATTGTTGTAACATATGTTGGCTGTGTTTACAACTGAAAAGTAATCCTGAAAAATTCCTGATCACAGGATTACACATAACACAGGATTCTGTGATTATGATCCTTCCTTGTGTGATTAATACACATGTAAAATGCACAAGAGGGCGTTATGACGCATCTCGTTAGCAGGCATGTATATAATCAGCTGCAGTATTATGTAGTGTCGGCAAGCATTCACGACCTTATGGAAAAACAGGAGCAGAGCGCTGTTAGAACGTTACATCATCTTCATCTCAGCCAAAGGGAGGCCACTGGTAGGCTTAGACCTCTTCTATTGATTTTCACAAGGACCAGATGGAGGCGGCCCGCACCCAGCCCTTACCTGCGATCTTCGTCAGGTCATCTGTCCACCTGGTCGATGGCCGTCCTATGCTACGCTTGCCAGTCCGTGGTCTCCATTCAAGAACCATTCGACCCTAACGGTTCTTCGAGTTGTGTGCCTTGCCCACTTCAACTTGCTAATCCGCTGGGCTATGTAAGTGGCTTTTGTTCTTCTAAGGATCTCCTCATTTCTGGTTCGATCGCATAGAGAAACCCCCATAGCCCTCTCCATAGCTCGTTGTGCGACTCTGAGCCTGCTCACAAGGCGCATTGGAACGTTTCAAATCTCCCCTTTTTAACCCGATAATGGTTAATGCTTAAAAGTAGAGTGAAGATCGCCCAGGTCAGTAAACTTGTTGAGTGAGTGAGTACAATCAGAAGATCGGATAGCACGGCTTGCGTTTTTCGTCAAGATATTTAAATTTTATATGGTTTTTTTTTTTTTTTTTTTTTTTACATATTATAAGTTTGCGTTTGACAACTGTCTCACCTGATGTTAAGTGATGACGTTGTTTAGGATATAGCACGCAAACCTAGAAGGTACCTATTCACTCGCGACTTGAAGACTCCAGGATTGAACATATCGGGAAACACAGACTCGGGCAACGAGTTCCATTTAATATTATTTTCTAATAATATGAAATCGTAATATATTATATCACCAACAGCATAGTGATGTAATAATTCCTACAGCATATATACAGACAGACCACCACCCTGACAATTTAAATCCTGTCACCAAACTCCTATAGTTGAAAAGCTTTTCTCAAGTGTTAGATGAAATTCTAAGCCTCGTGTGACACACATCCTCCGACAACATCGTCACTGACCATCATATAAGATAAAATCAAACCTCAAATAATAAGTACCTAAGTATGTGGACGGAATCGTCGACATACTCATAAAGTAACAATGATCAACCTCAAACAGTCCATAATAACAAACACATTGAGTAAATTTTCCAAATACGGATTTAGTTTGCGATGTCATCAGCAATTGTACGAATCTTATGGTCATTTTATGTTAATTTGACCATTCCAACTGGAAGACATCGATATAAATTATAATAAGTCGTTGCGCGGGCGCAAATTTACTATTATCTTCTAACACATTTAACTGTTAACGGAACTTGGATATATTACTTTTGTTGTTCACGAAAACTGGAAAATTATGTTGGGATCTTTTCAAATGAATTTCGTTTTGTTTGTCTGAGTTTAGTCTTAATTATGACTAAAATCTATGCTAAATGCCTAAATACAACTAAGTATCAAACTATTCGTTTTACACGTAGAACGAAGAGGCTGACGTATGTATTAAACAATAAACACTTAATTGTATACATGTGTGGGAAGCTCATCAGCAGATTTCCATTACTAGTCTCTGGGCCGCTGTTTATGGTTTTTTTTTTTATAGTTTGTAGGTTTCGTACAATATGAGGGCTTCGCCTCTAACCACATCGTCACTGACCATGAAGTGAAATAGTGGTCAAACGCTAGATCTATTCAGTGTAAAAAAGACGTGTATCCATATTTTGTTTATACATATTTCGGTCTCGACCTAAAATCTAAAAGTCTAATATTAGGAAAAAAAAATAAATTGGAAATTATAAGCCTCAGACATTCTCTTTAGCAGCGGCTGGACCGTGGGGATGGAGCACACCGAATTCTCAAAGACCTCTCAGAACAACTTAATGAAGTAACATGTGACCAAAATGCTGACCTTTATCGTGCTCATGCTCAACGACTAAGCATTGCTTTTCAACGTGACAATGCTGCCAGCATTTTGGGTACTTTGCCCATTGATAGTGGTTTAAGAGATTACATAATTAAAAATATTTCAGTTCTGGTTATTTTTTTTAGGAATGGTGTTTTTGAAATGAATACATTTTTAAATCCTTTTATCCTCCTCACTGAGGTCGCCATCTATGAACTTGAATTAATGTCTTTTAAAACTGAACTGCAAGAAGATAGTTGGTATGTTTTTGGTCCCTTTTATAAAAATCTGCCGTTTGTAGCAAAGTTTACCCGGGCGATCCTCACTGAAGTGCTAGGATGGATGGGTGGGAACGCCTAGTGTCATTTTCAACAAAGACCTTTCGTGCTTCGAAGGGCACGTGAATACGTCCTTCCCGGTTATTGCCTCAAAATAACAGTCGTGAGGCCATGTCGGAGGCCTTTGGGCTGATTAGAAATTCTGTAATTGAGTTGGCCTATCCGCCAACCCGCGTTGGCCAGCGTGGTTTTAAAATATCTTTATTAATTATTGTTTTTGATATTTATACTGTAAAAAAACTAGACCTAAGAAAAAAAGAAAATAAAGAGATAATAATAATAATATGGGACAACATTCACACATGGTAACCTGATGACTGATATATACTTATAATATAATATATTAATATACTTATTTACATAATTATACACACCCAGACACAGGTCAAACAGACATGTTCATAGACACAAATGTTTGACCTGTGCGGGAATCGAACCCATGACCAGCGGCTCAGAAGGCAGAGTGCTACCAACTGCGCCAACCGACCAGTCAGTATGGTAATTGCGAAAATTTGTGTCCCTTACTAAGTGATGTCCCTTAGCGCTGGAACGAGTGAAACCATCAGCAAGCATTTTGATTGCATCCAGATTCCACCTTTAATCATAATCAGGACGTCGCTGTACATTGACTGTGGCTCTCCTACGCTGAACTCATACGAGTCCGAGGATCTACACTCTCCAAAATGTTCATGTATAACGTTAGACGTATGATGTCAGTCAATAGTCAGTCATGAAAAATTCAGTAAGAATTATAGTCAAGTTGAGCACGTGTGGTCTCAACCGTTCCGAAAACATGTATGCAAAAGCTACAAACGAAACGTTAGCGTGTAATAAAACATTAAAATGCCACTAGCGTCCAGAAAAAATAATCAGTTCTAAATTCAAAAACATTGGAAGGCAGAGATAACTTGGCGTACAGCCTCATCTGTCAAAGCCGCTCAATGTTTATAAAAGGTTTTTAAAAATCGACCGACCCGACTTGTTATTGTTATTTATATTAAGACTGCCCGAATTGCCGAGACCCTTCGCACTTGGCCTTTGAAAAAAATTGTAGAAGTCAACAACTTTATCGAGGCATCGTTTTGATTCTTGTTGCGTGGCAAGTAAGCTTATTTTTCAAAGTTCTGTGTGTGAGAAGAGTTTTGGTGTAATGAAGGGTACGGAATGCAACGGATTGCGCGTCTTCAGTGTTAGGTACTTATTTTTTGTGGGTGTGCAAGTGAGACGGAAGGTCGTAAGGGCCTTTGCGAAGTGCACTAATGGGGATTATATGGGATTGCTTGCACCGTGATGTTATTTCTTGCGTTCAGATCGGGTGCTTTGATATATCTTGCCTTCTTATTTAATGGCTTTATACGTGCATTATTTTTCGATGAGTTTGTTACAAAATAAATGTTAAAGCATTCAAATAACTATCAAATATAATATTTTCTTGTTCCTACATATTAGATGTTTACTTTCAAAATAGAGTCCAAATTTCACGTTTCACAAGATTAGTTATTCTATTTACTAATTAGAACATAATTAAAAAAAATATATTTGAGATTAAAGAGTCTCAACTTACTTATTTTTGCAGCGAAAAAACCATAAACGTGTGTATACAATATGATGAGGAAGACGGTATGGTCGTTTTGTTGATACCCTCTTAAGAATTAATAATGATTTTGTAGAAGTTGTGAAGATACCTAGGTACTGAAAGTATTGGCGAAAAATATAACTTTGTAAAAGTTAAAAATCTTTTTAAATAGGTAAAGGCCTTTACGTAACATAACATACATAAATACATCCATAGGCAAAGAACAATAAAGTTTTCATTATCACTACCGCATGCCTATTTATATTTGAAACAGCAGACAAACGCAAGAATATAAATTTTTTACCATTTTTTTTAATAAACTCAATTACATGTTATTATTTAAAAAATAATACACAGTACGTAAATAATAATACACACACGAAACTTCCTTACTGCTATCAATCCTCTCCCCCCTAACCGCTCCAAGTGCAGAGGTGCCCATACCACTCGCCGCATCACCGCGCTGAATGGCGACAGCCAACCTTTGCACCAGGATCGAGCCGGAGTGGGGTTCACCCAAACTTTCTTTAATCCGTCGTCCTATTTCTGCCACTGAGCTCTTCGCTTCCACACCCCGGCTACACATTGTTTCCACGGCGATAGCCACAAAATAGGTTTGAGCAATGATCTTCTGTAGGCCATTGGGTTAGAGCTCCATCGCCGCGGTTTTTAGACGCTTTTTGCACGCAGCATCTTCCGCTGCCGCTGCCGCATATGCACAATAAATATCACGATGTATATAAGAATTGTATTTTTTTTAAATGAGCAGCGACGATATTCATGAGCATGTTTGGTAATTTTCTTTTTTATGTAAGTACATTAACACTGTTTTATTATTTATTATTAGGCTGGTTAGGTTAATTACAGCTTGCTTTAGTTATTTATTTTCTAAAAGAACAATAAGATCATATGGCAACATTAATTATGCCATTGATATGTAATTCGTTCTGTCCCTTTCGATCCGGAAACTGTGGGCCCTTACTCGCTGGACACTGGATGTAGCGCATTGGGTCACATTGGCACCGGGCGTCCTTGGCTCCACAAATGGCCTGTTTATAAGGCAGCGTACACTGACACGTACTATGTAAATATTACTAGGTACCACATTTTAATACATTACAAGACTGATAAGTGATACCATTGCAATATTCTGTAACACGTAAGTGCGTGGAGATTGTGGCGGGAAAGTAGGATGGAGAAGGTTTACATTTTGTGTTGTTTCCTAAATATTATGTAAGGGTATTTTATTTTCGGAAAAAAGTATTAAACAGCAAATCTTCGCTTTGTTTCTCTTCGCAATGTTCAAGTAAAGTTTTAGTACAATGCACGTTACTTAACTAAAAGGGAAAAGTTAAGAAAGTTTTGGAATAAGATTATGCTTTATGTCCACTTCTATGTTATAAGAAAATATTTAAAAAAATAACAATGGCTATATTTTCATTAAATTGAATAGATGAAATGTACTAAACAATCCAATATTAAATTTAACACACATTATGACATACTTGCACAGAGTAACAATACATAGATGGCGCTACAAATAATTTTGTTACATGTAACATATTTTTGTTTAATAGTAAACGAGCCCTTACCCCCACAGCCGTTATCCGTAACGTTTTTGCCCGGCGGCTCCTCCTGCAGTCTGCAACCTTGCAACACTTTTTCCTCTTGTTTCACATACGGGATGCCTGGCTGAGCCGATTAACTAATGCTGTGTGCTTCTTTATTATAAATCTTGCATAACTTTAGTATTTCTGAACCTATCCTGGGTTACAGAGACTTAGATATTTATTTAGACTACGCTTTTGTATCTAACAAAGCGTAAAAGGAAGGGATTTTTAGTTTTATTTCATAGTTTATACTCATAAAGATGAATTTATAGAAAGGGTTCGAAATGATAAACTTGATATCTCAGACAAAAAAGTACTTACATATTTTAAAAAAAATCTTATTATATATTATTTTATTATTCACATTTGCGAATAAATTTTGTAATTCTGTGAACAAGTTATTATTATTACAAGTTGTTATTATATAGTATGACATTTGAATGTAGTGTAGTCCAGTTCAACAAGTTTTTATTACTAGACTATTGTAGATAAGGAAGTAAATCACTATAAGTAGGTCGACTAAATACTGAGACTAAGTTAATCATTTATTTTGTAAATACTGAGACTAAGTTAATCATTTATTTTGTAAATATTGTACTAGATCCCTTTTCATGCATGCCTGGTGGCTGATTATAGTAGAACAAATATGGTATGTACCAGCATTGTACAACTATAGATAGGTATCCGCTATAAACTGCTGCTTGAGCTTGAGGTTTCCTTGCATTAGTTAGGGGGGTCAGTTCGTCTCATTACAAACGAAGACATGATAGCTTGACCAAATGCAAGCTAGTCTTATTGGACAATCTCCCGTAAAGGAGACAGCCAATCATGCCCGTAGTTTATTTCCAATAAGAAATTGAAATGTGTAATTTTAATTTCATTTTATTTTTATTTTATTTTATTAATTTACAAACGATTTTATTAACTATGGTAAAATAGCGACCGGACGATGTCCCGGACGAATCGGCGATAGTAGGTGTGATTGATTCGACGATGGTATACGAATGGTTCGCAGGTTTTTATGAAGTTCATCAAAAATGTATTCCTTAAATAATATGTATGTACTTATATGTATTTTTAAGTTTTATATAATATGAGCCATATCATGAAGGAGTAAAGGAGGGTTATATGAATACTGGGTCTATATGGTACAGCTTTGCCCCCCCCCCCCCCCCTCTATTGATCTCTATAAGGACCGGTTGGAAGCCCCCGCATTCGGCCTTTACCTGCGATTTTAGTCAGGTCGTCTGTCCATTGTAGTTTATATCAAATATCCACAGCTGTCATGAGTTTAATTTAAGTAGTAAAGAGATATGAGGTCTTAATACAGAGCTTTTAGTGCAGCTCAACACTGCTGCTCTCTAACTCCCGCTAAGCCCAGCACTTTTCTTATACTCGTAGTGGGATTTGAAAACCCTAGCAGATCGCAGCATTACCACGCGAATTGCTAGTAGCATACCCAATTCGTTTTGTAAAAATATATTTATTTAAAATTTTAACTTTTTTTTTATCACACTAAGTTTTGTAATTTTTTCAATTGTTTAAATATATCTCAAATGTAGTTTCCAGAAGAAGTTTTCTGTTGTTTGTTATTCTGAGGGGACATATCCATGTCCTATTATAATGAACATCAGAAACACCATCACTTAATAATGTGATAAATGCCGTGACGACAATTGTTGCGTAACGCTTGTCGTTCAGTACGAGTAAAAACCCAAGTTATTACTCCATTACCGGATTGTTCCTCATTTGAGTAAAACACGCAGAAAGACTCAGGTAAACGTTCAAGAACGAATAAAAAACTATTTCATGTGAAGTTTTTTATGTCATAACATATCTTTGTAAAGTATCAAAAGTGTTTTTATCGTCCTGGGAGCGAATAACACTCGGTGTTAAAGTTTTAGTCGGCCGTAAACGTTTAATAGGGTGACTTTTATGTTTCCAACTTTAGGGGTAGGGTAGGGTAGGGTAGGGGTGGGTTGGTACACATTTTGTGTATTATAAGTGATTATCTATTTTAAATAAAATTGCATGTATAGTAAGAATAGCTACAGCTATACCAGCTCAGGGGCAATTATTTTATTGGTTGCAAATCGGACGTTTTTCGGAACTCTTTCCATCTCAACCCATTAGAGGTAATTTTTTCTTTCTTTCTTTCTTGCAATAGTGAAACGCAAGTTCGTAAGAATAAGATAAAAGAAGGTTCAATAAAAAAGTTGATCAAAATGTAGAGTGGTATATGTAACATTACTCTAATATTTGTGTTTATACTGCCTTAGGCTGTAAAGATTAAATAAAAAATATTCATATAAAATTTAATATTTGACATAACAGATTTACAAGTTAAGCTGTCGAACTCATGACAAACCATATTTCAGCAGCCAGCAATGGCTTTCCCCATCAAAATTAACTTCATATCATATATTTTTTTACAAGAAACATTAAAATGTGGGTAAGCAGATAAGTTTACGAATTTGCTTTATTAGTCGTTTGCAGTCTGATTACAAAAGTAGCACAGAAAAATAGAAGAAATAAGTGAGGACAAAAGGAGTAAACTCCACTGAGGTACTATTACTATGTAGTAATAGTAGCTCAGTGGTAAACTCAGTATTTGACGCACTCACGTACTCACGCTCAATGTGTGCGCGGCGCAGGCGCAGGCGCTGGTTGTAACGTACTCCGCAGCTCGGCCTCATGATCTCTGAGATAAAATATTATTTAATTTCGTAGTATATGTGAAATTGCGAATACTTTCCTTCTTCTTATCCTTATCCCACACTAGGTGAAGTCGACACAACTTGTTTTTCCCTTCCATTCTCTTCTATCATTAGTCATCTCAGTGCTTACACCTTTCATAAACATATCATTCTTCACACAATCCATCCTTGCCACCTTTTTTTAAATTTTAATACTATATAGATCTATCGTTTGAACACTATTTCACTTGATGGTCATGACGATGTGGTCGAAGATGTTATTATGCTAGGCCTATTATAATGCTCACTGGCTCTCAAGGAGTGCTACCTGAACACACTATGTATTTCGTGACAGTTTTTCAAACTTTAGGGTGGTAGCTAGCCAGACGGGTACTCGAAAGTACCCTACAACCATGCTGGGAATTTCATAACGGTGTTACCTTCACCGAAAGCTGTTGTTGGGACCGAACCATGTCCGTCAGTTTGACAGCCGACGCTCCCCCCGCTGGGCCATCATCGCTTCTTTAGCCCATCTCTAACTCTATATCGATATATCCAAAATTGCGAATACTATAAATATAATATGTACATATATTCGTTAGTCGGCCGATGTTTATTACCAATTATGAAGCATGTAATTTGTAACTAAAACAAAGTCCTTAAATAACAAATCTTTTTTAGGACCTATTAAAATATGCCAATTACTGAGATCGTGCTAAATCAATTGATACTTGGTACGTTTTTTATCCCTACATATGAACAACTAACAATTACACATGACCTTTGCAACTCTACATCTTGTATGTATTTTAGAAGCAAACTACAAAATATAATTGCACATTTTAATCCTTTGTCTCAATTTGGAAATCTTATCTCCTCAAAATATCTGAAGCGGTTTATGTCATGATTAATTCGACAAAGTACTTAATCGCTTATATCGATATTATGTAAAGTAATATCTCTAAAGATTTAATAGCATGTTATTAACATAGGGTTGGCAAGATTCGATAATTTACATTTTCATCGATTTTCACCTGCCGTTTTGTATGCAGCCTATTGCATTTTATATCATATACAAATCAAATAAAGCTGATTTTTCTGTAAGCGAGTCAGTTATGATGTAGGTACAATTTGGCATGTGCTGAGTTGGTGTAATTTTGATTGCTTAAAAATAAAGGTTGAGTTGCTTAGATTATCCTTTTGGTACGAATAATAAACTTCTTTTGTTAGCTTTTGAAAGCTAAAAAATTGGACTGATTAGATGATTAAAACCACCTGTCTCCGACTAATTGCAAGATTTATTCAAAAACTTACTTAAAACTCAACAGGCATTTGTTTCGTATGTTAAATTGTCAGTGCGACAGGGTCTGCAACTTAGATATAGTTCCTTAGACATATTATATGTCCAAGGTCCGCTGTGTTGTCGATAGTATCTTTGGATTTGAATAAAGAATTTCAATCGAATTATATATTTGCGGCAGCGCAAAAAGATACTGTTTTATACTTTATAGATCTAATATTTCACCAATATCTCACTTGATGGTGAGTGACGATGTGTTCTTACATGTAATCACGCTATAGGCCTAAAACGTTCACTGGCTCTCAAGGACTGATGCATGAACACACATTGTGTTTGATGACAGTTTTTCAAACTTGCGGCTGGTAGCTAGCCAGGCGGGTACTCGAAAGTACCCTACCACCACGCTGGGAATGTGATAATCGTGTTACCTTCACCGGAATCTCAAGGCGTTGGTGGGGATAGAACCAGCGTCAGTTTGACAGCCGACGCTACCACCGCTGAGCTATAATCGCTTCAAACGCTAAAAGTGGATTCATTCATTCGGTACGTCCAATAATCCGTCACGCTCACCACTGCCTGTCATAGTCACGTTCCGCGCTCGCGCACCGACATTTGTACAACCACAAAAATGATCACAATAACACGTTTAACTGTTATTGTCAAGTTGTAAATAGAGTAGCTAATGCATGTCAAGCAAACGGCAACATTGGATTTACGTTGTTAAAATATACTATGACTTCTTCTATACACACCAATAATCCGAACATTCCAATAATTCGGCGACCCTAGTGTTTGTAGTACCGGTTTAGTAAGACTCTAATGTATTAACTTCTGTAGCACAATGTCCCTCCCTAAAAACGTTTCGAACCATTGAGGTTCCTTTTTTACAATAGGATTGTAATTGAAGCATGTATTTGCAGATAGTATCACGGCGTTGTTCCCGCCGGCTGCGACCAAAACTCAATCTCAAAATTAAATTACATGTCCGAACTAATTAAGGGAACCGGAGCGGTTCAATTTAATCCGCATTTATAATGCAGAGTTGTTTTTCAGTAGTTTTCAGGGTGAGCGAAGGGCCGGAAGTAGCTTCGGTGAACTGGGTCACGCACTATACACTGAAACAGTACCAAGGTTCAAGCGTTTCAAAGTTGAAGTTGCAGAATGATGATTGTTTTATCTAAATGTAAAAGTAAAAGTTGTTGGCGAGTTTTGAAGTGATGATACTGTTCGGCCAGAATCGTGTGCCAATAGACGGTCGCCAGATTGTAACCCGCTTTGGACTTGAGATTTCACTGAAGTTAAAATCGTGATCATACTCACCATACACGCAGCGTAGTGGTGCAGCATTAGTACCCATTTTGGTTACTTATCACTCTAAAGTTTAAGACTCTCGAAGCAACGCTATCCTTGAACCTTAGTCTAATTATATCACACATTCGAGAACACCGTCTATCGTGTATCTAACACCGTGACTGTCAATAATATGCAAAAAGTAGTATGAATGCTTGAATGAAGTTATTTTGTTAGTGCATTTTAATATTAGATTCACTTGACATGATCTCAGTTATACACAAGGGCCATACCAGTTTTACATGTTCGTCAAGACCTTTCTGTCCTAAGTAACTGTAATAATCAATTATTAAAATACCTATTGATTTTAAAAATGTTTAGACAAACATAGTCTCCAACTTTCTGAGGTCGGTCGGAATGAATACTAAAATGTTGCCGAGCAGGATGATATTCGTAGTTTTTTGCCTGCATCGTAATATCGCTCATGTGTTCCTCTTTAAAATACACGCAGACACGAAATGCTTGTGACCACTATCAGTTATCGTTTCGTTAAAAGTTTCTTAAGTATGAGATATAATATTGTTAAAACTACAGTGTAATGTATTAGTTGGGTATTCCGGAACCGGTTGAAATATCTACTCGGTTAATATACTTGGTTTAGCCGTATTGTCAACAAAATACTGTCAGCTATCATAAGATAGAAGTCCTTTGTTTTCCTTCCGTTTTCTGATGCTATCAATTGACTCACGTGCCAAATTATTATAATTAGCATATAGCCTATTTTAATAATGAACTGGTTCTTTTAATATCAAATATTTTTTAATAATTTTTATTTTGTACAAACCTGAAGTACTGTGATTGTGTTACATTGCGGCTGGGTCAGTGACGACATGATAGTGACAGCCCTGCTTTCCCTACTCCCTCACACCTCGCGCCCCCGTTATTCTCGCACTTGTCATTTATGCTTTTTCCTGTTTGTCAGATGCAATGTCATCATGGAAATAGGACAGAGATGTTATTTGAATTTGTTTAATCATTGTGATATAAAATTGCATCGGCAGTTAAAAAAATACTTAAATATGTCATTTATTTGGGATATATAAATACACATTTATGAAATTATTATATGTAGTATGATTACGATCATACGCGATTCGCCTAGAACTCCGCGAGCGCCCCGTATTCTCCTTGAAAAAGACCACCGAATGTGGTTGAAACTATAGTCGAAATTCTTGACTTATTACGTGAGTAACTCCCGTGATTTATACATTCATAATGTGCCATTGTATAGGTCATTTTTCCGTACATTTGAACGCAATTGTGTAAATTTTTGTCTACTTAATCTTGTAGGGGATGCAGGGGCATGCATAACATTGCTTCGGAAACTACATCAGCCTGAAAGGTTTTAGATACGAGTCTCTATGGGTAAAAAGTTAGTTTTGTTATCATTATTACTGAGCAGAAGTAAGACTTAAAATTATATAATAAAGGGTAAACTTGTTTTCAAAAAGAAAACAACAAATCTTGCCCTTCTTTAGTTACTGAAGTTATTCCAATAACCCACAGAGTAGCTTAAGGCATTCAGAATCAGACCTTTTATACCTGCGACATGGTTTCCCTGGAAACCATTCGGCATGCAATTTTAAAACGTCCAATTATGGTTAGAATTCTACAATTCATTGGGCGTCGAAATATTCGATGTGATTACATTACAAACCGTGTGATTTTAATGATTCCAAAAGTCTAGCGTTTGAGGCCTATCTTTAAACAATTGGTAAGAACGGTCATATGGATTCCGGTAGAAAAAAGATATTTTTCAATTTTTGTGCTTAAATGTTCTGTTATTTTGCTTTTTGTGTTTTAGCCATTTTTAGTACAGCCCTACAAATAGCTTTTGCATAATTTTACTTCTAGGTACCTATTATGTTGTTTGTAAGATGTTTTGTATTTTCTTGATATAAACCTACTTATTTTGAAATAAATGATGCCTTTATTAAAATATATATATATATAAATGATTAAATAAATTTCAACTATAACACTTACACACACTAGACCGTGACTACATGGTTGCACATGGTTTAACTTTGCCATTGCCAGTTAGCTCTAGTTAGAATGTCAATTAGCAAAGGTACGGCACTGAGTTTTTAGACGTAATTTTTAATAATTACTATTTAAATAGCTACCAAGATACTGGTCATGAACTATAAAGTGTACGGTCGGTACGGCCGTCTGATATTATTATTTTTGATTTATTTAATCTCACACCCGCACTAACATTTCCTGTGTCAATGGAGGTCTGGACACACACAAATATCCAAAACCTGTAAACAAACATCTATGCTCATGACAGAAATGTTCACCCTGGGATTCGAACCCAAGGCTGCGGGTTTAGAAGTCAGGGTTACTGACCAGGGGCCTTACTATCAGCTTTGTAAAATCCATTCAAGTTCCGAGCAGTTCTAAAACCTGGCTTAAACATGCCATTGACAACAATAACCGTTCACCTTTGAGGATATCAATGTTCAAATCGTTCACCGCTAGGAGCGTAATGCCGTGGTGATGGTATGACTTTACACTACGCGGTTTAAGCCAGGTTTTAGAACTGCTCGGAACTTGAAAGGATTTTACAAAGCTGATAGTAAGGCCCCAGCTACGACGATCGTAAATGCATTATTATGTTTACGTTTGCTAAAAGCTGATATCCGCAATTGTTCCGAAGGCACGCTTTACTGAATATTCTCAACATATAATTTATTTTTTTTAATGTCAAAATTAGCTTTAATGTCCCTAAAGGTTTTCATTTCTCTTCCTCGTACATCTTTATAAATACTTTTATAATTGCAGTATTGACATTCTGCATTTAGGTAACGGTAAGCAATAAACCTACTCAAAAGCTCTCATACAAATGTGTTTCCCAACAAACATAGGATGATAGGTCTATTAAATAATATTAGTCATTGTGTTATTCCATTACTTAGAGACGTGGGTACCTTAATTATCGTTTTGTAAAGATACGTGTTTTAAAACTCGTTATGCGAATGAATCATAAGGAATTTACAAAACGCGTACACGATTTGCATCGATTACTCATTTATCGATCATTATTTCCTCTCGATTCTCATAAAATTGCTGGGGTTTTACATCGAACATTTATTTTGTACAAGAATTTTACTAACTAGAGTAATAATAGACTTTGTACAAGTAAGAATTTGCTCGTAATTATAATCATGTAGTCAGAAAGGGGGGTAGCAGCGCTTTCTGAGGGTCACAAAATATATTCTGCGCTCGCCAACCCGCCTGCCAATGTTGGCAATCGTACCCCCCATGGTGGAGGCTTATGTTCAGTACTGGACGTGTTATGGGTGACATGATGATGAATTGAATGAAAACTGCTTTCTTAACTTTTTCTTTCCTGTTTTCACATTTGGATATTAATGGTAAATTAAAAGATAAATAAGTAGGTATAATACATGACAGTACACAACGCTCACTCCTAGACTCGTCGTCGATTATGTGTGTACACGCTGTATACATATACATTCAGCATTGTAATTTAATTTGAGTCTGAAAACTATCGCGAGTTTCTTCCATAATTGTAATGTAACTAACCGACTAGGACTCACGTGGTAAACACTGGAAAATTACTCTCCGACCAGTTTCGAACTTATATGCAGTTCTTCATCTGGGAGTTATGATCGTGCCAGGCGGCGAGCGCGAGCCTCAGCACGTAACTGGCGTTGAGACGGCTGCGCTGCATCAGTAATTGTAATTTAACTCATCACAGTGCCAATTAACCTTAGCACTACAATGCTTGGACTCTAGGCAGAATATTTTGCTCTGCGGTGGCAGCCACCAAAACGGGATTATGCTGGAAGGTCCCCCACTTAATTTAACTGCCAGTGGAAGATTTACTCATAAAACTATAGCCCTAAACGAGTCGATAACTTTACAAACATTCTTGGAACATTTGATTATCTTAGACGACGTCGACACTTAACATCCGGTGAGACATCGGCCAAACGCAAGCTTATAATGTTTAAAAAAATGTACTAAAATTACCGTGCTTAATAAAGCTATAGTTGCATGAAGAGAGTAAGCGACAAGCAACTGAAACCGAACATATTCTAAATATTATAATTTCGCGAAATATTATTCGACTATCGTACAAACGTCGGCAAATTCAACACCTGTCGCTGCAAGCACTGACAGTTGAAATGTAGGATTATTTATTAGGCATGGGACAGGACAATTATCGAGTATCGATAATCATTTAAGTCATATCAAAAATATTGACGACGGATGATGGATTGCGGTACTAGCTTATTTGGAGAATTAGCAATATTGGTTAACATATATTTCTACAAAAACTTTAAATTAACAGTATTCAATTAATATACTACAAAATGTAGAAGCGAAGGGATAGTACCAATATTTTTATTTTATATTATATTTTATTTTTATTACCAAGATTTTTCTGTACCAACAAACGTGTGTTCAAAGACAATAAATAAATATAAAACATTTCTGGGGAAGCATAAATATGTTGATGGCAATTAATATTAAATAAGTAGTTTTGCGTTAGCGAGATATAATTATATACCTACTACCCAGTCGTTAGTTCAATGTCTACTCTTAGTCAGTTTTTATTATTTTACAAAAATAAATACCTCGGACCATAAAAAGTGCATAATATAATCATTAGCTTATTATTTTATGGAAATAAAATTCAAACAAAATCACACGATCGATAGAGGAAGTCAATTACAATAAAAGCGGGGCTGTAGTATGATTTACATTGTCATAATAATTTATTTTTCTAATGAACACCAAGTAAATAAAACAAACACACTATGCAAATCGCAGCGATACAATATTTCATTCATGACAATTAAAAATATACTATATTAGCTCGAATCTTCTCAAACGAGTCTTCGTGATGCATCCAATCCATAAAGCCGGTAAATCAATGGGCGTGAACTTGTTCTGTCATCAATGGTTTTAAAATATGACGCTGTCCTTGTTTACAATTGGGATTAATTAATTACTTGGACAGAGAAATCAGACTGATTAACAATCTCGTCCGTTAGGCTCGTTAGTTTATGGTAAAATTGTGGACTATATTGAGAATATACAGTTACGTACGATACGGAAGATGGGTGATTTACGACAGCTTTTTGCGTGGGTTCAGTGATATATGGATGATAAGTATCTGAGATAACATTTGATCTAATCTACATGTATAATATATATTTTATATTTTTATAAAAATATAAAAAATATTGTAATGTGATTATAAAATAAAAAAATATTAATTTTCCTTGTGGCATTCAAATGAGTTTAAAAAGAAATATTTCTTCTAGTTTATAAAAATAATGCATTTGCACCTAAAAGTATCGATATTTATACGACATAAACAATGACTGAAATCCCTACAGTAATGGTCATTTCGATAATGGCGTGTTGGACAATGGATGCGAATGCGCGGAGCCTGCGGGTTTGCGGGGGCAGGGGTACAGGGTGCATGGTGCCAAGGGCGGCGGCGCCGGCCTGCCCTTCGCGGGGGTCACCTTGCACAGGTACATGCGCGTGCGCCTATTGTCCGCGCAACCTGACACCACAACCTGCATACTGCACAACAAGCTAAAATTACCTTAGTTCCACAATTGTTTAAGCTCACTTTAGAACCAAAACCAGTTGATGCGTTATTCTAACGAGTTCCAATTTTAAAAAAACCAATTGCATTTTATAGTTGAGCGTGACAGGATAATTTAGGAAAGGAAGAGTGGTTTAGGAAGTTTTTTATTTCATATATTGTTCACAAGCTGCTTCGCGCATGCGATTTCAAAGTTTCGTAACCTTTTTGTTTGATTTTTTGTGATGCTTTGTTTTGACGTTACTGTGATATAACTATCGTACGTATTGAATATAAAATAATCAAAGTATCGTTTCTGGTATAATTAGGCACGTCTCTATTTTTTGTCGTTTCACACGTTCGAAAATTTTATTGCAATGTTTTGTACAAGTAAGTACGTACCTACCTCCGAAATGTGGCGACTATGAGAGGCGATATGAGATTAAGAGATGTATCGCTGTAACGCTGGTGAATCGGGGAGGGGGGGGTGACTCAGTCTTTGGGTTTACTTTTGTTGACGTTTTTCAGGTCAGTGAATGTCCGGCGGAATAATTTGCAGAATCACCACATTGAAAGTATACGTATTAAGTAAAAATGTCGCAAGCGTAATTTTACAGCGCTTTATTGCCATAACGAATGAATGAATAAGTTATGTATATAAAAAAAAAAAATTAATGATTATTGATGTTCACTTAGATTTGTCAACGTATGAGGTAACAATCAAACGAAAATTTAACACGGGTAACGTTACAGTCAATTAAGTATTTACCACTATTTCACTGTAGAAGCTGTTACGATATTGTAGAATGCTTGCACGCGATGACAGCTGCTGTCAGAGCACACGGGGTGAACTGCGATTGTATTAACTAACATTGCGATTGGTAGTACTACACTAGGCGGGTAGTAAAGAGACTAGGAAGTCTCTCTCAGCCCTGTGCATGATGTTGTAGTAGATAACATATTATACATGTACATATATATTTGCTAGGTACCTGCTTCAGCTACGGGTAAGTTCACGCTACCAGGGGGTCATCCACCTAAGAATATTGTTTTGACTATTGCTATAGCTTTCATCTTTCTTTCCATCTTTTCAAACCAAAGAAAGCTTCAACAATTGATTAATTGTTATTAAATAAATTCTATAATTAGTTCATTAATAAATAATTCATTGTTGAAGCTTTCTTAGGTTCGAAAAGAAGAAAAAAAGTCGAAAGCTATGGCAATAGACAAAGCTATTTTTTTAGGCGGATGACCCCTAGATCGCGGTGAGCCCGTCACTCTTGTCATCACCTATATTGTGGTCCCTTTTGTGTACAATAAATGAATTTAAACTGTTCGAGGGACATTTATACTACTTTTAATTAGGGGCTATTTAAAATCAAACCTTGCGCTAATCAAACTATGGTCCAAATACCATAGTTTGATTAGCGCAAGGTTTGATTTTGATTGACAAGGCCAGAATGCCATTGCATTGATTTTAAATTCGGAGTCACACTTGTTCTATTTTATTCTCATGATGAGGGACTTCTTTAAAAACTCCGGTAACGTAACCTTCGGTGTAACAAAAAAGTACCTTCTTTGATAATATAATACAGTTCTAATTAAATAATCGCTTGCTTTGAGCTATGGGTAACAGGAAAACCATTCCCCGTACGAGTGGACCCGCAAAGCATAGCTAGTTATTTATAGAAGGCCGTTCAAGTGACTTTGATCAAATGTTGGTCGAACAATATTTGGCCGATGGAATGCACTTCAGGCGCTGTATGAATGTTAAGCACATTATTAGCATTATTTGGTTACTTTAAGTTAAAGGACAATTAAAGCAGGATCATTATTGTTTGTTTCACAGGAATGGTCGCCTCCATTGACGCTTATATCGTCAAAGGTGAGTATCCAGACGTGATTGGTTGGAGATTTCACTATCTCATCTCAGTTGCTTTACCAGTGAAACAAATAATATCCTGCTGTAGCTTTTATGTATTCTTATGTATATGTATTGGCAAAGACGGATTGTATGTCCTACGGTTTGTGCATGACGTAGAGAGGCAATGTCATCGCTTGAGTGGGTAAACAATGCTCTCGACAATAAGCGTTACTTTATATTCTGATTACTCAGTCAAAGGGACAGCTTATTGATAACTATTGAGGCAGCCAATAGTAAAAAAGTCAACCTATTTATTGATATCTACAAAATTTGTAAATAATTAAAAGTAATTGTTGCATAATATTTTGGCCACTGGTTGGCTGACTGAGATAATACGGACAAAAGCATGTTTTTATTATCTGAAATAACCATTCGCTGTTTCTTTAGATTTTTTGTTGTATATTGGCATCAAAGTCTGTTACACTAACTAAATTGAGAACAACTCAATGTCCGATGTTCCACAAAATTATAATATAGAACACTTTATATTATACATAGGCACAAAAGATATTTTGTATGCAATATAATTTAATTAACCTGTATTTTTTCATGAAATATATATAATTGAGTGCCGATAAGATAGAGAGAATGTAATATATACATTTTTAATTATACGAACATTATGAAATATTCTAAGACTCAATGCAGAGACCTCTCTTTGCCACGCTAATATGGCAAGTTGAATTGTATATTGTGTTCCTTGAAAGCATGAGAACACAGACACAGAACCTAACGCCGAGCGATATTCGGTCGGGTCGATCATATTAGTAATGCGGGACGGAATGCGCGACTATAACTGTGGATGCCCATTACAACCACCAGGCCAATGTTTATTTCATCTATTTCTGTGCAGTATGTAGGTACCTACAGGGCTGCGTTCAGGAGCTTCGTCGGCCAAATATTGATCGACCAATATTTGATCGATGTCTCACGAACGGCCATAGCATGTCACAGAAGAAGAAGAAGAAGAAGTCACTTACAATGATCATAGATCACGTGATAGTTACCACTGAATATGTCACTTTTGACAGCCGATCAAGATTTGATCGATTCTAGAGGTAGCAAGATTATGGTCTAGTCGACCATAATTTGGTCTGACAGGTTGACGTGAACGGTCATGATCAAATATTGGGTGGAGCAAATAATGCTCTAGTTGAGTTCGTGAACGCCGCATATCCGCTGTCAGAGCAAGATATGCCTTGGCCGAAGCCGCTCCTGAACGCAGCCCAGTTATATTATAGTCCGGCTGTCGCATGCGCGGCGCGATCGCACCATTTATTCTAATTAAAAGCTCGGAAATGAGTAGCTGGTGCAGCTTTCGTGGGTGGTATACTTAGCTTTCATAAGAATAAAGATTCATTTCGACCGTGATTCGCATGTGTGACGATGGATACATCTCGATAAAGATTTTCTTAGAAGTATTTTATTTGTGGTGGCCTAAAGAATAAGTCAATTTAATGTTGATTTGATCTTTAATTAAGTCCGTTTTACTATTATTGATCGGATAAGTTGTTAACTGCTTTAGTTATTTCTTTGTGAGGCCGACTCACATTACTTCGGCTTACTGGCACAGAAGTATTCTTGAAACCGCAGATCAAATAGTTTGTAGTCGAATACTAAGCCCTTTTAGAATGTTATTTTAGTTTAGCCATCCACTCAGTGTTGTGGATATTATCATAAAATATCACTATCATCAGTAAATCATAGATTTATAAACGCACTGGTATTTCTAAAAACCCTAATTTGAGCGAAAGAAAGCGCAAAAACTTCAGGTGCATTGAGATGACTTTTTTTCATGTGTTTATTTTTTTCTTGTGTACAATAAAGTATTTATTTATGGTGTTGTATTGTTACCGTAGTCCTAAGTACATGCACGATGTCCCAGTTTATCGTTGACTGACAAATCAATATGGACGCCTCTGGGTGCTTTTCACGGTGGTAAATGCTTAGTTGTAAATGTAGATAGCGTCAGGTCCTCCGTCATTTAACTCAGGTCCAGTTATGTTATCTGGTACAACAATGAGACAGAAAATCGATATGAGAATATATATCTTATTATAATTTTATTTTTCTGAGACACATGGGCTGGCGCCGCGGCTTATTTGGCGGAGCAATTGAAACGGCGAAAATATGCTAACCTAGGTAGTGGTTACATATTTGAACCGTTTGAGGTCGAGAAATTGGGCCCGTGGAAAACGGGAGCTCATCGGATTTTCCAAAATTTATCTGAGCGTTTGATCAATGCGACGCGTGACCAAAATGCTGGCACATATTGGCTCAACGAATCAGCATTGCAATACAGCGTGGGAATGCTGCATTCTGGGCACGCTGCCGGCCGGTAGCGGGTTAGAACATTTGAGTTATCTATAGGCTACCAATAGCTAGTGGATTGCTCAAATGTTATTGTAGTAGCTGCAGTATTGTAATTAGTTATAAGTGTTTCATTGATATGCGTTTTTTTTATTATACGTGAAGTATGTGCTAAGTTTTTATACCGTGACGATCTACGACGATAGATACAGCTTGATTCAAGTTATTCGTGTTAAAGACGCGTTTCGTTTCTCTTGAAATGTGTAAAAGTACGATAAATGTATAAAGTATACTCATTGCATCGTTATTTCCTGTTTGTGTGTAATTATAAATAATTTTCGCACTAACCGACACATGGTAAAGCCAAAAAGTTCGTCATGAACTTCGGGTACCCACGTGTCAAATATATTAGATGACGCCGTTGTTTCTGAGAAGCTGTTCAAAGAATTGTGAACAAGACGTTTCATGATTACTTCAAATCTAGCTAAGAAATTGGAATTGGTTTTGCTGCGGGGCTTCGTCTACGGACGGATAGCACAGCTCTACGGATGTCACTGTAATCAGAACGCTAGCAGCATTTGCATCATGATTGAAAACTCATAATTTACTAGCTGTGTTCTGCGGCGTCACGTAGACTTCGTTTCATTCATTTCTATTCCTACTATATATATTACTAAATTTATTTCCCTTTGCCTCAGTTATCTACGAGAACCGTACATTTTCGGAATAAAAACAAGCCTACACAGGTCGATTAGTACTATTCTAGATTACAATCAATCTCTGTATACTTAATTTTACCTAGATCTGTTGAGTTTATTTATTATGTGTTACTGAGTATTCTATAGTTTTACACTTCATTTCCAACCAAGATCCTGTAAGTTTGGATTGAAGCAAAGTATCAAAATAAAGATTTCTATTAATAAAGGATTATATTCGCTGATACACATTGAACGAAAAAATTGATTAAATTTAAATTGATTAATAAATACATTTATTAGAACTATTATGTTCGCAGTGGTCAAAGCCGCGATTATGCTAATCGAGGCTTTACAATTTTAAATTTAAAAATAGTACTAGTGTCCAAACATTTTTTAGTTTGTTAAATATAATATACAGTATTCCAATCAACTGAAACGTAAGTGAATAATAAAGCAATATTCAGATTACTCACATTACTGGGAAATGTTCTCAAGCACCTCTCACCTCAATGTTAAGTAATATAAAAATTGAATCCGGACTGTGTTACTCATGCTTATGCGTATTTGAGTAGTGAGTAAGTAGGGACGGCTACAGGTGCTCACGACACGGTGCGACGATCATGATATTCAAATATTTATTTCAAATAATACAATAAATCTGGTCGAGTACCCATTTTGATGAAAGTTAAAAGACATTTATTGGAATTCGATGATAAACCTTTTAAAAGCTTGTTTCAACCGCCTATAGCTATACTCTAGTTACTAAGTTTGTGGGTTAAAACAATCATGCATTTTCGACAACGTGCCAAAATTCTAGCCGCATTACCGTTCCATATCAAGACTTATTTTTTTAACCAAATATAGACTAGCATTCGCTCACGTCTAGAATTTGAAGCCAATTCTCTAAATCACCGTCTAGCTGCAGAGTGTACCCATGCATGAATCTAAATATTGTAATTTTTATTATTAATTAAGTATTGTCTTTTCACTGTAAGAAAAAGAAGCGCTTCCTTCAACATACATGGTATAAGAGTCAGCCTAAGAATAAAGTAGTTGTATTCATAGTACTTAAGATTTACACAGAAAGCTGCAATGGTATATATAAAAAAAACTCAAAGCAATCCGAGGATTTCAATGATTAATCTCTGTTACAAAACAAAATAAAAGAGAGTGGTAACGATGAGTCAAACGGGGCTGCGCGCGCGCCGCGAGCTTCGGTGTGGGTTGCACCGGATGGGAAGCGCGACGAGTCGCATGCCGGCTACTGTAGCCTTAGCCATCTTTAGAACTGAAATAATTAAACATATATAAACCTTTAACAGACAAATTGAGCCTTTTTTTTTACATTTGTGCAAACGCCAATATTTTCCAAAATAAGTTCTCGAATGAATAGGATGTATATTTCTAAGGTAAGGCATATTTATTTAATCACAGAATTTACCATAATTTTCTGAATACTTCTGCCATTTTAAAAGAATATAATTGAACATGAAAATGTATTATGAAAGGATTTTTTTTTATAAAATGTGAATGTCAATTCAAAGCTATTACTTGTCATGTTTAATATGGAGTTTCGAGTAACTTTGTACCATTGTTAGCATAAGGATCCATTTGATATCTTGATAATCACGACCATTCTGTCAAAAGTGTACGACTAAGGTGAAGAAGACTGCCACCATGTCAACAGCATTAAACGCAGCAGAAGTGACAGGTATGTGATGTTTTTTTTTTATCTACCCTTAAAACAATTTTACCCCCAGTAACTCTGCGGGTAGAAACCTAACTCGTGAACGCGGCGTAAGCAACCGGTACATAATGTTAATTATTTCTTGCAAAAGTAAAATTGAGTCTGATCACTGAACTTGAATCAAAACCCATAAATAGTCTCCGACTAAAATCTTTCCAGTTCGCACTCTGGACGATTGACTCAACCATACAGAGATTATTGAATCAACTATTATTTTTCATTATTTTTATAACTTTACATATAAGACATTGCGATGCTCACTTTGTTGTGTGACAATCAAAAGCTGAAAATATCATATATAAAAATATTATTTCATAGAAAAATATTGCATATGGTAAATCATAACAACTCATGCTTGACTAATTATTTTAGACATGTAAAAGTGAAATTTTTTAAATTTGTTAAGTCATGTCTAAGCAGCTTGATAGCTCTATGAAATAAGAAGTCCCATACAAACATCTAGTAAAGCACCTACTACAAGTAAAGTGTCTCCGTTACTAGAAATAGCCACGAGTAGACTTTGTGGGGGGAGGAGCGAGGGGGGGATTCCTGAGGACCAAGAGGGGGAAAGGGAGGGCTGGAAGGAGATATGTATACTTCCGTTGAAAGCACGTGCCTATTGCTGTTTTTTTTTCTCGTAGATCTATGTATGCGTAGTGTGTATCCTTTTTTTCAGGTAAAAATCGTGTCTGTATGTGTGTTTTTACACAGATTTTGGCTGAATAAATCTAGCGTTTGACCACTATCGCACTTGATGGTCAGTGATGATGTGGTCGAAGATGTTTTCAAGCTAGACCTAGAATACTTAAATGTGCACTATACTCGTAAATATTTCTACAAACTCCACCACACATCCGTGGAAATTCAAGGTTTTATTTTTTTATGACAACATTATCAATATAGGCGAAGTCAAATAAGCATAAGGGGGCGTCCATTAATTACGTAAGGTGTTTACGCGGGGGAGGGGGTCAAGCCGAATCTCACCCAAACTTACATGGGAGAGGGGGTGGGTTCGACAAATACTCATGTAATTTTTTTTCCGCAAGGAACATTGTAATGTAGCGAGAAAACTGGGATAAATTAGGTAAAAATATTTTTTGTGTGGTTCTATAACACGATATTAATAATCTCAAATAACAAATCCTGATTAAATCCAACGAAATCAAGCACATATTCGTTTATTTACATTAACAATATGTATTTTTAAAAGTCTCACGTGAGATTATAGGTGGGGGGAGGGGTTCCAGCAACATCTCACGACATCTCATCAAGGGGAGAGGGGGGGTTGAAAAATCGCTAAAACTACCTCACGTAATTTATGGACACCCCCTAATTGAATATAAGTAAAACCTACTAGTCAGATTTTAGTCAAATTTAAATGGCTTCACATGAGAAGCAAAAGTTGCAAATAATTTTGGGTTATCTAAAAAAAAATGTTCTGAACACAAATAAAAAATATGCAGTTACATTAGGAACCTCCTCCTTCTAAAGGAAGTCGCGTGAAATTATTTTGTAGAAGTTAATGTTGATTGGCTGAAACAAGTCCACTACGTTCAGAAGACATGAAAATTTAAAAGATTGTCATTAAAACTCATGACGTCACTGTTGCTAGCATTGTGCTTTACTAATGTTACCCTAGGTACATAAATCCTTTATGTTATCCAGTACAAAAACATACAAAAAATATATTATGATATAAATATATAACCTTGAGAACTCAACTCAAATGATTGTTCTTGGTACTATGCTACTACGCTTTATCGCTTGTTGCAATTTCTTCAAGGCAGCCTTTGGATAGACAGAAACGGGAAAAAAGCAGACAGTTGATGTTTCACACCTACTGGAGTATTTTGAAGTAGTTATATAAATCTAGACTACACTATGAACTATAAATATTTATGAAAATTTCATATCTGTAAATACCGTCTTTTTCATAATAATTTATATTTTGTTCTAGTTCTTACAGCATGTTGCTCCTACATAATGTGGTCCGAAAACACGCGTGTTTGCTACGTCTACATCCTTGGTCCTACCTTGTTCTACCAGCAATTCTGACGGTCGCCGTGGCGCAGTGTTCAGTGACAGTGACTTGACTTCTGTGTCTCCGGGACCCTGGATTCGAATCCCGGCAGGGGCAAACATTTGTGCGATGAGTATAGGTGTTTGTCCCGGGTCTTGGGTGTTTATGTGTTGTGATTGTGTGTGACACAGGGAATACTAGTGCGGGGGTCTGAGTGTGATTAAAAAATATATGTATAATATAAATAATTAGAACACAGTGCATAAAACTTTCATGTTACTTGTATTAGAACCTTCAATCAAATACACTATATAAACACAGTCTCTATGAAAATAGAACCTCAAAAGTATCCCCTCGCCAGTGGTTACTTATATATATAGTTTTTTGCAATGTTATTATTATATGTATTAGATTGAAATGTCCTCTACACCTTTTATTATCTTTGACTGTAGCAAGAACCATGTCAGTCTGTTCTGCAATTTGTAATAGCTATGAATGATCCGTCTTTTACATAACTTTTCTTGTATCCCGGCAAACATCTGTCCGGGAATGGATATGCTGAAAAACAGCGCAGTCTATTTTCACCCAGTGAATCTAAATTCTGCACATGCTGAGCATAGCCCTTTTGCCTTACATGTAATGTTTCTGTCATGTCTTTGTAATTGTGTTGTAATTTGTGCTAATATTTAAGCCAATAAATGAAATGTTATCTTTATATATGTATGATGTATGATGATAAATATATATATATATATAATATATATATCTCGAGGTAATATAAGGTAATAGGTTTCATTTTAATAATGAAACCTTAACACCCTACCAATAACGTTGTAAAACATTTGTTAGAGTTTTTCAACTATTACTGTTTGGATTGGATTATCACTTCGGCATCGCCACACCCTACACGATTGGCGCGGTCACACGCGACTGAGAGCAAACCAATGCATATGCCTTGTTTTGACAGTGCCGTTTTCGAGCAGGCGATCGGGTACCTACCCTATTTTATATCACTGTTTAGAAATCAAAATAGTACATGAAATCGAGTGCACTACAGAACTGTTATTATAATATTTAAAAGTATATAAACGCTGTGCAAAGTCTGTTTAAATATAATCTCATAATTTACATAAATTATGAGATTATTTTAATACAAAATATTTTTTGAATTTTAATATTAAATAAGCACAAAGAAAAATATTGAGAGATATATAAACGGACATTCAGTTCCGAGAACTCATTAGCATTTCTAATATCATAAACATTGCAATTGACTTCCAAATATTGACTTCAAGATTTCTAAATACGAATGTGACAGAAAACTGAGAAATACTCGTAGAAGTTATTATTGAATTAACCCATTTGCATCGTGAACGCGCCATAAACTATCGGCAGAAAGTGCTCGCCGTCAATATTTAGATAACTTTATATAATATACATATGAATTCATTTACAAATGTAACGCTATTTATGATTTCAAGTAACGGAGTTGCAGAAGAACTAATATATAGTTAATAGCGTATTTATGTTTATTTTGTAAACAGATATGTATATCTGAGAGGTTAAATGAACATTTATATGTATTTAATTTTAAAATAACACGGTCAATTAAATACAATCGGAGTAACACACATTGCGTTCTACATGAGGTTGTGACATTCTCTATTATTCAACAGAATGCCATATGTATTTTGTTTCCTATTGCAACTGCCTTATTACCAACTGCTAACAACAAAAGAATAAAAGATTTAGTTGTGCCGATTCTCTTAAGCACTCAAACTACTGAATATTTTTTAAAACCCAGAAACTGTTATCTCGTTTGTCTCAAAATGTACATACCCGCAGATCAGAGAAAAGCGAGAAATCGCACTGAAAATTAAGTAATGACAGTGCTTCTAAAAAGTTGTGTGCATGAGAGTGTTTCTATCTAAAAGGGAAATTCCCTAAAATGTGAGCAATTTGTTAATTCAGCGTCTTATACTTCTACTCGCAGTTTATGACCTTCGTTGTGCATGAGCGCAAGCTGCAGCTGCAAGCTGAGCAGCTTGGGCATACTTATTTTTATTTTTTATTTTTTTATCACACTCAGACCCCCGCACTAGGATTCCCTGTGTCGCGGGAGGCATGGACACACACAATCACAACACACAAACACCCAAGACCCGGGACAAACACCTATACTCATCGCACAAATGTTTGCCCCTGCCGGGATTCGAACCCAGGGTCCCGGAGACACAGAAGTCAAGTCACTGACACTGACCACTGCGCCACGGCGACCGTCGATTATAGCTTAAAGAGTAGACGTAATGATCCGGTTTTATTTTTTTATTTGTCTGACTGTTTCTGACAGTAATACAGTTTCTTTCAATCGCGGGTCCATTTAGCCAACATCACACAATACGATGACTTATTTGAAACTTGACTTTGACTTTTATGAAATGTATGAAAATACATTTCATAAACAATACAATAGTAATTCAAATGTAATATTAAATACATTTGGTATTCCGCTAAAATGACAATTGCATCTCGATTGCATTGTAGGGAATGCATTGCGGTACAAATTAGATCTGTGCATCCATTACAATTATATTCCAAGCAGAATAGCAAAACTAGCAAAAACGACAATTCATTAACTACTTTGAGCACATGTGTTTAGTAAAATTGATGCCCCGGCAATGTCTAGCGATGACTCAGGCATCTATAGTGTTTCGCATCACACGTCGTCATAATACAACTACAACCAGTATGTACTCATGATTTTATTCTAGAGTCACAGTTGAGCAATATTAAAGTATGCCTTGAATTCCGTAATCTTTATAAAATGGAGAAATGGGCGGCGAGTAGTGCCGCGGACACTGCGCATAATTCAACGGGATGTGGCAACCGTCGCCACCGAAATAATGTGAGTGTGTGTGGGTGGGATGCACTTGTTGTTACACGGTTGTGAGGATGTCAGACTTGTGGTGGAGGCGGTACCTACGGCGGTGAGACCTTTACCTAAAAGAAAAACATGCAATGAAGATCATCTTCAGAGCCTTGAACACCGGCGTAGAGTAGCAAGCCTATCGGTTTTCTATCGGGTGCATTTCGGAGAATGTGCACTGGAATTACACAATCTGATTCCACCATCTCCTTTCTATCATCGGTCGACTCGACGTACGGCAATTCGCCATCGCTATATGGTAGATATACCACCTATACGCACGAAGCGTTATGCTTCCACTTTCTTAATGCGTACTGCCAAGGAATGGAACTCGTTGCCCGAGTCTGTGTTTCCCGATATGTACAATCCTGGAGTCTTCAAGTCGCGAGTGAATAGGTACCTTCTAGGTTTGCGTGCTAAATCCTAGACAACGTCATCACTTAACATCAGGTGAGACAGTTGTCAAACGCAAACTTATAATATGTAAAAAAAAATCAAATGAACTTCTACTCCCTTTTGACATTCATGGCAGGCCGTACGGGATTAGGTTTTATTTATTGACGATAAAAGCAAGACGTGCTGATTGTAAGCGTCACTTTTGTCTATGATAGTATTCAGTACACATTTGTATCCTCAATACAAGGCAGTAAGGATTTGCGTGATAACTCATTTCGCATGTCACCACGAGAACTTCGGTGAAAGATTGTCTGTCAGTATCAAAAGGGCTTATGGGATCATATCAAAACATCCTAGGACTTGGCTAGACACATGCCACTGCGGGTTGATGACATCTGAAATAAAGATTTATTATTAACAATGTTTCTGTATATTGCACCGTTATGCCGTCGTCGATGTAGGACGTTTGGCAACCCGTCATGTTTTTTCTCATTTTTTTTTTCATTCAGCCTAAGTTTAGCTCATATCAAACATCCTTAGTTGCCATATCTATAGACTGGAACCACTTTACACATCCACCACATTGTATAATGTCTCAGTAAACTTTTATTTCTCGTCTACGATTATTCACGAGAACGCTGAGCGATATATTTACGCTTTACTCCAACCTCGGCCATTTCACCCACTGAGTGTTTCCTATGCTGTGGACGGTCACACGTTAGACTTGTATTACTGTGATTTATGGAACTGTGGCTAGAGTTGAACTACTCACAAATTTGGATACAAAAAGGTACTTACAGATATTTTCAAAGTTCAATATACAAATTTCCTCTTAGTAAAAAGCAGGTACATATTGTTTTCTTCAAAAAAAATGATTTGTTTTTAATGCTGTGTTAGAAGTACCTAACTAGAGAAATAGTTTTGCCACGGGGCTGGTAGCAGGGTGGAATTGCTAAAAATACCCAATTTATCATATACTGGGAAAACCAGTCACCAAAAAAATTACGTTCTATTTTTAATCAAGAACCAAACTTCATAAATTGTTGTTGCTGATAGTAATCACTTTTACTGTGTGCTCAAATCAGTTTATTTGTTGTTAAAAAATGTTGAATGAATTAAATCATTAAACAAACAAAAACTTTTTTTTAAAAATTTATTTCATTATAAACATTACAGTAAATGTTCAAATTATTTGCCACGGACATTAATACAGGAACGACATCGCCTTAAAAGGATTGTTTAACTCGTCGTGCATATTTTCTGCCATTGATTTGATCCGCAGGCTGATTGATTTTTTGGAAATGTGTTTAGCTTTATGACGATAATATTTAATAATAAATAAATAAATAAGAAGTTTATTTCAGATACATTTGCGCACATCACATCATCTTAAATGGCTAGAGTTATGCACATATTAAATTTTGGCTATCTGTCGCCGAACTAGGCTCACTGCCTGTGTTTCAACTTACAGCGCCCACCCCTTAGAATAGAAATTCAAACTAGCCGTGTTTACTATTTTCTTCACATATAACGCTATAACTAGTTAAAACATAATTGAAACAAAACTGAAACTTATTCTATAAAAACAGTATGATACACATCATGATGGGAAGGATAATATACGTAATTGCGCATATCGTTGAGCATACAATGATATCAATCTGTTCGTATACTAGCTGCCCCCGACGGTTTCATCCGCGTAGACTACGATTGTTCCACTAAATCAGATATGCTCAGAAACCATCATTTTTCCGGAGTAGAAGTTTTTTTTTAAAGATTATAAGCTTACCTTTGACCACTGTCTCACCTGATGTTAAGCGACGACGCGGTCTAAGGTGGAGCACGCAAACTTACAAGGAACCTATTCACTCGCGGTGTGCCCTTTAGGTATGGTATTCAAGACTAATCAGATCGATTATTTGTACTTTATCTAATTTAGCCCAAGGATGCCGTTCTAGCGTGATTGAGTAATAAACATATATCCATTTTCGCATTTATTCAGTAGTGAACCTTTATACCGAGTAATCAAAAGCGGTATCGATACCCAAACCTGGCAACTCTAGCTCATCCGTGGCGCCTGACGTCCAGTTCAAAGTGTAGGTTTATTGGTGATTTGTCCCGTTATTGAAGTGGGTGATGGAGTTAATACAGCTTAGGTGAGAAAATGAAGATGAAACGGGAAATGAGGATGCGTTATTAGATCCGACTCGAGCAAAGATTAAATAAGTATAAAGCCATAAGGCACCTACTTTGTTCTGTACCGATCGTTTTGGCTACCTACTCAGTTCAAGTAATTGATCTACAGTGTAGATCAATTACTTGGCACGTGGCACTATGCAGTGCCACGCTTCAAATTAATAAATTCTTTTTCAATTTGAATACATTATTATCAATTTTTCATTGTCTTTAATTACCTATACTTCTGGTGGCCCACCATCAGTTCATAATTTGCCCGAGTGGCCCCTAGTCTTAATAAGTCTGTGCATCCATGATCTACACGGTTGAACGTTTTTTAACCGACTTCAAAAAAAGGAGGAGGTTTACAATTTGACCCGTATGTTTTTTTATGTTTGTTACCGCATAACTTCCGACTGGGTGAACCGATTTTGATCGTTCTTTTTTTATTTAAAAGCTAGTGCGTCCCGTATAGTCCCCATTTAAATTTCATCAAAATCGGATGAGCGCTTTTTGAGTTACAAATCAAAAACTAAAAAATGCGTGCTTATATTACACGATATTATAGTAGCGGGTGAAGACATCGGTGAACATACCCACACCACAATAACAATTGATCCCATAAGTAACAAAGGTCACTAAAAAGGGTGAAAAAATAATTTTTACCAAAAAATGGAACCGACTTCAACACTCTAAAGTATGAAATAACTTGTCGAAGTCGGTACCATGAGCACAATATTTTGATATCAGTTACTTTGAAATTATCATGGTACCGACTTCAACAAGTTATTTCATACTCTTGTGTTGAAGTCGGTTCCATTTTTTGGTAAAAATTTTTTTTGTCTTGATTTTAGGACAGGAATGGTAGAACTTTTAGGAGGCTTTTAATAGCTTTTAAATTAGTGCCGATAAGAAGCAAGTACGATTTATATATTTTTTAAATATGTAAATTAGAGATTATTTTATTTTAAGGAATTTTAACTAATTTTGATGATTATAACAGAATTACGGCCCTAATTTTGTAGTCTAAGTACTGCTGCCTGAACATCCTGATTTCGGATTTTCAGATTGTAGTTCCGATGCGCTGGAAGGCAGATTAGGTATAAAGTTAAAACATGGATACGTTTTCATAATAATAACAAAAAAGAGAAAAGTCTTCAAGAACTTTAATTAAAATAAACTACTCTGAGTGGCTACACTTGGCTTTAATATATTTTTAACTAAGATAAACATCTCCCTAAATCAAAGCAATCTCGTAATGCTGGGTTTATTTTTATGCTGGCTCTAATCTGTCCCCTGTCGACACAATCACGGATTGCTATCTACTTTACAGGTTTTTGTCTCTTTTGTTAGAGTCCGTTGTAGTTGGTAACATCGCTCTTCCTGATACATCAAGTATGCGAGTTTAGTTATTTTATTTATTGCACTCAGACCCCGCACTATGATTCCTTGTGTCGCGGAAGGTATGCACACAGACAAACACCCGAGATCCGGGGCAAACATCTACACTCATCGCACAAATGTTTGCCCCTGCCGGGATTCGAACCCAGGGTCCCGGAGACACAGTAGTCATGTCACTGACACTAACCACTGCGCGACGGCGACCGTCAATTTTATGCTAGCCAAAAGCTAGACCAAATCTATCTGATGGGGTCACGGGGTCTCAAGTAGCTTAAAGCAGTATTGAGACTTAGCTTATCTGAATAATAAAGTTGTATTATTAATAAGAGGGTAAACTGCATAATAATTAGGGAGTTAAATAATTATAATTTATTATAACTGTTTTTGGTTGACAATGATTGACATCTTCGACCATCAGTTCACTTTAATAAAAAAAACACAAATGAAATAAAGAAAGTTAAAAACTATTTAACCGTTGGCGAATCTATTTTAATATGATGCCGTTGTTTATAGAAAAAAAGTGTTATGCACTCTTCTCGGGCGGATAAAATTGTTTTTAACCGTACGAAGAATTGGTATACCTAGTTTATAATCTTTACGATCAATATACATCTTTTAGAATGCGCATACGGTTTCCACCATGTGCGCACGCGCATGTCGTGATCAAATAAAATTGTGACAAATGTGAATTACGAGAAGTGTGAGCAATGCCAGTATTTTTAGAATGTACTCTCGATATTTGTGTTTAAGCTCTCGGATACAAATAGATAAAACATGGTGTTGCGTCTGGAGATACAGACAGTAGGTACTTACTATACTCCAGCCGACGAGGGAATACATTTAACAGAATATGAAATATATGAAAAGATAATGACATTATGACCATAGTATAAGTGAAACTCATCGTGCGTTTTGTTCAATATGTCAAAGATTGAAGCGTTATAAAAACTTTAATCTGAAATATCATACTTCATTATATATAAAGAAATGAAACTATAAAAATATTTTGCTAATGAACATGTGCTAACATTTATCTCAGATATTTTTTATTTTTTTTAAAGATTATAAGCTTGCGTTTGACCACTGTCTCACCTGATATTAAGCGACGACGCGGTCTAAGGTGGAGCACGCAAACTTAGAAGGAACCTATTCACTCGCGACTTGTAGACTCCGGGGTTGTACCTATCGGGAAACACAGACTCAGGCAGTGAGTTCCACTCTCTGGCAGTACGCATTATAAAAGTGGAAGCAAAACGCTTCGTGCGTAACGGTGGTATATCTACCATGTAGCGGTAGATATATATATATATATATATATATATATATATATATATATATATTTTGAAATAAATAAAAGAACAATTTTACGTAATTACGTATATTTTTCTGTAAAGTATTTTCTGAGTACTTGCTTACCGTATTTCGCTCTGAGCGATATTTGTTTTTTTTTTTAATTCGCACTTTTTTATAATCATTATTCAAGATTCCCACAAAAGTTTCACTGTTATCCAATCGACACTTTAATCAATCCACTAACAGTACATGTGTAATAACTCCATACAATACATCAATCGTATTGATTTTATAGCCTTCTTGATTGGGTAATGGTTTTCGCATACACACGATTTGCTTCGGTTTAGTCTGGGACGTGATTACTTCGCGCAATTACAAGTTTGCAAAAACGGACAGTTGTGCGGTTGTTTTCGATAGTTTTATTATTATGTTGTCGTTGAAGTGCTAAACGCAGTTCCGCGAGGTAGGTACAACCTTAACAATAATTTTATTAGTCATCATCATCATCATCATCATCATTATCTCAGCCATAGGACGTCTACTGCTGGACATATGCCTCCCCCATTGATTTCCACAAGGACCGGATGGAAGCGGCCCTCATTCAGCCCTTACCTGCGAACTTACAGGTAGTATGTCCACTTTGTCGGTGGCCGTCCTATATACTGCGCTTGCCAGTCCGTCATCTCCATTCGAGAACCTTTCGACCCCAAAGGCCATCGGTTCTTCGAGCTAGGTATGTGCCCAGCCCACACCCACTTCAACTTACTAATCCGCTGGGCTATGTCGGTGACTTTTGTTCTCCTACGGATCTCCATATTTCTGACTCATACAGTTGAAAGCCTTACAGTTTATAAACTTATTATTGGTTTGATAAGTTGTCTTACTGATCGAATTTAACCAATTCAAGGATATGTAATAAGCCCGTAGTACAAAGGAAGGTCGTCAGTAGCTAAGCGCGGTACATAAACATCTAATACCAGAATTTATCTCTGGCAGATTTGTTTTTGTATTAATAGTTGATACACAATAAAAGTCGAGTAACAGAGCCGTTACACATAACACATTTTATTGCTCTCCTTGTTTATATCATAGTTTTATTAGACCTAAACATCACATTAATTGCTTAGGGTGGACTTCACCAACATTTAAAACGTCCGATTATCGATTTAACCGTCGGTCAAACAGTTTTTAACATACACCTAAACTGTTAGAGCGACGGTTAAATTGATAATCGGAAGTTTAAATTTTGGTGAACTCCACCCTTAGTGCATGGTAAACATATTTTTAGATTTCGAAATTAACACCGATCTTGTATATTATTATTGCTCTCTTAAATTGATTTAATAAAGTACTTCATCTAAATCTATGATCGTAGGAAATGTATGAAATTAATTTCGGCGATTTGATTGAAGCCTATTCTCGTTTAATTTTGATCATTCATCAATACATTTGCAGATTCCATCTGCTTTCTCAACCGACCAGTTATTGCTGGCTTTATTGCTTTACTATCACAAAGATGCATTGATTGTCATTAACCCTTACACTTCCGCATAAAATAGATTTCCACAAAATACTTATCAAGGTAACCTTGTAGAGATACGGGTAAATCGCCAAATAAAGGGCATAACAGGCGCCGATAACATTACCGTGGCTCGCGGGTGTTTACGGGCAGAGGGGGCGGGACTAATTCTGATGCGTGTTGGATTAAAATATTACAGAGATGTTCTTTACAGATGACAGAATTTGTGATAAGGAAAAAATATGGTCGCTCGAAATATTTTTTTTCTAATAAATTAAGCAGTTGGGTGACTTCGAAATCGAAATGTGACTTCAGTCACATTTCGATTTCGAAGTCACCCAACTGCTTTTGAGACACAGTTTGAATCTACGTTTCAGTGTCTGAAGTTTGTCCTGTTAAATATATTTATTCAATAAATAAATTATAAATTTAGTCACATTTTGTTCAATTCGAATTACCCTTCATGAACTGTTCTCATAGGTGATTTTTTTTCAAGGTCATTAGACTTATAGGACTTTCAACAAAATAAGCTGAAAATACTTAGTATTGTCTTTAGGCAAATGGTCAAGCCTTAAAACATTTTTGTGTCAAGTCAAAACAACAAGATTTGAAACACTGTATGCAACGGTGGAACTTTTGCGTTCAAGGAAAATGTTTTATTTTATTTTGTAACTATTTTTTAGTCCCTTTGCAAGCGCCACGCGTAAGTTAAGGTATATGCTAAGAGTTAGCGTGAATGAATGCAATCGTGAATGAACTAAGAAGAAAATAAATTTAGTGGAAAAATATAGGGAAATAATAAAAAAAGAACAAGTAATCTTTAAGATAATAATTAATTCAATGCCATAGCGCTACAACCTACAGAGTTACGACATTGCAATATGCCCCTCAAGTTGAAACTATAAAAGTACGTGGAAAGCTCCATGTTCACGAACAGCCAATATGCGGTCGGTAACTAGCGCTGAAAGTCATAAACATTAATGAAAAATCCCCGATAATTTGGACACTTGCACGTGCGTTAAGGGCTGTTCCCGCGACGTCGGCGCCTCGCGTGTTCAGACCTTAATTGCCGAACTCGGTACCACTGTGTTTTACGCGTCGCGAGTTTGGTTGGCGATAACTACTCGCTTGCTGTTGCTCCAGTCCAAACGAGTCATAAAAGCCCTTGTTCCAGTTACCACTAGTGCACTTTAGAGATCCTTTTTGCGTAATACGGGTATGTTAAGCTCTCTTTGCTTTTGTGTAGGCAGTGATCTTTCCACTTCTGCGATCCTCACATATGTCGTCTTCTTTAATTTTTATGAGTATTACACGGTCGTCCGATTCGAAAACTCTTGGCCTGTCACTAAAACGTAATCAGTGTTGTTATGAAAATTGTTAAATTTGCGTTGTATCAGTTTAGCCTTCTATCAGGTGAACTATAGTTATATAATAATAATTCAAGCAAATTGGAGATGATACTTGATACTATTATATAATGATGAACATACCAGTGATGATTATGATGTAAAATCATTATTATAGGCGTCTTATTTAGTTATTCTAAACCAGCATGGGTTTAACTCAATGATTTTTAAATATGTATAGATTTCAAATAGAGACCAAAATTGTTTCACCTTGATATTTTATTCCTTATAACGTTGTGTATGTCATCTGCCTACAGCTTTGAGTACAAAGCCTACTATATTTATCCGAGACCTACAGTAGAATAAATAAAAAATTTGGATGTATAAAAACATTAGTTATTGTATTAGTTGGTTAGATTGATTACACCAATATTTAATATACTTACAATTATTAGTTAGCTGAGAACAACACGAAACCACCACGGCTATAATACCACTCCCAAAATAGACTATTAGCCAAAAAATAAATGAATGCTCTGCAACGCAAACAGTGAAATCTGATTATGAAACATGCTAAATGATTTGTGTAGGGGCCACACTTCTATTATAATTTAATTTGATTTATAATAGTCGTGGATTTATTATATTGCTAGTTGCGATAGTTCTTCCTCAAAATCTTGACATTAAATCATCTGGTTATTTCTAGAGTTTGGTCTGCGACATCTACATTTAAACTATTTAAACATAGCAATTTAAACTCTTGTACTTGTAGCTATTAATGTTACTAACCTTAGTTACAAATTTCAAGTAGATATACACGAAAACTGATTTGATATAGATACAGCAACGTTTGTAGATACGGCGATAGATGGAGCAACTAAAAAACTAGATCATCGTCATCATTTCAGACATAGGACGTCCATTGCTGGACATATGCCTCCCCCATAAAATAAGATAACTAGACATAACTAGAAAATTGTGCAAAAAAAGTCGGAAGTTATTTCATACCGACGCGAAGAAGGATTTTGTTCATCTGTAGAATAATGCAGACCAATAATATAATTATTGGTCTGCATTTATGTCTCTTCATAAATGAGTTATCCAATATCGGTCCGTTCGAGTCGTTCAAGTGACTGGTTCATCCCAACGCGGCCTGAAAGAGTGCGTGCCTCGGATGCTTACATGACTAAGTTGGTACGAAATTTGGGAATTGTGTGAAATAGATACAAGTCTCACCTTCGGCCTGAGGTTGTATACCATTACAAATGGACTAATAAACTTGAAGATATTATTGCCTTTTTATTACATAGCGTTTTTGGTATGCTCAAAGCTTTTGTTACGAGTTTTGGATTAGGTGCATGTGGAATTGCGTGGTATTCGAGTGGAAACCTTTTTAGGTGAAATAATAAAAAATACTGCAATTGAATATTGAGAAAACATATATTTATTCACAACAGTCGTTACTTTGGGCTTCAAGCGATTATTTTACAATGAACATTAAAATAAAATAGAATAATAATCCAGAGGAACACGAATTAATCAAAAAAATCCCTGTAAACAAATATAAAATTTACAAACCTGTATTATTTTGATAGCATTTTTGAAAGGCAGGTAAGATGTCAGCGTGCAATTCGTGTTAACTATTTAGTATGTAAACCAACGTAAAAATAAAATAAATATAGTTAATTGCAGAATTGCAATTGCAATAAACTTGTCGGCAAAGAGCGCAAAGACCTTTTGCGTTTGTTACCAAATTCAAATTATGTAGATGCATTATTATATATTATGTTTACTTACTTTACATCATTTACTTTATCTCTCTGCGTCTAGCTTACGATCATTAATCGATTGTCAAATAATACTCTTGGATATCGCTCTCTATAATATTAATGCACTAGTTTTTCAGATTAAGTGAAATAGAACTAATGTTTTTTTATTTTTTATTTCTTATTAAGGTTATATTATTATACTGTTTGGGCGATTAAGAATGTACAATATTTGTAAATTTTATTTCTATTGTGAATAAGTACATTTAATTTTTGCAATTACTTATAATTATTATCATTATCATTATCATTATCATCATTTATCCAATAACAATGTAGTTTAAAAGAAGAATCACACTATATTTGACCAGTTCTCAAGGGCAGCTGCCGTGTATTTAGCGATTGATTATAAACTTTAGAATGGTAAAATTTATTTAATTAATTGTTAATTAATGTATTTGTTTGTAAAATTAGGATCATAGGCTAACCAAACGATGCGGCGATTATACTACCTACCACTCTGCAAAAACAATAACAGTTATTGTACACCAAATATTATAAAACATACAACCTTGAAGTTTGTCAGTCGTACACTGTCCAGATGTCAACTAAAGTGGAAAATATAAGGGAATTGATATGGTCCCGGCAACGTGGTATAATAATAAACATGTTCCTTAAATCTATGCAGGTGTTGTATACCCAAGAATCAATAACGCATAAAATTTATCATAAAATTGTCTGCTATGAATATTAACACTCTCAAGAAAATATTCCACGCACATAAAAACAAACGTGCGTACTTAAGAAAAACCACGTAACAATCAAATCAAAAATAACCAGTTTCTTTATATAAAACTGTGAGTACTGAATCTTGGTTTACGAAGAAAATATTCGGATTCGTTGATGGCTACAATTATTCAGAGGAAATAACTTTGGGAGGTGCGGTCACCGTACGTCGCGTGGTTTCACGCGATCTACTGCTTGTACAAAGACCATTAACATCGCTTACTGTCTTGGTAGGGTACGAACACTGCCACTAACGAAAGTGGTAATGTACGACCCTCGCCGCGATAAATCCACTTTTTCGTATAGTTTTGACAGCAAGACAGGTGTTAAATTTATATCAGTTGGAAGGAAGTTTTAGCGTGTTTATGTCTAAAACGACGCGATTGTATCTGCGGTAAGTGCTGAAGCGCCGCGCTGGTGTTCCGTGAAGCCTCGTCGAGCTTTATGGTGTACAAATGATCATTTTATGAAAGTGTGCTACGGTTATTCATCGTCGAGGCGGCGACGAGCGATGAAGATCTCTATCAATATTACTTTTTGTACATCGCATGCAGGTCCGCTTGATAATCTCTGGTATATATTGAGTAAAACCTGTGATTTATGCATTATATGTTATGGTTATTTGGAAATTGTTGAGTTTTATTGACCATAGATGTTAGAGAAGCAATCAAGCAAATAGACGGACTGCAATGCGACATCCATACACGGTTTAAGTTCCAACCTGTCGCATGAAGTGTTTTGTTTCCACATTCATAGTGCGTACGAATGTAGTAGTAGCTAACAAGTGGAACGCCTAAGTCTCTGTTTCCACATGGAAACAATCTGGGCATCGTTGTTATTAAATCAAACGGGGCTTAATCGCGAGAAAAACATTTAGTGTGAGAGTCTTCTCGTGACCACGACCAATGCAACTTGGTCGAAACGTCGAGGTAAATAAATTACTAAATGTTTGTCTGGCGATTAAGCCCCGTTTGATTTAATAACAATGATGCCCAGATTGATGAGCTCCAGGTCCCCACGGGCCCAATGTCGTATAATCGTCCCATTAAAAAATAGAAATACCAATATCTTCTTTAAGCGGTGACAACTCTGTGTAATCCTTGCTCTCAGAGGCCATCGGTCTCGTCTCGCGCACAGAAAGCTGCGTAATACGGAAACGCACGACTCGTTCCGTTTCCAAAAACGCACTACAAACTACATTTCAACCTCGAGGTGAACGCACTCTCATTAAAGGGCCGCTAGATTTAACTATCCGTCGACGACCATCGCTGGTTACATTCACACTCGAAGCTATAAGACTTAACTTGAAGGAGTAGTGTATGCGTGCGCGTGTCACATTACGTCCGGAGCGCGGCCCTTATTTTTATTTTGTCAAATTGTAAGCTGAAATAAAACGGGAGTGTGTAATAAAAATACCATCGGTACTGTTATTGCAGCGTGACGGAAATAGAGGTGTCGCGCGCCCTCGTGCGGAGGGAAACGATACTGAGTCACTTGCCTCTTGCCGGTTAGAGTGTGTACTCTCGGTAGGTACCCAGTGCGAACGGTATAAATAGAGACATCGATCGTAGGCGGACCGTAATGGCGTAAATGTTTCAACGCATGGACACAATCTTGAAGTGTTTCGGGCGGATGTGTTCTTGATACACTTATTATTAAAATAGATATCTGAATATGAACGTCATGCAATGCTACATTGAGCAAAGTTGGTGATGTTAAGTTTCTCATTAATACTTCTACCGAAGGCATTCGAACATTGATTTGAAAGCTTTCACCTATTTGTCTGAAACCAGCTACGCCTCGCGGTTTTGTCGGCGACACGATTTCACACGATCCTGCCAGCGTTTAGCTTGAACTGGGTTAAAAGTTTTTTTTCTATTATAAGAGAACAGTTAGTCTTGTTCTGAATAACAATTATTCAATATATTTATCATAACAAAAAAAAAAGTGTGGCACTCGGGGACTGCCGCGGTAAAGCTATTGCACAGCATTTTTTATCAACTTATGCAATTCATATATTAATAGCTTATGCAGTAACGCCAATACAACCAATGCCACCTAGAGGCGAGTTGCTGAACTAAACAGACAAGAACTTTTAATGACTTCAAAAAAGTCATTAAAAGTTCTGCTATTCATCGATAGATGGCAATACTAAAAAGTATCACCGCTGTGCCGATCGGAGTGGGGGGTGTTAGGTTATTTTCGTTACGGAATTTCTGGATTTGGTCTCCACGCAATAGCTTAAAAACAAACTGACATTCGCAGTAATAAAAATGATGATTTTGACGTTAAAATTAGGAGTTGCCGCTGTATATATAAGTGTTGGCGGTAGGTAAGGTACATAGTAAAAGTTCTCGAATGTACACAGATGAAACTGGCATGGTTTGTGGTAGCAAGGTAGACAACGACATAAATAATAACACAGACTCTGTTAGAGCCCTTTGGCATCTGGTCCTTGTGGATCAATATGATAAACTACACTGATACTTACGCAGTAGGTTAACAAACACTAAGCCAAGACTGGTCAGTTTGCAGATAACTATACTGCGCTTATAATCCAATTACATACATACAATTTCAAAAATCATACACACTGAAAGTGCGTTCTTTTCAAAAAAAAATCTTTACCACACAGTGTGTTCATGCACTCATAGTGTGTTCTTGAGCGCCGGTTATCCTTCTAGTACTACTATGTATCTACTATCTACAAGTATCTACTTTTCTCACTTGTCTTACTTGAGTCTCACTTGACAGCCAGTGACTATGCGATGGAAGTTGGCACCTTCCATCGCATAGTCACTGGCTGTCAAGTGAGATGAATGTATGAAATATTAAAAAAGGTTATTCTTCTTGGTAAATTATTTTGTGTCTAACGTTTACACGCCCTAAAAGAAACCTGCCCTCAAAATTCAAGTGTGTAGGTTTTACAGTGAAAAACAAGAAGGTTTTTATTACAAACATATATATGCATAAACTTATTCAAACTAGCAACTTATTCTGCGAGCTTACAAAAGTAATGAAAATAATTTGAGGGTTTTAGTTAAAGCGATTCAATAAACAAGCAATAACCAAAACAGTATCCGAGTTCTCACGTGGTCATTAGCAGGGCGGACGGTGCGGCGCGGGGTGGCGCGCGGCGCGCGGGGCCGCCCGCCCACTGCGCGCACCGAAAATCATTTTCATCAGGTGAAAGCTGCGTGTACGCACTCACATAGCTTTCATTGCTAAATCATTTAGATAATACCAAATATACGTTTGAAATTAACGATTTCGACTTATTATGAGAATTTAAATAGGTACTATTGATTGCTAATAAAGTAGCAATTATCTGCGAATATTATTTCATTTAGTGAAATTAGTCACGTTATCTCTATTATTTCACTAGTGATTTTTATCAATCAGGTAAAGAATCTAATTTATGGTCAAAATTTCATCGAAATCGAATCGAATACATGAAAAATTGCATAAGTGTTCCTTAGATGACGTAAGTGTGAAAGAAAGGACTAGAAAAATCAACCAACAGGTTATGATGAGAACGAATTTACAGATTTAATTTAATTTTTTAGTTAGTCTTTAATACTTTGTAGAAGGTTCCTACGAAAAAGGATAAGAAATGTGGAAAGTTCCGCACAACTGTGCGGCAACGCTAACAGTAATTCTAATTCATATACATATTACAAAAGTTGACCAGAGAAAGTATCATAAATTTTACAAAAGATTCCCATTTTACAAAAGATGGCAAGGGTATTCTATTCTATCCAAATATAATTTAACAAATAAAAATAAAATAAATATTTTTGATAGTCCATAGATTATAAAAAATATAATTAAGTATAACATCTTACAAAATATACCGGAAGCTTTTCTTTCTTTTACCGTAATGCTGGCACATAACTATATGAGCAATGCTGGACTAGAGTGGTAGTATGGGTAGGTATGCCCATGTCTATGCTGTCACGCTTACTGTGTAAGATTTGTAACATTTGGGCTATATACAGACTTAGAAGAGCTAGAGTTTTGTAATTATTTATTGGTATTAGAATTTTATTTTAAAGAAGGTATCCACCCAGTCATTTGAATCTTCTGAGATAATTGAGAGTTGGAAATGGACTGATAAGAAGCAGTCCGCAAATTGCAGCTCTTCTCGTTCTATCCTTGACCGTTAACCCTTATCAGGTCGTCTGCCTGACCATCACTTACAAGATGATATCTTGTAAAGTGGTCGTCTTACTGCCCTGTAACACAACAGATTCCAAAGATAATGATAGTTTTGTTATTAAATCTGACGTGGTTTTGACACATTATGAATGTATAAAACGCGGTCGCGGTTCGCCTAGTACTAGGCTGACCGCGACCGCGTCCGCGAGCTCCCCGTATTCTCCTTGAAAAAGACCACCGAAAGTGGTTGAAACTATGGTCGGAACCCTCTGACTTATTACGTGAGTAACTCCCGTGTTTTATACATTCATATTGATAATGATAGTGATTATCTTGTTCAACTAATCTAAAATTCTGCAAAATAAAATAAGATAAGTTCTTATTTGGTTACGATAAAATCCAATTTAGTATGACATTTAACAATAACAACACTAAAATTAGACGTTTTTATTATTTTGCGGGTAGTTTTAGGTAATATAAGTCGCCACCTAATTGATGCCGACTCAAACAATAAAACTCGTCTATTATTAGAGATAGCGTTGTATGGAGTTGTACGAATTTTAATTTTAGCTTAAATAGGAGTTATAAAATTTTAAATAATTTAAGGTAATTTAAGCCAGTTCGAGTGGTTAACAGAACTAGGGCAAATGCCATCCTCCCGCAACTGTTACTATAACTGCGTCGGTAAAATAGCAGAAGCGCGGGCGCATGTCACTCCTGAGTGAGGCTGCAGTCCACGAGTTAACCAAATATGTCGCCGGGTGAATGACATCGGGCTATTTCCAACGCAATAATTATATACGGCAAAAGGAAGGACTTGTCCGTCTGAAACGTACTTATAATGCTTGAGAATGGCGTCGTCTAAATTATATTAATAAATCACAGTAATTAATGTACTTAATAAACAAGGAAAGGGCGAACCGATACACCGCAGAGTTAGCCAGGCCTGGACACGCTTGCTGGTTTGGCTGATTTGATTTCTAACCACATTTTATTGTTTAACTAGCGGCCCGCTCCGGCTTAGCACGGGTATTTTTTTATTTTTATTCACAATAGGCAGGCGTTTGACCACTATCTCACCTGATGTTAAGTGATGATGCGGTCTACGATGATTCACGCCTGCCTAGAAGATACCTGTTCTCTCGTGACTTGAAGATGCCCAGATTGTATTCATGTGGAAACACAGACTTAGGTATAAAATATATAGCCTGTGTCATTAATGGATGTTATTATACATATAGACAAGGTGAATAGACGACCTGACTAAGATCGCAGGCAAGGGCTGGATGTGGCCCGCTTCCAACCGGTCCTTGTGGAAATCAATGGGGAGGTCCAGCAGTGGACGTCCTATGGCTGCGATGATGATGATTATACATATACACCTTCCTCTTCAATCCCTCAATCTATTAAAAAAAAAAAAACCGCATCAAAATCCGTTGCGTAGTTTTAAAGATTTAAGCATACATAGGGACATAGGGACAGTGAAAGCGACTTTGTTATATACTATGTAGTGATAGTGAAGAGGAAAGCAGGAATTATATAAGCCATGTATTGTGCATACATAACTGTGCTTAAAATTTATTTAATAAAATGCATGCTTTTTTATTAGTTGAGAGCTAGCCTTCTAAACTAGGAGTATCCTGCATGCAAGATGTATCGAGGGTACTGGAAGGTGAGTAAAACCATTGATAAACCATTGATTACTCTATTTTTGTAATGCAAAGTCCATTGTAAAGAGTATAAGGTACAAAGTCCTTAGTTACTACAGCTCATTTTAACCGTTCATAGAAAAATAAAATAAATGTTATTATATATATGTGGTATCCGGCTTTACTCACGTTTATAGTCGAAGTTTCGACCTAGGTTTCGAGCATGTCCGATGCTCATCCTCAGGTGAGTTTACGCTGCCAGATCGCGGCGACCACATAATGTGTCAAAATGGCGATAATAATGTGTCAAACTCACGAGAATTTCCAATCAAAAATAAATGTTAATTTGTTTTATTTTAAAACAAAATAACGATTTATTTAATATACGATGTTACATGCAAAACACATAGTATGGTTACTGAAATAACAATGTATTTTTTTTTATGGGCCTTCTAGTTTCTACTACTGTTACATAATAGCGATCCACAAACTGTTGTCAGGTCAGCTTATAGATAACTCAAATAGTCTAACCCGCTACCAGTTGGCATCGTACCCAGAATGCTAGCAGCATTGCCATGTTGAATTGCAATGCAATTCGTTGAGCCAAATATGTCCAGCATTTTGGTCATCGCGTCGCATCGATCAAACGTTCTGCTAAGTTATGGAAAATCCGATGAACTCCCGGTCCCACTGGCCCAAATTAAATATGAAGTACTAACTGCGCCCCGCTGTTTTACTCGCTTGATGATGATGATGATGAAGTAGTATAAGTAGCCTAAGCCTTATTCCGGGACGTGAAGTATCTACATACCAAATTTCATCCAAATCCCTCCAGCGTGAAAAAGTAACAAACTTTCATATATCCATGAAAGGAAAGCTCCCGTCTTATAATTTTATGGAAGTGGCTTGTAAAGCTGTACGAACAAAATACTTTCAGAAAATGTTATAAATAAAAGAGGCTAGGTAGGTACTTATTTACTATTTTGTTATTACTAGCCACGTTTTCTTTATTTCATGTAACAAACTCCCGATTCAGCTATCGATATAAAATATACATAAATAAATTAAACTCCAGGTAAGCGTCCTCCTAAAAGTAAGCGTCAGTATTTTCGTAGAATAGAAGAAAAAGATGGAATGGCCCATATTTGAAATAGAGTAAAAGTAAGTAGTAAGTTTGCATACAATAGTAATTAACTCGTTCGCTGGCGAAAATACGGGATCATCCAAGGCCAAGTGAAAATAATATATAAATAGTAATTATATGCTTAAAATCACATTTGAACTAACTACTTGAACTGACTACTGAACTCTATTTCAGATTTTGTCTTGTTGATATTAATTATAGATTTTAACAAGACAAAATCTTGAAGATGCTTATACAATATACATGCTTCCAAATTAACTGCTCCAGTTGTTATTATTTTCAATTGTAACGCCGTACCATTCTATCACGTAACAGCATGTTCCGTGGATAATCTTCCAACGGTCAATCAACACACCCATTTGAGTAGCGGGCGCCACTGCGCGGGCGCCGCGCCAGAAACGTACTACAAAATATACTGTTTTCCTCGATCGTACTGAAAATATTTAATTTGACGTTATTTGTTGCGCAAATAACATTCTTAGAGCCACCTCCGCCAGTTACCCACTGTCCTGAGTTCCCAACAGTTTGTTAATAATCTGGCAGACATCCAGCTAAAATAAACGAATCATAACTATATCATAAAGTTTCATTCATTGATGGCACTTGATAGATATGTTTGTCTCATAAACTGTTGTTTATAAACACAAACTCATTGACAGATACATACCTATATAGTCCAGTCAAATATACTTTTAAATCTAAATTTCAGTCTAAAGGCTGCATTTTTGATATTATGTAGTTTACATCATAGAAAAAAGATGTGTAAAGATTTTGGGTGCGCAACTACCGGCAAGGGTTGAAAAAAAATTTATGAATATTTATTTTCATATATTATATGAGTCTCATGATTACTAGAAGGTAAATATCACCTACTGAATATTTGAAATGCGTATTAGTTTACTCACATAATATATTATTGCACAGTAGGTAAGTACACACTACCTTAGGTATACCTACTTAATGATGAGGTTGAAGGAAAATCGTTTTGCCATAAATTATGAATGAGTGAAATTGATACACACGATGCATAACTACAGCGGTACTTACCTATATCTTAAGGACAACATTACAGGGTGCCAATTCTCTTATTTATTAAGACAATCCATTCATAAACAATGCAATAGTCGTTCAAATGTTATCATAAATAAACTTGATATTCCGCTAAAATAACAATTGCATCTCGAGTGCATTGTAGACAATTGAATTGCGATAGAAATTAGATCTGTGTAGCCATTAAAATTATACTCCAAGTAGAATAGCAAAACTAGAAAAAAATTTTTTAACAAAAAATGCAACCGACTTCAACACTCAAAAGTGAAGTGAAGAAGAATGGGACGACAACAGAAGTATACTCTATCTTACAAAAAAATAATCATCAAAATCGGTTCATTAACGATGAAGTTATCCGCGAACACACATAAAAAAAAACATATATATACGGTCGAATTGAGTAACCTCCTTCTTTTTTGAAGTCGTTTAAAAAAACCACGATTCATTGACAATCTATGAGCAATGTGTTAGTAGAATTGATACCCTGGGGCTCGCGGGTGTATTCAGGCAGAGTGGGGTGGGTAATAATCCAAATCATAAGAGAACGTAGTAAATCAAAATTCATTTAATTTCAAAATGCTAACATTGGCACATCTAAGGTGAAATGGAAAAGAAAGTGCCCAAATATGCTGCATTTCATGCCGCGCTGAATTTGTATACTTTTATTTCTCTGATTAAATAAAGAAAAATACATTATTGCCACAGATTTTTATGTGACACATGCCGCCATCTATAAACTTTCAACTTAAACTAATATTATTACTCGCGCCACCTAGCGAAATGCCTCTGAAGCAATACAAATAACCCTGGTGTCACCATCTGAGAACAATTCAATTCTCAGTTAACCACCAACGTACAACAACCTTTTAGTTTTTGACGACGTCAATAGATGGCTTTGAAACTTGAATTTAACAAAAGTTTCGTTTCCTACGTAAACTTTACTTGTCTTGGCTGGTTGGTTACCTCTTTATGAGCTTTCTAATTAATTTTACATGTTTTTGTAGTAGCTGTAGTATTGTAATTTAATATTAGTATTTTATTTTCATAAAGGCATCGCTAAATGTTACATTTAAGTGCATATATATCTTATTGTCCACTAGAAGCGCCCCGCGGTTTCACCCGCGTGGATTACGGTTCTCCCGCATCATTTATTCCATGGGAACAAAATTTTATCGGGATAAAAAATATACTCAAGTATTATAATAATTATTATTTAATAATTGGAAACATCTGTCCACGATGCAATACACATCGCAGGGAATCGGGGAAGATGGCGTGACACCATTCGGAGAAGGGTCATAGAGGGAGGAGGTCACGACCCTCAGACATGAGGAGTACGAATTAAGGAAGAGGATTTAATAATTGGCAACTTATCGTAATGCCCCAGTATTATAGATATCCATAGGCGACGATTATCGCTAACCATGAGGTGGCGAAAAAATGTTACCGACTATTTTTATAGAAACTTGTGTTTACATTTTTTTAGTTTAGCCTAATGGCAGGCGTAGCGGTAGCTATCTGTTTTGTGGTAGCGGTGTGATGCTTTTCTAAGAAATCTTAATTTTACTGTAGTCAAATCATTTATTTTAATTTTTTCGGGAGGATAACAGCTATAATGTAATAACAAAATAACTGCAAATAAAAATATGATCACTTCCTAAGATTATTTCATATAACAATTACATCTTAACAGTGGATGGAATAAGCGGGAAGAGCCATTTATAGGTAAGCCTCCAAAGTTTACAAAGATATAAGCGTGCTAAAGAATTGTAAAAAAGAAAGAAATAATTTATGTTAGTATAATTAATAAAATATAATTCTAGTAACTTATATCTAAGGTGTAATTTAAGTTGTCCAAACAATAATCAGAGTGAAGTATAAGTAAAAAGTATTTTCGCTTTAATGGTTTCAATTCTTTCGCAACCTTAGCATGTGGCCATCTGTCATAATAGACCTTGCTATAGTTGAATAGATGCCGACTGCGTTTGGACGGATATCATAGCACAAGATCAAGCCGGTGCAATTGCACCGACATTGTCATTACAGCATCAATGTGTAAGCGCGTCGCCGCTCGTCACACCGTCGCGACGCGTCACAATCCCGCACGCTGCTTATTTTTAGCGCAAGCCACCGCGCGCTCGCGCCATCGCATCGGCCGACGCTCGTGCGGCCCGACCAAACACACGTCTGTGGACATATGGAGTGACTTGTGCACCTTGTGGAACTATTGTAACCGGTGCTGTGATATAGTGAACAGTGACATGTGCGTCTTATGACGAAGGCTTTAGGGATGGACCACTTGAGGAGGCAGCGATTTCGTCTTGGGCGGAGGCGGGTGAGCGAGCGAGTTCAGTTCCTGTATAGGTTATGTTAATGAAGGATAGTAGAAACACTGTTTATCACTCTAATTTCACCCTTATTGAATCGTATGTGGTGTGGGGAAGCTTTAGCTATCGAAGGAATCTAATCAAATATCAATGAGAGTCGCATTATCTTAGTCGTGTTTTGTTCTAAACCGCAATGTTAAATTCATGTGATTTAGGAAATTACGAAAATTCCATTTGGTGGTTGAAAAAATGAATCATTGCACTGTTTTGTTAAGTATGTCAGTGAGTCCTATTGTTAAACTTACATGTTTGAAATGATATTGAAAATCTTGGAGCATGACTGTATCTGTGTTTCTCCCGATTGTTTTCAATTTTAGACGGTGTTGCGTGATCGATAAGGTCGATGTTTGGCCGCGTGACGTTGCCAGCTGGTAAACAGAAGGCCACAGACAAGCAATCCAGAGATATCACGTGGGTTTTTCCTTTACAATGAAAATGGGAACGAAACTTACACACGCATACAATACTGTACTATTCAGCTACCAACTTTATTGTGTATTAATATACAATAGAAATGCTGGTTTGAATAAGTAGACAGGAGTTTTATTTATAGCGGGAGATCAGTCATTTTATAAGTAGGCAAATAACACAGTTGCTGCATAATTACTCTGACGAAAAACGAAACTATATGCTAGTACAAATACAAAATATCATCGCAAAGATAACAATTCTGGTAATATTGTTAGTAATGTAATTATAATTTAAAGTAACGAAAAGCGCGTGGATTGCCAAACTGAAATGTAATAAAATAACCTCTCTAAACGTTACAAAGTTTCTCTCAAATATTACAAACAAACAAACCTTTGAACTATTCTTAAGCATTTCAGATTTTCGTATCTACATCACCTCAACGATACTTTGAAAATTTAATTTTGAACAGGTCAGACACAGGAAACGGAAAAGCCTAACGTTTGACAACTACATCATTTGATAGTCCGTGACATTGTGGCTGAAGGTGGTATCCCAAGAGTTTTAGAATGTCTACTGGCACATAAGTAATTCTTCGAAATCTGGGTGTTTAGTTATTTTTCGAAGTGGATGGTGGTAACTCAGGCTGGCTTTGGAGTCTACTACCACAGTGTTGCAATGTGAATGTGTGTATCTCGACCCTAGCCTGAGATGGGATTCTATCCGGCACCATCTATTTGTGACCTACATTCACTACACCAAGCATATTAACTCTATAAAATCCTAAAATATGAGGCCACCATTGCAATAATTTATGGTCCAAATATAGTATAGTATAGTAGTAGTATGTACGTTACATTTGGAGAATGCTCCCAGAGATACGTCAAATATAGTGATATCGTATGGGCGTATGATAACAATAATATCCTAAGTCTAAATTTACTAAGAGCGCTTATTTAGATTTCAACATTTAATAATTAGGTACGAACAGAAGACGAAACCATTCTTATAAAAAAACATTGAGGCTCGAGACGAACTATCACAGGGAGGTTCCTAAACCATCGTACAAGATAAAAGTACTTTGTAATTGTCGTGGTATGTAATTACTCTAAGGCTATGCTCGGGGTTTCTCTACGTGATCGAATCAGAAATGAGGAGATCCGTAGAAGAACGCAGGTTGCCGATATAGCCCAGCGGATAAGCAAGATGAAGTGGCAGTGGGCAGGGCATATAGCTCGACGAACTGATGGCCGTTGGGTCCGAAAAGTTCTCGAATGGAGACCACGGACTGGCAAGCGCAACATAGGACGGCCATCGACCAGGTGGACAGACGATCTGACTAAGATCGCAGGCAAGGGCTGAATGCGGGCCGCTTCCAACAGGTCCTTGTGGAAATCAATGGGGGAGGCCTATGTCCAGCAGTGGACGTCCTATGACTGAGATGATGATGATGATAATGATGATGAGGATGTAATTACTCTGACCAAGATTTTAGTGACCTTATATTATCACTTCGTCATCTGCTTGTATGTCTGTTATAAGTTATATTATATTGTAAGTAAATCTGTTTTTCTGTCATTTATCAAGATACCCTTTGTGTGGACAAATCCATAGAAAAGGTTAAAATAATATGTAATAAATATTCAAGTTTACAAGGTAAACCTGTGCACAAAAAGATACATCAATACCGAAGATACCGCAACGGAATCAAAACCCATAGGGTTACCAAAACGTTTTAACACTATCTTACTTGAAGATCAAAGACGATGTGGTCGGATGGGAAATACCGCTAGACTAGACCTAGGAATCCAGCCTGTTGCCTCGCGCTCAGAGACAGCGGCACCAACGCACTATGTGCATGGTGTGTGGTGACAGTATTGAGGGTGTTAGCCGGGCAGGCATCGATTGGTTATTCGGAATACCTCTTTTTTGTTTCCTAACGGACTAATGCTGTTTGCTTCTACCGGCATTCACAGCTACACCGGAGGGGGGCGAACACAGATGGTACTCAGCCCGGTATTTATGCGTGCGCAGAAGGCGCACCGCCTAGTGAGGCTAGCGCTGACGGCGCTGTGCCACTAGGAGAGGACGAGGCGACTAGCTCAAGGGCACTACTGAGGTTCGGACCTCGGCTTGAGCTGTCGCCAAGACAGGGAGTTATCGGATCCACTTACCAGAGTGGTCCGTAAGTGGGCCCTAACGATGTTTGCTCTTTAACTATTTGGAGACAATCTAAACAGTCCTAAATATTCCTTATTTTGTGAAACTATACACTCGGTACAGTTTTTTGTTTTGTATTTGTTTTCTCAACTAAAAAGAATTCGATTCAATAGATTTATTTATTGGTCTTATTACAGAGATACTATAACAATACAAAATAGAAAACGTATAAACCAAAGATTCTAGTGCTTTATCACTCAACCAGAACTCTTAAAAAAATAAGGTTTAAAATCAATCAAACTTAATGTGAACCTTGTTAAAGTCCCCTTTGTCCAATAAAGTTGGCAGTATTGGCACGAGCCGCCATCTCGAAAGCACAAGTCGAGTACAATCCAATCAAGGTCCAATAAACGCCACATCATTAAAAAAGTGGGACAATAAAATGGCAGCCTGATCTCAGCGGGAATATGGAGTGGCGCTCGATACCTACCTTCTGGCGTGGAGGGTAGGGAAATACTGAAGGGGTGGGTTTATAAAGATAAAGATAAGATAAAAAAGAAACACTATTTCCATAGAATAAAATACATAACAACACAGTCTGAGTACAAATTTACATAAATATAACTTGTAGACTTATGCTCAGCATGTGCAGCGTTCGCATTGACATGTGCACGCTGCGCTGAATTTCAGAATAATCCCGCTCGGTTAGATGGTATCCGATATAGGTATACAAAAAAAAGTGAATTACACAACTAATTGTTCTAAAAATTTACGTAACAGAAACAAATAACAAGTTCATGATTTTGACTCATGAAAACTGTTGTGTTGTGTTTTAATTGATGGTTGTGGCATTAAATGGATCAAAAATACATCTATATTATCTGATTTAAAGATATATTAGACTAACAATTAAATGTTTTCCTGCGAAAAATTAATTTAGGTGCCTTATAGCATCGTTGAAGCTAAATCTAGCCCAGATTACCCGTACCCGTACTGAGGATAGGGTAAGATTTGTACCCCCAAAGTTTTCAAATAGCCCACGGTTCCAGCCGTGTGAGCGAAAAAGTTCCCGCGAGTCCGCGTCCGTTGTTGCAAATATAAGAAGTGTCAGATAATGTTCAAAAATATTCTAAAAAAGAACTACCTATAAGGGGTCAATGATTTTCACCATGGAGTTTTCTATTGAAATTAGCCGTTTCAAGAATAAAGAGGCCGTATTTATTCTGTGGTACAATAATAGCATTATTATTGAGCAATCCATTAGCTGTTTACAGCCTACAGAAAGCTCAAATGGTACCTGCTACCAGTCTACATCGTACGCAGATTTATTAAAAATAATTATAAGATTGAGTTTGACCACTGTCTCACCTGATGTTAAGTGTTGAATAGTTAAGAATGTTGGAAGCATTGAATTGTTATGCTGATTCGTTGAGCCAAATATCCCGGTTCCCGCGGGCCAAACGGCTCAAACATGTAACCACTACCTTGTTAACCGTATTTGTTACGAATTAGGGCCGCTTTCAACTGGTCTTTATCGAAATCAATGAGGGAGGCCTATGTCCAGCAGTGGACGAATCAGACAGTAACATGGTTTTTTTTGTAGACTACAGTCTTCAAGTTGATAGGATTCTAATTAGTATGTTCCTCATATTCCTTTTGCAGAATCTTTATTGTTTGGTACCACAGTATATATAGATATATGTGTTACTACACATATAATAACACATATATTCGTTGCCCGAGTCTGTGTTTCCCGATATGTACAATCCTGGAGTCTTCCAGTCGCGAGCGAATAGATACCTTCTAGGTTTGCGTGCTAAATCCTAGACAATGTCATCACTTAACATCAGGTGAGACAGTTTAAAACGCAAACTTATAATAATGATAAAAAAAATAAAAAAATATCTGTAGCACAAGGAGCATGACGATACATTGCCAATCCTTTTTAACACTCTGTTTACTATTCTTTTAAGGAATCCCATATCGTTGCTACTTAGGAACACCGAGGGAGGAAGCTCGTTCCACACTTTGCAGCTATATGGCAAAAACGATCGGTTGAATACCGCTATATATGTGTGTGAATCCCATCAGTCAATTAAGTGTGGATGAGCTTTCAAATGGTGTCGGCTAGTAGAATGGTTAAACCGTGATGTCGGAATGAGCTTAAAGAGCTCTTCGGAAATCTTATTTCATCTGTTTTTGGTCTGAGAAGGGCACCGACAGTACTTAATACATTTTCAGAAAATGTACAAAAGGCAAACCTCCCTCTAGTATGAAACGCAATGTTCTGGTATGGAGACCAAGCAGGGCAGATCGGCTCTTGGATGCCACTGCAACTGTCATTGGGAAACGTATCATTTAGCTGAAGGCTAAATTGTTGTAAATAATAAATAGTCCATTTGCTAAATAAACATTTCACCTCAATGTCAAATAAATTTTAAAAAAATTTTTACTCCAAAATGGAACCGAACTATACATATAAGTATTTCAAACAAAAAATAATCAACAAAATCGGTTCATAAACGACGAAGTTATCCGCGAACACACAAAAAAAACATATATACGGTTGGATTGAGTAACCTCCTTTTTTGAAGTCTACAAATACTAAGTAAATAAAAGTCAAAGTATTATTTTATTTTTAGGTATCTTATTTTGCTAGGATTTATTTCGTTAGTGTTCTACTCTACTCTAGTGTTCTCTTTATCATAACTCTCAGATAAATGAACTAACTAGCTACGCCTCGCGCCTGTAAGCACCTGCGAGTCTCAGAAATGTCATCGACACCTGGGACCAACCTCTTTGTCATTTAGAGGTATATATTTACTTGAATTTGAGGGTCAATAACATTGAATTGTTTATATTCACTTATTCATATAGATTAGAGGCTTAACAGAATTGAATATTAAATCCTTTTACCAAAGTTCAAAAACCTACCAACCACTCAACTGCAACCATTCTCGTTCAAATCGATAGCGACTCAAAGCAAGTTTTCAATTCCATTGCCGTGTTTACAGCGTGGGCCGGTCGTTGACCTCTTGCGGCAGGCAATGGACCGTGCCTCAAGTGAGTGGAACTACGCTGAAATTGTAAACTGCTGGCGGATATAGTATGTCTGCTAAATTAGGATGCGATGTCATATTACGCATTATGCATGTCATGTTATGTACACATACAATTTATAAAACGCGTATTTGTTATGATACATTGGCAGTGATTCTCTTCTTCAACTCAACTAAAATTCAGGAAAATATATAGTTATATATAGTATATAGTTATATACTTACTATATAGATAACTTGTTATATCTTTACGATAAAGTCCAAATTTCATACTGAAACTTATGAATAGCAACACTGAAGTTGAAACTTTTTATTAAAATTGCAAGTTGTTTTAGGTAAATACCTCACCACTTAATTGGTGCTCAATAAAAACTACCAGCATGTAGCCAGCAATTGAATAAAACTTGTCTAATATTAGAGATATAGCAGTGCATGGACTTATAGGATTTTTCTAATTTAAGCGCAAATATAATACGAACTTTCGAAGAATTAATTTTAGTGAATTTTAGCTAGTTAAAATGACGGGTAAGTTACGGTAACATGCGGTTAAAAGAATTAGGGCCATTGTACATTTTATTGAGCCAGTGTTAACTGCAGTTACATATTTCCGTTTTTAGTCAGCCCAGTCGTACGCATACCATAAGGTAAACAACTTAATAAAGATCACTTTATATTGAGATAAATGGTAAGGTTTATAAAGTTGCACCATTATTCAGCAAATAGACTGTCTAGCGTCTACCGCAAGTGGGTCAGCGACGTCGCCGGCGCGGCGCGCATCGATCCTGAAACCGCGCATGCGCACAACGAAACAATACCTTAACGTCTTTGAAATAAAGCTTAGTATACCGGAGTCAATAAACTCACTACTTACTGCCTTTAAGCCCAAACATAAATGTACAAAGTTCATATGAGTGACAATGTCTATTTTAATACTGTCAAAATAGAACCTTATTAACCTTAAGGTAAGGTTTAATTAAGTCACATTTATGCAAGTAGTCAGTGCATAAGGTTAGTTCGGCTATTTGAGTCTTGAAACAGATCATGAAGGTCCATTTTCTCGTAACAAATATTAATTAGCTCAAACGACATTGCGCGGCGCCAAGATTCATAATAACATTATGATGTACTATCGGAAGTTATGGAAGAGTACCCAATTTACTATCTCTAATGGCCGACATTATACATTACATGTACGGACAACAACACTATCTAAGGACATGAACATTTTATTTTCTTTTTCATGGCAAATGCCTTTATTAAAATAAAACACCAATAACTAATTACAATACTGCAGCTACTACAATAACATTTGAGCAATCCACTAGCTATTGGTAGCCTATAGATAACTCAAATGTCCTAACCCGCTACCGGCTGGCAGCGTGCCCAGAATGCTAGCAGCATTGCCACGTTGAATTGCAATACTGATTCGTTGATCCAAATATGTGCCAGCGTTTTGGTCAAGGGTCGCATCGATCAAACGCTCTGATAAGTTTTGGAATTTGTTATTATATTGCAATTCAGTAGGAGACCTAGGTTGTTTCGATCTTGTACTGTTCTTTTTTGTATTCTCATCATTTGATAGGCAGACGAGAGAGAGTGTAAAGTTGTTCATTCAATAGTGAACGCTGCGTCAAGACAGATAATACTAAATGCTCATAATTTATTCTAAATAGCTTTATAAAAATATATATTACTCTTGGCAGCTGGGAGCCACTTAATAAAATCAGTAAAATTACCGTTGACCCTATTTTATTTTGCCTTTTTTGTTCACTTCAATTTTACTTACTTCCATAATTACTTTTTTACTTCAATTCTCATGGAGTTAATTAAATCCTCGAAAATTATCCATTATACATTTTTTTACTGAATTGCTACCATTTTTTTTACCTTCTGTATAACTGGTGGAAAATGCTTAGTAAGCTTATTAGCACTATGTCCAATGTCTACAATTTTACTAAATTATAAAATAAATGTAACGCTAGTCGCAATAAGAGTTGGTTTCCTTTGTCTTTTTCACTCATTAATTCCACACGGTCGATCGACTGATATAAACAAATATAACAACAACTACAAGCGTCAAACTTAGTAACACTCCAAACTTTAATCAGCTGTTCAAACGTACTGATTATACAGTCGACCCATTCACCAACTCGAGGCAATTTATCATCCAAAATGCTTTTGCGTAAATAACGAAAGGTCAAAATACTAATACTTGAGTCATTTGAATACTACCCACGTATCAGTCGGGCTGCGAGAAAATAGCTCTAAGTATTAGCGATTAACCTAATACCATGCCCATTACACAAAATGTCTTAGTATTTTTTTTTTTATACTGTGTACATCTAGCGTTTTTTTTTTTTACACTCAAGGTCTTCAGTTCCCAAACTAGACAGAGCCTGTAATATAGTAACCTGATGACTGATATATACTTATATACATATGCACACCCAGAACACAGGTCAAACAGACACGTTCATACACACAAATGTTTGACCTGTCCGGGAATCGAACCCGGGACCAGCGGCTCAGAAGGCAGAGTGCTACCAACTGCGCCAATCGGCCAGTCAAATCACAATCACTATCTCACTTGATGGCCAGTGACGATGTGGTCGAAGATGTTATCACACTAGACCTAGAATGCTCACTGCCTCTAAAGCACTGCTGCCTGAACACACTGTGTTTGGTGACAGTTGTTCAAACTTGAGGGTGGTAGCTAGCCAGGCGGGTATTCGAAAGTACCCTACATAATGTAAAACCGTATTTTTAGTCTTATACGAGCTCATTGCGCAATTAGGGATGTCTCATATTGCTCCCTGCTCCGTTATTCTCCGACCCGAAATATTCTTTCCTAGAAATGCCTCGATTTGGCTGCAGTTTGTAGAGCCTCACGTACTTGAATCTCGAACGGGAGGCGTATCTGATCACACCCACACGTTGGACTATTACCCTAAGATCTTTTTTCCTTTCATTTTGCCAGTGACAATCAACCTTTCTCTGATGTCATCTTTTCTGGCTTTGTGACCGAAATCCTCGAAAACTCTGCAACATTACTATGCATCAGGATCTCTGTTGTACACTTTACTAACGGTACTTCAGTAAATATAATTTATCAATCAATTTTCTCGGGCATGCATTAGTTCTATTAATAGATAGACTAGCGGCCCCCTCCGACTTCGCAAGTGTATAAAATATATAGCCTATAAACCTACCTCTTCAATCATTCTATCTATTAAAAAAACCGCGTCAAAATACGTTGCGTAGTTTTAACGACTTAAGCATACATAGGGTTATAGGGACAGAGAAAGCGAGTTGGTTTTATACTATGTAGTGATAGTGAAGTGAAGATACGTATAAATATCTGTAACCCAAAAAGTTACGAAATTCAACAATCTATAGAGCAATTAAGCGTAATAAGACTATCCTTAAGATTTATAGCAGGACCGATATGTAATGATCAATATATGAAATTAAGGCTGCATATATTTCATATACATGTCATGTCATGTCATCATAAGTCAAAAGTAAAAGATTTTAAAAAAAAATCAGTTATTGTTTTTTTATAAATCGAGGGCATGACTCCTTTCACGATGTTTCCCTAACTCTCGTGGTTTCGGACTTCACCGCCCTTCTCTGAAAAACCACCCTGTATAAAGGGTTTCATGTTTTGCAGTGTTACTATTTCGCTAGAATCTTGTTACATGGAAATGAGCCGTGGTGACGCGTTTCTCACGGCAAATGTTTAAACAATCTAGTTTCCATCCGAGCGCAGCGACCAACTTCTTTTGGCATAATAGTGAATACAGTACTCTATTTAGTTTGTGGTTAAATAAAAAGTGAACGAACTTACAAAATATTTCACAAGTACACAAGTTTGAAAGCAAAATATTTGTATGGTGCTAGCGACAGCGATCTGTTCCAGTTGTTTTGTGGCCCTCACTTAATTGTGCGGAATAATTTATTACAACACGGTACGCCTTAAATATGGTTTAAAAGATCCTTTTTCGGCGATTTATAACAGTGCTTATGATGCATTGGAGATGAAGAAAGAAAATCAATATGTCTAAAAATTTGATTATAATTACATTGTCGAGGCCTAAAATTTGATCATCTTCGCCATCTGTTGACTACATGAAATATTTTAAATCAACACGTATCAAGATTTGTCCGCCCTCTCTACCTGTAAACACCCGGGAGCCTCTGTCATGTCTTCGGCACCTATTAAGCCCATAACAACGATTGGTTTTGATGATAGAGTACGTTTATCATTTACGGGAAAAGTATTAGTCACTGGGTTCAAAACTGGCGGTACTAGTTATAGGTCAGTACTGGGCGCTACGACATACGCTACGAGCGATGAGTACGCCTCGGCGACAGCCTAACCGATAGCACGCGGCGTAGCACGCAGCGTTGCACGCGATGTAGCGCGCAGCGTAGCACGCGATGTAGCGCGCGACGTAGCATGCGACGCCACCCGCAATACCAACAGTGCTCGTGTCAAATAAGTTTAGTTTCTAGTACACATACCACTAAATTAATTTAAAAGGTATATGAGAATGTTTTTTATTTACCTTACACAGAATGAAACGTTAGGAAACGTATCCAAAATCACTCACGCCGGGTGGGATATAGATAAATCAACCTACGTCAAAATAAGAACAAGTGCTTATGCGGTTATTCTAACTCAATAACAATAATCACAATAAATAATAATAGCTAACCAGAGCTTGCCGATTGTACCTACAATTGTCCGGGACCGTGACAATATGCGCACGCACGTATACGGTTCATAAATTATCCAAAATTTTTTTTACGATCTATCACATAACGAGTCTTAAAATAATGAATAGCTTTACCCATCGTGACTCACCACTGATCCATACACAATTTAATGACTCACCACCGATCACAATTTAATTTTGGGATTCATGCGGTTCCATAATTGCGAATATTCGCAGCAGAGGAGCGGTTCAGGTAAAATTTTAATTATTTATCGCGTTTTGTTTACATTTCTCTAATTGTTAGAGGCATCTATCTGAGCGGCCAAGGTCTTTAAATACGTGTTAACGACTCGTTGGCGTGAAGGGCGGCAATGGCTTTAGACTTGCGAAAAGAAACGTAATTTTGTACGTGACGTCATTGAGCCTTAGTTCGGCACTGTGTGGGTTTAAATGCATCCCTTCTTTGTAAAATATATGATATACCTATACCCGTAGATATTGCGTATATTGTAAGTCAATGTAAAGCTGGGTTTCATAATTCGCTCACGGATTTCAAAGCATATAATGATGCTGAAATTAGTTTTACCTTTAAGAATACTTGTTTTTAAAGAAGGTGTAATAAACTTCACATGTTCAAAAACCTAGGTGTTTGATGAAAAAACTGTTTTTAATTAATACAATATGTCACTATTATTATAAGATTATATGATCAGAGCCAGAACCAGATGAATCTCAATGCAATGCTTTATAAATTCCTATGAATTGCAAAATAACTTGCTGAATAAGAATTACAAATTAACATTTTTATTTAAATACTCATTTATTTATCAGGCGCATACTAAAACCAAACTATGTTTGTTAGTAATTTTGAGTGCATTATTATTACTTATAAAATAAATCCAAATAATTTTCGTTGCGATGCTACTCTAGTTTCCAAACTGGTCTTTTTATTCGTAGATACAGAAACGTCATCTGTGACGTCATCGGTTGATTGCAGCAAACGAGGACTTTAAAACCCAACAATCACCAGCCTAACAATCCCAATATTTATAAACATCGAGTTTGGCCCGTCGCGTCGACTCCAGGAACAATCTCATTGATCGTCAAACGTCGGATGCGACCCATTCATCGTCAGCGTCGCACCAGCTCCCAAACAGTCACTTTATCTGTGACCTACTCGGTCTAATCGCTAATCTCGAGCGTTCGGGGGTCTCCGACTGCGCGCGCATCCATTCACCGTCCGCGCGGAGTGAGGCGGGTGGGGGACGTCGGTGGCGTGTGACAGTGCCGACGCTCCTGCGGGCCACTTCGCCCGCGGCCGTCGGACCGGCTGCCGGATGTCGACACCACGGCGGAACAGGACGCGATCCCACTGGTGGTCCGCCGCGACCACCAACCGCCTCCACAACGCAGTCTGATCTCCTACAACAACCAGGCGCACGGTTACAACAAGTTGTTCACACAGGTGCGCGCGCATACCCCTTCCGAACTACTCTTGTGATTGTGACGTGTATTTTGGAAACAAGCGCGGTGTAAACAGTGCTGAAGGCGGTGTTGTGGTTTATGTCTTGACAGAGTTCCGACGGGACCTTCCCCACATTTGGCAATTGTTTTTAGTAATCTCGCGTATGTAAGTGTTTTTGGAAACCAACATTGGGTCCGAATCAACACAGACATCGGCATCCATCTCCCGAACGATAGAAGTGGTAATTACGGCTGCAAGTAGACCAGGCCTCAGCGTTATGGAGTCCATAATAATTGTTCTCTTGATCTCTCGTACAAAATGTCGACTAGAGATTTTCTGATAGTATATGCGAGCTCCTTTTAGGTGCTACCATTCGCCAGATAGGTTACAATCGACATCAAGTTTATATCAGATTACCTGTAACGTGATGATTACCCCGTCGCAACGTTTCAAATAGTTAAAACATTCAAAGTACACGAGAAAACTTGAACAATAATTTTTTTTTTTTTTCATAATAAAAGTATCACTCGCATCTGGAATACACTGCCCGTAGTTAGTTTGCGCACTTGTTTTTTTTTATTTGAAATTTATAGTTAGTATCTACATTTTTTTCTATAGTCACTGCGCCTTTCAAGTATTTGTTGCACCTGTTAATTTGCAATTTAAACAATCAATCAATTAATCAGACATATTATATACCATTAGAGTAAAACTTATCAACAAATATTCTGATAAATTATTACTACTAAAAACTTAATCTAAAAGTCCAACGGTGAATGGAATTCCCCAGAATGCTGGCAGTATTCTGCTACGTTGAATGGCTCAACTCTTGGCTTTTTAAGTGAATGGTGATGTTTTGTTTGAATTAATTTGACCGTTTCGATAGGAAATTTCAAGAAATAATAAACAAAACATAATGTTATGTATTTCCGAGATATATACCTAGTCTAGTAATTGTTGAGAGTAGAAGTTTGCAAATAAAATATACGCGTCCCAACTGATATTATTTTTAACTAATATGTATAATGAAATCTGTTTGCAGAAACGCTGATGTAAACGCTATTTAAGATTCCAAAGACTATGATGGTGATGTCTACTAGTTTAATGTTCATATTTAGTCCGTTAGTCAGATCCCAATAAGACCACATCAAAGGTTCGTAGCCTGCTAAGTTTATAGCGCACTGACTCTATGTTGAATCTATGGTTAGCCGATACAGGTTTTCTAAAACATTTGGCATATTTATTTATACTGTATAGATCTAGTGTTTGACCACTATGTCACTTGATGGTCAGTGACGATGTGTTCGAAGATATTATTACGCTAGACCTAGGATACTGGCTCTCTAGGACTGATGCTTGAACGAACACACTATGTGTTTGGTGACAGTTTTTCAAACTTGAGGGTTGGTAGCCAGCCAGGCGAGTACTTGAAAGTACCATACCACCATGTTGGGGATCGAACCAGTGTCCATCAGTTTGACAGTCGACGTTCCTCCCGCTGAGCTATCATTGCTTCATGTTATGTGCTAACAGACTATGGACAATGACATGATTTGTCATTGAATCTAGTATTGATTCCAAATTGGAACGATAAAAACAATAAAATTATTGTACTATTAAAGCTAATTAATAAATCGATCTATGTGAGCCGAGCATGTCGCCATACTGTTGACTTACACCCCACGCCATATCACAAATGTTCCTCCTTAAGACAATTGGTTGTAGCTATACTATACTATATGATGTACTCTATATTTTGCTAATGTTGCAAAAGTTTCAACATTGCAACACTTTCCGGTATAAAAACTAAACACCAATTTATCCGTGTTAAATTTTTAACAAGACAGCTCCGTCATTTAACACCCATTTTAACGATGTTCTAAAAGTCTCTCCTTTGACTTATCATCTTATCGCTGTGGCTAATTGTTGTTAAATTAATTAGTGACCAGAAGTGAATGTTGATATTCACAAGCGTAGATTACATGCACTCGCGGTAACAGCGCTTATGTATTATGTATATACTACATGAGCATTCTAGGTCTAGCGTGATAACATCTTCGACCACATCGTCACTGACCATCAAGTGAGATAGTGGTAGATCTATACAGTATATATAAAATAAAAAAAACTGTTATCTACCGTCCGCAGGGAACAAAGGACCGGTGTTATTCCAGATGCAGTGCCGTAGGGAAGGGTGTCGTAGCTTTGAGTGATAATGCTAATATGATCTTTTATAAATACAGCCATCATCATCATCTTTTCAGTCAGGTGATATTCAGTTATGGATATAACGCTCCTCTTTAATGTTTACAAAGATTTTTGTTACATTATAATATTTTTTGTTAGATTGTCTATCTCCACCTCAAAATATAAGAACGTCTCACGCTGCCCTTGCCAATTCGTGGTCTCCTGAATGTTTTTGAACCCAGTCAAATTTCTATACAAAATCATTTATTCAATTAACCAATCAGGATAATCTGGAATCTATATATAGGTATTAAATTGAAATTTATATATGAAGATTATGACGCAGGACCAATCGTTGTAATACATTTTTTTAAAGTTTTAGCTGCGTGTCTCTTACGTATTCATAGCGTGCAATGTCCATAATTGTTAAATGCAAAAAAACGGAGATTACAATAATCCTATTATAAAATACACTAGTAATCCGCCCCGGCTTTGCACGGGCAGCGTTCGTAAGAAACGTTTTCATTCGACCATTTTTTATCAGACTTTCTTTGCAAATCCGGCTACCACGAAAAAGTTTTTACAAAAAAAATAATCATAGAAGTTTTTATTATTCATGGAAATATTTCTAAAAAGAAGCTACTAATTTGTTTCAATATCAGATTTAATTATTTGATTCAATGAGTTAGGTTAGGTCTCATTTCAATTCATCTCTTTAAATTTCATTTTCGTTACATATCAATAAAAAAATTCTACTGAAGTCTTGGCTGTCTGGGCATAGTTCCCTTTGCTACCTAGAATGGGCGAAGAAAACAAAAAAAATCTCTGCTTATATTCTTTTACGGTTGGCGCCATTTTCAAAAAATGTTTTTTTAATAAATTGCTTCATTTTTTCGCAACTGTATTGTAAATAGTTGTTCAGGACACGTGCGGAACCGTCATTGCAACCTGTTCCGACTGTCAACACTCACTTTCGGCTGCGCCTCGGTTCGGGTAGACTTTTGTCCGAACTCTTTGCAATGACAGGCTTTCCGCACTCGTAAAGAAATATATTATTTCCGGTTAATATGGCACTCACATACAACGTGGCTTTCTATTGGTAAAAGAACAAACGAAGATTTTACAAATGACACTCATTCAAATGGTACAAATTACGTTCTTTTTTTATTTTCCCATTATTATAAGGACTTCTAAGCTAGAGAGACTAGAGCCTTTGGTATATTGTAGGTAATGTCTTAACAAGAAATCTATTTAACAACTGACTGGAAAATGAATCTTTTTTTTATTTTCTTTTTTCACACACACACTCACACACACACACACACACACACACACACACCGCACTAGAATAAGTGTGTCGCGGGAGGCATAGACACAAACAATCACAATACACAAACATCCAAGACCCGAGAACAAACATCGAATCCGGCCGGGATTCGAACCCGGGGTCGCACTTCCAAAGTCAGTGTCACTGACCACTGATTCAGTCGTTAATTTTAATTGTTTCAGGTCACGTACGAACTATATCTTTATGTAATGATAATTTAAGTGTTTGGTAGCCTATTACCAAATCTAAACTAACAATAACACGGGATTTGTTATATATTTACGTGTCTGTAAATATACCGAACCCTGAAAATCTGTTTACAGTTTTATCGATGAGTAAAGCGTTCCAGCGTTTACTCTAAACCAATAACGTTATAATTTCAACATATAGTTTCATATGCTATGTATGTATGTTGGTCGGTGAAGAGCACATTCGGAACATTGTTGAGTACAGAAATATCCATTCTACAATAGTCATTGCTGCGGCTCGGGTTCGGCCCACATCGACACGTCCGCCACTAATGGAACCATTTTTTGAGCAGTTCTGGATCGATGTGAGTCTTTATTTAGTTATTCATAGTATGTATATTGTGATATTAATGTACGTAATTGACACTTCAATCCCTAAATTCACAATTAAGTTAATAACCCGAAAATCACCATGTAATGAGGACGGTAGTGCATTAAAAATAAAGTAAGGATTTTTAATCGATTTGTATCGAATTACACAATTTAATTCCACCATCTCCATTTTATCATCGGTCAACCAGACGTACGCCTAGGCGCCACCGCTACATGGTAGATATACCACCGTTACGCACGAAGCGTATTGTTTCCACTTTTATAATGCGTACTGCCAGGGAGTGGAACTCACTGCCTGAGTCTGTGTTTCCCGATAGGTATAACCCCGGAGTCTTCAAGTCGCGAGTGAATAGGTTTCCTAAGTTTGCGTGCTACACCTTAAACCGCGTCGCACTTATTTGCAGATCTTAGTACGTATGGGCGCGGCGGTATAATTTGGATAGCCTTCTGGCGGCTAGTGTGTAAATCCGCCTCTGCGTGGTAATACCATACTGTGTGATTCAACCGATCATTTCTGTCATTAGACACTACAACTACAAAATGTGTGACGAGCTTCCTCTCTCGGTAGAGCTATAATGTTAAATTTTGGAAAAGGAGAGTTATCAGAATCTTAGAAGTATTACAGATATCCATAGACGACGGTAATCGCTTACCATCGGGCGGCCCTACTACTTGTTTGCCACCTATTGCATAAAAAGAATACATTTGCTAGTACAACAATTATCCGAATAATAATAGGTACGTTTTCCAGAAACATAAGTGAGAGAACACCTCGTTAATCGATGACGTAGCTCCATTCCACACGTGTTGATCAATACCTACCGGCCACAGTTATCCACAGCGCTGAAATAGACTATCACAAACAGTTTACTGCTACCATCTCTCCAGTCGTCAGTCCAGTTTGGTGTATGAACTTGACTTGTCTGTCTGTCTATACACTGCACTGGTTCGGTGTTGATCTGTGTTGATCTGGCGTGTAAACCCATTATTCTCGGAAATTTGTATGTATTGCTTTTACAATTGTTTATACAAGTTTCAATCAGCGTGCTACTGTGATTTCAATTGAGACTCGCGTATAGCGGTGGTATCTGTACCAATTGAAGACAATTAAATGTATGCGACTATAGAACCTTAGAACCCGGTACAGGTTTTGAGTTTTTCTTCTGATCTTGTTTCGCTCGATTAATGGACCATTATTCGCCATCAAAATACAAGATCATTTGGTCCGACCATGAAGTTATAGGCAATCCAGAGGTGGCCGGTTCGAGACTCGACTAATAACGTTTTATTTTCTAACTCATTTGTGTAAGTGTATTTAATCATCAAGTTTGTTTTGGTTATTCTTAAATTAAAAACTAATAACCAACAGCTAAGTAATAATCTACTATTCACAATTGTAATATAGGTCGTATACATTTGGATATAATTAAGTAGGCCTCATTAAGAAATGATAATGAATAATAATGTAATTAAATATCTAAATGTGCTAACTCAACCTGATGAGGGTGAAGGAAGGATACTTATAAGCCAAGTTGTAGATGCAATACGACAAACATTTATTTTTTAACCGACCCCAAAAAAGGAGCAGGTTCTCTTTACGACCCGTATGTTTTTTTTATGTTTGTTCCCTCATTACTTTCGACTGGGTGAACCAATTTTGATCGATATTTTTTTATTTGAAAGCTGGTGCTTTCCGTGTGGTTCTTTTTTCGGACAAAATCGGACAAGCGGGTTTTGAATCACACTCAAATAACTGAAATGTACTACGCATACGTAGATGACATTATAGTTGCGGGTGCAGAAATCGGTGAACATACACAATGACAATTGATCCCGTGAGTGGGAAAGGTCACAGGAAAGGGTGAAAAAAAAATTTACTCGAACCGACTTCAACACTCAAAAGTGTGTGGAAAAGACTTCAACAAATTAATTCATACTTTTTAGTGTTGAAGTCGGTTCCATTTATTGTTTTTTTTGTTATTTCATTATCTAAATGTGCCCACTAAAAGTGTGCACGCGTACGATTAGCTTATAGATAATTTAGTGGATTTTTTTATCTACTTCATTGATGTGTTATTTTAGCCGGACAACAAACAGCTGCTTAGGTACATAAATAATATAAAATACGTTATAATAGGCACTTCTAGGACTTGTCCTGTTTTCAAAAACAGTTTCAATAATCCGTAAGTCAATGTGAGTTTGTTTGTTTAATACCTACGCTTTCACGCGCAAACTGCTACACCAATTTGATGAAATTTGGTATGATAGTAGTTGACACCCTGGAATAACACAAAGGCTACTTTTCATCATCATTATCACCACCAAGGTTTTTCATCACCACGGGGTTGAAGCCGCGGGGCGCACTAGTGTTTATTATAACCTAGTATCATGTGTCGTGATTGAATGAAATGAAATTTATTTCACGAAAATGGAGTAAAATTATGGTTACATTTTGACATACATTTATTTTGTGAGCTAGTTTCTCTGTTAATGCCCATGTTTGATAACGTATGTTAAACATGGCAAAATGCACGTTTTATAAACTTTTCTTATATCTTTAATTGGCATGTCTTTGTTTTTCATAATTTCACTAAGAGACCAGAATCTTTTGCACGTGTTCGCGATTCTTCTGCCAATCTCGTTATGCATAGTATCCCGTGTGGCTATTATCTGTCCTAGGTATACGTATATATACTGTTCCACGTATTCTTTTCTCCATAGGTGACAGTCCACTCCACTCCACAGTGATGTTGTACGTCTTCGAAGCATTAGTCATAATTTTGGTTTTTGTTGTGTTCATTGTAAGTCCTGCTTTCATGCTTTGATCTGATAGTTGTTGTAACATTAGCTCCAGTTTTTTAAAACATTCTGAGAATTGAATTAGACCGTCTGCGAAACGTAACTGATTCAGGTTTTCACCGGTTTTCTTTCAAAAATACAAATCATTGTAATCTCATCCTTGTAATATTGATGTAGGTTTTGAAGTCCAAATTTTCAATCAAAGCACTGAAGTCGTTCCATTCTTCTAAACTGAAGCTTCAATCCTGTTCCGAGCGTAATCTAATTCATGCACCAACCATTGATCAGCGACCTCATTCCCGTTGTAAGCAGATTACTTATTAACTGTACTTGGAAAGCGTATCAACTCGGGTTATAAATAAAAGTGGTTCGATGGCTTTGGCCCAAAAGCGAGCGTAAAATATTCAAGGAGGCTTTGGGCGGTATCGAGCTCGCGTGGGCGGCTGACGGGATGACGTCACGATCGACCAGCGCCACGCTGCCGCCAAAACCCCCGCACGGAGCAGACCTTGATCAAACGCGGTTTGATAACAACCTCTTTGGATCTGTGCTTGTCAGAACACTTCTATAAGTCTTTATGATACTTTGCAAAGTTAATTGAGTGAATGTGTTTCATTCCTTTTTGTATTTAGAACTTGAATTGGTTCGTTCAGTGAACGTTGTGCCCTCATGCTAATGATTGTCAAAATGGCATGAAACCTTTCTCAAAGGAATAATATTGTCAACCGTGTTTGTTTATAATTGCTGTGGCTTAGGTGAGTTCTGTGTGCTAATGTTAATTCAATAAAATAGCTGTTTTATGTTTTGTAGTTGGTGTAGAATTTAGTTGTGTGTTTATTATGCCTCTTCACCTCATAAATACATCTTAAATAGAGTCCATATATTTTTTTTATTGTTATAATAAAATACCATTATTTTTATTTCTTGAATGTTATTTCATCTAGCTTTCTCTGACGGAACGTTATTGTAATTATTAATTTATTCAACTCTATTGTACAGAGAAGAAGTTTCGTTTTCATCCAACAAGTAATATGGAAAAAAAGTCAGTATCTAACAGATTCTTATACACCGACTGTCATTTGTTTTAATGGCAGAAAAAAAACAAATGAAAACCAAGCTTTTCGCATGAACTCAAAATCCAAATCTATATGTTTTTAAAGCATGTGTGTGATTCGATGTGTGTGTTCGCATTGCATGCAAGCCGGCACGCGACTTCAATGTCTAACTACAAGCCCTTGGAGAGGACCGGGGTAAGACACTGAACCTTATTACGTTCCTGAACTGATAGAAAGCTTTCGCTTAAATTCATAATAATTATGAAAGTTAAGGTAACTAGTCTTATTTACAGTAAACATCTTGCTTTTGTAACATTGATGTTTATGTAATGAGATAGCGATGCTTTGCTGGCTCGGCAAGTTACTGTACCTTAATATTATGTCTGTGTTAAATAATGTCAAACGCTGCGTGAAGTGCGAGTAAATACTGGATATTATATGAGTATAAGTAAATATGGAATGACAAGGATTTCCATCCACAACCACCGTTCAGCGACGATATTACAGTCATTACCTACATCAATCGATGGAAGACCTTATCACGAAACTGGGTTAAATCTTAGCCTCAAAGCTTCAAACATACAGCAAACAAAACGTCAGTTGTACATCTTACAAATAAAACAGTTTCAATTTGTCAGTATAAATGGCAATTTCATTCTTTAACATATTTAATATTATAAATATGGATGTGAGTTTGTTTGTTTGTTACGATTTCATGCTTAAACTGCTGGAACATTTCGAAGAAATTTGGTATGTACGTAGCTGACACCTAATGACACGAATGACACATAAACTAGTTTTCATAATCATCACCACCGTTTTTCATTACTACACGGGTGAAACCGCGGGGCACAGCTAGTAGCTAAGTAGTAGCTTTATATAATAAATCATCATGTCAGCCATGCGTCGCCCAGGGGTAGGTATAGTGCTAACCATTGATCTCTCCACAAGAACCGCTTCCAAATGTGCCAAATCTGACTGTGATCGCATAAAGAGTCTGACCTCTTCCTGCGATCTTGGTCAGGTCGTCTGTTCAACTTGTCAGGTAGACGTCCTACGGCCACGCTTGCCAGTTCGTGATCTCCATACGAGAAGCCACTTGCTAATCCTGGGCTATCTCGGAGACTTAGGTCCAGGACCAGGTAGAAAATCCTGCGTTGTACTGCCTTCGGCTTCTTTACAAAGCCCAAAGTCGGAGAAATGTAATAAATGAATACCTGTTCATACCTGGCTCTAGAAGTGTAGCGACCAACGTTAGGCCACATGTCTATGGGCACCCCAGGAAATATATGTTTCCCACGCGAATTTAATCTCAGATATAGGCAACTTCCTTATGAAACCCACAGCATGGTAGCAGTTCCGTCAGCACTATCCAGTGCCCGCCCGCCTAGCTAGCTACTACCTAAAGTTTGGATGACTGTCATGAGACGTACAAATAGTTCCTAAAAGTCAGTTATCATTCATAAGTCACCGTGACTCTACTTTCTACCGCATTGTCACTGTCCATCAAATAATATAGTCCTCAAATGATAAATCTATGAGATATAGGGCTTCAGCTATACTTATTAAGATTTACCCAAATATTTTTGAACAAGAAATAAATAAAGAATGTGAAATCCTTCACAAATGTGTAAAGCATATTCAAAATTTTGGTAGGTACCTAAATATATTTGTATCTAACCCTGTAAATCGATATATTGATAAAATAAAAGACACATATTTTACATGGGGGTTCTTTAATAGATAAGCGTCAATAATAACACGTAATTGTTATTACTTAGTGATAGTTATTTTTACTCCAATATGTAAGTACAAAGAAATATATTTATTGCTTTTCTTTGTAGGTAGATGCAAAGACTCATTACGTTAACATTTAATCGAATCCTCATGAAAATCGATTATTTTAATAATTATGATGTTGTGTATACGTGTATCGTGGAACATCGATACCTACTATTCCTAGAATACTGTAGAGTACCTATGGACTGACTGCAATGTGGTGCAGAGACGCGGCTGCGCGCGCATATACCTACGTAAGTTATAACTTGCTCGTTGGCATTTCGCGGTATTTTCGGTTTTTTTTCAAGTAGGGTTTTTGGAACATATCCAATTTCCATAAGGTCCCGACGAAGTACGTGAAAATGTTCTATCGGTAAATCGATCATCGTCAATGTGACGGCATTCCGAAAGCAATATGAATATTGAAATAATATACTGGTGTAAGTATGCCTTATTATCTGTATGGTAAATGAGTGAGAAGTTATGGAGTACGACACCATTTTTTAAAAGGAAGCTCCATTACATGTTTTGTTTTTAATAATCCATTAAAATTATCAATTTATTTTTTAAAGCCGATAGAATAATACTCCATGTGTCAATGATGTTTTACTAAAGATGACGTATATTCATACTGCGCGGTGCCCAGATTTTGTTCCTTTACGACATAAACCTTACTGCGACAGATAATACGGTACAAATAATATAGAAAAGGATAGCTATATGTTTAGACTTGCGCTTGAAATACGCGTCGTAATGAAAATTACTACAATTGACTTAATTTTGCCGCATCAGTTTCCGCGCGCTTGTGCGACATCTACCTCATATAAACATATAATATCATTGCCATGTGTCCCTAAACGTAAAACAACAAGGTTTCACCTCCAATATCGGGAACGGTATATTTGCCTAATATCCTAAATATTACCGCAAACCTTTACAAGCATACTAAAAATGAATAACATCTTCTACTTTTAAGATGTAGGCACACTTTAAACCCATAAAATACTTTTCAACATGACATGAGTGACACTTCTCGAAAAATATAACAGTCATAATCTTTTACGTGTAGGGGCCCAAACACAACACACACATCTCAAACAACGAACATTCGCACTCATAAAATACTCCACAACATGAACACTGTCACACGACACATCCAGACATCCAGATAAGTACAACAAGACATCCAGACAAGCACTTCCAGACATCCAGACAAGGACTTCCAGACATGCTGCTAAGCCTACAAGCACTTATGTTTTTATGAGAACTTTTATAGTGACCTTCATTAATTGTATGTAACTTTATGGTCTAAAGGCCCGAGAGGATCTGGCCTTATTTGTGTCCTATAATCAGGTAAAAACTACCTCCGACTAAGAAGAATGGAACACGGTACCTAATAGACAACTTGGGTAAAACATTTCATCCATGATAGAAATTACGTAGACAGAGAAGAAAAAGCAGACAGTTTACAAGTATGAATCAAAACGAAGTGACTTCATGGTTTGAAAGCATGTGTATTAAATTTTATGATAAACGGTACATTCCAGTCTTTACGATTCTTACAATGTATCAGAGTAAGACATAGTGCTCAAGGTCTCATAAAATATTTACAGTTGTCAATAATCTACCTGGCAACATTTTCTAGAAATAAAAGTTATGCTCTTTTTTTAACCGTTTTTATATCCAATTCGACCGTATATATGTTTTTTTTTATGTGTGTTCGCGGATATCTTCGCCGTTTATGAACCGATTTTGATGATTCTTTTTTGTTTGATAGAGAATACTTCCGTTCAAATTTCATCAAAATCGGACAAGCGGTTTGTTAGTTATACTCCAATAGCTGAAAATTGCTACGCATACCTCGACGGTATTATAATTGCGGTTGAAGACATCGGAGAACATACACAATGACAATTGATCGCGTGAGTAGCAAAGGTCACTGAAACAGAACAAAAAAAAATTTAACAAAAAATGGAACCGACTTCAACACTCGAAAGTGTGAAATCACTCGTCGAAGTCGGTACTATGAGCACAATATTGTGATGATAGTTACTTTTGAGAACTATCATGGCACCGACTGCAACAAGTTATTTCACACTTTTGAGTGTTGAACTCGGTTCCATTTTTTTTTAAATTTTTTTTTAACGTATAATACCGGGCGGCCAACGATACTTCTGCGTAAAACGTTTTTTTATAAAAATAACTAGCTGCGCCCCGCGGCTTTCCCTCGTGGTGCAGATGATTAGTGATGAAAAGTCTAGCCTAGCCTATGTGTTATTCCGGGACCTGAAATAGCTACATACCAAATTTCATCCAATTCTGTCGAGCCGTTAGAGCGTGCTCGAGCAACAAACGTCCATACAAACTTTCGCGTTTATAATATTAGTAAGATACGTTCAGCCTCTTAAAGAACTTTAGATATTTAAAAAAATTAGATTAAAAAAAGAACTCTAACCCGCATCGGATTTTTGTTCCGGGCTAGATGGTCGACCTAAGCTACCACGAGACTGCACACTTATGTATGCGAAAAGTAAACTACAAAAATTGTACGTCCGAAATGAGCAAACTGTTGAAACTTACATTGTAACCTTGACCATCTTATGTACACAGTTATATGCAATAAATATATTCTGTATTCTGTATTCACTGGTGGAATCTCAGCTATAGGGGAAGTCCTATAGCTGAGATTCATTGATCACCACAAGGAACGGTTGGAAGCGGCTCGCATCCAGCCCTTACCTGCGATCTTAGTCTGGTAGTAGGTTCATCTAGACGGTGGCCGTCCTATGCTGCGCTTGCCAGTGCGTGCTTATTAGAAACCAAAAAATAGTATAGGTAAACATATCTTTAAAAAATGTTGTTTATATTTCCAGGGCTCAGCTGATTCAAACTACTCGCAGCCGTCTTCGGACCTGTCGCTGGACGAAGACAAAGAGGCGCAGCGCCGCGAGAAGGAAGCGCAGGCACTCTCACAGCTGGATAAGGCACGGGTGAGTTCATCGAGATTTTCTAGAAGTAATGCGATCATTACAATTGGTCTCTATGGACTACTAGCATTTCCCACTGAAACGCGAGACACTCGTGACGTGCATTTTGGACTCTAATAAGGTAAGAATAAGAGTTTTCTAGTAGATATGCTAGACGTCTTTCAGCAGTTTAATTTGAACCTGTATTTATGAAATTCTCAACGTAAATAACACGGCGATATGCATCGTGCAGAGGAGACACGGAAGACTATTTCCCACTTCTCTGTTACTGAGTACAATAACTCGTAGCGGTTATTATAAAGGTAACGAGATCATTAAAAGCACCATAGGTGTTGTTACAGCACGGATGAGTGTATTCCAGGCGTTTACAGGTCTTGCCTGATGATACATTTACTGCTGGAGGAGACAAAGAGACGCTGCGCCGCGAGAAAGAAGCGCAAGCACTCTTACAGCTAGATGAGGCGCGGGTAAGTCAGACACGTGTACCAGGTTAAAGCTGGTGAAGCACTCGCTTTTATTGGTCAGTAGTCTTTTATTTGTTTGCTGTAAAACTTATTGGTGTAAAAACTTCCTTGATTTAAAAGAGTGACTGGGAGGTCCGTTACAGAATTCCAAAAGTGAGCTTAGTGTCCTAATTTTTTTCTTCATCCTTCTTGTCCTACTGAAAGTAGTATAATTATGATTTTATATAATTTGCAGTTAGGAAATACTCTTTTTAGTTATACCCAAACTTGCTGGAACACATTCGCTTACACCTGCCTTTGTCACCACCCTGTCAGCGCTTTATTCCAACAGTATCCTGCGTATATTTGGAATTACCAGAAAAATGTTACTTTCTTAGTACACTTGGGCGTTATTTATGTTTGTTTTTTTTAAATTTCCAGTCGAAACCAGTGGCGTTTGCAGTGCGCACGAACGTGTCGTACGATGGCACCGTCGACGATGACTCGCCCGTGCACGGCAGCGCGATCTCCTTCGATATTCGCGATTTTCTCCACATCAAGGTGAGTTTTAGTTTGAGTTAGATAGTAGATAAATATAATTCTTTCATCTCAGCCTTTAGGTGTCCACTGCTGGACAAATGGTCTGGGCGTGTGCCCAGTGGCGCAGCCTCTCCCAATTGGGGGGAATTGCCAATACTCGCCACGCTTGGCAGGCGGGTTGGCGAGCGCAGTATGATTTCCGATCCTCAGAAGGCGCTGCTGCCCACCTTCTGGTACGTGGTCCCTTAGCCGACTCTTACGGCACCCGCGGGACGAGATGGGGGAGTACTATTCTAGGCCGGTACCACCACGGCACCATAAATATAATTCTTTATGAACACACAATTAAATATAATTAACCCGTTATAACCGCCTGCCAAGCGTGGCGAGTATTGGCAAATCCCCCCTATATGGGGGAGGCATACGTCCAACAGTGGACGCACATAGCTGAGAAAAGAAAAAAGAAAAAGAACCCGTTATATATAATGTGTTTCGAGCATATAATGGTGTGCTTGAAGGCCTCAATCGAATTTCCTGACGGGTAGGCCTTAAAATAAACATGAACAAGACAAAAGATATGTCTATTGCCCATACCATACTGGGGTGGACACAACATGCCCATGTTGTGGTGCCCACTGCACCCCAGTATCAGTTCATCACCATCATTATCTTAGTCATAAGACTTTCACTGCCGAAAGGAGGCCTCCCCATCGATCTCCACAAGGACCGGTTGGAAGCGGCCCGCATCCAGCCCTTTCCTGCGATCTTTTTTAGGTCGCCTGTCCACCTGGTCAGTGGCCATCCTATGCTACGCTTGCCAGTCCGTGGTTTCCATTCGAGAACCTTTCGACTCAACGGCTATCGGTTCTTCGAGCTATGTGCCCTGCCCACTATCAGTTGGTAGCTCTATTCTCAAAGTTGTCGACGCTTAGGTATATCTACCTAGGACAAACCGTTCGGTTAGGCAGGTCCAACATCGAGAAAGACGTCATCGTCGAATCCGAATTGCCTGAACAGCTTTCGAAAAACCCCCTCGACGTAATTACGTCCAAAACACTACAATGCCTGAAGAGAAAAGTCTTCGATCAGTATGTGATTCCACTGATGACATAAAGAACCAAAACGTGGTCTCTAACTTTGGGCCTTATAAGCAAGCTCAAGGTCACAAAACGAGCAATGGAGAGCTATGGTACATGCTAGGTTTCCCTGCGAGTTTAAATCGCTGTGACAGCAGCTGAATTTCCAGATTCTCTAGTGAAACCCCGTTTTTTACCAAT